>JAWWMO010000121.1:114525408-114535478 GCA_035047845.1 Dendrocincla fuliginosa
CTCAGCCCCTCCTGCTGCTCCAGCCCCTTCCCAGCTCCCTTCCCTGCCCTGCACACGCTCCAGCCCCTCAGGGTCTCTTGGCCAAGCGGGTTTTTAACTCACACCTTTCTAGGCTGAAGTGAGGTTTGGTTTGTAAAGATCTTGCACAAGCATTTGAATCCAGAACATGTAAAAACATCTGTGAGAGATCTGAGCTTTCAGTATTTTGGGCAATGCTGCTGGAAGGTGCATGTTGGTTCCCAAAGATGCTCCTGTACTTGCTGGAGATGCAGAAATAACATTCAAAGTGTTTTTCCTACTTTTGTACACAATTGTGTCTGCTTCAGTCACTTATCCCAGAAGTTGATGGGAACAGAAATATGAAGGTAAACTGAAAGAATTACCAGAAATGGTTAAAATAGCCTTTGAAAGCTATATATTCAAGTAGACTGGCAATATCTTAAAAGGTTTCTCTTTTCTCTTCCTGGGGTTAGATGTGTCCCCCTGGAATCACTTCTAGATCACTTTTTTCCACTAGGAAGAGACTTAGGGCAATAAAGGAGTATTTTTTATCAATTACTTTTATTAATGTTTGACTGCTGAGAAGAGGGAGATTGTAATATGAACCAAGAGTATGAAGAGCAAAGAAATGAGAAGAGCATCAGGTATATTGGATAGACAGGGAAGTGAGGGAGTGAAATCTGTCTCTGTGGGGTCTTTGTTCAAATTAGGAAAGAAAAGTAAAAATGCATCATATTTTTACTGAAATCTAAGATGACTAAATATAAACACCTTTATATAATTAATTTAATTTTATTCTTCAACAAAATATTTTTGCAGTTCAGCAATTATGTTAAACTATTTAAATGAAATGTGAGTTGAAGCCAGAGCAGTTCAGAATCCCAGAGCACTGAAGTGCCAAACCAGATGGGAAATGGTGACTTCTGCTGCCAGTACAGGTGTGCCCTGAGTTTTTATTCAGGGTCTTCATCCCAATTACATTTCATTTTTAATTGTGAATGAGCAGAGAGAGGAAGAAAGCTTTTATTTGAACCACCAGGAATATTTGTTCCTTTGGCTCAGAAAAACGGCAGAAAGTCCCTCAACTTGCCTCACTGCCCGTGGAGCACAGCTGAGCCCAGCCTGTGCCACAGCCTGCCCTTCTGGGCTAGGTTGAGGAAAGGTCATTTCTGAACATCCAGAGCTACGAGCACAGCTTCACCCTCGTGCAGCAACCCCAGTCAAATATTGTTTGTGCTGGTGAAATGCAACATCAAGAGTCGAACAAACTCAGATGTAATCATTTGTAAATTAACCTTTTGTCTTCCACTGCTCTTCTCATTGGCTGAGTTTCAGTGCAAACCAATGTGTGGAGATGGTTATCAAATCCTAAAGGTCAGAGTCTCCTTTGGAATGTATCTTAAAGGTGGAAATAAACCAAAACAAAACTGACTTTAAGAAAAAGAATCTTTGGCTGATTAGGTGATGTAATGAGTGAATTGGAGGCATCCAGAAGCAGCAAGGAAGCATCTGGAGTTGCAGGGATGGAGCCCAAATGAGAGAGTTTCCAGAGGAGCAGGAGGTCAGACCAGGAGCTCTTGGGGAAGGACTGTGGCTGGAGCTGGGGCAGGAGTGGAAGGGCTGAGCTGACTCCCGTCCTGCTGCAGGAGGAGGAGCTGCTTCCTCAGGCCGTTACCTACAGCTGATGAGCTCCAAGAAGAGCGAAACCTGCTAAGAAAGGTCCTGTAGTATTGGCCTCGACCCGGGGAGTGCCTGGCTGAGTACCTGGGGCAGGGAGAGCAGCCAGCAGGGCCTTCCCTGCATTTCTGGGGGTGTCCTGCAGCCAGGGGGGTGGGTAAATATATATATATGTATGTAATACCTGCCTGTGTTGGGGGGTGGGAGGGAGCCTTCAAAGGTAGGGAAGAGGGAGAACCCTGCAACTGAAGAGTGGAATAGAAACAGGGAAAGGAAACAATTCAAACAAGAGACTTTTCAGTTTATGGTGCCATTCCAGATATTTTAGGTGGTGGCTGAATGTGGGATTCTCCACATTTATTGGTGTGGGATTTATAATTTGCTCCTCTATTAACTGTGTCAGAGGTTGCTCCTGAGGCAATACAAGTGTTGTACCTGTTGAAAGGGGGACAAGGTGAATGGATGAAGGGAAATGGCAGAATTTTTGAGATTTACATCAAACACAATCACCTGCAGTTTTCCAAGGTATTATATATTTGTGTGCTTTGAGCTGAACATTGCTTTTCAACATATATTTCTGAATCAACTGACTCCCCATCCCTGGCAGCGTCCAAGGCCAGGCTGGACGGGGCTTGGAGCAACCTGGGACACTGGAAGGTGTCCCTGCCCATGGCAGGGGGTGGGACAGGAGGAGTTTATGGTCCCTTCCCACCCAAACCATCCAGGGATTTATTTCATGGTTGTGTATCTGAGTGGGTTTTCCCCACATGTGCCCATGGAACATGAGCAGCCATCCCAAGAATGCTCAGCTGCCACATTGTCCCAGTCTGTGTGTGTTTCTTGGCATTTCTCTCCTGCATTGTGCCTCAAATGCTTAAAAAACAACAAGGCACGACTGACCAAACAACCAAACAGAACCCAGCCCAAAAACCCCCTCATTCCCCCTCCCCTTCAAAGAACCCCACCCAACCCTGCAGGACCAGCTGCTGTTCCCCTGCCTGTGCTGTGAGCCGAGCTCTGTAATCTGCGTCCCAAACATGGGTGTAATTACTGTGGCTTCGGTTCATTCCTGCTTTGAGCTTGAGAGAGGCTTTCCAGCTTTCCTCTTCCCAGCCTCACCCCCGAGGGATCCTTCTGGGCCTCATTGTTCAGGAATTAAACCCAGGTTTGTCAGTTATTCTGGTGGATTCCAATTTGATTTTCTAAATATCTGCCAGGTGAGGTGGGCATTGGTCTCTTCTCCCAGGGAACAAGTGACAGGAGGAGGGGAAATGGCCTTGGTTTGCCCAAAAGGTGGATCAGGTTGGACACTGGGAATAATTCCTTCCTGGAAAGGGCTGTCCAGCCCTGGCACAGCTGCCCAGGGCAGGGGTGGAGTCCCCATCCCTGGAGGGATTGAAATCCCTGTGGATGTGGCACTTGGGGACATGGGCAGTGGTGGCCTTGGCAGGACTGGATGGTCTCAGAGCTTTTCCAACCCAAACCACTCCCAGGTTCTGTTCTATGGTTCTGTCTTTAGAATGTGTAACCCTGGCCTAGAAGGGTCATTTCCAAGGCATGTTCTCCCCTCACAGGAGCAGGGAAGAAGCAGCAGGGTGAGCCTGTGAACCTGAAGAGCACTTGTGATTGTTCTGGGGAGCAGGTACAGGACTGATGAGCCTGGCAGTGTCCAAGGCCGGGTTGGGCAGGGCTTGGAGCAGCCTGGGCTGGTGGAGGGAGTCCCTGTCCAGGGCACGGGGTGGGACTGGGTGGGCTTTGGGGTCCCTTCCCAGCCAGACCAGTGTGGGAGTTGGGGATTGTGTGGGGAGGTGTCTGTGGGGAAAGAGATGGATGTCATGGTGGCAGTTCCCTGCTGCTGGTAACACATCCCTGCACCTCCTGTGATCTCCCAGGGATGTGAGACAAGAGCCCCAGGGACTGGGTCCAGCTTTGCAGAGCAGTGAATGGGCCTGGAAGCTGGAGCTTGATGAGGGACACGTGCCTAAAGCCCAAGGACAGGGAGCTCTTGTGTTATTTTTATTTTTCCTGGTGTTGCAGGAGGTTCAAGTGTTGTTGTCCCTTATGTGGTGGTAAAATAATCTCTACTAAAACCAGTTTGAAAGATGCAATCACTGATTTGTCCCTTGGAGTCCCTATATGGTGGAATTTAAAGGGGTGCCGTGGCAATAAAGGTGATTTCTGGGGCAGTACCCAGTGAGCTTCAACCTGACTTGCATCTTTTATGTGATGGGGAAATAAAGAGAAATATTCCAAAACCTCTGAGGCTTGAGGCAGTGTATGAGGGGACCTGGAGCTTGAACAGGGTGAATCTCAGGGACAAAGTATCCCAGTGCCCAGGACATTGAACTGCTCCTGCCTGCAGTGAGGGACAGGTGAGTTCCTTGGGACAAACCTCGGCTGAGACACTGTTTGTGTATGTTCATTGAATTGATTTTAGGAAACTGAAAAAGAAAAGAACCTTTTACACACCTTCAATAAATGCCATTGAGGTGTTCTCCTCTAAGAAAACAAAAGTACAGCAGCACCTTGGTTCCAAGTCTTTGGTTTGTTAAAGCAGGGAAGAATAAGGAAATAAAATGTATCTGCAGGTTATAACCACACGTGGTTGTTTTCCTTTCATGAAAGGATAAAAAGAGAAGGGCTTTGGTGGGTCTCAGGCTGCCTGTGCTGTGTGTTTTCAGCAGGAACTGAGGAACAGGCCCAGGGCTGTGTGGCAGTGCCAAGGCACAGCCTTCCCTTCCCTTCCTGGTGACATTTAAGGCTCGTGCCAGGGGGGCTGCAGGGGCTGAGCCAGTGGCTCCTGGACCTCTTGGTGCAATGGGAGAAGAATGGGTTGGCATTTTGGCCTTTTTTAGGTTTCAGACACTGCAAAACCATTTTTAATGGGTTTTAAACTTAAGGTTTTAAACCGTAAGTTGGTGAATCTGGTAACAAAAGAATAACATAGTAATTAAGTAAATTATTAATTAGATTTTACACTGATAACCGAATTAACCTGCTTTTTTTTCCACTGGAGTTGACTGGAGTTTGGCATCTTTTAGGACTGTGTAGTGCCATGAGAGGTGCTGCATTGTCCCTGTGCCCCCTTACCTTCCTCTCTGGTGCTGTCACTTCTTTAATTTCCTTCCTAGCAAAGGCAGGTGTGTGGCACCAAAAGACGTGGGTTTATTTCCAACTTAATCACGTGTAAGTTCTTCACTTCCCTGACAAGTGTGATTGGACCTCGGGCATTGAGTTTCAAAGTTAAATGAATTTTTACAAGTTTTATTTCAAGACCAAAGGCCCCAGCCCCAAGATCCCCACAAATGCTGGAGCATTTGGAGTCCAGCCCCAGTGATGCTGCAGGGGAGAGGGCTGGGCTGTGCTTTCTCCTCCTGAGCCCCAAAGGCCCCAACATGCAGAATCACCTTTGTGGCTCGGCTGCTCCCAGAGCGGCCTGTCTTGCTCTGTTTTGCAAACAAAGCCCCTTTGAACACAGAGCAATTCCTTATGTGATATTTCTGTATATATTAATGCTGCTCTGAGTTTTTCCAGTTTAGGATGAGCAACTAAAATGCTCAGAATTAATGTTTCCTGTGCTGTGCCCCCCTTAGGAGGTGTTGACGAGCCTGGAGCGTGTGTGTGGTGTGGAATGTGATAGTTCTGGAGAGATGTCTGTCCTTCTGCTGGTCTTTTCAGTCACCAAGTGGGATCAGACTGTTTTGGTTGAGGGAGAAAACCACGTTGTTCACAGCAAGTTGGTCTTGTAACAGCAATTCTGACACAAACAGTGTTTGCCATTTTTGTCTGCAGGATGATTGAGGAGAGTGGGAAGAGGAGGAGGACCATGGCAGAGAAGAGGCAGCTGTTCATGGAAATGAGTAAGTAGGAAATTTGAAGGCATAGTGTCATTTGTTCTTTACTGAGAGCTTTGCTGTGGCAGCTGTACCAGGTCATTCACATCTCATCCCACCAGACATTGCCTCACCCAGGGGAGAGGATCCAGAGGCTCCTGGGGCTGCTCAGGAGGAGAAGGCAAAAGGGGGGTCACACCTCTGGAAGGTCATTCATTCTGAGCTTTTGGGAAGCTCCTTTTTAAGGAATATTCACATTTCTCATCTCTGGCAATAGCTGAATTTTGTGAACAATGATTAAAACAAATAATGGCAACAGACAGAGCACCTTTTGCCTTCCAAAATTTAAAAATGGCCCTGCAATGCTGATGTGACTCAGGAGAGAAAGGGTTTGGGGGTTGGTTTGTACAGGATCAGTCTCTGGAGGAGAGGCTGTGATTGTTAAAGTATTGCATGTTTGAATGACATCCCCTTGTTTTACTGTCCTGTGGGAACTGAAGGAAACTCCCAGATTAGGCCCTCATGTTTTTAATTCCAGTTACAGACTGAGGGAGGTCTTTATTAAAATGAGATACTGATACTGTTTTGTTGAAGGAATTCCAGAGTATTTATCGTGGAATCATGGAATGGTTTGGGACGGAAAGGACTTTAAAAGTTCAACCCTTTCCATGAGGAAATTCTTCCCGTTGTCCAGCCCCGTGTCCTGGAGGAAATCTCAGAACCTGCAGCAGCTCCAGGTCCTTGTGCTGCTGTTCCCAGGGCTGGGGCAGCTCTGCAGGGTCCCCTCCCTTGTGTGCTGGCTGTGAGGATGCCTGGGAGGAGGAGGCTGCTCTCCCTGAGCTGGCTGTTGCAGAGGAAAGACCCCCCTCTTTGTTCCCAGGGGCTCAGAACTTCGATGTCATCCGGCTCTCCACGTACCGCACGGCCTGCAAGCTGCGCTTCGTGCAGAAACGCTGCAACCGTGAGTGAGGGGCAGGCTGGGCCCCAGCACCGCCCGGCACGGGGGAGCCTCGGGGCAGCTCGGGGGGCAGGGGGGGGAGCATTCTGTCAGGCAGGGGCAGCTGTTCCTTCAGTGAAACACAGCTTAAAGGTATCGTTAGAAAGGGGCAGCGATCTTTGATGCTCTGTAATCTCTTCAGGTTTATTCTTTAATGTTCAGAAAATTTAAAATATAGGGGCCAGCACAATGTGTTCCATTGCCCTCAGTGCCGAGTGCAGGCAGCTTAAGCTGTCTGAGGTGCTGTTCCACCATGGGCTATCACAGAGCACCTGCCAGCGTGGCACAGGGACAGTCCCTGTGTGAGGTGTCTGGGTCTGTCCTGGGGTCCTGGGGTCCCTCAGGGCATGTAGCAACCATGAAGGATTGTGCGGGTTCATACCACACTGTCAGTGTAAGTGTTCTCCTTCTCTTCCATGGCCCCCTGAGCTTGGGTAGCTCCCCAAGGCACAGGTGGGTCCCAGGTGAGCAGGTGAGACACTTTGTGTTCCACCCGTGCCAAGCTGGAGCAGCAAAGGGCTGGGCAGGGGAAGGTGTGCAGGAGCAGCTCCCTCCTCCCAGGGCACAGCAGCTGCAGTGTCTGCCGTGGGGGAGGCCAGGGGAGGAGCTCTGGGGTCCCAGGAAGGTGTCCCTGCACTGCGTGGGTGGCTCAGATTTTTCAGTCTTGGTGAAAAGTGTCAGCTCTTGGCTGTAGTTCATGGCTCAGAATTCGGGTCTCTCTGACAGCAGGGAGGTGTTAAGAAATGCTGGTTATGTCGCTCTGGGCCCCGTTCAGCAATGCCCTGCCCGTGCCCTGAGCAGCCTTTGCCATCCCTGGAGCTGTGGATGAGGCTGTGCAGCTGGGAGCTGTGTCTGGACCACAGGCTGATCCACAGTGTGGATTGGAGCTTGACTTCTGTCCTTGTGTGGTTTTTCTGTGAGAAATGTAAAGCCAAGTTGAACGTGAGAAATGCTCAAGCTCACACTGCCTCCCAGCCCTTTTTTGGAGCCACCCCAGGAGAGGAGAATGCACATGCCCACCCTCTGCAGCTGCTGGAGCACTTTGTTTGCATTGCTGCTGGTCCTCAGGTGTCTTCTTCACTCTCATGCATAGCTTAAAGTTTTGAAACATTACAAAATACTCTTTAATGTGGTTCTGCAGATCACTTACTGTGGTTTGGGAAATGTTTTCTTCCCGTTGTTGACACTCCTTAGATAAGTGCTTATATATGGCAGAGTTATTTGGGGAAATGCTTTGGAGTTCTAGACGTGTTTATGGAGCATTATGTTCAGGATTTGGCAACTGGATCAACTGGAAACAGTCACAGTTCAACTGGAACATCAAGTTCCTCCTTCGATACTCTGCTAGTCAGCATGAGGGGGTTCAAAATTACCGTCAACAATTTGTAGTGAATTTAGAATATCAGAGAATCCTGGAATGGTTTGGGTGGGAAGGGAACTTAAAGCCCATCCAGTCCCACCCCCTGCCATGGGCAGGAACACCTTTCCCTATCCCAGGGTGCTCCAAGCCCCGTCCAGCCTGGCCTTGGACACGCCCAGAGATCCAGGGGCAGCCCCAGCTTCCCTGGGCACCCTGTGCCAGGGCCTGCCCACCCTTGCAGGGAGGGATTCTGGCTGATGTCTCTCTCAAAAAGCAATCTCTAACTCTGCTAAAACACACTGCATGCTGGGGGAGGGTGGCTTTGCTGCTCTAGGAATTGTTTCTGACAGAGCACCCAGGTGTTGCAGGGTGGAATACAAAGCAGATGAAGCACTGCTCTGCTCCTTTAAACAGCTGTGAGTATGAACTCAGGGGTCTGTCTCTCACTTTGAATACGAATAACTGTTCATTCCAAAGAAAAGCTAACACAGTTCTCACAAGCACTGCCATCAGAGTGACCTTGCATGCCTTACAGAATAGAAGTTAATTTTTTTTCCTTTATTTTTAGTTCATCTTGTTGATATCTGGAATATGATTGAAGCCTTCCGAGATAATGGCCTTAACACTTTGGATCATAACACAGAGATCAACGTGTCCCGACTAGAAACAATCATTTCATCCATCTACTACCAGCTAAACAAACGCCTTCCTTCTACTCACCAAATCAGTGTAGAGCAATCCATCAGCCTCCTCCTCAACTTCATGATAGCAGCATATGACAGGCTAGTAACTGCTCCACTTGTATCCTTGCACTAATTTGCTCTCCGAGGGAGCTGAGCACAGCCAACCCCTGCATGAGTCTGGCAGTCTGGCCGTGGGCTGTGCCTGGGGTGGTGGGAGTGTGTTACCCACACACAGTGGTGCCTGCAGACACTGGCACTGCCACAGCAGCAGGGCTGGGCTCAAACCTTGCTTTCTGAAGTGATTTAGAGCCCTCTGGGGCTGGGGGGAGCTGTGGGGTGAAACTGCTGCTGTCACAGGGCACGCCATGACCTAGTGGTTTAGCACTGTTTTGAGAAGTGAATGTTTGATTGAAAACTGCTCAAAAGGACCCTCTTCTAAAGCTGCCTTGTTTGGACAGTCAGTTTGCATCCTCTTCTAATGTGCTGTGACCCCAAAAAGGCCAGTTCTCCTTTCCTGGCTGGAAGCAGCTGGATTTCTTGCTCAGGGTTGTCCAGGCATTTCCCTGTGTCCAGTCTTAGGAGTTTCTCTCCCAGCTTGTTTCCTCCGGGTCTGCTCTGCTGATCTCGAGTAGCTCTGCTTCTCTGGGCTCTGAGCAGCAACTGCAGGGCCTTCACTGTGGTTGGCACTTCTCACTTTGGTCTCCTTGTTACTCCAGTGGGATCTGTCTTCTGCTTTTGCCCCACTGAGGGGTTTTCCCCAAAGCAATCCCCAGCAGTGAATGTGCCAAATAGTTGTTCTGTTTGTGATGTCCAGACTTAGATCCTTTCCTAATGTCACAACTTCATTTTGCCTCTAAAGAGATGCTGAGCTTGTCCCTCCAAGTCCAAGACCTGAGAATAGTCCCTGTCTCACTGAGGATGGATAAAACCAGCACAAAGTTCAGAGCAGGGACACCATGACAGCAGAACCAAGGGGAGAGTTCCTGTTCTGAGTTGGCCTTAGTTGAGAGAAGTTGTAAGGGTTTAGTTATTCTTGGATCACACTAGAAAACAGAGACTTTAAAACCAGAAATGCTCATGTTTTGGGGAGCTGCCTCAAAAGATGGAGGCTTTAGTTACAGGTATGTTTTTGTCCCCCACTTTTCCCCGAACCTGCAAGCTCTGCCTTTCCTGCAACCCCAGCAGCACTTTTGGTCCCAGCAGCACTTTTGGTCCCAGCAGCACTTTTGGTCCCAGCAGCACTTTTGGTCCCAGCAAGTGCAGCAGCTTCCCTTTGCCTCCCTCTGCGGGGCACGTGGGATGCAGGAGAAGCTGGGATGCTGCGGGGGAGCCCGGGAACAAGAGGAGAGGCAGGGCTGAGGCTCCCTCTCCAGGAGCTGAGGAGCATGGCAGGCAGTGAAAATGCACATCTGTGCTGCTGGAATTGCCTCCTTGGGCAGGCTCTCTGTGCTGCTGGAATTGCCTCCTTGGGCAGGCTCTCTGTGCTGCTGGAATTGCCTCCTTGGGCAGGCTCTCTGTGC
>JAWWMO010000121.1:114553178-114568361 GCA_035047845.1 Dendrocincla fuliginosa
GGCCCGGCTCGGCCCGGCTCGGCCCGGCTCGGCTCGGCTCGGCCCGGCTCGGGATCGCCGCAGGAGCGCAGCCCTGGGACTTGCCGCGGAGCCCCGTCCCGGGAGAAGGGCACGGGGGTTGGAGCGGGGATGACTCAGCTCCCGGCAAGGGCTGTGGCAGCGGCGCCCTGTGCTGTGCTGGGGGAGCAGAGCCCCCGCCAGAGCCCTTTGCCCAGCCCTGCTGGTGCCCGGGCTGCCCCCCTCCACCTGCCCCACATTTGGGTGCCCTGCCCCGGGGTGGGGGTTCCTTATCCCAATCAGTGTTGGGGACACCTCCCTGGCTCCACAGCAGGGGCCCCCACTGCCCACCCCGCTGCAACAGCCCTTGAGCCAGCCCTGTCCTGCTGGCATCTCACCCAGAGAGCACCCCCAGAGCCCCCCTGGCCTCGCTGACACCCACCAGGTGCTCCCCAGCCACATCCTCTCCTGGCACAAGAGGCCTGGCTACCACCTGGTACACTTGATACTCCCCAAATCTTTCATTTACACCCACTGTAAAGGCTGCCAGGACCCAGACAAATCGGAAGTGTGGAGGGGGCAGCTGGAGCCATATACTGGTGACTGGGGTAGCACTGACGGTGAAGGACCTGTCCCAAAACTTTCCACCCAGGATGGCGTGGGTGGTGGGGCTTGGCCCTGGTGGAGCCCCCCAGTGCCGTGGTGCAGCCTCTCCTTGTGGTGCCAGTGAGTGCCAGGGCTTGGGGATCCGTGCAGGGGACTGGGGGCTGCCCGGCCCCACACACAGGCGAGTGGCACATGGTGATGGGGCTGGGGCAAGTGCGGTCCTGGTGGGACACCCGTGAGGCTGGGGATGGACTGGCATGTGGCTCCCACATGATCCCACATGGGCCAAGATATGGAATAGGGGGGACAGGCAGCCATGGGCGTGGGAGGATGCAGCTGAGTCTGGAAATGAGTAGCACTGAGAGAGCTGGTCTGGGGACTGTGGCCATGGGCACTGCAGCAGTGGGGCACCAGTGTCATGGGGCAACACAACCAGGGGATACTGGGGCTGTGGGGCACCACGGCCATGGGCACCATGACCATGAGGCACCGTGGCCGTGGGGCACAGTGTGTCTCGACCCCATAGGACCTTTGTGTTGGACCCATGGGGATATGCCAGCTGCATCCTGGTGGTGCAGCCGCCCCAGCCCAGGGGGACACAGGGCAGGAATGCGGCTGGGGCTGGCGCCTGCCGGGGTGCAGGGCCATGCGGCTGCAGCTGGATGCCGGCGCTGTCTGACTGCCAGCCCCATCCCCTCCCCGGCCTCTCCCTCGCCAGCCCCCCGCCGGCCTCTCCTCCTTCCCCTGCTCCCCCTCCGCGGCCTCTTCCTGCCTTGGCTGCTGCCGCCGGGATCTTCTGGGGCTCAGGTGAAGCCGTCCCCGCGCCACGCCGGGGCCCCACGCACCCCTTGCCCCACCTCGTCCCCCCGCCGTGCCGTGTGGGACCCCCGAGCGGGGTGCGGCTCCCCCGGCACGCTGCGGTCCTCGGGCACAGCCGCGGCCTTGGTGTGGGAGCAGGTTCATTTCCCGGGCCACGTTCCTGCTCCGCCGCCATGCCGGCGCGTGTGCACGGCCAGCGCCCTGGGCTGGGGCACGGCACTGGGGAGGGGGCACGCTGTGGGGCACTGCCAGCTGCTCCAGGGCACGGCATGGTCCCCAAAGCTGGCAGCTGCCTGCTCCGAGGGCACCCGGCTCCTGCTGCTGTCCCTTGTCCCCAGGGAGCTTCATGGCTGCCTGCAGGCCCGTGATGTGCCATGCCATTGGGTCAGTGCAGCATTTCCCGTGTTCTGTGGGGCAGGAGACCCCCAACCCCACACATGCAGGGCTCTGGTGGGTTGCAGCAGTGGGCACGTGCCCCTGGGCCAGTCATGGCGCAATGGCACAGGGCGGGAGGGTCCCCTGGTAAGACCCCCAGCCCTATGGTGGCTCGTGCCTCAGCCCAAGCCTGGCAGGAGCCACTGTCACCCTTCTAAGTGTCCTTGTACCACTGGCCCAGCAATGCCACTCTGCTCCCACATTGCCAGACAGGCGCCCGTCCCCCTGCAGTGCCGGCGGTGCCGGCGATGCCAGCGCCGAGCGGGAGCGGCGCCGTGCCCGTGCCCGGGCTGCCTGGCGGCGTAACCGTCCTCTCTGTCTCCGGCTCGCAGGGGGAAGAGGAGCCCGAGGAGAACGCGAGCAAGGAGGAGAAGCAGGAGCCGGGGACGCCCATGAGGAAAGCAGGGCGGCCCGGGCGGAAGCGCAAGCATGCCCAGGTGAGCCGGGCGCGGGGGCCAGGTGGGGGGCGGCGGGGGGTCCCCCCCGTGCGGCCATCCTGCCCCGCTGCCCTGTTGGTGGGACACCTTGGCTCCCGGTGTGCCGTGGGCTGTCCCACCTGCCCTCCGTGCTGCGGTACCCGGTCAGAGGGGATGCCAAGAGCGGCAGGAGCGGGGTGTTCCCCCCTGGCCCCCAGCACTGCCCCCTCTCTGTGGCTCCCGGTGACACTGTCCTGCTCACTGCGGCTCCGCTCGAGGCTCAGCCATGCATTCGCTCCCTGCCTGGGGGGCTGGGACCCCAGACCTGTGCTCTGGGGCCACTGGACATGGAGAGTGGAGCCCCCAGCTTGGCCAGACCCCTGCTGGCTTCCCCGGCCCCTGTGGCACAGGCAATGACCCCCAGCACATCAGGCTTGGTCAGATCATGGCTCCCCAGCCCAGCCATGCCGTGCCCACAGGGGATGGCTGCAGGGTGACCGGGTGCTCAGGGACTGGGGCAGCAGCTGGGTCTGGGATAGGGCAGCTGGGGCTTGGGATACTCGTGGGGGTAGTGGCTCAGACCTCCTGAGTGGTGGAGTGTCACGGTGCCATCAGAGAACCATTAAATTGAGTGTGAGGAGGAGGAGCAGGTTCCTCTGGATGCTGAAGGCCCAGGGGGAAGGTACCCATCAACTCCTGGGCTCAGGCTGTGTCCCGAGTTCCCATCCCCACAGGTGGGGACAGAGGGATGACAAATGGGGCCAGAGTGGTGAGTGGGATGGAGGATGAGCAGGGCCGGGGGGACAAACTGAGCTGAGATGCCTTTGCTGCTAGAAAGTTGCAAATCCTTTTTGGAAAAATTTCTGGCTGAGGAAAGGGTTAATCCCACGCTGGGACAGCGGTCCACGCTGCCTGTCCGGATGATCCCTGGTCCCTGCCATTGTGGTGCTGGGTGCCAGGGAAGCTGGGACAGCTCACCTGGGGTGGACAGGGGTGCTCTGGGGTGCAGGGCTGGAGCACACAGCCCTGGACCCGGCGGGGCGGGAGGTGCTGCTGGGGCGGGGGCAGCCACCGCAGTGGAAGAACAATGCTGGCATGGGAACAAGTGGGGAACGTCGTCAGCAACAGCCAGAGCCTGGGAGACAGGAGGGCTCCGGCCAGCAGAGCCAGGAGCCCTGCTGGAGGGATGGGGGCAGTGGCAGGGACCTCCTGCCCCAGAGCTGGGTGGTGGGTGCCCGTCCCTGTGTGCCCCAGCACACCTGCCCCGGGCCGCTGCCGGCCCATCGGCTCCTCGTGCCAAGTGAGTGGAGCTGGCATGGCCCGGCCCAGGCACTGCCAGGAGGCCGGGGAAGCCCCGGCCGGGTGCGAGCTGCTAAAAATACCCTTCCTGTGGAGAGCCTGCCATGATACTGGGGGAGCCAGAACGGGGCGAGGGGAGCTGGCACGTGGGGTGGGCTGACTCCATGGGGGCTGGCTGGGGCTCCCCAGCACTCCTCTCAGAAGGCTGCAGTGGGCAGATCATGGCAGGAGGGGCTGAGCACCCGCCTCACCCCACACCTGGGCAGGATGTGAGCCTGGCTTGGGCACGGGGGACTGGAGGGGGAATGAGCAGGGGGCTGGCTGGGGACAGCCCTGTAGAGGCAAAGGCCATGGTGTCGGCGAGCCATGCTGTGCCAGGCTGAGCTTTTCTGTCCTGAGCTGTGCCAGGCTGTACCATGCTGTCCTGTGTTGTGCTGTGCCATGCTGACTTGTGCCATGCCATTCTGAGCCATGCCATGCTGATCTGTGCCATGCCATGTGGTCCCAAGCCATGACTCCAAGACCAGTGTCCCACTCCCAGCCGGGGCTGGCAGTGGGACACCCCTCTGTGGGTGGTGCCATGGGTGGCAGTAGCTCTGCTGGCACCTTCCCCTGGCAGAGTGGGCACCATCCTGCATGTCTGGAGCTGCTCTGAGCTGGGGTGGGCATGAGGGACCCTGAGGGCTGTCCCTTGTCATCCCTCTGTGGGGAGTGTCCCCGGTGTCACCCCATGTCGGCAGGGCAGTGGGGTGGGCACGGGGCCGCTCAGCCCGGCAGTCTCCTGGTGGAACAGCCTCCTTGGCAGGGACCCAGGAGAGGGGAGGGAGCTGGAGAAAGGCAGCACTTGTTCCCAGGGCCCAGCGGCCAGAGGAAGCGGGTGGGAGGGTGGGCAGGAAGGCTCCTGCCGCCAGCCCTCCTTCGAGACAGGAATGGGCGCTGGGGCAGCTGGGGAGGGGACAGGCCATGGGCTGGGTCCTGGTCTCCCCTTCCCTGCCCCTCCCTGGCCCAGTGTCTGAACAGCAGCACCAGGACATGCTGGTGGCACAGAGGGCCTGGTGAGCCAGGGTCTGGTTCCAACCCAAGTGGGGAAGCTGAGATGCCAGGTTTGGCCAGGATGGCTGTGGAGGGGCTGGAAGCATGAGGAGGCAGGTTTTGGATGGGTGGGATAGCATGGCATGGCATGGCATGGCATGGCATGGAATGGGGGTTGTCCTAAACATACCAGCTGTGGGGCTGAGTGGGCTGGGTGGGCTGTGTGTCCCTGTCCTGGCATTGTGCAATGAGCCACTGTGCCTGTCCCATCCCAGGGTTAATGTCCCACGTGTCCCCATCCTGGCATGACTTCCTGGCATTGTCTGGTGGCACCACATGGCCAGTGGTGACAATCGGTCCCAGTGCCACTGCCAGAGCCTCGTCGCACTGAGGGGAGCTGCTCAGGCACCAGCACCCACACCGGCTGAGCTCCCTGGGACCCATCCTGCCAACCCCTGCTGGGCTGAGCCCCCTGCAGCCTCCCTGAACCCCCAGCCACCCTGAGTGCTCCACTACTGCCCTGAGCCCTCACAGCCACCCTGAACCACTGCAGGCCCCCCAAGCCCCACAGCCAGGCCTCCACCAGCCCCTGCGCCGCCCGATCCGGAGCACATCATCAGCCTTCCCGTTTCCTCCCGGGAAGCCCCATGGCCCCTGCGATTGTTCTCGGTGCAGTGTCCAGGATACGGCCCCGAGCAGGCGTGGGAGCTAGGCGGGGGCGGCTGGGACCCCCCACAAGCTGCACTGGGGAGGTGGCAGCTGGGGACCCCTCAGGGTGAGCTGGGTGTGCTGGAGTGGCAGGAACCGGGGACACGGTGGGAAGCAGGTTCCCTCCCCCTCACCATGGGACCAGCGGGGACTTTGCTCCCTGGCATCCATCTTGCCGCCAGCTCCAGCTCGCTGTGCTCTCCCAGGCCTCACCGCGGTGTCCCCACAGCTGTCCCCCCGCTGTGGTGGTGTCCGGCCTTGCCGGGGCTGCACTGTCCCTAGGCCAGGCATGCTAAGGTCTGGGCTTCAGCCTTTTGTCACCCTGTGTGTGCCCTCACTCGTGGCCAGGCGTGCCCATGCCATGGCCTGGCACGACACTTCCACCTTCCCAATGGCACTGGAGTCTGCTTGGGGGACCGTGCCCTCCCTGGGGACTGGGCCTGAGGCAGCCAGGATGGGGAGAGACCACCGCCAGTGCTGCTGAACACCCTGTGAGGGTCCCCCTGATCCCCAACACGCCCTGGCCCCCAACACCCCCTCACGAGCCCCTGCTCGTCCCCTCCCTCCTGACTGTGGAGGAAGTGACAGTGACAGTGCCAGCACCAGGGCTGGGGTGAGCAGGAAGCGGCCGCGGCGGAGGCGCCTGCGCGGGCGGCAGCAGCCGGGGGTCTGTGTGGCAGCCGGGGGGTGCACCATGGTAAGTGGCATATGGCCCTTGGGCACACGGGGAAGGGGGTCCTGTGCCCTGTGGCACGAATCTGGGGAACCTTGGGGAGCAAAGACCCCCATCCCTGCCACCTGCCGTCCCCCTTGAGCTTGTGCCTTGGCCTTGACATCCCCTCCCCAGCCCCCTCTGGGGGGGCAGCACCATGACCCCTGGTGCACACAAAGCCCCCTGGCTGTGCCATTCCCTGCCTGGCACCCGGCCACCAATGCGGGTGTCCTGGGACCTACAGCTCAGTGGGCATGAGCAGGAGGGTCCCTGTGGCCAAGCCCCCACTGTGCCACCCCCGCACCACCTGTGCCACCCTGGCACTTCGTGTGCTGCAGGAGGACACTGGTGGCACCAGGAGGGAGCAGCGGTGCCTGTGGGTGTCTCTCCATGGGGTGCTCAGGGCCGGTGCTGGGGGTGACACGTGTGGGGGTAGCAGTATGTGGGGTCTCCAAGGGGGATGATGCTGGTGCCCAAGTGGCTCTGCAATGCCAGGCTGAGGAAGGCCAGGCCCCAGGGATGGGGTGTCCCAGCATGGGGGGTCTGCACCCCCTGGGAGGGCACCAACTGGGGTGACAGTGGGGCTGGAGGGGCTGGTGAGTGGTGGTGGCCATGCCCACCCTGCCAGGGCTGCACCAGCAGCAGCTCTGCAGAGCCACAGCAGCACTTTCACTCTCCTTGGCCACGGAAACCACTGAGCTGGGCTGTGCCTCTCACTCTGACTCCTGCTCCCTCTGCTGAGCCATGCCGTGCTGAGCTGTGCCGAGCTGTGCCATGTCACTCCCCAGGCTGGCAGCATGGCAGGGTCCCACGATGCCATCCTCAGCCCCAGGCCCTTTTCCCACGCTCGGCTCCGCCGTCTCCTGCATTCCCATCAGCACCATCTGTCCCGTGGCACGTGCCAGGGCTGGAGCATGTGAGTGATGGCACAGCCGCCCCTGGGGCTCATGGTCGGGCTCTACCTCTGCTCCGTCGCCACTGAGTCCCTGTGCACACCAGCCAGGGATGTCTGTACTGTCCTGTGGTGTTGGCACTGCCCATGACACACCCCTCTGTCACACACACACCCCTACCACACACATATACCTGTCACACACGTCTCTGTCACACGTACACATCCCTACCACACACACACACGTCACACACATCCCTGTCACACACACACCCTTGTCACACAAATACACCTCTCACACACATACACCTGTCACACATACCCACCACTGTCCCACACGCATCCCTATCCCACACATCCCCATCACGCAAATCCCTGTCCCACACACACCCCTGCCACACACACCTGTCACACACACACACCTGCCACACACACCTCTGTCACACAAACCCATCACAAACACCCCTGTCACACACATACACCTGTCACACAGCCCCCCCCTCACACAACGCCCTGTCACACACACCTGGTGTTGTGTCCTGGTCCTGAGGGTGTCATGGTGTTGTGTCCTTGTCCCAAAGGTGTCATGGCAGTGCATCCAGGTTCCCATAGTGTTACATCCTTGTGTCTTGGTCCTGAGGATGCCATGGATGTGGCTCCTGTTTCCTGAGGGTGTCATGACAGTGCATCCTGGTCCTGAAGTTGCCATGATGGTGTATTCAGGTCCTTCTGGTATCACCTACTTCCATCCTGGTGTTGTGGGTGTCTTGTCCCTCTGTCTGTGTCCCAAGAATAGTCTGTCACTGTGTTGTGGTCTGAGGGTGTTGCTGGAACATGTCCTGGTTCTGAGCAGGCCATGGAAATGTGCCAGGGTCCTGAGGATGTTATGACAGTGTGTCCTGGTGAATGAGGGTGTCACGTCTGTGTGTCTTGGTCCAGAGAGTGCTATGGTGGAGTGTTCTGGTCCTGTCATTGCTGTCGCATTTTGCGCTGGTCCTGAGGGTGCCGTGGTGGTGTGTCCTAGTCCTTTGGGTGACACAGTAGTGTGTCCTGGTCATGAGGGTGCCATGGCAGCCTTGGCACCCCAGTAGGCAGCAACGGCTGTCACTCCTGGGAGGCAGGAGGTAGGACTTGGACTTTTTGGCATGATGTGCTATTGTCCCCAGATTGTCACGGCGTTGTGGAGCCGTGTCTGTGGGGGTTTGTGGGCTGCAGTCCTGGAGATGACCATCATGCTGTGATCTCCGTCGTGTGGAAGTGGGGTCAGGGCAGGAGACAGGGACAGGGTTCACAGGGGGCCAGCCACCTCAAGGTGGTGCAGGATCTGCCCCCGTGGGGTCTGGTGGTGGCTGTTGGGGCACAGGTGAGCAGGACTGTGTCCCCCCTGCCAGCACCCCTCGCAGCTCCTTCCTCTCCCTCTCGGCAGGTGGAAAGCAGTGACACCCCCAAAGACACCGCAGCTGTCCCCAAGTGCCCCCCGCCCTGCCCAGAGGCCAGTCCCGCCGAGCCGCTGCCCAACGGGGACGTGGAGGGGGACGCGGAGGAGGGCGGCGCGAGCCCCAAGGGCGGCCGGCCCGAGGAGGACGACACGGAGAGCATTCCTGACGGAGAGACCGGCCGGGCGCTGGAGAACGGCCGCTGCACCCCCAAGGAGGGCCTGGATGCCCCGGCCGATGAGGGTGAGCTGGCCCCTTCCGACCCCCAGAAGAAACGCGGGAGGAGGAAACTCCTGGAGGCCACAGAGAAAAGTAAGAGCTCAGCGTTGGGGGCTCCCCAGGCCTTGGCCCCCCGGGAACCCCCGGCCCTGCTGTCCTGCCCTGCGGGGGCTCTGGGCTGGGGAGCACTGCCACAGGACAAGGAGCAAGGGCTGAACCCCCAGTGCCATGTGGGATCTGGGGTGGGGGCAGCAGGTCAGAGCAGGGGCTGCACCTGCATGCTCATCCCATCACCATTCATTGCCCGTTCCAATGGCAGGAACAGGGATGTCAGTCCTCGGGTTCCTGCCCACACATGAGACCACCCGGGTGTGGTGACGGTGGGTCCCTGCCTGCATGTGAGACCACTCTGGCACGTATGCCCACCCTGCATGGCATCCCTGTGCGTAGTGGGGGCACAGGGGGCACATTCCCTGTCCTGGGACTGGGGTGCTAAGGAGGTGACAGCTCTGGTGCCAGGAAGCAGGTGGGATGGAGGGATGAGTTCCACATTGAGGGTCATCCCCATCACTCAGCTGGTGGGGCAGCTCGGCACAGGAGGCCTTGGGGGTCTTGGGAGATTCCTGGGCTGCATCAGGAGGTGCCCAGGTGGTGCCCAGGGAGTGAGGCCAACCCAGAGTGCCGGACCCAGCTCTGGCTCCCCAAGACATGAGGGACAGGGACGGGCTGGGGAGAGCCCAGTGAGGGCCCTGGGATACTGCAGGGCTGGAGCGTCTGTGCTGGAGAAAGGCTGTGGAAACCAGGGCTGCTCAGCCAGGAGCAGAGTGGGCTCAGGGGATCCATGGCTGTGGCACCTGCAGGGAGGTGCCCCAAGGTGAGCCAGGTGCTCCCAGGGGTGCCCAGGGACAGGACCAGAGGCCACGGCATGGGCTGGACTCCAGGGGGTCCCTCTGGATCCTGGGACACCCCCCTCAGGGTTCTGAGCTCTAGTGCTTGGGGGCTTCCCAAATCAGATCAGCAGAGACGACTGCCAGCCATGCTGAGCCAGGGATGGGGGCAAGGAAGGGCTGGGATGGAGCTGGGAGAGGCTGGGATGGCTGAGGCAGGCTGGGATGGATAAGGCAGGCTGGGATGGCTGAAACAGGCTGGAATGTAGCTGGGAGAGACTGAGATGGCTGAAGCAGGCAGGGATGGGGCTGGGAAAGGCTGGGATGGCTGAGGCAATCAGGGATGGTTCTGAGAAGCTGGGAGGGATAAGGCAGGTTGTGATGGCTGAGGCAGGCTGGGATGGAGCTGGGAGAGGCTGGGATGGAGCTGGGAGAGGCTGGGATGGAGCTTGGAAAGGCTGGGATGGCTGAGGCAGGCTGGGATGGAGCTGGGAGAGGCAGGCTGGGATGGAGCTGGGAGAGGCAGGGATGGAGCTGGGAGAGGCAGGCTGGATTGGAGCTGGGAGAGGAAGGCAGGGATGGAGCTGGGAGAGGCAGGCTGGGATGGAGCTGGGAGAGGCAGGCTGGATTGGAGCTGGGAGAGGCAGGCTGGGATGGAGCTGGGAGAGGCTGGGATGGAGCTGGGAGAGGCAGGCTGGATTGGAGCTGGGAGAGGCTGGGATGGAGCTGGGAGAGGCTGGGATGGAGCTGGGAGAGGCTGGGATGGAGCTGGGAGAGGAAGGCAGGGATGGAGCTGGGAGAGGCTGGGATGGCTGAGGCAGGCAGGGATGGAGCTGGGAGAGGCTGGGATGGCTGAGGCAGGCAGGGATGGATGAGCCGCGCTGCAGATGCTGCCGCAGTCACGAGGCGCAGCCGCGGGAGCGCTGCAGCCGGAGCCGGGATCTGGGGGAGCGGCTGGGCCGTGGCCGTGGGGCCGCCCGGTGCCGGGCTGACACGGCGCCTGGGGGGAGCGGGACACCGGTGTGGGGGCTGGGGGTGGTGTCAGCGCGGTTCCCGGTGGTCCCCGGGAGGGCTGGGGCAGCCGTGACGCTGCCCGGAGCTCGCGCCCTCCCTCAGGAGCCATTTTCAGCGCTCTGGCCGTGCCCGTGCCGGGGTCACCGGTGGCACCGGCGCCTTCCAGTGCCGGGCTCTGCTCCGGCTGGACCATCATCTGTTCCTCCTGGGCCAGACAGGGCTTCCTGAGCATCCTGTGCCCGGCACAAGCTGCAGCCCCAGGAAATCCCACTTCGGTCAGTGCCCCCAGTTTTACCAGTCCCAGTGACAGAGGGGACCAACATCTTGTAACAGGCCACGTCCCCTCTCCCGTGCCTCAGTTTCCCCAGCTGAGATCCTCAGGCCTGGGGGCAGCACCGGGAGCACAGGATGCCTGGGCACCCCTTGGGCACACACAGTCCAACCCCCGCACAGAGCCAGAAAGGCTCCTGACCCCCAGTGTCCTGCAGTGTCCCCCACTGTCCCCCGCTGTCCTGCAGTGAGCCCCTTTGTCTCCTGTTGTCCTGCTGTGTCCCCACATGCCAGTTGTGGGAGACTGTCTGTGTGTCACACAGGGCTGGGGGACACCCGGGGGTCTCTGCTGGGGCAGTCAGTGCCCAGCAGCCAGGACAAAGCACCGAGAGATGCTGGGAGCAGGTGGGAGACCCCCTGCAGCCCCAGCAACCCCCACTGCCCCCGGCCCTCGGGGTGCAGTGGTTCACACCCCGAACACCCGGGGTTATTTTTAGCCGCTTTCGTGGCAGCGCCTCGGCACGAACCTGCGGCACGGATGTGCCGAGAGCACAGGAAGCTGCGGGGCCGCTTCCCCTGCCCGCCGGGGGGGTCACTGCCCCGGACCCCCAAACCCCCACCGGCAGCAGGGCCAGCAGCTCCATCCCGGCAGCAGCGCCCACCTGGGAGCACAGCCCAGGCCTTGTGTGTCAGCCAGGGGTGTCCCCAGATGGGCTGGGGGGTCCCGGGTGGGCCCCGTCTCCCCGCGGGGTCCCAGCCCTGCAGCCCCAGCCGACCCCTCCTCACGGCCACTCTCTGTTCTGTGTGCAGGCAAGGACGAGAAGGAGGAAAACAACTTCGATACCCTGAAAATGGAGGCAAGTATGGCCTGGGGCTGGACTCTGCAGGGCTACACCCGGGAGACAGGCACAGCCCCACAGCCCAGCCCAGGAGATGGGAAGAGATGTCTCCACAGCCCAGCCCGGGACATGGCACAGCCCCACAGCCCACCAGCCACCACACCAGTGCTCCCTGTGCCCATGGGTAGCATCTCTCCCCACTCCCTGCACCCTGACACAGCCAGGCACTGGGCAGCACCTGATGTGTGCTGGGGACCAGATGGCACTGGAATGTGCCAGGCCATGATCCCCGTTCAGCCAGCCCTGTGTGGGATGGTGCCTGCCCAGGCTGACCCCTCACCTTCCCCAAGTGCCCAGGCACAGGGTGTTGGATGTGCTCTGGGGTGGATCCATGCCTGGACAGTGCCCACCGAGGTGCAGCTGGCCATGGCATGGTGTCTGATGCCATGGCATCCAGGGCATTGAATCCCAGACTGGTTTGGGCTGGAAGGGACCTTAAAACTCATCCAGTTCCACCCCCCTGCCATGGGCAGGGACACCTCCCACTAGCCCAGGTTGCTCCAGGTTCTGTCCAACGTGGCCTTGGACACTTCCAGGGATGGGGCAGCCACAGCTTCTCTGGGCACCCTGTGCCAGGGCCTCCCCACCCTCACAGGAGAGGATTTCTCCCTAGTGTCCAATCTCTGGGCATCCAGGTCCTGGTGCACACGTGGACCAAAACGTGTGTTCATGTGCACTTGTGTGCCCAGGCAGGTGGTGCCCCCGTTGCCCACCTTCCTCATGCACAAGGGGGTGACCCCACCCAACCTCCAGGCACCTCCGTTGTGTCCCCACTGCTGTCCCCAAGCCCAGCCTGTGACTCCCACTGCACTGCCACCCGGGTGTCCTGACCCTACTCCCTTTTTCCCCGGTCCCTGACCCTGCTCTCTGTGGCACAGGGCTCGCGTGGGCGGCTCCGAGGGGGCCTGGGCTGGGAGTCGAGCCTGCGGCAGCGGCCAATGCAGCGACACACCTTCCAGGCTGGGGACCCCTATTACATCAGCAAGAGGAAGCGGGACGAGTGGCTGGCACGCTGGAAGAGGGAGGTGAGGGCCGGCACTGGCGTGGGGTGGGCACTGCATGGTAGCAGCACTGATGGCACAGAGCGCCGGGCGGGGGAGTGACCAGGCATGTGAGGGGTGGCTGGTACACACAGGGGCTCGTGTGGGCACACAGGGCACCTTGGCTTTGCCAGGCCATGGAGCTGGTGGAGCAGGTGCTCCCTGCTCCTGGCAGTGCCACTGCCCAGGTGGCACCCGGGTTGGTGCCATGGCCATGGCGGCAGCTCCGTTCCCCGGTTCCTCGCCCCTGTTCCCCCGGGGCCACCCTTGCCCAGGGCCTGGCATGCGCAGCCATGGGCAGTGGGGCCCATCCTCCCCGGGATGTGCCACCCGTTCCTGCCGGTTCCTGGGGGAACCAGCATGTGACACAGCTGGACTTGTCAGCCAGAGCCCGGCATAGGTGCAGGGTGGCTGCAGTGCCAGTGGCCCCTTGAGGGGTGTCAGGGCAGGGGCTCTGCGGGCACCCTGGGGTCTTCACAGCATCCTTGGCAGCGTTCCCCACTGCCAGACAAGTCTTCCTGGCAGTGTGTCCCCTGATGCCACTGGCACTGGCGCCACACAGGGACAGGAGAGACTGGCACAGCCAGGGCATCCCACTGGACGACTGGCATGGCCAGGCCATCCCATGGGGCACAGGGCACAGCTGGCATAGCCACGATGTCCCCATGGGGCACAGGGTACAGCTGACATGGCCACAATGTTCCCATGGGACATGGGGCCTGGCTGACACTGCCAGAGTGGCCCCATGGGACACAGGGAATGGCTGTGCCCAGGGGGCACAGGGCATGACCCCTTCCCTCTTCCTGGAGTGGGTCCCCAGGAATAGCCCCCCCCACCCCATCTCATCTCACGAGGTTGGAGCCCTCTGGCACTGGCAAGTTCTTCTCAGTAAAGGTCCCCAAGCTATGGGGGTCCCCAAACTATGGGGGTTCTCAAACCTGTCTTTGGTCATCTCCAGGCTGTGTTTTTGGTGGCCCATTGGCCAGGCACAGTACCCTGTCCTCCCTGGACAGTCTCAGGGCTGCCCCTGTTGTGCCACCCAGTGCCCATTCCCCAATTTGGGGACACCCTCCCAACTGCTGTGGTGGGCAGAGGGAAGCCCAGGCCCCTCTAGCCTTCCCTTCTCCTTCCTCATCCCTGCAGCCCCTGAGGGCTGTGGCTGCTGCTCGCCAGCACCACAGTACAGCTGGCATTGTGATGGTGGTGATGTCCAGGGCCAGGCAATGCAGGCAGGGACATCCAGGGCCAGTGCAGGGACAGGGACATCCAGGCCCTGGTGCTGGCCCTTACCTGTCTGTGCTGGGACCCCCCGCCCTGTGCCAGCCATGGGAGTGGGGATGGAGGTGGGGCAAGGACAGGGACTGAGGATGGAGATGAGGATGAGGATGGGGGTGGGGATGAGAACAGGGCTGGCAGAGCTGCCTGTGGCCTCAGGGCAGGAATCAGTTGGGACAATTGTCCAGCGGTGGCATCCAGCCGATGTCCCTTAACGACCGGCAATGGGACATTTCCTGTTACCCCTCCAGGCCAGAGCGAGGGTCCCCAGTGGGACCAGTACTGGGGGCAGGGAGACAATGCGGGTGTCACCCACCCCTTGTCGTCTGGCCCAGGGCCACTCGTGCCCCCAAACATCCCAGGTCCCCAAAGCAGCTTTTGCTGCTCTGACACGGCCGAGGGGGGCTCCGGGGAACAGGGTATCCCTGCTGTCACACCACTGTCAGCTTGGGGGGGGGGGTCACAGAGTCACCCTGTCCTCCCACTGTCACTGGAGGACACCCAGAGGTGGCATTGAGGCACAGCCATGCTCATGATCCCTCATGGTCCCTGGGCAGGGTGGTGGCCCGGGGACCCCCATGCAGGTGGCAAGGCAGGGGGGTTCCACTGCCCCCCCTGGGGTGACACCGTCTGCCTCTTTGTCCCTCTCTGCACACAAAAGGGTCCCAGATCCATGGTGCCAAGGTACCCTCTGGGGACAGTGGGGACCCCTAGGGACAGCGGGGACCCTCAGGGACTCCCCAAGGACAGTGGGGACTCTCAGGGACCCCTAGGGACAGTGGGGACCTTCAGGGATGCCCCAGGAACAGTGGGGACCCTCAGGGACCTCTGGGACCCCCTGGGGACAGCAGGGGCCCTCAGGGACTCCTCGGGAACAGTGGGGACCCTCAGGGAATCCCGGGGTCATTGGGGACCCTCAGGGACCCCTAGGGACAGAGGGGACCTTCAGGGACCTCTGGGACCCCCTGGGGACAGCAGGGGCCCTCAGGGACTCCTCGAGGACAGTGGGGACCCTCAGGGACCCCTGGGAACAGTTGGGACCCTCTGGGACCCCCTAGGGACAGTGGGGGCCCTCAGGGACTCCCGAGGTCATTGGGGACCCTCAGGGACCCCCAGGGACTCCTCGAGGACAGTGGGGACCCTCAGGGATCCCTGGGAACAGTTGGGACCCTCTGGGACCCCCTAGGGACAGTGGGGGCCCTCAGGGACTCCCGAGGTCATTGGGGA
>JAWWMO010000125.1:0-20396 GCA_035047845.1 Dendrocincla fuliginosa
TCTTTTCCAACCCCAGTGACTCCCTGGTTCTGTGACTCTTGGGATGGAGCTGCTCCTCTGGGTGCCTCTCTCTGCTCTGATTTGTTTCTACACAGAAGTACAAACATGAAGGAGCTTTGGTGCCCTACACAAAGGAGCACCAATGCTTTGTTGTGTCCTGAGGAGGAAACCTGCTGCTCCTCTGATTGTTCTAATCCCTCTTTTCCTGGTTCTCCCCTCTGCCCCTGCAGGTGTTGTCCTGCTTGGTGCAGATCGCCTCCGTTCGCAGATCCCTCTTCAACAACGCCGAGCGCGCAAAGTTCTTGTCTCATCTCGTTGATGGAGTTAAACGGATACTGGAAAACCCCCAGGTGAGTGTTCCAGGTGGAACTGGGGCTCTGCTTCCTCCTCATCCTGTTTCTTCACCCAAGAGTACTTTGAAAGTCCATGTTCAAGTGGACACAAAGGGAGAAGAAGAACTTGGTGAAGTGGAGAGGTGCAACATTTTGCTGCTCTCTTCCTTTTCTCAGGCAAGGGAGGTTCAGGTTGGATATTAGGAAAAATTCCTTCACTGGAAGAATACTTCAGCACTGGGACAGGCTGCCCAGGGCAGTGGTGGAGCCACTGTTCAAAAAACAAGTGGATGTGGCACTTCCTGATGGGGTTTATTGGACAGGGCGGGATTCAGACGAAGGTTGGATTTGGTGATCTTGGAGGTCTCTCCCAGCCCGTGTGGTTCTGTGACAACCTGAGTCTCCTGAAGGTGACTGCAGAGCTGTTTCTCACTTCTTCTCCCCTTTTTCTCCTCTCAGAGCTTGTCAGACCCCAATAACTACCACGAGTTCTGCCGATTGCTGGCCCGGTTGAAAAGCAATTACCAGCTGGGAGAGCTGGTGAAGGTGGAGAACTACCCCGAGGTCATCCGGCTCATTGCCAACTTCACCGTGACCAGCCTGCAGGTACCCATGGCTTTCCTTCCCCTCCACGGCCCTTCCTGCCCCTGCTCTTCCCTTGAAACAAAACCAGACCCCTCTGGTCTCTTCTTTGCCCCTTAATCGAGGTGGGTTTTGCCCAAAACCCCTGTGAGAGAATCCTGCAGTGTAGCCTCGATTGTCCTGTGAATTCCTCCTGAATGGAGCAGGAGCAGCCCATGGGGGAAGGCAGAGTTGTCATGTCTCCAGAGGCTTTCCATACCCTAGCAAGGAAAAAAAACCCTGTTAAATGAGGCTTATTTTTAGAATTGTGTCTCACTTCACTATTGAAATACAGTCACAGGGATTGCCAGTAATAGGAATATCAAAGCATATTCCCACTGAGTTTTCCACTGGTGAATGGAGCTTGGAACCACCCCCCAGCACAGAGCTGGGTTTGGAACATTGTACAGCTTGGATAATGCCTTTGTTTGTTAAATGTTGGTATCTGAAAGCAGCTTTAAGCTGCACAGGGTGTGTGGGGAGCTGTGCAGCACGAGCTCAGCAGTGGTTTGGGACTGGAGGCTCAGCTCCACATCCTGGGAATTCAGGATTATCTCCCTGAGTGCTGATAATGCCACTGAATCCAGGTGTGCACTGAGATTTAAGGACTGAGGCCCTTAAAGCTTTTAGATGTAGTGGAAGGTTCATTGCCCGTGGCAGGGGGGGAACAAGATGAGCTCTGAGGTCCTTTCCAACCCAATCCATTGTGGGATTCTGTGATCCCTGGATCCCCCTCAACACCAGGAGATGCAGCCCCTGGGAGGCAGCTCCTCAAATTCCTTGTTTCCACTGGCATTTCCAGCATGGCTGTAACTCTGCCTCCCCTCCCTGGGCAAGGACACCCTCTAGCATTGCTGGTGACCCTCCCAAGCGTGTGTGGTGTGATGAGGGAGTGGAATTCCATGATCCTCTGAAAACAACCTGGGTAAAACAATCCAAATCATAACTCCCTGGGTTTTCCTTCCCTCTGGAAGCACTGGGAGTTTGCTCCCAACAGCGTTCACTACCTGCTGAGCCTGTGGCAGCGCCTGGCAGCGTCCGTGCCCTACGTGAAGGCCACCGAGCCCCACATGCTGGAGACCTACACCCCTGAGGTGACCAAAGCCTACATCACATCCCGCCTGGAATCCGTGCACATCATCCTCAGGTGAGCAACAGGCCTTGGGGGCTGGAGCTCCTCCCCTGGGAGGAAAGGCTTCAGGGAATTGGGGTTGTGCAGCCTGGACAAGGGAAGGCTCTGGACCTGAAGGAGCTACAAGAAAGATGGAGAAGAAACTATTTGCAAAGGCCTGGAGGGACAGGACAAGGGGAATGGTTTCAACTGACAAAGAGGATTGATTTAGGTTGAATATTGGGAAGGAATTCCTGGCTGGGAGGGTGGGGAGACCCTGGCACAGGGTGCCCAGAGGAGCTGTGGCTGCCCCATCCCTGGAAGCGTCCAAGGCCTGGTTGGAGCAGCCTGGGGTGGTGGAAGGTGTCCCTGCCCATGGCAAGGGATGGAACTGGATGATCTTTAAGGTCCCTTCCCACCCAGACCATTTCATGGCTGTCACACCAGGCCCTGCTGTTTTGCTCTTTCCAGTTTTCCTTTAAAAACAGCCACAAACACACAAGTTCTGTGAGTCACCAAAGGATTTCTGAGGGAGGCTTACCTAAATCACACACTCTGCCTGCTTTTTAGAAGAGATTTATTTTTTTTTAAGCTGGTAGGGGTTTTTTGAGACCTTGCTTAATCTCAGATGGCTGATTTGGTCTGCAATGTGTTCTGGGTAGAATTTATCCTACCCAGGATCTGCAGCATTCCCTGCACACCCTGAATTCCCAGCAGAGCTGGGAGGAGCCCTGAATGCAAAGTGTGAGTCACTTCATTGTACATCTCTGCCGTAGGATGGCACAAATTATACCTACAAGTACCTTTTATTTTTAATTCTTTTGAGTGTAGGGGCAGCCTACAGGATTCCATTGTGGTGCCTGAACTCCTGTGGGGTGAATTCCATTGTGTCGTGTGTGTTTTGTGTTGGATGAAAACAAAGGGTCAAATATAGGAAAATAATGCCTCCCTTAGGGAAAACTGATGGGCTGATCCCTGGGTTTTTTGGATCTTTAAAGGAAGTGGCTTCCCCATCCCTGGAAGTGTTTAAGGGTGGAAAGAGCTTGGAGCAACTGGGATAGTGGGAGGTGTCCCTGCCCATGGCAGGGGGTGGAACTGGTGGGGTTTTAATGTCCCTTCCAGGCTAAACCATTCCAGGATTCTGTGATCTGGTTTAGCTAGTTCTGGAATTTGTGATAAATTTATTGTTGGGCTTAATGCATTTCAAAGCAAAGGCAGTGAAAGCTTTCCCAGGGAAAGTGTTGTAAAAACACAAGCAGAGATCTTGTTCTTGGCACTGCAGGTTGTGTTCAGAGACGTGGATAAATGTTAAAAAACGTGGATAAATGTTAAAAAAACCTGGATAAATATAAAAAAATCTGGATAAGTGTTGCAAAACCTGAATGTATGTTAAAAAAATGGGTAAATGTTAGAAAACCTGGATGAATGTTAAAAACACCCGGGTAAATGTTAGAAAACCTGTGGATAAATGTTAGAAAATCTGACTGTATGTTAAAAAACCCCAGATAAATGTTTAAAAAAACGTGGTTAAACATTAAAAGTCCTGGATAAAGCTTATGGATGTAAGAAGAGGTTGCTCACCCCAGGTGCTGCTGCCCTTCCCACCTGAACCTCTGCTGTTCTCCTCATCTGTGGCCACAGGGATGGGTGGGTGTTGACCTGTGTGATTTCCCATCTGGAATTTCTGTGTGCCTGGGAAACACCCTGTACCCCACAGAAACCACCTCCTGCCATGGCTTAGTCTGCTCCTATACCATCAATCCTTTTTTCTCTCTGCTCAGGGATGGGCTGGAGGATCCCCTGGACGACACTGGACTGGTGCAGCAGCAGCTGGACCAGCTCTCCACCATCGGGCGCTGCGAGTACGAGAAGACATGTGCTCTGCTCGTGCAGCTCTTTGACCAGTCAGCCCAGTCCTACCAGGAGCTGCTCCAGAGTGCCACTGCCAGCCCCATGGATGTGGCTGTGCAGGAAGGTGAGCCCAGCTGCAGCACTGAGACCCCTCTGGTTCCAGGAGGTGTCATTCCTGGTAAAATCCACCCAGTGGAGGCACATCTCGCACACGTTCCCATGGCTGTGGACTGACACTGCCAGCACACACAGTGTTCCCTCTGGAGATGGTGCTGTCCCACAGCTGATCCTAGTCCTGTTTTGGGGGAAAATATAATGTATTTCTTTGTCTGGTCTTTCAGAGACAAGTTGTGAGGGTGTTCCTCATCCAGCACTGCCAACCCTCTTTACCTGAGGTGGGATGTTGGGGCTCATTTGACCCTCCTCTCTGGCTGGGGGTGTTGCTGTCCTACAGCTGACTCCATTCCTATTTTTGAGGGGGGAATACATTAAATTTCCTTGCCTGGTCTCTCAGAGGCAACTCACGAGGGTGTTCCCATTCCAGCACTGCCCAATTCATCCCTCTTTCCCTGAGGTGGGATGTGTGGGTGCCCATTTCACCTTCCTCACTGACTGGGGAGCAGAAACCTCCAGCTGGTTGGGGGTAAAGAGTAACTGGGAGTGGGGATTTCAACTGGTGCCACTGCCTGGAATGGTTTGTGTCCACAGCCTTGGGTGGGCTCAGCATGGAGGGTCAGGAGTTGTTTAACCTTGGCCATAACAGCAGCTCCTTTGGGGGTTCAGGGATCACTGGGTTTTGTCCCTCTCTAACACTGGATCTGCTTGCCCTTCCCTGGAGGAGTTGGGTGCACCAGCACAGGTATGGGAATTGTTCCTTTTCCTTCTGAAATAGCATTGTCTCATCCTACACAGTAATTCCGTATTTTATTTTGATTTTTGTGGGAGAAAACTCGATATGAAGTTGACTTCTCCACACACCTTGAAAGAATAAATACTTGCTGGCATGTTAAAGTGCACAGAGTACAGTTTTACAAGGAAGTGGCTTTCTGCAGTGGGAAAAACTTTAAATCAGGACAATCTCCCAGGCAGACCTGGCATTCTTTTTTCTCTTTTAGTAAATCCTGGAATGGTTTGGGTTGGAAAGGACCTTAAAGCTCATCCAATCCCATCCCCTGCCATGAGCAGCGACACCTCCCACTATCCCAGGTCCCTCCATCCAACCCTTTCAGGGGATGGGGCACCACAAAAAAGCAATGAAAGCATTAAGATGGAAAATTTTGTTGTATAAACACAACCAGAGCCCTTGTTCTTGGCACTGCACATTCCATCAAAGACCTGGATAAATCTCAGGGCTGTCAGAAGAGCCTCCTCACCCCAGGGCTGGGTCACTGGGGGAGAGACAGCCACTAAAGCAGAAAGACTCTCCTTGTGACTGCTGCCTGTGGCCAGACAAGGTGCAGATCTGCTGCTGCTCTGCTGGTCCTCATGTCCTCTCTTGGTTTCAGGGCGCCTGACGTGGCTCGTCTACATCATCGGGGCAGTCATTGGCGGGAGGGTGTCCTTTGCCAGCACGGACGAGCAGGATGCCATGGATGGAGAGCTGGTCTGTCGGTAGGGATGCACCACTCCCTGCTGGAGCCCTCCCAAAACTGCCCTCCTTCCCCTCTTTTCACCTCAAAACCCAGCAGCAAGGAGGGAGCGATGGCACTGGCTGCAAACTGGGGGATTTGGGTTGTAAGGAAGGGATGGAGAGGGGGAAAGAGCATGGGAAAGGGGATTAATGGCTAAATGGTTGACTAAATGCATGATGGTTCTTTGCTTCTCCTGGTTAATAACCCAAAGTGGCTTTTGTCCATAAATATTGGAGTTCTGAAGTTAAAATTTTAGAATGCTGTCTAACACATGCTGCATTTTTGGGGTTGTAAACCCTGGCCAGCACAAGCTTTATTTGATGGGGGTGAGAATGAAACCTGGAGTCCTGGTGAGTGTTTTCTGGTCCAGATCCTAATGCTGCACTTGGAAGCCAGGGTAGGAAAAGGAGCTAAGGTGGGAAGGTGTGGAAGCTGAGCTGTTGGTAAACCAACAGGTAACACCAAGCTCTGCCCTCCCATGAGGCTGCTGAGCTTAAATGAGAAATTTTGAGACCCCATATACATTTCAGTTACCTTTAGAGCCATCATAGATGATAAATGTTCATAGAAGTCTGTTTATATTTGATTTTCGTTCCCACTCTGTGCCTTGTGGCACTTACCCAAAAGAACATCACAGGGTTTGCCCCTCCAGTTCTGTTGCAGGGGGTTATTTACCCCAAAATTCCCCCCCCAGGTCATGGGGGTGTTTCTGCAGCACTCACAAAAGCCCAGCTGCAGTGGGAGGGTCTGGTTCTCATGAGGGGAGCAGGTTGTGCTTCCTCAGATGGGTTCCAGAGATGGACCAGTCACTGTGTGGGTGCCAAAACACCTGGAACTCACTGGTGCAGCAAAAGAAATCCTTGCAGCCCTGTTGGAAGGGGTGGAGAAGCCCTACAACAGCTTTACACCAAAGAGCAGCATGCCCTGGGCAGTGTTTTGTCACCAGTTTTGTCAGTTCTCAGCCCAAACCAATTCCCCCAGAGGGTAAAAAACCTGGAAACATCACCTCATTCCCAGAAATCCCTCCCTGCTCCCAGCTGTGCATCAGCAAGGTGTGTTTTCCCACCTTTCCCCAGGGTGCTGCAGCTGATGAACCTGACGGATTCCCGCCTGGCACAGGCTGGGAATGAGAAGCTGGAGTTGGCCATGCTGAGCTTCTTCGAGCAGTTCCGGAAGATCTATATCGGAGATCAGGTGCAGAAGTCTTCCAAGGTAATCAGTGCCCTCAGCTGGGGCTCCTCGGGGATCCCAACTCCAGGGATCACTGCCCTTTCTCAAGGAAAACAAGGGGCATTCATGGATTTCTCCTCTCTTTAGCTGAAAATACTTCTGGGATGTGTCTGCTGTGATCCTGGATTTGTTTCCACGGGTTAACTTTGAGCTGGTTTTGAAATACCATGTCAGGGAGGAGCCACTGACTTTGGAGAACTGGAGACCTGAATTCAGTTCTCCCTTAAAACCTGTGCCCACCTCAAACACCCACGAGAGTCCTGAATTTCATCTCTGTCTTGCTTCCCTGGCTCCAAAGTGGAGATAAATCTCCATTCTGTTCACCTGAAGGCAGTTGTAGCTGTCCTGGTGCCTTGGTGCCTCTTTAGAGATGTAAAATATCTATTTTAAATTAAAAATATACATATAAAGGATGGGAACATCATTACTCCAAGCTGGGTTCTCTTCCTTTCTGGCCATAACCTTTCTTCCTTATCCCAGAGACTTGGGAACTGCTGACAAGGGACTTAAAGTTCCAGACTAATCCACTAAAATAGGGTGGTTGGAGCTGAAGGAACATAGTTTTATGTCCCCTTTTCCTGGGAAAACCAAGCACTCCTCCTTTTGAGTGGAGTGTTTGCACCTGCTGTAACTTAAAGGAAACAGCCATTAGGGCAAGGATTGATCTGGGAAATCCCAGAGCAAACACACACACACACAGTGAAGGAGGGAAAAACCAGCTCTTCCTTGAGAATTCCTTGTTTTCCTGGCAGCTTCTAACGGGGTGTTGTTCCCTCTGCAGCTGTACCGGCGGCTCTCCGAGGTGCTGGGGCTGAACGATGAGACCATGGTGCTGAGCGTGTTCATAGGGAAAATGTAAGTGTTCCTGCCCCCCAGGCACTGCAGGGCCCTGGCTCTGCTGGAACATCCGGCCGGGAAACCTGGAATGTGAGGGAGTGTCGCTCAGTGTGAAAGCAGCAACATCTGGCTCCTCCAGGGAATGGCAGGCTTTGCTCAGGGCTTAGGGCACGCAGTACCCAGGGCTGATTGATCCACCGTGCAGGCACCAAAATAAGCCACACGCCAGGAGAAGGGATTGTCTGCCCAGGAAAAGCAGAGGCAGGGAGGGGACAGCTCCCAGCACACAGTCCCTGTCACTCCACTCTTGGCAAGCACCGGCCACGAGAGCTCTGCAGGGAGGGACCGACAGCTCCTCCAAAGCCTTTCTTTGCTGGTCGGTCCCAAATCCTTCCCTTCAAACTGTTCCACTCTGCTCAACACCCAATTCGGCCTCTTCTGCAGCCCCAGCCTGGCTTTTTGTCCAGCATTTGGAACCAATTCAGGAGCTGGCACCCAGTGCCCTGTGCCTGGTGCTGAGCAGCCAAAAGCTCCCTCTGCACTTGTTCTGCATCGCCCCCGTTTTTACCTGCACGGGGCCTTGCTCATCCCACAAACCCTGGCTGGGCAGCATTCCCGAGGGATGAAATGGCTCTCCTGGAAGAAGCAAGGGCTACTAGAATTCTGCAGCTGACAGTGGATGGTGCAGGTGCAGAATTGCATACGTCTGCATGTAGTCACTGCCGCAGAATTCTCTTACCCTTGCTGCAGAAACCAGCCCTGGAGTGCCACAGAATTCCAAGGGCCTGGCTATGGGCCAGTGTAGCTTGGGACCCAAGTAGTGAAGATTATCTGAAGGATAATTTTCTAGTCAACCAAATGTAAGTACAGTGATTTTATACCCGTATTTTGTGGCTTGTGATGTCTGTGGTTTCGGTGGAGGGTGGAGTTGAGGATTTGGGGTGACTTTAACTGCAAGAATCTGCTGCCCAGCCATGGAGAATCCGAGCAAACCCCTCTGATCCATCCCTGTCCTCTTCCCTCTTGCAGCATCACCAACCTGAAGTACTGGGGTCGATGTGAGCCCATCACCTCCAAGACACTGCAGCTGCTCAACGACCTCTCCATTGGATATCCTTTTGGGAAGAGCTGCTGGGTGCACAAGGAGGAGGGAAGAGTGGCCCAGATGTTCTGCTGGAACAGGAGCGTGTCAAGATTCCCGAGCCCCTTCAACCCCTGGGTAGTGAGAAAAGCAGAGTGTGTTTGTTCCACACCTTGGATTGCAGGGGGTGGCTGCAATGTAGATTTTTTTTTTATTATTTTTAATTTTGGATCATAATTGCTTTGGATCTGACCATCCAGAGCCAGTTCACAGTCTGTCTTCTGGTTCCCCAGAAGTTCCAGACAAGGTGTTTTTCCTGGCAGAGTAAATAAAACACTGCAGGTCTCCACACTTGAGACCTTTGTTGCTCTGTAAACAAATGGAGGGAATCCACAACATACTGAATAATACAGGCACAGTCCCCTTCCAGCTTTGCCCTGGAAGTGCTTTTGTAAGGATTTTCTGCTGGCTCTGCTGCTTCCTTAACCCCCCTGCACGTACAGCAGTGTCAGGAAGCTGGTGAAGCTGAGCGCTGTGCAGTTCATGCTGAACAATCACACGGTGAGTCCTTCCTCCCTCTCCTCTTCCTCCACAGCAGCCTCTTCCCTCTGCCTTTGTGCAGCTTCCAGGTGAGATCATTTAACACCTGGACACACTTTGGCAGTTTTCCTGACTCCCAGATGCTTCCAAGGTGCCCGATGAGCCTCTAGAAAATGTGTTTTGTGTTCCATCCCCGCTCTGTTTTGAGGAGCTGTAATTTTGTGGCACTTTTTCCATCCTCCAAGGGCTGATGTGGGAGGTCTCTGCTCTCCACTAAAGCCAGACCCATCCCTGGGGGTGTCCAAGGCCAGGTTGCACAGGGCTTGGAGCAACCTTCTAGTGGAAGGTGTCCTTGCCCATGGCAGGGAGTGGAACAAGATGATCCTTAAGGTCCTTCCAACCCAAACCATTGCATGATTCTGTTCTGTGATTCAGTGATGCTCCAGTGCTGGAGCAATAGGACACCCAGCACCACTTCCAGAGGGTTTTCATTGCCTGGTGGAATGAGGGGCTGCATTCCTTGAGTTAGGGGATGTTTTTCAGGCATTCCCACGCCCTGCCTTTGGCCCAGAAGCTGAATTCAGTCTGGGATTACTGTTTCCATGGAGAAGGTGGGCAGAGTAACCAGGGAATCTGCCTGCAGGGAGCTGCTTTAAGGCAGCCTGAAGGGTCCCCATCGGGAAAGGGGGACATTCCTTCTCTGCCCTGGAGGCAAAGCCAGACTTCCTGGTTCACCTGGGCCTGGGGAATTCCAGGGTGAGGGATGGCAGCGCTGGGATTTGCTGCTCCAAGTGGTGCCTGTTGCCCTCTGGTGGCCTGTGCTCCAGGATGGCTCCAGCTAACCCTGGATCTCGCTGCTTCCCATCCGTGCACAGCCTGGGATTTGGTTGGAATTGGAATCCTCAGTCTCTGGCACAGGAGCCTGTTCAAGGTGGTGGTTCCCAGAATTGTTAGGGTTGGAAAAGCCCTTCAAGATCAAGTCCAGCCATCCCCCAGCACCACCATGGTCACCACTAACCTTGTCCTCGAGTGCCACATCCACATGTTTTTGGAACACTTCCAGGGATGGAGACTCCACCACAGCCTATTCCAATGACTTACAATCCTTTCCATGAAGAACTTCTTCCTGATATCCAGCCTAAACCTCCCCTGGTGCCACTGGAGGCTGTTTCCTCTGTAACCCACCTGTGTTTTCCCTTTCCAGAGTGAGCACTTTTCCTTCCTGGGCATTAACAATCAGTCCAACCTGACGGACATGAGGTGTCGGACGACGTTCTACACTGCACTGGGGCGTCTGCTCATGGTCGATTTAGGTACTGGGGGGCTTTTCCTGGGAATCAGAGCAAAATCCTGGGCTTTAGAAGCTGGCTCCTGCTATTTAGGGAGCTGTCAGCCCCCACAGGAAGGAATGCTGGAGTTGGAAAACCCAAAAGAGATAAGAAAAAGGAGGGGAAAGAGCTCAGGAGTGGCTTTGATGGCACATTGCTGAGTACAGGCCACCAAGTCTGGGGCTGAATTTTTCCATCCTGATATTCCATGTGTTTTCCTGACATGGCACAGTTTGTTCTAAGCTGTCTGTAGGTCAGAGTTTGGCAGACAGATCACTGTCTGGAGACCTCTGGTCTCTCTGGCTCTGTGTGAGTGTCTGGCACAGGCAGAGCTGCAGAACACAGGGATGTGCCATTTATTTTCTCCTGATTTCCTGGGTTTTTTACCCTCTCAGGGGAAGATGAGGATCAGTATGAGCAGTTCATGCTTCCCCTCACTGCTGCCTTTGAGACTGTGGCCCAGATGTTCAGCACAAACACCTTCAATGAACAAGAGGCAAAAGTAAGTTGGGTGGGACATTCCCTGTTATCCATGTTCTCCCTGCTCTTTTCCTTAGGGATATGTCCAGACAGGCAGGAGAGAGCAGTGATTTGTGCAGAGTGGGAGCTGCTCTCCCCTCTGAAAGAGAAGCTGGAATGGTGGGAGCTTCCCTTCTGGGGGACAGGGGAGGTGGGGATGGCCTGTATCCCTCAGGATCAGCTGAGGTTTGGAATTGGAGCAGGAAAACTCACCTGCCAGCATTCCTTGTGCTGGGAATGAATTATCCCAGTGGTGTCACTGCACTGGCACTGAAAGGAAGGACTGCCCAGGCTGGGATGGGGCTCCAGCACAGGGAGGAATTGCTGCTGGGATGGGAGGGAGGGAAGTGGAGCCAGGCAGGGATTGATCCATCCGTGTATTTCATTTTTAACATCTTTCCTTTCTCAATGCAGAGAACTTTGGTGGGTCTGGTGAGAGACTTGAGGGGAATTGCCTTTGCCTTCAATGCCAAGACCAGCTTCATGATGCTGTTTGAGTGGATGTATCCTTCTGTTCCCTGAAACTTGGAGCCATCCCCTCCCTCAGAGGATGCCTGACTGCATCCAAATGCCCTGTTGTTCCCTGTGAAATCCTGACTGGGGTTTCTCTTCACTTCTGTAGTACTTGGTGTCCTTTCTCTGAGCCCTGAAATAGCTTTGACTTGGTGTGTCTGCAACCAAGTGAACCTGAAACCTGCTCTGAGCTGAACTCTTGGGCTTTTTCCGAGTGGGCCTGAAGAGATGTGACCTATAAAACACAAAGGCTTTAATGGGCTGCATCCCAGCAGCACCAGAGGCATTTCCTCTTGCTCCCTGGAGCCAGCAGCAGTGGGATCTGTGTCCTTTGGGTGAGGAATCCGTGTCCTTTTGCTGCCCAAGGGACACAGTGTGGGGCTCCACGTTTGCTGTGCCTGGTGAAGGTCAGGTGTCTGCACTGACAGATCTTTGGGTGGGGCTTCCCTTCCTTTCAAAAGCTTTTTGGTTCTGGTTTGTCTTAGACAAATTGCAATTAATTCCTTCAGTGGAGTTAGTTTTACTATGATGATCATTGTTTTTGTGTGATAATATTATTAATAAGGCAGGCCCCAGCAAGCAGCATCTCTGTTTAACCCTTTGAATTAAGCTGCTTTGCAAGGCTGGGGTGCAGCACACAAAATATGCCTTCTGCTAGAAATTCTGCCCTCTTTAAAGCCCAGAATTCCTTAGCTTTTCCCTGGCAGTTACCCATCCTACATGCCAATCCTGCAGCGAGCCATCGAGCTCTGGTACCACGACCCAGCCTGCACCACACCTGTCCTCAAACTCATGGCTGAGCTGGTCCATAACAGGTATGAACCTGGAAACTGCCTGGGATTCCATAAATCATGGAATAGTTTGGGTTGGAAGGGACCTTAAAGCTCATCTCATTCCCTTTGTGTCTGTTTGTTGCTTCATGTGGGTGTTGCTGCCCTGTTGTGTTTTCTCTGTTTCGATCTATTTATGCTCTAAAAGCTGCCAAGGGGACAGGGGGGGAACTGGGATTGTTCCAGCAGGGAAGAAAATCCAGCAGATCAGATACCATGGCTCCATCAGCCTGAGACACAATCAATAACCACTGGATATTTTTGTTTCCAAGGGCAACACTCGGAGATGGAGGCAGGAAAATGTGGTTGTTTTTAAAAGCTGGGTTTCAGATGAATGTTGTTCTCTCTGGCAGCCACTTTGCTTTAGAGCTTCAGCTCTTTTTTTGCCAGCAGAGAGGGACCTCTGACGCTGTTGGGATAATTCAGGAGCTGTCTAAGCTGGCACTGGAAGGTTGCCAGGATGATGCTCTGGCTCCCAGCCAGCTGAGCACAACCCTGTGGGAAGGGCCGGCTGTTCAGGGCCACAAGATTCAGGCACAGGCCTTGCAGAGTTCTTGGGAATCCATCCTGTCAGGCTGCATCTTTGTGCAGTGGGGCACAATCCCTGCTGGAAATCATCCAAGCATTAATTCCAGAGGTGAACTGGGCGGCTTGTTGTGATTCAGTTGTGAGACTGAGTCACTGCAGGGGCAGAAATGCCAAGCAGGGCATTGTTGGTGCTGCCATGAATAGGAGCCAGTCAGGCTGGGCTGCAGGGCCTTCCAAGATGTTGTATTTGGGAGCAGTATCCCAGTGACTATTGCCAGGGCAGGATTTCCAGCCTCAGTCCCACAATATTCCTGACATCTGAGAAATACAGGCCCTTTCTTCTGTGACAGCAGAGCTCTGCTGTCCCCAAGTGCCTTTGTCCTGCTTGGCCCCAGGATTTCCTAGGAAATTTCCCAAGGAACTCAGGGAGCATCCCTGGGAGCCCCAGAACCTGGACTGCTGGCTCTGGTTTTACTCCCAGGTGTGTTTGAGCTTCAGTTTAGAATCCCCAGTAGTTTGGAGTGGAAGGGACCTTAAACCCCATCCAGTTCCATCCCCTGCCATGGGCAGGGACACCTTCCACCAGCCCAGGTTGCTCCAGCCTGGCCTTGGACACTCCCAGGGATGGGGCAGCCACAGCTTCTCTGGACAACCCTTGCCAGGGCCTGCCCACCCTCTCAGGAAGAATTCCTTCCCAATATCCCATCTAATCCTGCCCTCTGGCAGTGGGAAGCCATTCCCCCTTGTCCTGTCCCTCCATCCCTTGTCCCAAGTCCCTCTCCAGCTCTCTTGGAGATCCTTCAGGCCCTGAAAGGGGCTCTGAGGTCTCTTTGGAGCCTTCTCTTCTCCAGGTGAACACCCCCAGCTCTCCCAGCCTGGCTCCAGCCCTGTGGTGAATTTATCATGTCTCTAATTATTCCCTGTGTTTCCCTCAGATCCCAACGGCTGCAGTTTGACGTGTCCTCTCCCAATGGAATCCTGCTCTTCCGAGAGACCAGTAAAATGATAACAACCTATGGTGAGTGGCACACGTGGGATCCAGCCTGGGTCTGCCCTGGAGTGCCCCATGGCTTGGGAAGGCAGGGCTGGGCACTGCCAGCTCCAGGAGCCAGCCTGGCATGAGGAGCAGTGCCAAATGGCTGGATGTTTGGATGCAGGGAGATGGTGCTGCTGGAAGCGTGGGATGGGCAGGCAGGGAGGGGGAAACAAGGCAGGAAGTGTCAGACAAGAGCAGGAGCCTGGCTGAGCCCCTGGAGTGTCCAGGGTGACTCCTTGGGGAACATTCCTGTCCTTGGGCTGTCCTGTTACCACAGCAGAACTACACTAAGTTGTGTTCTGTAAAATCCTGGAATGGTTTGGGCTGGAAAGGACCTTAAAGGTCATCCAGTGCCACCCCCTGCCATGGGCAGGGACACCTTCCACTAGCCCAGGTTGCTCCAGCATGGCCTTGGACACTTCCAGGGATGGGGCAGCTACAGCTTCTCTGCCCAACCTGTGCCAGGGCCTGCCCACCCTCACAGGGAAGGATTTCCTCCTAATATCCCATCTAAATTTCCCCTCTGTCAGCTTAGGGCCATTGCCCTTGTCCTGTCCCTCCATCCCTTGTGAAGATCCCAGCAGAGCCACACTTCTCACTGCTCCTTAACCCTCCCCTTGGGGAGAAACCTGTGGTGACTTCAGCTCCTCCTGACAGCTCTGCTTTGGTTTTCCTGTACCCTGAGCAAGAAGGGTTTGGATGTGGCTGCTGGAAAACTGACCCCCACCTCTGTGCTCCTGCAGGGAATCGTATCCTGACGCTGGGAGAGGTCCCAAAGGATCAGGTCTATGCCCTGAAGCTCAAGGGGATCTCCATCTGCTTCTCCATGCTGAAGGCAGCGCTGAGTGGGAGCTACGTCAACTTCGGGGTGTTCCGGCTCTACGGGGACGATGCCCTGGACAATGCCCTGCAAACCTTCATCAAACTCCTGCTCTCCATCCCCCACAGCGACCTCCTGGTGAGCTGCACCTGGGATCAGGGTGGGAACACCCAGGGGAGGCAGGGAAGGGAAGATCGGATGGGAAAGGAATATTTGAATCTCAGAGAGAAGTGATCTCGTGCCCCTGGAATGAACCAGCAGGGAATTGCAGCTCCTGGAATGTGCAGCAGCAGGTCCTGGGTGAAGGCTGTAACCTCACCATCCAAATAATTCTCCTCATTTGGGTTGGGAGGGACCTTTGAAATCATCTTGTTCCACCCCTGCCATGGGCAGGGACACCTTCCACTAGCCCAGGTTGCTGCAACCAGGCCTTGGACACTTCAGGCATGGAGCAGCCACAGCTTCTCTGGGCAACCCTTGCCAGGGCCTGCCCACCCTCCCAGCCAGGAATTCCTTCCCAATATCCCACCTAACCCTGCCCTCTGGCAGTGGGAAGCCATTCCCTGTGTCCTGTCCCTCCCAGTCCCTCTCCAGCTCCCTTGGAGTTCTTCTTTCTAAAAACCACTTCCCTGGAGTGCAGGATTGTGCTTCCCTGTGGGCAGAGATCCCAATGGCCCAGAAGTGCCAGACCCTCACCCACAGGGTGCTGCCCCCACCCAGCCCTCGTGTGCAAACCACCAGCACAACAGTCCTGCTTGGCAGAATAACTCCAAGGAGGAATAATTCCCACAATCATTCCAGGATCCAGGAGAGAGGGCACCACATATTCCTCCCAAGTCTTATTTAACAGGATCTGAAGGGAGTTGTTCCATCTTTGCCTGCACTCAGCACATTCCTTGTTTAATATCCCAGTCTCCAAACCTGGACTCGTAGAGCTCTGGAGCTGGGAGACACTTTGGGAAGGGGCTGTGATGCAGATATTGGATTTTTGGGTGATCTGACACTCGGCACAGACAACCTGGAGAGCCAGTCCTGCCTCTGAGTCAGCTGTGGGAAAAGAGCAGACAGTGGGAGAGATGATTTGATAGAGCAGAACCTGCTGGATGGAATAGTTTTGTTGGGGGAGAAGGAAGGGTGGAAGATCTGTTTGCCCATAAATATGCTGGGGGAGGGTTTGCTTTGTTCTTTGCAGGTGGTCAATGAAGGGTTGGGTCTAAAAAGCCTTAACTGATGGTTCCAGGGTGACCATGAGGCCTTAAAACTCTCTCCTCCTTTCCCTGCAGGATTATCCCAAGCTCAGCCAGTCCTACTATTCCTTGCTGGAAGTTCTTACCCAGGACCACATGAACTTTATAGCCAGTCTGGAGCCTCATGTAATCATGTACATTCTCTCTTCCATTTCAGAAGGTCTCACTGCACTAGGTAATTGCTCCTGCTCTCTGTGGTGTTTTCTGGGATTTCATTTGGAAGTGGAGAGAGATTTTGGTGCTTTGAGTGGAAGGTTTCAGGATAACACATAAAATGGCCCCTGTGCAAACAGGTGGAGGAGTTTCACCTCTGTTAGAGCTGGAATATCAGAGAAAGGGGTGGAGAGGTTGGACCAGGTGACCCCACCACTGGTCCCTTCCAACCTTAACCTGTGGATATGTGGAATCATGGAATGGTTTGGGTGGGAAGGGACCTTAAAGCCCATCCAGGTCCACCCCTGCCAAGGGCAGGGACACCTTCCACTGTCCCAGGTTGCTCCAAGCCCTGTCTAACCTGGCCTTGGACACTTCCAGGGATGGGGCAACCACAGCTTCTCTGGGCAACCTGTGCCAGGGCCTCATCCCCTTCCAGGGAGGAATTCCTTCCCAATATCCCACCTATCCCTGCCCTCTTGCAGGGAGAAGCCATTTTCCCTTGTCCAGAGTCCCTCTCCATCTTTCTTCCAGCTCTTTTCAGGCACTGGAAGGCCACAATTAGGTCACTCTGGAGCCTCCTCTTCTCCAAGCTGAATATTCCCAATTCTCCCAGCCTTTCTTACCCTCACACCAGGCAGAAAGTTTCTCACCAGTTCAGAATTTTCACTTTCAAGGCCCTAAAAGGCCCCAGAGAAACATTGGTATTGCCCTGGGAGCCTTTCCAGCAGCACCCCAACATCCCCCTCTCCCTGTTCCTGCAGACACCATGGTTTGCACAGGCTGCTGCTCCTGTCTGGACCACATTGTCACGTATCTCTTCAAGCAACTGTCCCGCAGCACCAAGAAGAGAACGACCCCCCTGACCCAGGAGAGCGACCGCTTCCTGCACATCATGCAACAGCACCCCGAGATGATCCAGCAGGTAATTCCCAAGCCCTGGAAGCTCAGGAGCTCCCTGATAAACCATGCGTTTTCCCAGCATGATGTCACACAAGGCTTGCTTTCTCCCTGCACTGCAGCCCCCAGGGGGTTCTGGAATAAATAGGGGGTTTTGCTTGTCTTGATTGTCTCCTACACACTCCTCGTGGGATGGGGGATGATTCCAAGCCCTGCTCCAGGGATTTGGTTGTCCCTGTGCAAGGAACACCATTTTGGCACTTCAGATGAGCCAGAAATGAGCTTTTGTCTTTTTTTTAAAGAGAAAACCAGATCTGGTGTTCTCCAGCCTCACTCACTGGTGCTTGTCAAAGTGTCAGCACAACTCCCACGTGGAAACAGGGAATGTTGGAATATTGTTCCACCCTTGCTGGTGGATCAGGTGCCAAGCAAAGCAGGCTTTTTTGGGGCTAGAAACTATATCTTCTGAGGCTAAAAAGAGAAACTGCATCTTCCAGCCCAGCTAGCTTTGAGCCTGGCTTCAGCCTAAGGAGCTGTGGAAGGACAAGAGGAAGCTCCCCAGGGCATTGAAACACCTTGTTCAAGTGAAGATGAGACAATATTCCCTGTCTGCCTTGGGGCAGGGTGGGATGTGTCAGGAGTCAATCCCCCAACAGCTCTCAGCACCTCAGGGAGGTTCATGGAGGCTCCAGCTCCTCCTCCTGTCCCATGATGTGGTGGGTTAATGGTTGGACTCATGGCATAGTTTGGGTTTGAAGGGACCTGAAAGCTCATCCAGTCCCACCCCATGCCATGGGCAGGGACACCTTCCACTGTCCCAGGTTGCTCCAGCCTGGCCCTGGGCACTCCCAGGGATGAGGCAGTCACAGCTTTTCTGGGAATTCCATCCCAGCCCCTCCCCACCCTCCCAGGGAGGAATTCCTTCCCAGTATCCCACCTAACCTAACCTTCTTTCAGTTTTAAGCCATTCCCCCTTGTCCTGTCACTCTGTGCTCTTGCAAATAGCCTTGAAGGTGTTTCCCAACCCACATTCCATGATTCCACTGGCCCCTCCAAGGTGGATCCTTGCTCCTGGGCCCTCAGGGTGCTGTGGTGAGGAGGGAGCAGGGATGGGCAGGGATGGTTCTAAACCTCCTTTCCCTCCCTCAGATGCTCTCGACGGTGCTGAACATCATCATCTTCGAGGACTGCAGGAACCAGTGGTCCATGTCCAGGCCTCTGCTCGGCCTCATCCTGCTCAACGAGAAGGTAAACGAGCTGTCACAGCCACGGGGGACTCAGGGCTTGGCTGATGCTGAGGGAGCAGATGGTTGGGAAGCCTTGGAGACATCATGTGCCAAGGGAAAGGTGTCCAGCCTTGGAGCTGAGGAATCCAATTCCCTTCCACTCAGAGAACATCAGAAGTCACCTGAAGAGCTGTAACACATTCCCTGCCGCTTCCCAAGAGCCCGTTGTGCATGTGCTGCCCCAAAGCCAAGGTCACCTGGGAACTAAACCAGCCTTTTCCTCTCTTCCCAGTATTTCTCTGACCTGAGGAACAGCATAGTGAACAGCCAGCCCCCAGAGAAGCAGCAGGCCATGCACCTCTGCTTCGAGAACCTCATGGAGGGCATCGAGCGCAACCTGCTGACCAAGAACAGGGACAGGTCAGTGTGGGGCTGGGGCTGCATCCTCCTGGAGGGCAAAACACTGGAGCAAGTTCTCCATGAGGGGTTCCTTCATGGAAAGGCTTGTCCAGGGCAGTGGTGGAGTCGCCATGCCCGGAGGGATTTAATGGATGTGGCACTTGGGGATGTGGTGAGTGGTGGGCTTGGCACTGCTGGGTTAAGGGTTGGACTTGATGACTTCAGAGGGCTTTTCCAGCCTAAATTCTGTGATTCCAGGTTAGGGAATCACAGCAGAGTTTTTTCAAGGCTGCCCAGGCAGTGTTTAAATTAATTGGTAGTGGTTAATGATCCTTTTCTCAGCTGGGTTAGAATTATCTGCACTGCTCAGGGTTATTAAGTAGGGCAAACAGCACCATGAGCAGTGCAAAAAATGCAGAGTGGTTCAGCCTGCAGAGAGAAAGAGGGGCAGCTTTCCATGTGTCCACCTTGATACCTTCAAACTTTTAATCTCTCATTGTTTGATTTTGACCTTTGGGACTGTAGGTCATGTATTTTTAATTTCTCCTTTGTAGGATAAGTTTTCATTAAATCTTTCAGTGCAGTTTCCTTCTTACTGGCTGGAAGGACAAAAATAAGTTGTTATGAAATATTCTACAGATAGAGGAGTAATTAGGCTTCCCTGGAAGTGGTTTAGCATCCAAAGGAGGGCAGGGAAGATGGGGAAGGGCCTTGAGCAGCTGAGGGCACTTGGTGTGTTCAGCTGGAGAAGAGGAGACTGAGGGGAGACCTCATTGGGGTCTTCAGCTCCTCCCAAAGGGCAGAGGAGGGGCAGGCACTGATCTCTGCTCTCTGGGGACCAGGGACAGCACCCAGGGCATGGCTGGAGCTGTGTCAGGGCAGGCTCAGGGTGGATCTCAGGATATTCTTCCCCCAGGGGGTGGTGGGCACTGCCCAGGCTCCCCAGGGCAGTGGGCACAGCCCCAAGGCTGCCAGAGCTGCAGGAGGGTTTGGGTGATGCTCTGGGGCACAGGGTGGGATTGTTGGGGGGTGTGTGCAGGGTTGGACCCACTGATCCTCGTGGGTCCCTTCCAGCTCAGCAGATCCTGTGGGTCTGTGCTGGAGGGGGTCAGTAACTGCCCTGCCTTCCCCCAGGTTCACCCAGAACCTGTCGGCGTTCCGGAGGGAGGTCAACGACTCCATGAAGAACTCGACCTACGGCGTCAACAGCAACGACATGATGAGCTGACACCTCCCACCTCCAGCTGTACAGAGCAGCATCTCCTTGGCCTGGCCCAGAGGGGTTCCCGTTCCTGATGGAAAGAAAAGAGGCCCTTCCTAATCCCTGCCCTTCCCCAGGGCTGGATTGTGGATCCCCACATCCCGAGGGAGGAGGGAGCAGGAGGTTGAGCTCACCTGGGCAGGTGCTTCTGTTTCCGTGGGAAAAAGGGGGTGGAAGGGCATAATCCAGGTGCAAGAATCCAACGTCTCCCTACCCGAATGTGGAAACGCCAGCGCTCTGCTGCAGCCTGCCTTGTATAAACATGTACATTTTTTCATAACATTTTGAACAAGGTTTATATTGACTCGAGTTTAAAAAAAACAAAAAACAGACAAAAAAAAAACACACACAAAAAAAAAAAAAAAAGAAAAAAACCACACCCACACACACAAAAAAAAAAAA
>JAWWMO010000131.1:0-10638 GCA_035047845.1 Dendrocincla fuliginosa
GGATGGGATGGGATGGGATGGGATGGGATGGGATGGGATGGGATGGGGTGGGGTGGGGTGGGGTGGGGTGGGGTGGGGTGGGGTGGGGTGGATGAGGTGGGGTAGGATGAGATGGGATGGGGTGGGGTGGGTTGGATGAGGTGGGGTGGGATGAATGAGGTGTGGTGGAATGGGATGGGATGGATGAGGTGGGATGGGATGGGGTGGGATGGGATGAGGTGGGGTGGGGTGGGATGGATGAGGTGGGGTGGGGTGGGATGGGATGGGATGGGATGGGATGGGATGCTTTGTGGGGACCAGGATGACAGTCAGCCCATATTTTGTTATGGTGAGGATGGGGTGTCCACTGGCCCACCCCCCTCGCCCCTCCCCAGCCCCCCCATCTCCTCTCCTTCCCTCAGGGTGCTTCGGAAATTCCAGTACCTGCTCAACCCTCGGCAGGTTTACAACCTGCAGCAAGGAGGACCCATGCCCGGGTGAGTGGGGACAGGACGGGCTGGGCAGCGGAGGGCTTGGAGTGGGGAGGGGGATGCACTGGAGTCCTCGAGGGGGTCCCAACCCTGCCCTGACACCCCTGCCCCGACCTCCCCCCCCTCTCCCTCCCAGCCTCAATTTCTTCCGGGATGTGCCGAATTTTCGCATACTGGTGTGCGGCGGGGACGGCACCGTGGGCTGGATCCTGGATGCCATCGGTGGGTGCTGCCCGCCCCCAATGCTGCCTGCTGCCCCCCCTCACCCCCAAGACCACCCCCCTCACCCCCTTTTCCCCCGCAGATAAAGCCAACCTGCCCCACCGCCCGCCCGTGGCTGTGCTACCCCTAGGCACTGGGAATGACCTGGCGCGCTGCCTGCGCTGGGGGGGAGGTGAGATGGGCAGGCTGGGACAGGGGGGAGATCTCCCCCCGTGCCCCCCACCACCTTCCCTCCCATCCCACTTCCCTCCCCTTCCCTCAGGGTACGCGGGGGAAGACCTGGGCAGGATTCTACGGGAGCTGGAGAGCAGCAGCGTGGTGCAGATGGACCGCTGGAGGCTGGAGGTGCTGCCCCAGGACGTGGCGGCTGAGGGGGACCCGGTGCCCTACGGGATCATCAACAACTACTTCTCCATCGGGGTGGTGCGTGGGGACGGGGGTTGGTCACCCATGGGGACGTGTGTGTGTGTCCCCAGCATCTCACTGTCCCCTCCCCCATGTCCCTGTGGTGTCCCCCAGGACGCCTCCATTGCCCATCGCTTCCACGTCATGAGGGAGAAGCACCCGGAGAAATTCAACAGCAGGTGGGGTGGGTGGGGACGGGGCCGCTGCTGTGGTGTCCCCAACCCCGTGGTGTCCCTGTCTCCATCCCCATCCTTGTCCCCGTCCCCATCCCCGTGGTGTCCCCCTCCCTGTCCCTGTGGTGTCCCCAACCCTGTGGTGTCCCTGCGGTGTCCCCATCCTTGTCCCCATCCCCATGGTGTCCCCATCCCCGTGGTGTCCCTCTCCCCATCCCTCCCTCCCAGGATGAAGAACAAGCTCTGGTACCTCGAGTTTGCCACCTCCGAGACCTTTTTTGCCACGTGCAAGAAGCTCAAGGAGCACCTGTGCATCGAGGTGAGGGGTGCCCTGCCCCGGGGGCAGTCGGGTGGGGGGCTCGGGGGGCCCTGCCCGGCCTGACTTGCCCCCCCCAGGTCGGTGGGACCCCCCTGGAGCTGCGGGGGGGGCTGGAGGGGCTGGCAGTGCTCAACATCCCCAGCACACATGGAGGGTCCAACCTGTGGGGCGAGACCCGGCGGGCGCCGGGACCGAGGCCAATGCAGCCCCCCAATGTCACCGATGCCGAGACCCTCAGGAGCTGCGTGCAGGGTGGGTGGGGACAGGGATGGGGACACGGGGATGGGGCACCACGGGGATGGGGACACCACGGGGATGGGGACAGGGAAAGGGATAGAGACACCACGGGGATGGGGACAGGGACGACATGGGCATGGGGACAGGGACGCCATGGGGGTGAGGGTGGGGATGACATGAGGATGTGGATATCACAAGGAAGGAACACCACAGGGTTGGGGACAGGGATGTCATAGGGATGGAGGACACCACGAGGACATCATGGGGATGGGCATGAAGATGCCACAGGGATGGGGACAAGGACATTATAAGGACGGGGACAAGGATCTGCCCCCACTGCCCTGACCCCCCCTCTGCCCCTCCCAGACCTGGGAGACCGGCGGCTGGAGCTAGTGGGGCTGGAGGGGGTCCTGGAGATGGGGCAGATCTACACGGGGCTGAAGAGTGCGGGAAAACGACTGGCCACCTGCTCCGAGCTGACCCTTAGGTGAGGGGGGACCGGGGGGCCTTAGGAGGATCGGGGGGGACCCCCGAGGGGGGTCCAAGCCCCGGCAGTGACTGACCTAAGGGGGCTTTGCAGGACGCTGAAGCCCCTGCCCATGCAGGTCGATGGGGAACCTTGGATGCAGCCGCCCTGCACGGTGCGTGGACAACCCCCTTCCACCCTCAGTGAGACTCTCAGGGACCTCCCAGCCCCCTGCCACCCTCAGTGAACCCCCCAAGGACCCCCTCCCTCCAACCCCCTGTCACTCTCAGTGAGCCCCCCAGGGACCCTTCAACCCCCTGCCATCCCCACTGAGCCCCCCAGAGACCCCCTAGTCCCCTTCCATCCTCACTGAGCCCCCCCAGTGACCTCCCAGAGGGTGGGAACCCCTCCAACCCCGTGTCACCTTCAGTGAGCCCCCCAGGGACCCTTCAGCCCCCTGCCATCCCCACTGGGCCCCGCAGAGACCCCCCCCAGCTCCCTGCCATACTCACTGAGCCCCCCAAGGACCTCCCCTGCCCCCTACCATCCTCACTGAGCCCCTCAGGGACCTCCCCAGCCCCCTGCCATCCTCACTGAGCCCCCCCAGGGACCTCCCAGAGTGTGGGGGACACCCCCAGCCCCTCCTCTGTCCTGCAGATCCGGATCACCCACAAGAACCAGACTCCCATGCTCGTGGCTGCCCCATCCCGCTCCTGCGGCTTCTTTGGCATCAAAAAGGGTTCCCTCGAGGCCTGAGGGGGCCGGGGGAGGGTGGTCAGGGGGAGCCCCCCAGGGCTGTGCCCGGGGCAGAGGACACGGGCCAACCCTCCCTACCCAAACTGTTCCCAAGCTGGAGCAGGGGGTGGCTGTGTCCCCCTCCCCGGTGCCGGGGGGGTGCTCAGAGCCTGGGGGTGCCATGCTGGGAAGGGGGTGCCATGCTGGGGAGGGGATGCCATGCAAAGCCCCTCCCCTCCCCCCCCACTTCCCGGGAACATTGCAGTGGCCAAAGCCCCCCCACCCTACCAAGGACCGCCCCCTGCTATTTATTACCCACCCAATTTCAAGTGCCTCTTGCAGTAATAAAGCTGGTGTTGTAATAAACACAGGTGCTGCTTGTGCCACCCAGACCACCCCGCAGGACACCACAGAGCCCTCCAGGACCCCCAGGACCTCCCAGACCCCCTTAGACCCTCCCCCAGGACCCTCGGATGCCATCAGACCTCCCCCAGACCCCTCCAGGACCACCCCAGATTCCTCCAGATTCTCCCAGGGCTTTCCAGGACCCCCAGACTCCCCTCAGACCCCTCCAGACCCTTCCAGACCTGCTCGATCCCCCCAGATACGTCCAGGACCACCCCAGACCCCCTCCAGACGCCCCCAGACCCCTCTGACTGCTCCAGACCCCTCCTCCAGCTTCCCTCAAACCCCCCTCCAGACTGCTCCAGACCCCCCTAGACGCCTTCAGACTCCCCCTAGGACCCCCCAACCCTCTCAGCCCCCCCCCCCAGATCTCTCCCGACTCCCCCCAGGACACCCCAAACCCCTCCAGACCCCCCAGACACACAACCAGGCGGAGGCACCGGCGCATCTGAGCCTTTAATCTCGGTGGTGGCATCGAGACCACACAAACCCCCACCACGGCCCGCGGCCCCCCCGGGTCTGGGGGCTCGGGCCAGGCGGGGGCAGCGCGGGGCGAGGGGGGGGTGGTCCCTACACGGTGTTCCCGCGGAGGAGGGGGCTGCTCTCGCCGCTCGGAGCCCCCCCGAAGGCTCGGTGCAGCAGCAGGCGGAGGGCAGAGCCGGGGGGCAGCCAGCGCCGGGGCCGGGGGGCTGGGGGGGCCATGGCCAGCAGTGGGGTGTACTTTACTCGTCTGGGGTGGCACGGAGGGGTCAGTGCGGGGGGTGGGGGGCCGTGGAGGGGAGACCTCCCTGTGCCAGGGTGCCCCCATCACTGCATAATGTCCCCAGTGTCCCCCCCACGCCCCGCGGTGTCCCTCTTACCCCATAGTGTGTCCCCCTACCACACAAAGCTCTCCCCATATGGGGGTGTGCCCCCCAGTGTCCCCCTTACTACACAGAGCCCCCCACCCCACAGTGTGTGCCCCTCCGGTGTCCCTCCCACCCCACAGTGTGTCCCCCCATCACACAAAGCTCCCTCCATGTGTGGGGGAGTGTTCCCCCGTGTCCCCCCTACCCCACAAAGCTTCCTGCCCCACAGTGTGTGTGTCCCCCATCCTACAGAACCCCCTTACCCCACGGTGTGTCTGTGTGTCCCCCCCAGTGTTCCCCCCAAACCCCACAGTGTGTGTCCCCAGTGTCCCACCCCCACCCCACAAAGCCCTCTGCCCCACTATGCAGGTGTCGTGCACTCCACAGAACACCCTTTCCCCATGGTGTGTCTGTGTGTCCCAAGTGTCCCCCCTCCCACAACTCCCTCGTCTCCGCTCTGTGTGTGTCCCCCCACCCCACGGGGCGTGTCTCCCCGATGCCCCCGAGCCCCCCTGAGCACCCCCTGACCTGTAGGTGTAGGCAGCCGTGCCCAGGGCAGCAGCGACGAGCCCCAGCCCCACAAACAGCGTCGGACGTCCCGCAGCAGGGGCAGCACCTGCAGGCAGGCACAGCTCAGCATCCCCAGCCCCCCGAGACCCCCGACTAGCAGCCCCCCGAAACCCCCCGTTCCCACCTCCGACGGCCACGTGGGTGCTGGCCACTGCCAGGCCGTTGCCATTGGCCAGAGACACGTTGAGGCAGTAGAGGCCGGACTGGTTGAAGTCCTGGCGCAGCACGAGTTGGCAGCCGGGGGTCGGTGCCACGGCTGAGCACGTCTCCGCCTGTGCCGTCTGGCACTCGGGGTCTGCCACCACCGTGCACACCTCCTCGGGCAGGCTGTGGGCAGGGGGAGTGGGTGGGTCAGCCCCTGCGGACTCCCCACCCTGGCGTGGGGTCCTGTCCCCATCCCCCTGCCCTTCCTCACCTCCCCTCGCACGTCACCATCAGCTCCACGCTGCTCCCGCTGCCCTCGGGCACCACTGGCACCACCTGCACGATGGCCACGCTCTCGATGCCCTCTGCAATGGGATGAGGGGGCATGTGGGCTGGGCTCCCCCTGCTCGGAGCCCGCAAGATCCCCCTGGCGCCCCCCAGAGCCCCCACTCACGGACGATGTCGAGCTGGGTGGAGAAGGTGCCGTAGCGGTACAAGATACAGCCGGTGGAGTCGGCGGCCAGTGCCTGGCGCTTCACCAGCACCAGCGGCTCCGCTGTGGCGCCAGCTGTGGCTCCAGCTGTGGCATCAACTGTGACTCCAGCTGTGGCATCAACTGTGACTCCAGCTGTGGCACCAGCTGCGGTTCCAGCTGTGGCTCCAGCTGTGGCATCAAGTGTGGCTCCAGATGTGGCACCAGCTGCGGTTCCAGCTGTGGCACCAGCTGTGGCTCCAGCTGTGACTTCCTCTGTGGCACCAGCTGTGGCTCCAGCTGTGACTTCCTCTGTGGCACCAGCTGCGGTTCCAGCTGTGGCACCATCTGTGGCTCCATCAGTCTCTGCATCTGCAGAAGAGGTTGGGAAAGGCCGAGGGGACCCTGAGACCTCGGGGACCCCCCACCTCCTGCCCGGGGCAGCACCCACCTGTATCATCTGAGGGCGCAGGGGCCACCGTGACCAGCGTGTCCCCAGCTGGGGCCACCGAGGTGGGGAGCAGCGGGGTCACGGACACGGCGACAGAGGCGGCGCCGGTGGCGGCGCCGACCGCAGTGCTGAACACCGGGAGGGCAGGATCAGTGCCCGCCGGGTCCGAGGGCTCCACCGACGACTCCCCCGTGGGCTCCACGGGCACGCCAGGGGTTGTGGCAGCTGCGGCAGAGCGAGAATCGGGGGTCACTCCCACCATGGGGTCACCCACGGGACCCCCGAACACCCCGTGCCCGGTGCCGCGGGCTGCTCCGTGCCCCCCATACCAGTGCTGGGCGGTCCGGTGGTGCCCTGCCCGCCCGGCGTGGTGCCCGCGGGCTGCGTGGCCGTGGGCGGGGGGCCCGTGGTGGGGTCCACGACGGGCGCGGCGGAGGTGCCGCAGGGGCTGAGGGGGATGGCAGCCTGCAGAGTGAGGCGGGCAGCGAAGGAGCCGGCCTCCAGGTAGGTGTGGGTGACTGTGGGGCTGCGGGAGATGAGAGTCCCGCTGCGGTCCCCGAAGTCCCAGGAGTAGGACACGTCGGCGGTGCGCAGGTACCGGCTCGGGTCATGCAGCCGCACGGTGAAAGCCACGGCGCGGTTCCGCACGAAGCGCCCGTTGCCCGCAGCCACGTCCTGCACCTGAGTCACGTCCACCGCGAAGGGGACCTGGTCTGAGGTCGGGGGAGACACACGGAGGGGTCACACGGGGGGCTGTCAGAGAGGGTCTGGTCCCACCGCCACAGTGCCCGACACTCGGTACTCACCCGCAGTGCCCACCATCCGGTACCCATCACCCCAGTACCCACCACCCCAGGACCCACTGCCCTGGCACCCACAGTTCCAGCACCCACAAACCCGACACTCACTGTCCTGGCACCCATTGCCTCCCTGCACCAACCACCCAGTACCCACAACCCCAGAACTCACCCCCCGGTACCCATCACCCCAGTACTCACCGCCCCCCAGCACTCACTACCTGCACCCACCACTCAGTACCCACCGCCCCAGCACCCACTCCCCTGGCATCCACAATGCCAGCAGCCACAGCCCCATCACCTGCAACCCGGGCACCCACTGCTCCAGTACCCACCACTCAGTACCACTACCACCACCCAGGACCCACTGCCCCGGCACCCACCACCTGGTACCCACAACCCCAGCAGCCAGTGCCTCCCAGCACCCACCAGTGATGCTGAACTGGGTGCTGGCGCGGCCGATGGGGATGAACTTCTGGCGGCCGCGGTAGTGGTACACAACGACCTCCATGGTGTAGGAGCCGAGGGGCACCCCAGCCGTGCCCACCGTGAGCCGTGACGTTGCCCCATCCACCACCTGCCAGTAGCGCCCTGCGGGTTGGGGAGAGGGGTCAGCACTGCCTCGGGAATTTCCAGATCCTGGAGGGGCGTCAGGACCATCTCGGGAATTCCCAGATCCTGGAGAGGGATCAGGGCCAGGCTCACCCCACGTCCACCAGACATAGACGAATTTTCCACGCTTTCCCTTGGGGAAAGGTTGCCCGTCGGGGAAGGTGCCACCCATGTCCTCGTCTGGCTGCTCCGAAAAGACGGGATCGCCCCGTGCCACGCGGGTGCCTGCAGGGAACGGAGGGTGAAGGGCGAGGGGAATTCAGAGATTCTCAGTCCTAGGGTGGGGAGTTTGGGGGTTCTGGTAAGGGTTCAAGAGTCCTGGGGTGGGAGATTTGGGGGTTCAGGGATAGGGGGTTTCAGGGTCCTGGGGCAGGGGTGTTCGGGGGTCCTGGAGTGAGGGGTTTGGGGGTTCTGGAGTGGGGGGTTCGGAGGTCCTGGGGTGGGGGGTGTTGAGGGTACTGGGGTCGGGCGTTTGGGGGTTTTGGGGCGGGGTATTTGGGGGTCCTGGGGCAGGGGGTTTCAGGGATCCTCAGGCAGAGGGTTTGGGTGTCCTCAGGTGGGGGATTTGGGGGTCCTGGGGCTGGGGACATTCAGGAGTCCAGGGGTGAGAGGTTCAGGCGTCCTGGATCAGGGCATTTGGGCGTCCCACTGACCGTTGACGGTGCAGTTCTGGCTCCAGACGATGCGGCCGTCGGGAAGCACGGCCTGGGTGCCCGGGAAGCGCAGGGCGATGGAGAACGTGGCCTCGGCACCCGCCATGGTGGGAGCGTCGTTGCTGATGTCGAAGGTGACGTCGCCACCTGGCCGGCACATGCATGGGGGGGCTCAGGGACACCCCGAGACCACCACGGCCCCCCACCTCAGGCACCCTGCCCGGCACCCACCTCGCCAGCAGTCGCTCATGCCATCATGCCATGGCTGGTACAGCCCCGTGTCCCAGCTCCGGAACGCCACTGGCTGCCCACTCCAGGCCTGGCTCCGGCCACGGCTCCAGCCACTGGCCCCTGTGGGATGAGGGTGAGAGGGTGTGTGAGACCCCCAGAGCCCAGCCCACCACCCCGAGGCTCCAGGAAGCCCCCCGGGGACGTGCTGCCCCCTCCATGGGGTGTCCTCGGGCACCCCTGAGCCATGTGATGGGGCTCGGGCCAAGCCACACGCCGGGCAAAGCCCATCACATGGTGCCGGTGCTGCCCTAAAGCCCTTTCATGTGATGCTCAGCTGAGGCGGCACTGGCAGGGCCGGGCGGGATGGGGTGGGTACCCCCCTTATGGCCCTCCACTCATGGGGGGCTGCCAGGTCCCCTATGCCCCCCATTGTCAGGGGTCTGCCAGGTCCCCCATGCCACCCCCCCACTTGTAGGAGTCTGAAGGGTCCCTCCCATGCCCACCACTCACAGAGGTTTGCCAGCTCCCCTCAGTGTACCCCCTAGTCACAGGGCACTGCCACGTCCCCCGTGTGCCCCATTGTCAGAGCACTGCCAGGTCTCCCCGTGCTCCCCATTATCAGGGGTCCAAAGGGTCTCCCCATGTCCCCCTACTCACAGGGGGCTGCCAGGCCCCCCTGTCTCCCAGTCTCAAGGGTCCAAAGGGTATCCCCATGTCCCCCTACTCACAGGGGGCTGCCAGGCCCCCCTCACAGACAAAGGGGGGTCACCCCATTTGTAGGCAGCATGGGGTTGTGTGTCCCCCATTTACAGAGGGATGGGGTCCCCATGTCCCACCCCACTCCCCGAGGGCTGTAGGTCCCCACTACATCTTGGAGAAGAAGGGGGATCCCACAACCACCACCCCCCTCAGCCCAGATTCCAAGGGGACATTATTGGGGTGTAATCCCTGCAGGATTTGGCTTTGGGGAGGGGGACGGGGGGTAGCCCCCAGGGTGCTGCGATGGTCCCCGGCCCTTCCCCAAAACCCCCACTTACGACGCTGAGCTGCAGCCACGACCAGGAGGGTCCCCAAAAGCGTCACCACCCTGTGCATCCTCATGGTCCCTCCGCCCTCTCCCAGCTCGGGCACCTCTGGGGTAGAGGCGAAGGGCACGGGAGCGGGGGGATATGAAGGGGCTCTCATTTGCATAAACCCACCTCAAAAAAGGGGGGGGACCCGTCCCCCTCTCCCCCCTTGTGTTGCGTGGGGGACACGTGTGTACATGTGTGTGCGGCCAAAGTCACACGCTCCGGCCCTTCTCCGGGGGACAGGGGGTGCGGGGCGGGGGGGTGGCACAGCTCGGGGAGGGGATTTGGAGGCGCTGCCTCTCCCCCCCCAGCTCTCAGCACCTGGGACGAGGACTTGGGGTCCGTGGGGACCCTCTGCCCTCCGACGTCCGGGGGCCGTGGGGTGCAGCATGCGGTGCACACGGGGGAGACCCCCCGTCTGACCCCCGTGGGGGACTCCTGTGCTGAAAACGAACGGGGGACCCCGGTCACGCACACGAGGGTATTCCCAATCCTGTACATGCGGGGGGACCCCCGATCTGCCCCCACGAGGGGGACCCCTGTAGTGCACATGCATAGGATGACCCCGGTCATGCACACGCGGGGGGGTGACCCCCAATGTGACACCCATGTGGGGACCCCCATCCCACTGACATAGGACGGGACCCCGATCTTTCCTGCTGGAGGTGTCTGCAGCGCCCATCCCGGGGTTGGTGGGGTGTCCCACCCGTGCCCGTGGGGCTCCGTGTGCTTGGTCGGACTAGTCCTGCAGGACCATGCCTAAGGTATGGCGTGTGAACCCCCAGAGAGCCCCGTATCCCACTCCTCACGGTGTTTTTGCCCCATATTCCCCTCCCCACGGTGTTTCTGCCACGTGTCACCCCCTATCCCACGGTGTTTCTGGCCCGTATCCCTCTCCCCACGGTGCTTCTGTCCCGTGTCCCTCTTCCCACGGTGTTTCTGCCCCGTGTCCCACCCCACGCTGCTGCCACCGCCGCCCCCCTCGGTGGGGGTCATTCTGACCCTGTCACGGTTCCTCCTGTGATCACCCTCGCCCGGTGACCCGGGAGGGAGTTCCACGACCCCCTTGAGTCTTGGGGTCACGGGAGGTCCCAAGCTCGGGCGGTGCCCACTCGTGACTCAGCCACTGTCCGCGGGTCCCAGCAGGAGCCTGCGCTGCCCCGACCCCGACTTGCCCCACCCACGCCCCTCCGCCCGGCGTAGCTATCGCTTTAAGGGATCTCCCGCGCCCCGGCGCTGACGTCACGGCGGGCCGGGCCAATGGGGCGGTGCGGGGGGCGTGGCCGGCGGAAGGCGGGAAGGCGCGCGGGGCGGGGCAACCGCCAACATTGTTGGCTCGGGGGGGACGCGGCGGCCGC
>JAWWMO010000133.1:0-13974 GCA_035047845.1 Dendrocincla fuliginosa
GATGCCCCGATCCCCCCCCCCGGGTTAATGGGGGCGATGCCCTGACCCCCACGTGGTTAATGGGGGCCCTGCCCCGACTTCCCCCGCAGGCGGAGAAGAAGGCGAAGGTGATCGCCGTGATGAACGTGGTGGAGGAGCCGGCGCGGGCCGAGGCGCAGAAGGAGGAGGAGGCGAGCCCTCCGCCCGCCCCCCAGCAGCCCACCGACCCCGCCTCGCCCAGCGTGGCCACCACCCCCGAGCCCGCGGTGGCCGACGCCGGCGACAAGAACACCTCCAAATCTGCCGACGACGAGCCCGAATACGAGGTGAGGGCCGGGCCGGGCCGGGCAGCGCGGGGGGCGCGGCGGGGCAGAGCCCCCCGTGTGCCCCCCCCGACCCCCCGTGTGCCCCGCAGGACGGGCGCGGGTTCGGCATCGGGGAGCTGGTGTGGGGGAAGCTGCGCGGGTTCTCCTGGTGGCCCGGGCGCATCGTGTCCTGGTGGATGACGGGCCGGAGCCGCGCCGCCGAGGGCACCCGCTGGGTCATGTGGTTCGGAGACGGCAAGTTCTCGGTGGTAAGTGGCCCCGGGGGGCGGGGGGTGGCAGAGCCCCCCTCTCGGTGTCCCCGGGTGTCCCCACGGCCGCGTCCTGTCCCCAGGTGTGTGTGGAGAAGCTGCTTCCCTTGAGCTCCTTCGCCAGCGCCTTCCACCAGGCCACCTACAACAAACAGCCCATGTACCGCAAGGCCATCTACGAGGTGCTGCAGGTGAGCGGGGACAGCGGGGGACACCAGCCCCCAGCACGGGGAGGGTGGGGGGCATCCGTGCTCTGTCCGTGGGGAGCAGCTGCCACCTCCACACCCTGCCAGGACTTGGTCCTGCCTCCCCTCCAGCACCCCGAGGGACTCTGAAAAGAGTGAGTGGTCTGGGGAAGCCCCACAGGAGGTTTTGGAGATGTCTGGGAATTGCTTGTACCAGCCAGGGGTGTGCAGGGCACTGTTGGGAAGCTGGGAGGGTTGTCGGGGGATTGCTGAAGGCCCTGTGGGGGGATGCTGGCTGGGGGGGGGTGTCTCAGCAGCACTGGGGAGGGGTCCTGGCATTTGGGAGGGGTTCCCTTGGCATTGCTGGGGGTCTGTCTTGGGGACCTCAGACTGAGTCAGCCTCTCTGGAGCTGGGGGTCCCTGGCTGGGCAGGAGCAGCTGGGAGGGTCTGTGGATGGGGCACCCCTCGTGGGTGGGTGACAGCCGGACCCTCGGGCAGGTGGCCAGCAGCCGGGCTGGGAAGATCTTCCCTGCATGCCCTGAGAACGACGAGACAGACACGTCCAAGGTGGTGGAGATCCAGAACAAGCAGATGATCGAGTGGGCCCTGGGCGGCTTCCAGCCATCAGGCCCCAAAGGGCTGGAGCCCCCTGAAGGTGAGCGGGTGTGGGGCCCTATGTGGGGCAAGGACCTGCCCAGAGGTTCTGGGGGACATGTCACCAGAATGGGGGACTGGCTTGGGCAGGGAAGGGGCTGTGGGGTGACAGCTCGGGGGGGGCTGGGACCCTGCTGAGGGGGCCCCCCTGATGGCCCCCTGGCCCCACAGAGGAGCGGAACCCCTACAAAGAAGTTTACACGGAGATGTGGGTCGAGCCCGAAGCCGCTGCCTACGCCCCGCCCCCGCCCGCCAAAAAACCCCGCAAAAGCACAACCCAGGAGAAGCCCAAGGTCAAGGAGATCATCGATGAGCGCACCCGAGGTACCGCGGGTGGGGGTGCCCCTGTGCCCACCCCCCTCTGCAGGGGTTGGTTTGACCACACTCAGTGGGGGGGGAGCTGGGGGGTGAGAGCTGCTCCCAGGTGTCCCCTCCCTTCACCCCCTGGCACAAGGGGCTGTGGCTGGGGCCAGGCCCCCCTGACCCCCCTCTCTCCCCAGAGCGGTTGGTGTACGAGGTCCGGCAGAAGTGCAGGAATATTGAAGGTGAGCGTGGGGCTGGGGCACATCCTGCCTCCAGGGTGGGCTGGGGTGAGGGTCCCCCCCTGCCTGGGCACCCCAGAGCAGAGGAGAGGGGGCTCAGAGAGGGAGGCCCAAGGGGTTGAGTATAAACTTGTCACACTCCTGAGCCTGGTTGGCGGCAGGGACAGCAGCAGTAATGTGGCAGTGGCCCACCCTGGATGGTGGCAGGGACTCCTGGGGCACTGCCTGTGGTTGGGGTGCTGTTTGGGTCCAGGATGGGGATGGGGGACAGTGGGGGAACCATTCCTGGTGTCCCCAGGGTTTGTTCTCAGCTCCAGTGTGATCCTGACACAGGGTAGTATGTACAGGGGGTGACAGCAGGATGGGGGTCGGGGTCAGGATGCCACACATGCTGGGCTGTGCTGGTGTGAGGTGCTGGGGGTGATGTCTCCCCTCCTGCCCCCCCCAGACATCTGCATCTCCTGTGGGAGCCTCAACGTGACCCTGGAGCATCCTCTGTTCATCGGAGGGATGTGCCAAAATTGCAAGGTATGGCGTGGTGCCAGACCACCCTGCCCAGGAGTCTCACGGGGTGCCCAGCCCTGTTCTGGGGTCCCTGGAGTCCCTGGGGCCACTGTGACACCGCCACTGTCCCCAGAACTGCTTCCTGGAGTGTGCATACCAGTACGACGATGACGGGTACCAGTCCTACTGCACCATCTGCTGCGGCGGCCGGGAGGTGCTCATGTGTGGGAACAACAACTGCTGCAGGTGCGGGGGCCGGGGGGGCTCGGGGGTGCCACCATGGCACCTGGGCAGGGTTTGGGGCTGCCCCAGTCCTACTGTTGGGCTGGGGAGCTTTCAGTGGTGCCCCAGTTCTGTCTGGCATGAGGCTGGGGTGGTTTTCGCAGTTTTGGTGATGCCAGTCCTGGGGTGTTTTGGTGATGTCCCAGTCTCAGTAAGGGACTGGGAAGTTTCGGTGATGCCATAGTGTTGACATGGGAGTTCAGTGATGCCAGTCCTGGTTTAGGCCTGGGATGTTATGATGATGCTGTGGTCTGCCTGGCCTGGGCAGTTTTGGTGATGCGAGACCTGGCATGGGGCTGGGAAGTTTTGGTGGTGCCACTGTCCCAGTATGGGGTTTTGGTGATGTCCTGGTCCTGGCATGGGGTGTTAGTGATACCGGTCCTGGTGTGGGACTATGAGTTTTTAGTAGTGCCCAGATGTGGGAATTCGGTGATGCCAGTTGTTACAGAAACTTCCCAGTGTGACCATTCCCGAGAGTCCCTGGCAGTCACGCTCCCACCACCAGAGGCTGTCACTGCTGGCAGTGGAGCCCCCTCACAGCAGCAGATCCAGCGACCCAGCGGGGCCTGCTGGACTCTCCACCCCCCACTCACAGTCACACCACGTTTTCTCAGCAGTGCCACCCTGGGTTTTCATGGTGGAGTCTCAGATGTCTCATTCCATAAAGCCATTGATTCCCAGCACAGTAACACAGAAACAGCTCAAGCTGGTGCCTCTAAGGAGGGACCCCCAACAAGGACCCCTGGGCTTGTGTACCCTCACGGGCTCCCCGTGTACAAATCTCCTTCTTCCTCCAGAGTCTTCAGCTCCTGTCCCCCTCTGCTTGTCCATCCACCTTGCTGTCTTTGTTTCCTTTGTTCTCCAAAAGGTCAGCAATTCCCAGTTCCTGCTGTGTTTCTCAGTGTCCTTTCAGCTGGTTCAACCATCCTCGTGGCCTTTGTTATCTCAGAGGTTGGGTTGTGCTGGGTGTCCCACTCGGAGCTCAATCTGCAGCTCAGTCAGCCACCTGGACCAGATTAATTCCTCAACACCAGTCCGGGTTTGGGGATGGAACATTTTGTGATGCCTCAGTCCTGGTGTGAGGCTGGAGAGGTTTTGGTGGTGCCACAATCCTGGTGCAATGTTCTGGTGATGCCACAGGCCTGGTGTGAAAATTCAGGGCTGCCAGTCCTGGTTTGGGGCTGGGATGTTTCGTGATGTGCCGGTGTGAGGCTGGGGAAGTTTTGGTGGTGCTGCAGTCCTGCCGTGGGCTTTTGGTGATGCCAGTGCTGGTTTGGGGATGGGATGTTTGGGTGATTGCAAGTCCCAGTGTGGGGCTGGAGAGGTTTCAGTGATGCCATAGGGTTTTGGTGATGCCAGTGCAGGTGTGGAGCTGGAAGGTTTCGGTGATGCCCTAGTGCCAGTCTGTGACTGGGGGGAGTTTTGGCAATGCCCCGGTACCAGCACAGAGCTGGGAAATTCTCGTGATTCCCTAGTCCTGATTTGGTAGTGGGAGGTTTTGGTGGTGCCCCAGTACTGGCAGGGAGCTGGTGAGGTTTTGGTGGTGCCCTGATCGTGGCATGGGAATTGGGTGATGCCAGTTCTGGTGTGGAGCTGACAAGTTCTGGTAATGCCACAGTCTTGGCATGGAGATGGAGAGATTTCAGTTTTGAGTGTTCCTGCTTTGGGGTTTTGGGTGATGCCAGACCAGGTGTGGAACTGGGGAAGGTTTGGTCATGCCTCAGCCCTGTGTGGGATTTTGGTGATGCCAGTCCAGGCATGGGATTCGCTGATGCAAGTCCTGGTTTGGGCCTGGGAAGGTTTTGTTGGTGCCTGTTCCTGGCATGAGTGTGGGGAGGGTTTGGTGCCCTGGTCTTGCTGTAGGGCTGGGGGAGGCTTTGGCAGTCCTGGCACAGAGCTGGAAGTGCTGGTGATGTCCCTGCAGTGGGGTTTTGGTGATGGATGCAAGTCCTGGTGTGGTGTTGGGTAGATTTTGGTGGTGCCGTGGTGCCACCGCCCTAGCACGAGCCCCACCACTGACCCCGACTCCCCCTGTGCCAGGTGCTTCTGTGTGGAGTGTGTGGACCTGCTGGTGGGCCCGGGGGCGGCACAGGCGGCCATCAAGGAGGACCCCTGGAACTGCTACATGTGCGGCCATAAGGGGGTGTACGGGCTGCTGCGGCGGCGAGAGGACTGGCCCTCGCGCCTCCAGATGTTCTTCGCCAACAACCACGACCAGGAGTTTGTGAGTGACCCTCCCATCCTCCCCCAGCCCCCTCCCCACTGCCCCCCGGCCCCCTCCCCACTGACCCTCCCGTGGCTCTCAGGACCCACCGAAGGTGTACCCACCTGTGCCGGCTGAGAAGAGGAAGCCCATCCGGGTGCTCTCACTCTTCGATGGCATTGCCACAGGTAGGTGGGGGTCCCTGGCCTGGCAGACCTTCCCTGGAATGTGTTTAGGATTGGGACAGGCAGGGAGCAGCCTGCCTGCACCACACAGCCAGCCAGCCTCAGGGCACAGAGTGTGGACATGTGGCTGTCCCTGTGGGCTCCCACTGTCTCCCCTGCCCCAGGAATCCACACCGTGGGGATCCACAGGAAAGGGGATGGCCCAGGGGTGGTGGGATGGGTGGGGGCAGGAGATGGGGGCCCATTTTCTGTCCTGGTCACCCATTCTTTGCTGCTCCCGCAGGGCTGCTGGTGCTGAAGGACCTGGGCATCCAGGTGGACAGGTACATCGCCTCTGAGGTGTGTGAGGACTCCATCACCGTGGGCATGGTGAGGCACCAGGGCAAGATCATGTACGTCGGGGACGTCCGCAATGTCACCCAGAAACACGTACGTCCTGTCCTGCCCCCTGCAAACCCCCAGGACCCCCCGGCCCTGCAGGCACAAACATCCCTGTCTCCACACAGGGCTGGTCCTTCATCTTCGGGAGGCTGAGGGCAGCAGACTCGGGGGTCTGCAGCTTCCTCAGAGGGGCAGCACCAGTCTCTGCTCTCTGTGAGCAGGGACAGGACTCAGGGAATGGCTGGGGCTGTGCCAGGGCAGGGCTAGGCTGGATCTTCCCCCTGAGGGTGGTGGGTGCTGAACAGGCTCCCCAGGGCAGTGGGCACAGCCCCAAGGCTGCCAGAGCTCAAGGAGCATTTAAACAACGTTCTCAGGGACAGGGTGGGATTGTTGGCGTGTTCTGTGCAGGGCCAGAGGTTGGATTGGTGCTCCTTGTGGGTCCCTCTCAACCCAGGATATTCCATGATTCTCTCATCCACTCGGGAGCTTGGCCACAATCATCCCCCATGTCCTCCTGGGCCGTGGCAGTGCCCAACTCACCAGGGATCTCCTCTCCCTCTTGCAGATACAGGAGTGGGGCCCCTTTGACCTGGTGATTGGGGGGAGCCCCTGCAACGACCTCTCCATCGTCAACCCGGCCAGAAAGGGGCTTTATGGTAGGAATGTGCCCACAGGGCTGGGGCTGGACCCCCCTGCCAGCCCCCAGGGCTGACATGAGCCCCACACAGGTGACATGGGCCCCCAACCCTGACCCCGGCCCCCTCCTCTCTCCTCCCAGAGGGCACTGGGCGCCTCTTCTTCGAGTTCTACCGCCTGCTCCACGAAGCCCGGCCCAAGGAGGGCGACGACCGGCCCTTCTTCTGGCTCTTCGAGAACGTGGTGGCCATGGGGGTGAGCGACAAGAGGGACATCTCGCGCTTCCTGGAGGTCAGTGCCTGCCTGGGGTCATCCCCTGCTCCAGTCCCAGGGACCTCTGGGGTCCTGCTGCTGTGGTGAGGGGCTGCCGAGCCCTTCTGACCTCCCGCTCCCCCCCTCACAGTCCAACCCCGTCATGATTGATGCCAAAGAAGTGTCTGCAGCGCACCGGGCACGGTACTTCTGGGGGAACCTGCCCGGGATGAACAGGTTGGTGAGAGCCCCCCAAAATTGAGCCCCTGGACTGGCTTCAGGAGGGTTGGAGGGTGGGCTGCACCCCTGAATCCTCCCCCACCCCAGACACGGCTCTGGAGGTCCCCTGACCCCGTCTCTGCTGGGCAGGAGCAGGAGTCTCACAAAGAGGTGATGGCACACCCCAGAAACCCAGCATGGTGCCCCCATATGGGGGCTGGTCCAGTCCCTCGTGCTGGAGGGGTGGCACTAAGCTGCCATTTGTGTCCCTCCTGGATGGTGGCTGTGGTGGCCACAGATGGGCCCCTATGGGAATCAGCTGCTTCTTGCCATTGCCCAAAAGAGCCATGGCCAGCCCGTGCCCGCCACAAGCCCCAGCCGGCGACCTGCCCTGTGCCCACAGGGGACAGTGTGGGGACACTGCCATCCCCTGCCCACCATCTCTCCCCCCACAGGCCACTCGCCTCCACTGTCAATGATAAGCTGGAGCTGCAGGAGTGCCTGGAGCACGGCAGGATAGCAAAGGTCAGCTGGGGGTGGGCCGATGAGGGGGTGGGGGTGGGGGTCCCATGGAGATGGAGGAGGGACACAGGGGTGGCACCTTGGGAGTCACCTGCCTGTGAGTGCCTGGCAGGTGGTTTGAGTGGCTGTCATGGGATGGGGGGCTCTGTCCCACCCCACGGCTTGACAAGGCTGTGCCTGTGAGTGCTCAGCTGGCATTCTGGGGTCTCCAGTGTGTAGGGGGGGCTCTGGGGGGTTGGGGGTCTCCACTGTGTCAGAGAGCTCCATCCCATCCCCCAGCGTGACCATCCTGTGCCTCTTGCAGTTCAGCAAAGTGCGAACCATCACCACTCGCTCCAACTCCATCAAGCAGGGCAAGGACCAGCACTTCCCCGTGTTCATGAACGAGAAGGAGGACATCCTGTGGTGCACGGAGATGGAGAGGTACTGGGGGCTCCGGGGGGCTCTGGGGCCGCAGTGCTGCCTCCCACCCACACTCCTGACCCTTCCTGTCCCCTCCCTTGCCCCACAGGGTCTTCGGCTTCCCAGTGCACTACACGGATGTGTCCAACATGAGCCGCCTGGCCCGGCAGAGACTGCTCGGCAGGTCCTGGAGCGTGCCGGTGATCCGCCACCTCTTCGCACCCCTGAAGGAATACTTTGCCTGCGTTTAGAGATGGGCAGGAACTGGTGACACGGAGCGAGTCGGAAACAAACCCATCCACGCCAAGAGAAGTGAACACATGGAATGAGAGAAGAGTCAGCACCCAGAAGAGAGACGGGATTTCGCAGCCCAACGGGAACCCAGCACACGTCTCCCCGAGCGAAAGGGGTCGGTGTCCTCTCCTGAATTTCCAAGGGTCAGCTTTAGCCTATTGAAAAAACAAACAAAAACCACAAAAAAGCAAACAACGAAAAAATGTCGGAAAGAAACAAAAATGAAACGAAAAAAAAAAAGAAGAAAAAGAAAAGAAACAAAAACCAAAACCATTTTTTTTGGGGTAACCTTTTAATTTTCCGCTCTTTTCTGGCTGGGTTTTCCTGTCCGTTTGGTTTCCGCTTCTCGGAGCAGCAGGCGAGATGAGACGCCGTCGCCAGCGCCGCTCTCGGAGGAGGGGAAATGGCAGCGGGAAAGCCCAGCCGGGAGGGAGGCGGAGGCGAAGGAGACCCGCTCTGCTCCGAGACCCGCTCCGTCCGTGCCCAGCGCCCGCCGGCCCGGCCCCGGCAGCGCCCGGCGGCTCCAGCGCCCGACGGCTGAGCCTCGCTCTGTTCCACCAGCACCGCTCTCCGGTGACATGGAGCCAACCCGCCCGGCAGGGAGGCCGGGAACACACACGCCACACACACACCTTTTCTACAGTATTTTGGGTGCCTACCACATGGAAACCTTGAAGAGAGCAGATCCTAGAAGCCGCTGTTACCTCTTGTTTACAGTTTATATATATATGATAGATATGAGATATAGATATATATATATATAAAAGGTACTGTTACTACTGTACAACCTGACTTCATAATGGTGCTTTACACAGCGGGGTGAGTCGAGACATCAGCTTCCACGTTGCCTTACGTGCCGGGCCTTTCCAAGCGAGCGGCAGGGCCGGGGCGGCCGGGCGGAAGCGTCTCCATCCCGAGTCATGCAATAACCTTTTTCTGTCCCAAACGGAAGCGCCTCGGCGGTGCCCCCCTGCCCCGCCGGCGCCCCGCGCTCCCACAGCGTACTGGTGCTCTTCTGCGTACGTGGCGTCCGGCAGAGCCGGTGCTGGGTGTCCCCCGGTGCCCCGGCAGGAGCGGGGGGTCCTGCCCCTGCCCTGCCCCTTCCCACGGGTGCTGCCTGCCGGGGCGGCGCGGGGCACGGGTGCTGCCAAAGGGCTCTCGCCGAGGGCGGTGGCGGGGGTGCCGGCAGGGCAGGGGGGACAGAGCGGTGCCGGTGCCGGAGCGCGGCCGGGGTGCTTCTGGCATGGCACAGGGATGGCTGCGGGCCCCGGACCCTGGTGCTACATCCGCGGGGCCGGGCTGGCGGCAGGAGGGCGATGCCCTGGTGAGCCAGGATGGGGCCCCGGCGGTGTCACCGTGGGCGCTGGGGCATCACTCCTCTGCCCACGCATGGTTTGGAGCGAGCGCGTGCCCCCGGTGCCCCGTGCCCCGCTGGGGGGTGACGGGTGCCCGTGGGGACGTGGCGGTGGCAGTGTCGGTGTCAGGCAGCTCTGGCCGCAGGGGCCGGGAGCCACGGTGGCAGGAGCCGTGGTGCTGTGAGCGGGCAGGGCGCGGGCAGGTGCTGGCAGTGCGGTGGATGGTGCTACTGGTCTGGCAGCTGTGGTGCCACAGGGTCCGGCCCGGTGCAGCCCCGGTGCCTGCGGGGCAGCCGGACCCGGTGGGGCAGGGACTGGTGCTACGGCGCGGGGAGGCTCCCGGAGGGTCTCGGCCCGTCGCCGTCTCTTCTCTAACTGTGAAAGGTGCGGGGCCGCAGCGCTCGCTGCCCGGTGCTGGCTATGGCAGCGAGCCGGGGCCGCGGCCCGGGGTGCTCAGAGGTGCTGGGACCGACGGCGACGAGGCAGGCGGGGTTGTCCTTGAGCCCCCCCACCTTCCCACCCCGTCTGGTGCTACCGGGGGCCCGGGGGCCCCTCTGTGGGTGAGGGGGGCGCGGGGAGCTGAGCCAGTGTGGGCGGCTGTGCTGGGGGCACAGCGGGGCCCGGCTTTGCTGGGAGGTGAAGGCAGTGGAACTGCCCTGGGCTCTGGGCTCTGGCTCACTCCTGGGGCTTGGATCCCCGCAGTGCCAGGGCCAGGTGGCACAGGACCACTGCACCGGGCACAGGTCCTGCCCGGTGCGGTGTGAGCCTCACACGGCCCCACAGCCCTGTTTGCAGGGCTGGTGTGGCCCCAGCCGTCCTGTGTGGGGGCACAGTGAGCGCTGCAGGTCCTGCACGGCCCTGCAGCACCGCCTGAGTCGTGCATGGCCCTGCAGCACTGCTTGCAGGTCCTGCACAGCTCCGTGCCACTGCCTGTGGGTCCTGCCTAGGCCCACAGGCCCAGGTGCAAGTGCTGCATGGCCCTGCAGTGCTGTTTGCAGGTCCTGCACGGCCCCGCAACGTCATTTGCGGGTCCTGCACGGCCCTGTGGCACTGGGTGCCGATCCTGCATCGCCTTGAGGTGCTGGGTGCCGATCCTGCATCGCCTTGAGGTGCTGGGTGCTGATCCTGCATTACCTTGAGGTGCTGGGTGCTGGTCCTGCACAGCCCTGCAACATAGTTGGCAGGTCCTGCATGGCCCTGTGGCACTGGGTGCTGGTCCTGTGTGACCCACAGCTCTGGGTGCTGGTCCTTTGTGGCCCTGCAGCTCTGGGTGCTGGTGCTGCATCGTCCTGTGGTGCCGTTGGTGGGTTCTGCATGGCCTGTGCCGGGTTTGGGGGTCCCGGCGGACCCCCCAGCCCAGCCCAGCCCAGCCCAGCCCAGCCCTGCGGCGCTTCCTGGGACCCTCTTGGTCCTGCTGCACCTTTGGGGGGGTGCCGGGTCCCAGCGGGTGCCGTGGTGGGGGCCGGCCCGGTGTGGCATTGGCACATCCCAGGCAAGCTGGTGCCAGAGCCGGTGCCGGTGGGCAGCAGGTTCCTGCTGGGAGCAGGTGCCGGCAGCGGTGGGGACCCGGTGGGAACCGTGGGGATGCCTGGGGCAAAGAGTTCAGTTTTTAACGTACCCGACTCACGTCTTTTTTTAAAAACAACCAGACAAATTCTGTTGCACAGCCCTAGATGAAAACTCAAAACAACACAGAAAGGCCTAAATTCCTTAAGATCCGCCGAGGGAGTGGGGACAAACACGGTGCTAAAACATTTTATTAAAAATATATATTGTTAAATTAAGTCTGCTGTCTGGACAATGACTGTTTTGTTTCTCGTAGTGGAGTTTCAAAGAGCACTATTATTTTACTCTTATATATTATTATTAAAAAAAAAAACAAAAAAGAAAAAGGCATTTTAACTTTGTACTTGAAAACTAAACGAGAGATTTCATGTGTTTTAGCCTAGACATTGAAGTAGCTGACGCTTAACTATTTGTGGGAATCATGTACTCATCATCCCGAGGAATACGCGCGTAGAGCTGGTACCCTCCTTCCTCCCTTTGATTTGGCTCCGCCGCCACATTCCCGGCGCCGCCGCGGCCGCCCCGGCTGCTCTCCCTCCCCTTTTCCCACCCCAAGCCCGAAACCCCCCGGTTTATTTTCTACTTCTCTCTCGGTTCGTTGCCCCTGTTTTTTTGTTGGTTTGTTTTTTTAGGGTCGCTTCTCTATTTATTGCCGCTGAACTGTGCATTTCACGGCCGGAGGTGCCGCGGGCGCCCGGCGCTGTTGTATCTGTGTGAGTATTGCTCGTGACATAGCTGTTCTGAACTAATAAAGGTCAATGCGTGCAGCAGATGTAGAAAGTCTGTCCGTCCCGCTTCCATCCCATCCTCCTTTTCTTTTTCTTTGGTGCCCAGAAGAGTATAATACAGACGAGCTCCTTTCTAATGTACTTGTGCTGGAGAACACTTGAATAAATGTCCTGTTTTGTGCAAAAAAAAAAAAGAGAAAAAAAGAGGAAAAAAAAAAAAGACAGAAAAAAAACCCTTTATGTGTGCTTGTGTGGTCTGTGGCCAGCAGGGTTGGGGGACAGTTGCAGCAGTGGTGGTGGGACCCAGATGGTGGTGGGGCCCTGGCAGGTGGTGGGATTCTGGTGGCTTTGGGGTCCTGGTGGCAGTGGGATCCCAGCACTATTGCTAGGACCCCAGGATCCTGGTGGGCAGGGGGTCCTAGTGCAGATGGTGAAGTCCAGGTGCTGGTGAGGTCCCAGGGGGTGCTCTGAGTGGGCAGTGGGGTACCAGTACAGGTGGTGGGGTCCTAGCACCAGTGCTTGGATTCTGGTGACTAGTCCTCATGGGTGGTAGAGGCCCAGCACAAGTAGTGGGGTCCCAGTGGGTGGGGGCATCCCAGCACCAGTGATGGGATCCAGATGGGGCCCTGGCAGGTGGTGGGATCCAGATGACTGGGGTATGGGTGAACAGTGGGGTTTGAGCAGTTGTTAAGAGTTCCAGCCCAGAATGATGGGGTCCTAATGGGGCCTCGGGAGGCAGTGAGTCCCAGTCCTGGGTGCAGGGGCTCTGGAGGTACTGGAGGCTTTGCTTGTGCAGCCCCAGGCCGGGGTGTGGGGGTGCAGAGGCCCCAGCAGAGTGGGATCCCCCATTTCTGCCCTGTGCAGCTCCTGCCTCAGTTTCCCCTCCAGCCAGGCAGTGCCAGGTGGACCATGAGACTCCCGGGGACCCCTCAGTCCCTGTGCCAGCCCCTGAGGCAGTGGGGGCTGGACCGTGGCCCAGGGCACCCCTGGGGTGGGTGGGGACATGGGGTGGGCGTGTGGCAGGTGTGACAGGTGTGGTGGGTTCAACAGGGGGCTCGGGGACCGGGGCTGGGGTGAGCAGGTGCCACTGGGCACTGCACTGGGGTGCCCGGGCTGTCAAAGGGCAAGGCCAAGTGCTGGTGCTGCACCTGGGTCAGGACACCCCCGGGACCAATCCAGGATGGGGATGAGCAGATGGAGCAGCCCTGGGGAGAAGGACTTGGGGGTGCTGGTGGGGGAGAGGCTGGACATGACCCAGCCCAGAACCCCCCTGTGTGCTGGGCTGATCCCACAGCATGGGCAGCAGGGGAGGGGGAGATTCTGCTCCTCTGCCATGCTCAGATGAGACCCTCCCTTCAGAGCTGTCTCCAGATCTGGGGCCTGTTAGGAGTTAAAGAGCACAGTTACCTCTCTCAAACACTAAGGCCACAGGAGGGAGGAATTTGCGACAGGAAGGTGCTAATTCCAGGCCCTGCATGGGAAGATCTGATTGGAGCATCCTGGTTAATATATCTGGACAAAATTTCCCCAGTGTGACAGAATGTGTGGAAAGAAGCAACAGCTCCTGTGCAGATCACCAGTCAAACAAAGATCCAGGACAGTATCTGTGACCACCAGCAGCCACTGAAGCCCCCAAATACTCCTCCATGAATACCCAGAACTGGGGCTGTATAAACGGGGTTCTGTTGCCTGGGTGTTAGGAAAATAAATTCAGTGATCTTGGATCTAGAAGGAAGTTAAGAAAGCTTGGGAAGAAGGATGTGTCACTGAGAGTGGATACAAAGAATACAGGATTTATGGACCCCGAGATAAGGAAGAAACTGCTAAAACCAACTGAGCAATTGTGTTGAAATCAGCTCCAACTGAGTAAAAGGTAATTCCAGCAGGGGCATATCATGACCCACTCATGGACCACTGATACAAGAAACCCACGAACCCAAGGGAAGAGAAAGACTGAGTATTCGGAGTAATTATCATTAAAAGAAACAGAATCATTTAACCAATAAAAGGTAGAATACTAATTAATAGGAGAACGATATTAGTTGTAGCCAATGAGCACTAATTTCTTTGTTTGCTAAAATGTATAAATAATAACAAAAATTCAAAAGTTGGGGGTTGGCTTTGTGGATTTGCCACCCAGTCCCTCTTCTGCACAGAACTGCAAACTGGGCCCCCCAGCTCACCTCTGAGAAGCCTGGGGGGAAGAAGGACCAAAGGGACATGGCTGGATCTACAGGTGGGACTCTCTCTGTGTCTCTGTCTCTCTCACTCTGTCTGCCTCTTTCTCCCCTTTTCTTCTTCTTTCTAGCAGTCTGCTTTATTTTTATTGTTAAATAAAATCCGTATTGTTGACTTCAGCTCATGTTTTCATTTGCACCTGATTTTGGGCAGAGGCATCTCTAATAATTGGATCTTAACAAGGCTCCCAACAGCAGGACCTGGAGCTGCTGCAGAGTCCAGAGGAGGGGCCGGAGCTGCTGCAGGGCTGGAGCCCCTCTGCTCTGGAGCCA
>JAWWMO010000137.1:3786-20249 GCA_035047845.1 Dendrocincla fuliginosa
GGGATTTTGGTCTCTCCACATTCCTGCAAGGTGGATCCATTCCTGATACTTGGATGGGGAAAATCCCCTGCAGTTTGTCAGGGCTGGGCACCCACGTTGGGAGAAGGGGACATGAATCTCCTGAGTCCATAAACCTCCTTTCTGCCCTCCTTTGAGCTCTCCCCTAGACCTCCCCCAGGACCTCACAGAGCATCAACTGGGTAAATGGGATTTATCTCCTCTCTGAAATCCCTTGAGCTGCATAAACCTTGGGGATTTCTCCCAGAAAGGTGCAGAGATGTTCTGGGGAGGTTTCTGGCATTTCTGGGCACCTCTGAACCAGCACGTGGAGGAAGGGAATGAGGAAGGGAGCCAGAGAACTCCTTAGGCTCGGCCAAGCAAAACACTGGTTCCAGTAAAGACAAAACAAACCTCTCCCTCATCTGAGGCATCAGCAGAGGGTGATTCCCATTTCCTGAGGTCTGGCCACTCCCTGATGACCTGTCTGTGCTCACCATGTGGAGCAGGTGTGACTGAGCCCCTGGGGAAGGGTGTTGGTTCAGGGGAATGAATTTGGGTGATGTTCTCTCTTCTGACAGGGAGAATCCCCCCAGTGCGACTCTGCTGCCCTCAAGGTTACCCAAATCTGCCACCACAGCTGAGGAACCAACACAAGGTGACTGAAGCCCTTCACAGCAACCAGACCTTGCTCAAAAACCTCAGCAGAGCCCACCTCAGAGGATAAGGATTCTCCCTTGATCCCAAATCCTTCTTTTCCTGGACTGTACCAAGCTCAGCTGGACATTTGTGTCACTGGGGATTAGCAAGAAGATGCTGCTGGTTCAAAACACCACCACAGCAGCCAAGCTGGGAGAACTGGGAGCTTTGAAGGCTTCTGGCTGTACTTTCCAGTCAAACATCTTTACTTGGAAGCCCTGTCAGCACAACAGGAGGTGAAGATCTGCAACTGCTCCGGGCCACAATCCCATTGCAAGAGCCTGAATGGAGACAACCTAAAACATTCCAATATTGTCCTGTTTTCCCCCCTAACTCTGCCTAGACTTGCACAGGACCACAGCACACGGCGATGGGAGCATTTAGGGGAGCTGGGAATTAATCAAGAGGCACCCACCTGTCAGGCTGGTATCTGGAACTAAACAGAAACACTTGCTGGTGCTTGACCTCTCGCCCTCCAGACAAGCCTGCGGCTCTTGAGTGGTTTGAGAAACCCTCTGGCAGCTCTGAGAGCCCGGGTGGAGAAAAGCCAAGCAAGGAGGGACACGGGAGATGGGCTGTGAGAGGTGGGGATGGAGGAAGAGGCTGGAGATGGTGGGGTTGGTGGAGGGACTGCAAATCTCGTGGCATGGCTGGGAGAATGGGGCTGGAGAGCTGGTGTAGCCACTTGGATGTGATGGGGAAAACAGGGTGCTCAAAGGGTTGGCTGAGAGGGCACTCAAAGGGTTGGCTGAGAGGGCACTCAAAGGGTTGGCTGAGAGGGCACTCAAAGGGTTGGCCAAGAGGGTACTCCAAAGGTTGGCCAACAGGGCAAGAGCAAGGGTTGCCTGAGGCTCAGTTTAAAGGCTGGAAAGTAAAAGACACACAGAATAGCCCCATGACTTTCTACATGTTCCCTGGATGGGGTTGGATATATTTGGGACATCAGGGTGTGCTGCTCAGAGACCAGCACAGGTTTAATATTAAATCAGCCTTTGTTTTTAAATTTTATTTTAAGGGAGGCCAAAACTCTATGCTGAGGGTGTTCAAGGAGTGGGACCCAAGGCAGTGCCAACTCTGCTCAACAGCAGAAGAAAGCCCTGCATGAATGCCAAGGGATTTCAAACACCAATCTTGAAAGTGTGGGATTAAGATCTTAATTTTTAAAGAGAAGGGGGAACTTGCTCTTTAAAACGCATGGGCAGGTTCTAAGCTGTGGGAGCATCGACCTGAGACCCAGCTGATGTGACCTGAGAGATTCCACCCTGTTCTAACTCTCAGATTTTCAGTTTTAGGGTTTCTGTGCAATCACCTGGGAGAAGGGAAAGCAGAAATCCCTCAGGAAAAGCAGCCCTTTCCACCTGCCCCAAACTGGTGAGTAGAACGAGATCTGGGTCAACAGTGCACAGGGGTTGGGACATCCTATAAATTCCCATATTTTAATGACTGGAAATCAGTTTGCCACTGTGATGTTTCCAAAAGCATCCTCCTCATCCTAAATAAACCCTCTCCTTTCCCTGGCAGCAGAACTCACTGGAGCATTGAAGCTACTCCAGGTCTTGCCTGGGAGAAACGAAAGTCCTGGGGGTTCAGCTCCCCCAAAGGCCCCTGGATCTGCATGGCTGGACAGAGTTTCTACCACAAACCTGCTCCAGCTGGAGCAGAGAGCCCAAAATTCTTTGCATGAAAGATGCCACTTTTAGATGGGTGTAGAAATGACGTGGGAAAAGGGGAATGGACATTCCTGGGAGCTGGGCAGGGACTGAGAGCTGAGGAAACAGCTCAGGGTGAGGAATTTCTTTGCTTTCTGAGTTATCCTGAGCCCAGTGACGGGGCAGGAGGAGGAAGTGGCTGCTGCAGAAAGCAAGAAAACCTTTGCTGGACCTTGTCCCTGCTTCTTGTTCTTCATTTCTCCAGGCAGAGAGGACTACAAGCCCCAGGGAGAGCTCAAAGCCTTCGAGCCACCTTCCCCTGGGATAAAAACCTGGAGCTGTGGATTCTGCAGCAAGCAGTGCTTTTATGGAGTGGCCTGTACAGGGAAACAGAGGAGTCTCTTGATCAGGAGCCCAGGATGCAAAAATATCTGGGACACAGCAAGTAGCTAAAGTGGATATTGTAGGAATACCTGCCCCATCTGGCACTGGAACCACCTTGGTCCCTGGGAGAGCAGAAAGTGCAGTGAAACCACCCACACCACGAACTTGGAGGGAGAAAACTCCTCCAGAGGAGGCAGAACCACATCCCTTTTCCCTGCAGCACTCATGAGAGCACCTCTCCTGCAGCATTTTTGGGGAGCCCTTTGCTCCCTCCAGAAGCATCTTCCAGGTTCCCTTGGCATCCCCTCCTTGCTGAGGCACAGGAGACCCACCTGGGGTGGCTCCTGCCCTCTCTGCCAGGCCAGGGCAGGGCCTGGAGGTGCTTTCAGCAGCACCAGTGGCCCAGAGCTCCATTAGAGCTGGTGGAGCCCTGCTCCTGCCAGAGCTGCTGAATGCGGGCTTGGCTTTTGGGGTCAGGCAGACCCCATGTGGCTCCTCAGTCGGGGCTGGATTTGTGCTCAGCTGCGCACTCTAATCGCTCATTAAAGGGCTGCCATCAGCCTCCAGCAGCTGGTGGTGTCCTACAGGTCGGTCCCCAAGCAGCACTCGCCGTGCTGGAGCCTCCGGTTGGGAAGTTCATTGGATGGGCAGTGGCCAAACCCCCTCCCAACACACCCAGCTAGTTATTTCCTCAGACAATGCTCTGCTTTGCACCACCTCTCCTTCTCCCCTCCCTGCAGTCAGCCCCCAAAGATTTCTTGCTTTTCCTCCCCTCTCGTTCATTCTTTTTGCTTTCTTTTCTTTTCTTCTTCTTCTTTTTCTTTTCTAATTTTTTCCTGAACGGAAAAAAATGTTATTTTGTGCCTCCTGAGCCTTGCCGGCTGGGCTCGGCGTCTGTATCAGCTGGAGGAGCTTATGAGCCTCGTCTCCTCGGATTTAGACTGAAATTTTGATTTTCTGCCGCGCTCAGATAATGTGGAAATCCTGTTCCCCGATATTTACTGTTTATCAGCGCGGCACAGCGCGGTTCTGGGGGGAAGGGAATCTCCCCCTCTGTGTGTCCCCCCTCCACCCCCCATCCCAAATGCTAATGGAGTTGGACTTGGGAGCAAAGCTACGACAATACCCGAATTATGGCCAGGGGAGGGGGACAGGAGCTCCCTGCCAAAGAGGTCCTGCTGGGATGAACTCCGATCCTGGAAGTGTCCAAGGCCAGGCTGGACGGGGCTTGGAGCACCCTGGGATGGTGGAAGGTGTCCCTACCCATGGCAGGGGTGGAACTGGATGAGCTTGAAGGTCCCAAGCCATTCCATGATTCTACAGTCCCTACCCCACCACCTCAGCCAGATGGAGCGCAGGGATGGTCCCTTGTCCTCACAGGGACCTCTAAGCCTCCTTCCCCTCTCTAGGTTGACTCCTAAGCCAAGCTTTGTCACCTCAAGTCCCCTCCAGCTTCACAAAGCTGAGGCTGGGCAAGCCCAGGAGCAGTGATCCATGCCATGTCTGCCTTCCCACAGCTCCTCACCTGCATTAAGTGGCCCTGCCTCATGTCCCAGCCAGGTTGTCCTCAGCATCATGGTCTGTGAGGTCACCTCCCTGTCCCTTTCTCATCCCATTTGTCCTGGAGGGAACTGGGACAAGCAGAGTCCCATTGCCAGGCGTGTATCCCACTCCTCCCTGTGCCAACACACCCCAAGTCCTGCATCCTCCAGTGAGAATTAGTTCTGGGATTCTGTCATTCTGTCATCCCCTTGTCCCTTCCCTCATTCATGACATCCCACTGAGGTTCTTGTCATACACAGGTGGTTTTCCTTTAGTTGGGAAGACCAGGTTTCTCCTCAAGACAGTGGAAACTCCTCAGGTTTCTCCCCTGTCTGTCTCATGGTCCTTTCTGCTGTATCAGTGTGTCTCCTGTCTGTAGCTCTGCTTGGCTCAGAAATGCTGAGCACTTCAGCACAACCCAAGCATCCTGTGGGTGATCCCTCATCTGGGTAAAGCTCCATCCTGGGCTTCAGAGCAAGGAGGATTACCAATTGCAGCTGGCCTTTACAGTGGAATTTCTGCCTTCTCTTTGGGGCAAAATTAAATGAGAATTCAGGTATTTCCCCCCACTCCCAGCTCTGCAGATTCTGTACTGAGACGCAGTTAGTGGAGCACACACAGGGTTTGTGGAGCACACACACAGTTTGTGGAGCACACACAGGGTTTGTGGGGCACACACAGGGTTTGTGGAGCACACACACACTTTGTGGAGCACACACACGGTTTGTGGAGCACACACACACTTTGTGGAGCACACACACACTTTGTGGAGCACACACACAATTTGTGGAGCACACACAGGGTTTGTGGAGCACACACAGGGTTTGTGGAGCACACACACACTTTGTGGAGCACACACAGGGTTTGTGGAGCACACACACAGTTTGTGGAGCACACACACAATTTGTGGAGCACACACAATTTGTGGAGCACACATGGTGTGTCCCAGCCAAGACCAGGATGCCCCAACCCACAGACCTTTTCCCAATGCCAGCTGCAAACCCCCAGCCCTGCTGACCCTGCTGTCTCTCCACAGACGGGGGAAGCACCGTGCACAGACCCCAGCCCCTGCCTCCCTCCACCATGCACCAGGGGGGACTCGCTGCCGCTGCTGCCGACACCAGCTCTGCCTACGGGGCCCGGCACGGCTTCTCCAGCTACTCAGAGAGCTTCATGAACGCTGCAGCTCCTGCCAACCACATGAACCCCGTCAGCAACGGCCTCTCCCCGCAGGTACGTGCCCTGCTTCCATCCTTCTTGGGTCAGAGAGCAGGGCGAGCTTCAGGCTGTGTTCTGGTTAAGGAGGGAGTCACTGCTGGTGTCAGGACTAGTTAAAGCAATCAGTTAATTTGTTTGTGGGTAATATCACTCAGGGCTGGTCTGTGTCCTCTTAGCTCCCACATCCAGGTTAACACGCTCCAGCCACAAACACCAGGACTCAGTGTTTGTCTGCTCAACCCTCCAAAAAAAATTGCAGAGCCAAAAATTCCAGGGCCCTCTGGTTGTGGATTTTAGCCTAATGATGGCACACTTGATGCTTTTAGTTACTTTAGAAGTAATTCATCATTTGTGGGTGGCTGATTTAGAGTTTAGCCAAAGCCAGCTTGTTCAAGTCTGGTTGGACTAGGAAAGTGCCCTGGGTTTGAGCTTCCTCAAAACACGGGGATGTAGATCTGGGATTTAGTTTTGAGCAACTGTCATGGTAACATTTCTGCTCCTGCTTTCCACGAGGTCAGAATGAGAGGGGTAGGTAGGTTTTAAAGGAGGAAAGTTGTGTCACACCATCTGCTCGTGGAACATGGAGACACATGAAGGGCACTACAGCAGTTGTTTCAGAGGGGCCAATAAGGCTGTTTAGAACAGGAAATGCAAAATTATGCGAAACTCCAAGGAGAAATCAGGTGGGCATTTGAAATGAAAAGGCTACAACTGTTTAGAGGGCAGCCCAATAAACAGGGTTTATGGATTTTGAGGTCTAATAAGTTGTGGTCTCTCAAGTATGAAAACAAACATTGTCGAGGGCAAGAGGGAAATTTTGCAGCTCCTCTGAAATTGTATAAACCACCCCACTTTTTGAATGGGAAAACATCAAAGTGTGACTGGCACGAGGCTTAATATTGCCTCAAACAGCGTTGTTTGGGGGGAACAGGCAGACATCCTTCTGCCAAGGGATTTCTCCCAGCACCAGGCTTGGGAGATGAGCCTGGAATTCAAAGGCAGGCTCCAGGTTAGACAATCCAGGGCACGTGATGAATTCAGACGATCACAAGTGCAATTGAGCACCTTGGAATAAGTTGGGGGTGAGATCCACGTGATAGCACCAGACACAAGCCCATCCTGCAATTTCCATTTCTGTAGCCTCATCATCTCCTTCCCAGCCCCGCTCACTAAATCAGAGGCTCATTGAAATGACCAGACCGAGGCTTTTTCTCTGCTTATCCCTATCCCAAATTACCCTGCCCCCAGGCTCAGGCTGGGGGAAGATAGAGCCCTGAGCCAATAAGCCCTTTGTATGGGAAAGAGAGGAGCCATTATCTGGCAGTCCTGAAGAAAAGAGAGCTTTTCACCCCCAAGAAGGGGAGATTCCCATTTTCCTAATGCTTTTAATCATGTGAGGGCCAAGACAGCAGCATATAAATTCTTCTATTCCTTTTGTGCATGGAAAGGCTAACCCAGGTTATGTCCTGACTGCTTTAGATTTACTTATCAAACCTTGCTGCCTTTCTAAGCCCTCTGCTGTTCCTAGTGGAAGGATACAGGAAATACTCCTAATGGGATGAAGGAGAACTGTCCTCTTTTAGGTAGCAGGGTGGGTAAAACTTTAGTGAGGTCTCTATATGGGATGCTCTGTGTAATTTATCTGTTGTGCTGAGCATAATTCACCCCTTCCATGGCCTTACAGGTGAAACCCCTCACACCTCAACCCTCTCCTCCGCTTGTCTCTGCCTCAGATTGCTCTTTGCAGTGATAAATACCGACTGGAGGGAAAGAAGTTCAGGAGATAGGACAAAAAAATGAAACCCAAAGCTGGGAGCTGAAAACGATGGCAATTTGTCTGTGCTGCAAAGGGACAGGTCTCTGGTTTCAGCCCCCAGCAGCAGCAGCAGCAGGAGGGAGATCTCTTTGCAGTTTGGACAAGGAGGTGGGGGCCAGCCTGGCCCGGAGCTTCCCAGCATTTGCTGCCTCTTGGAAAACTATCCAGTTACCCCAGGATTGCGTGTCCCGGCCAGAACCCCCCAGACTCAGTGCTGGCAGCTGGAATTCTAGAGGAGAAACGTGGCATTCCCTTTCTCTCAGCAGAGAAGAGGGGATTACGTGTGGCCACGCAGGGCTGGGAGCCCCCCACACACACAGCACGTCAGTCCCCCCTCCTCGGGCAGACAGAGGGACCCGGGGTGGGAAATTGTGCCCAAACTTCACGTGGGAAATGGCCACGTTCCTTGCTTGTTTTGCAGCCTGGAGCACACAAAGCCTTGTGCCTGCCCAGCTCAGCTGCTGGAGCCCCAAAGCTTTTCCCAGGAGGTTTCCCTCTATTCCAGACCTGAGAGGGATTTTGGTCTTTGGCTCCTTCATCCCATGATGATGTTTTTTGTGACATTTCAAACACAAACACTCACTTGGTTGTGCCCAGGGCAACTCCACGTGATTAAACCACTACCTGGAGTGATGTCTTATGTCATACTCCTTCCTAGACCCCAGTGAGACCCTGGAGTAACCTGGGCAGTGGTTTGTGCTGGTTCTGTGCTGGGACTGCCTTTGTAAGACAGACATTCAGACTCTTTGGGAAAGGGAACCTCAGGCCTGACGATCTGCAGCCACAGGAGTCACTTCCAGCTCTCAGGATGCACTTGGTGCTCACATATTATCAGAAAGCAGCTCAGGGGAGCCAGAACTGGCAGCAGCAAAGTCCCCCCTGCTCCCCAAAGGTTGGTGGGGTGGCAGCAGCTGGCACAGGTTCAGCTGGGCTGAATCAGGGGCTCAGAGCTGCCCTGGGCTGGCATTAAAGCCTGGGCCAAAACTTAGCCAAGAAACAGAGACACAAAGCAATGTTATTTATGATGAGTGGGTAACTTAGTCATGCAGAGTGTAATTTCTGGCCATGGAGATTCTGTCTCATCATTCCTCACAGGAGTGGGTTGTAAACCCAGTGTGGGCACGGGTGGGATTCCATAAACACACTGTAAATATTTCCAATTGGTTTTGTCCCACAGAGGAATCATTTCCCATTTATTTGAGAACACCCACCAACCTCAACAGGAACCAGGACATCCTTAGCCAGGTCCTGCTTCACACAGGCATGAGAACAAACACCCATCTGTTCTGAAGTTCAGCCCTGTGCTAGCCCAGAATTGCCCTCCCTGAGCTGGGCTAAAGCTTGTGACAAAGAGCTCAATATCCTGATAAATCACAGAATCATCTCCTGGGATGGTTTGGGCTGGGAGGGGTATTAAGGACCATCTCATTCCACCCTCCACCATGGGCAGGAGCACCTTCCCAAGACCAGGTCTGGCCCTGTCCAACCTGGCCTTAAACTCAGTATTAAGTCCAGTTGCATCCTGCTCAGCACTGAGAGTCCTTCATGGACTGTGTGTGCTGCAGTGAGGGCTGAGGGGGGAGAAAATGAAGAGAATTAAACTTCATATCACGAGACAAAAACAGGGCCCCCTTGGCTGTTCCTCTGCCATTTGTGACAGTGGGAGATTCCCTGGGTGCTTTTCAAACAGCAAAGAAATAGGGTCACACTGTATTTTCTGCTGCTTTCATCTCCAGCCTCTTCTGCCACGTCTCTTCTGTCTTTTAAAATGTTCTGGTGATTTTTTGGGGAGGGTTTTGTCCGTTGTTTCCCTCCCTAAAATTTCCTGTATCTTAAATATGTCTGGCTGTTCCCTGCAGCCCGTTGGGGTCTTGCAAAGGGTTCTTCAAAAGCAAAAGACCCTCAGTTCGTTGCAGGTGGCCCCTGTGGAGCTGGGGAACACCGAGATGCACTTCAGAGTCAGGCATTTCATGTACTTCCATAGCGTGTTATTTCTGAGACCTTTGAATCTCTGAACAAACCCACAGGATCACCCAGAGATTAAGACAATTCCAGAAACACGAAGAGCCAAGAGAAACTTGTTCACCATCTCAGAGTTGTTGCTTTAATTTTCTCAGGGCTTTCAGTGGGCTTTCTTTTCTTGCTCCATGAGCAAATTCCTTCCCAGTGGAGCTGCAGGTCGGAGTCACATTCACAATTTCTGGTTTTATCCCTGAGTTTTCAGACTATTCCTGGAGGGACACTCAAGGCACAGGTCAGGCTCTGCTCACAGATTTACCCTCCAAACTCAGGGCCCTTCTCAGTCTGCACAATTTATTTCTCCTGCCATCATCCCATGGCTCCAATCCCTTCCACCAGCCAGGGTGAAATGTTTCCCTCAGTCTCATCGGGCTGGGATTAGAGATCATCCGAATCCCTGTCAGGAGCTCACTGATCCTGGCAGGAGGACGACAAGAGCCAGCTGAGCCCTTTTTTTTTTTGGGTGGAAAACCTGGCAATCAGGAAGGACACGATGTTGCTGGCCAGAGGGGAGCAGGAATTGTGGTGTCTGGCTCCGGAGAGACAGCTCTGCTTCCCTCCTTCCCTCCCTGCCACGGATCCCTTCTGTCTGGTGCCTTTTTTTTTTTCCCTTTTTTTTTTTTGTCGGAGACACTGTGCTTATAATAAGCATTCAAAATGAGTCTTGCTGGGCCAGGAGAAGGGGAGGGGAAGAAAGAAGGGGAGGAGAGGATGAGATTTGGGGGGGGGAGGGGGAAAGGGAGGAGGGGGTTTAAATAGCAAAGAATTAGAAAAAAAAAATCTGATGCAAATCACTAGTAGAGAGAAAATTATGTGCAATTACCCAAGCGATACTGGGCAGCCGTGCCCACCCCAACCAACAAGATCTCATTAACAAGCAGAAAATAAGATTGAAATGGTGTGTAAAAGAGCTGAAAAATGAATTTGAATGCTGCATTTGTCCACAATTACCCCCTCGTTCACACATATTTTATTGCAATTTTTTTATTATTCTTAATCTTTCCATCCCTCAAAGCAGATTGGGAACATCCTGGCATTACAGTTGCTGAGGGAGGAAGCATTAAGGATTCCCCGTTTCCCTGAAAGGAGACCCTTCTCTCGCTCGAATTTTCAAGGGTTGGTTTTGGACGGATAAGGATTCATTTCTCCGGCTTATCTTAGTGTAGGAACATGTTCTTCTAATATTCTTTCACCTCCGAGGCTCGCGGGTGCCACCCCACACGAGGGTTTTCCTCTAACCTTGCCTCCTGGCTTCCTCCACCTCCTTTTTCCGTCCCTCCTTCCCCTTTCTCCCACCCTCCAGTGGTTTTCCATGTGGTCCCTGGTTTTTCCGCCGGTGCTGCCTCCTCCCCATTCCCCTGCCTGCCCATCCCTCCAGGGTACCGCGATTCCCTCAAACGACTCGTGTGCCCTTCAGAAAGTGGCTGCTGTCCCTCTCCTGAGTCCCGCTTATTCCTCACTCCGCGTCCCCTTCCTCCTCCAGCCTCCCCACCACCTCGTGGCAGGATTTTTGGAGAAGGAGGTGAACGCGTGCTAAAATCCCCGACTTTTATTTTCTTGGCCAGGGGGATGGAAAAGGAGCCTGAGATGTCCAGGTTCCCTCTCTGGGAGAAGTTGGCTGTGCTGAGACCGCGTTGGCATTTTTCCCTCGCTCGGTGTCAAATGCAGCTCCATCTCCCTAAACTTTTAACCTGCGTGTCTCAGGAAAGCTGGGCGGTTTTCCACTAAAGATTCCCGCTTTTTTTTTTTTCATATTTAACCAAACAAAGCCCATCTGCTCTTGTCAATTAGACGCCTCTGCTCCCGGCAACGGGAAAAGGGGAGAACAGAACATTTTTCTCGTGTGAAAATGGATACGTATTTATTTGCCTCATTCCTGATGACTCCAACTCTGAGTAGGGTGAGAAGGGGGAAATTCATATCTGAGGGGCCACTTGCTGTAAGCCTTGAGGTTTCACGGCTTTCCTTGACTGATTTGGATGTTCTGATCCCATGGAAAAACCATTGGAAACAAATAAGGCAGCATCTTTCTGCCTTAATTCAGACTCCAGACATTGGTTATTCCTCGGATATGAAAATATTCGGAACACTGAAGGATTGCAGAGCAAACAGTTGATGCCTTGAGCCTTGAATCCCACAGGAGCTTTGGGGGGTCCAGGACCAACCCCTGTGACTCTGCACCAGTAAACTCGAGTATCAGCAGAGGACAAACTGGGGAGAAAGGGAGGAATAGGGAGAAAGTAGAATAAATACTGGGGAAAAATCCTAGGAGGACACAATGACAGCAGGAAGAAATGCAGGGAGGTGTGGAAGCGCCTGATAAGCTCCCAGATGTCGGAGCAGGGAGCAGGTTTTTAAGGCACCAGGGCTAAGACATGGAATGTGTCCCCACCAACCTTCAAATCTCCCTTCCCAGCCCGATGCCACTCACGGGGTGGTGGGAGCAAAGCCCACAGGCATCGCAGGGGCTGGGAATTCCTGCTGAAATCCGGACAGGAGCAGGGGGGCTTTGACCTCTCCTGTGGGTCCTGTCTCCTTCCCACCCCGCGGAGGGTGAGAGGGACTTGGCCGGGAGACAGAGACTCGGAGAATCCAGGAGCGGGATTTGCCCTGCTTTCTGATTAACGAGGGAACTCGAGACAAGGCAGGCAGGGCAGATAGAGAAAATGAGAGATTAGCAATTAATGCAGCATCCAGCCTGGCGACGGGCACTGCCGAGCGACCTCTGGCACGGCGAGCCGAGCGCTCCGCTCCTGGCTCCGGCAGCCGCAATATCCAGGGAATGCTGCGGAGCCACCGAGGAACCGGGGGGGAGACAGCGGGGAAATGAGCCCTGCAAAGAGGGAAGAGAGCTAGAGGGGAAGCTTTGAAAGGCAGGAATGCAATAAAGGGGATAATTAGGATTCAGAGGCAGGGGTGTGTGTGCGAGGGTGTCCTGCCCATCCAGCGCTCTGTGTCCGTGCCTTGGGTGTGCCTATTAAAACCTGGGAACGGGGAGACAGCTGTGATCCAGCTGTGCCCCTGCCTGGGAAAAACCATCGAGGACGGGAAAAATCCACGGCAACGTGTTTTGCAAGCTGCCCCCTTGGGGTATTTCCACGAAGAGTGTTCGTGGGAAGTGCCTTAATTCCAGTGGGTGTGACGGAACAGCGGAGGTGCCGGGCTGGGAGAGGAGGTGGGACGGGGTGTTGCAGGTGGAGGTGGGTCCTTTGCTCTCCTGGAGAGCTTCCAGCCTTGCCCAGCCCAGGACTCATGGCCCAGGGAAGGAAGATGGACACAGGAGTGTGGGTTGTTCACGTCAGGGGGATGTGCCGTGACCACCAGCTTTCCCAGAGCTGCTGGATGTGGTTTGAAAGGGGCCATTATCCAGCACGGTTTATTTGCTGTTTGCTTCACCATCTCTGTGTGCTGACAACGAAGCAAAGCCACGTTCCCTCCCCTCCCAAAGCCAGCCAGCTGCTGGGAGCACTGACGGATGGCTTGAAGCATCTTGAGGGAAAGGCTACAAGCAAGATGTTGTGGCTGAGAGGACCAGGAGGACTTTGGGGGCTGAATCCACCCCTGGAGCATCCTGGGGAGCTGCTCGGGACAGCTGTGTGGTCCTGAAGCACCAGGAGAGATTTCTGGGGGAGATGTATCCCAAAAGGATGCTGTGGTGGCTTCTGTGTGAGGTGGAAGAGAGTTGGGTGCTGTGTCACCTTGCAGAAGGTTTGTCCTGCCAGCTGGATAAGGAGGGGGAGCAATGTATGGCCGTGCAACATGCCCTTTAGGAATTTGGGGTTACAGGGCTGAGCAGGGGGTTTGTAGGGTACAGGGGTAATGGGAAGTGCAAAGGAGAGGAGACAGAGCTGCCTCTGCAACGGGGGGCTCTCAGGTTGGGGGGTCTGTGCCTCGCAGGGGGCTCCAGGTGGTAGATATGGGGGAAGATGTTTGGGTGCTGTAGGGCCTCCTGCTGCTCCTGCCTCCATCAGACAGGCGTGCACGGGATCAATTTACAGCGGGGGCTGGAGATCACAAATCCAGCAGGGTCTGCAGGGGGGGAGCAGTAAATTGATCAAAGGTGCAGAGGGTCTTAGCTCGCCGCTGTAAGCTGGAGGCAGCCCTTAAGCCTATCCAGTTTGGAGATGAGGGGGATCTTATTTCAGGGAATAAGTACCTGAAAGGCAATGTAGGGGAAAGGGTGGGGTGTGCTCGCCAAGCTGATGTGGGGACATCACAGAGGCTGATTGCAGGATGGAAGGGAAAGAGGCAAAACTGGCATAGAGGGGCTGTTTTGGGGTTGTCTTGGGGAATCACAAGGAGTGGTTTGTGAGACTGAAGAGAAAGAGGTAAAACGGACATGGAGTGGGTTAATTTGGGGTTGGTTTAGGGAATCCCAAGGAGTGGTTTGTGAGATTGAAGGGAAAGACGCAAAACTGACATGGAGTGGGTTAATTTGGGGTTGGTTTAGGGAATCCCAAGGAGTGGTTTGTGAGGTTGAAGAGAGAGGCAAAACTGACACTGAGTGGTTGATTTGGGGTTGTTTTAGGGAATCCCAAGGAATGGTTTGTGAGACTGAAGAGAAAGAGGCAAAAATGACATGGAGTGGATTAATTTGGGGTTGGTTTAGGGAATCCCAAGGAGTGGTTTGTGAGATTGAAGGGAAAGAGGCAAAACTGACACAGAGGGGTTGATTTGGGGTTGATTTGAGGAATCACAAGGAGTAGTTTGTGAGATTGAGAAGACAGAAGCAAAACTGAAACTGAGTGGTTGATTTGGGGTTGATTTGAGGTAGAAATTCCCCCACCGAGCCAGTGCAGGGATGTCCACCTGACCCACACGGCTGGAACCCACCAACACGCGGGGCCAACCCTGAGTTGGGACAGCCCTGTGGGTCAGTCTGGAGGAAATATCTGCCCTGCTGCACGTCCCACACCTCCCTCCAGCTGCCCCTTTGGAGGGACACCGTGGTGGGGACGCTCCCAACCGGGCTTGAGGAACAGGCAAAGCGAAGGCTGCCGCTATTTCTTTCCCCTGAGATCCAGAGCATCCTCTCTCTCTGTGTCTCTCCCAGCTTTTCTTCTCCCTCTCCCTTCCCTTCTTCCTCCCTCTCCTCTCTCCTTCCATTTGATGTGGAGGAGAGCTGTCTGCCACTCGTGCGTCTGTACCGAGAAGGGATCAGAAGTTTCAGCGAGCGCTCGGCGCCTCTCCTTTGATCCATGTCCTGAGGCCTGCTTGACAGCGAAAAAAAGCATGGAGACAAAACGACTCAGTCAAAGTGATTCCTGACAACTGTCTCCACGAGATAAGGAAGCTCTCTGTGTCTTGGTTTTTTTTTTTTTATTTTTTTTTTCCCCTAATACCGCCTCTCCGTTTCCATAAGAAGCGGAGTCACTTTAAACCAGAGGAGCCAGCCAACAGCTTGGCTGCACAGAGAACTGCTCTGCCTGAGCTTTATCAGGTTTCCTGTCTCCCTTTCCATTCCTTCCCCCCTCCCCTCCTTTTAATTTATTTTTTTTTTCCCATAAAAGCCCTCTTTCCCCCGTTTTTCTTTCCCTGCTTTCCACATGCTGGGTTACCCTGCTGCCTCACCCCGATGCTGCCTCTAATTATGCAGCTCCAGAGAAAGCCCAGCACGTTTGCAGGTGGCCGGGACATTATTCCGCTCAATCCCAACCACAGGGAAATGCTTTCCTTCCCCACGAGGGGCTGGGGGGGAGACAGAAAGCCCTGTACATTATCTGACAATAACCAATCCTTTCAGGAATCGGAGGCAGCCTCATTAACAGGGAGTCATTATGCACCGCTGGCCACTTAAGTGGTCCTTCGAGCTGTTCCCCTGCTGCTGAGCCCCAGATTGTTTTTATTATTGTTTTATTTCTCTTGCCCAGTTCATGGCATGCAGGGAAGTGTCCCCCCCTTTCCCTCCTGGCCTCTGGGTTGTTTGCAGGAATGAGTTTGCAAGGGCTCGGTGACGTTAATCCTCACTGGAGGATGCAGGACTTGGGGTGTGCTGGCACAGGGAGGAGTGGGATACACGCCTGGCAATGGGACTCTGCTTGTCCCAGTTCACTCCAGGACAAACGGGATGAGAAAGGGACAGGGAGGTGACATCACAGACCGTGATGCTGAGGATACCTGGCTTGGACATGAGGCAGGGCCACTTAATGCAGGTGAGGAGCTGTGGGAAGGCAGACATGGCATGGATCGCTGCTCCTGGGCTTGCCCAGCCTCAGCTTTGTGAAGCTGGAGGGGACTTGAGGTGACAAAGCTTGGCTTAGGAGTGGGCCCAGAGAGGGGAAGGAGGCTTAGAGGTCCCTGTGAGGACAAGGGACCATCCCTGTGCTCCATCTGGCTGAGGTGATGGGGTAGGGACTGTAGAATCATGGAATGGCTTGGGACCTTCAAGCTCCTCCAGTTCCACCCCTGCCATGGGCAGGGACACCTTCCACCAGCCCAGGTTGCTCCAAGCCCTGTCCAGCCTGTCCTTGACAGGGCAAGATTGGGGCAGGAGCAGAGAAGCAGCACAGGGGAAGGGATGCTCACCTTGGGAGATGGTGGTTGTTGGGTAGGTGGAGTCCGGCAGCTGGTAGGGGGGCAGGGTGGGCATTCCTGTGGGTGGGAAGCCCCCTGGCAGCAGGTGGTTGAAGGCTGCCAGCTGGTTGGCCCCCGCCTGCTTGCGCCATCTCGCCCTGCGGTTGCTGAACCACACCTGGAGGGGAGAGCAAAGGCCACGAGTGACTCCCTCTGAGCTCCTGTCCCACCTCACCCAGGGTGGTGGTGGTGGTGGGAACACGGCCCCACAGCACTGGCCAAAACCAGGTCCAAGTCGCTGCTTGACTGGGATTTGGGAGTATTTGCCTCCAGTCCTCAGTTTCCTGTCGGGTGCTGAAGGTGGAGCGGAGAGGAAAGACCCTCTGGGACTCACTGAGTTGTGTCCCACCTCACCTGGGGTCTGATGGGAACACATTCTGGCCAAAACCAGGGTCAAGTCCCTGCCTGACACAGACTGTGAATGTCACAGAACCCCAGAATATGCCAAGCTGGAAGGGGCCCACAGGGACCATCCAGTCCAACCCTCAGCCCTGCACAGGATCATCCCCAAGAGTCACCCCCTGTGCCCCAGAGCATCATCCAAACCCTCCTGCAGCTCTGGCAGC
>JAWWMO010000138.1:0-17554 GCA_035047845.1 Dendrocincla fuliginosa
GTCACCCCCTCGGGGGCCACCCCCTGCAGTGTCACCCCCTGGCAGTGGCACCCCTGGCCCAAGCGGGTGCGATTCATACAGTTCCTTCCTGCGCTCCGTTAGCCTGGCAGCCGCTGTGCTGGCAAACGGTTGGAGGCTGATGCTGCTTAGCCTTTCAACCACAGGTTCCCGAGCTTACACCACCCACGTTCACCGCAATGGTTAACACGAATGTTTTCTGGAATGCTTTAAAGTCCTCCTCAGAATCACTGAAATCAGCAGATATGAGACACTATTTCCAGAGAAATCATAGGTTCCTTTCCCCAATCAGCAGGTGACAGCATCTTGTGACTGACTGCGTGCATCTTCGCTGCAGTTCCATTCTGCAGTCAGCAAGGGGCACCCGCGAGTCATTGAGAACGCGCAGTATCCCTCCATCACCAGCCGGCAGCTCAGCTTTCATGCCCGGCTTTTTGTTTTAATTTTTATTTTATTGCATATAGTTTTATTTAATTTTTATTCGAATGTTTATTTTATTTTCTTTTTTAAATTTATTTTTTCTTTTCAGTTTAGGCTTTATGCTGCTCACCATGGGGTCCTGGCGGACACTTCTTTTACTAAAGTCTTTGAAAGGCTTACTAACACTGGGCGAAAACAATTTCTTCCGTGCAGTTCCAGTTTTTAGCCACCAGGCGGCAGCATTGGGCGCAAACATTTTTTTTTGCCGTGCAGTTCCGCCTTTTCGACACCGGGGGGCGCTACGGAGCTGTCTGCGCCTGCAATACCGCTGTTCCGACACAGGGTGGCGCTATAGAGCTGTTTTTGCCTGCAATACCGCGGTTCCGACACAGGGTGGCGCTATGGAGCTGTCTGCGCCTGCAGTACCCCCGTTCCAACACAGGGTGGCAGCATCGCCCGTACAAATATTGGCATTGCAGTTTATGATTCAGGGACGAGGGGGTGCTAATGAGGATCAATTGTTAAGTGCCAGTCCAAGGTTTTGGCACAGGGTGGCAGAATTGAACGTGAGTTTTTATTGTTTGAGTGGATTGTGCATTTTTTTTTTTATGAATGGGTCAGTCTGTTATATTTTTGATTGTGTACTGTGGTTTTTTTGTGAAAATACAATATTTTTGGCTAGTTCATCGCTTACTTACTGAGTGTGGCTGAGAAAAAAATTCTGATAATTATTGGGGTGTGGAAAAATAATTGTATAGTAATTCATTACTGTGATTATTGAATTACTTGCTATTTATGTGCAATTTTTTTTTGTGGTGATATTTTAGTTATTCTGTCAATTAGGGGTGGTGTGGAAAAAAAATTATGTTTTTAATTACTTTAATTGTTTAATTACCTGCTCATTGCAGGCTAGAAATAAATTTTTATTTTGCTGACAGTTATTTTCATTGGTATGTTAATCGGCGGTGGGGTTAAAAATAAATTGGGGTTTGAATAATTGACTGTATTTAATTCCTGGTGATTAACTAATTCTGGTTTTGTTATTGGCTAATTTCTATCACGAATTATGACGTCACTAGGGGGTCTGCTACTCAGTGGGAGGGGCTAAATCTGCGGGTGTGGACTGAGAATTGGGAGTGGGGCTACTCCACCATGCTCTCCCTCCTTTCCTGCACTCCAGTCAGTGCCAGATGCCTCATCCCTTCCCTCCGATGCTGCTGCAGGAGGCATGGCTGCACTGTGAGCAGAATCTGCACTCACAGACCTGCCTTGAACCAAAACCACAGTACCCCCACCCTGGTCACCATGCACCTCGGTCTGGAGGGCCAACCTCTGCAAAAGGGCCTTGGGACACAGTCCCGGAATGCTGAATGCAGGAAAACTTCAGTGTTCTCGGAAAGATCTGAATACCACACAGGAAAACGAGGATTTTCATTTAAAAAGTAATTTTTATTTTATATTTTCTACAGAGTTCCTAGCAAAAGTTTTCCATTACTGAAGGGAAAAAATACAGATCAGGGAAGTTTATCCATCAGTAGTGAAACATGCCCTTCACAGTGCAGTTGCACCTGTCCTTAGAACTCCACTATGGTCCTGGCATTTCATCTTTGCACTGCCAGAGAAAACTGCACGGTTTAAAGAGCTTTGAGGATACATTAAGAGGACAAGAGAGACACACATATAAAATAAATTAAAAGCATCTGTAAAAGTTTCTTTCTATATACAAAATAACTTTGCTTTTTGAGGAGTGTTTTTTTATTTTTATTTTTTTTCTGGACAGCCTGTACAAAGATAAAACTTTTCACCAGACATCATTTGAAAATGCTGTTTTTACAAGCAAAAATGGGGCACTAAACAAACCATCAGTCTTCTGCAAACTGCTGAGCCTCTCTCATAAGAGTCGAGGGTGCCAAGCTTTGGGACCAGCCCTGCTGGGGAGCACAGCCAATGGTGGCCCCGGTGCCGCTCGGCACCCCAGGAGTGACAATGTGCTCCTGAGTCCAGCGTCCCCAGAGTAGGGAAAAATCAGTCACCACTCATCAACTAGACCAGAACACTGCATGTCCCATCCAGTCGTTTCTTGAACACCTCCAGGAATGGTGTCTCCACCACTGCTCGGGGCAGCCCCTTCCGATGCCTGACCAGGATCCTCTCCATGAAGAAATTCTTCCTGATGGTCAGCCTGAACCTGCGCCCTGGTGCAGCTGGAGGTTATGACCTCTATGACCTCCGTGCTTGTTATGCAGGAGAAGAGGCCAATCCACACCTGGCTGCAACCTCTTTTCAGGCAGACAACCCACAATTATTTGCAACTATGCTCTAGAATGTCTGTGACGAAAAAGTCACTCAGACACTTCACTGAATGTGATACTTTCATACCCCTGGCCTGCTGAGTTTCCACAGCAGGAAAAGTTGTCCGTGAAAGAAAAGTCTGCTTTTGAGGAATCACAGTTATGCACTTGGCAGTCAAATTTTGTGTTCTTACAACTGAGGGCACTGAGCTCCAGTAAGCTGAATTACAAAGAATGTGCCAGTGAAAACAAATATGAGGTGAGTGGTATGTCGTATCGAGGAGATGCACTTCTAAGTTGGATTAGCTGCAGCTTTTAGGATGTTGGATTTATTTTGCCTCCTGGCTGCACTACTCAATAACCTAAGGCAAGACGCTTAGCTTTAAAAGGAAGAATATTACATTTCTAACCTCCCCCTTCATTAGTCACCAATAAGGACGGAGATAAGAATTAACAGCTCACGCTGCTTCCAAAATCTTGTATAAAAATAGGTAAGTATGTCCCTTCTGGCAGTCTCCAAAATCTGCAAATTCCTCTTTCATCTCTCATTTTCAAAAGAAACAGTCAGGTCCCATTCCCAAGACTCGTACCTTGGTCAACTTCACAGACAAATGAATTTCGTATTCTCTTTCCCTAGAACCGATTCCATTTCCATCCTCATTGTTTGGACTTGTTTACATTCTCTCTTTTTTGTCCAAAGGAAATGCATTGGTGTGCAATGTACATATGATGAGAGCCCTGCCCACCCCCCTTCCCCAAACAGCAAGCGTTCACCTCAGCATCACAGAAAGGCCTCATGAGGTGTTATCTGCATGCACATGACTCCACTGTCATGTTGGGGTACACCTTCAGAACCACATTTTTGTTTTCATCAAAGAATAAGATACTAAGAGAAGACATTTTGTCAGGAACACAGCAAGGCTCAGGAATGCCAGGGACGACTCCAACCGCTCTCACTATGCTCTGAATGGTGGCGTGGTTGGATGGCTTCAAGGCCTGCAAGAGAAACAGGGCAGAACATGTTACTGCATCCACATTCCAATGGACTCATGAACTCTTGAAGAAAGGCCCCGTGAGGACCCATCAGCTGTAATATCTGTCTTCTCCTCCACCCTTTCCAGCTGCCACCATAGCTGCCCTGAGCCAGTGTAGGGAATGCGAATCTGGGCTGGTTATTTTTTGGCTCCTGTCAGGACTTAAAGCATGCAGTTAATTATCTCAAAACAGTGTCAAAGAAGGAAATTCTCATAAGGCAAGCCACCACGACAGGCACTTGTGGCAAGAACAGATGGCAACAAGAGGAATCGGACCTCTTGTTTGGGTAACCTACCTGAACAAAGATTCCCACCCTGGAAAACTGTGAAAGACCTAAATGAGGGTAAAGGTTTGAAATTAGCACACTGGACAAAACTCCACTGTGAAAGCTGTGGGAAAGAAAGTAACTGCTTACACCCCTGCCATCCCAAGTTGTGGGAACATCTGAGATGCCCCATGAATATCTGGAATAAAAGTGGTATCCCAAAAGCACAACTTTGGGACCCTCACCACTGAGACCAGAAGAAGGAGCAGCAGGACGTTGTTGGAGTCCATGTGCTGGTGGTATCTTTTATCTTTTCACTTAATCTGTCTCTCCCATTTTCTCCCTCTCTCTTTCTACCTCATATTTACTGTTAGATAAAATCCTACTATTGACTTTCGCATATGGTCTTGTTTGCACCCTTAATTTGAGTAGAGTCATCTTTTAATAATTGGACCCTAACACCCTGGATGAGATTGTGCCTCTGCCATATTCAGCTTCAGCATCCTGCTGGGGACAGGACTTGATGCTCCCTGGGACCTGCCTGCCCAAGGGATACCTGTAGGTCAAGGTGGTCTCCCCTCAGTGATTTCAGTTACACATGGGCTGCCATTCAGTCATACAGTTAGTCTGGCTGGGAGGGAGGCTGTCCCCGTGCTGGCAGGCTGAGTCAGCAGGGGAGCCAAAGAAACATAACACGTGGGCTGAGAAGTTTGACTGAAGGAGCATAAGTACATCAGAAAAAAACATTGGATAAGACGCATGTGAAGGAGAGAACGGAAGCACCTCAGGCCACGATGCCAACTGTTCCAGTTAGTGCTCACACAAGGCTCGGCTCTTTTGTCTTCCATCCTAATCCCTTCTCATCCATAGTATCCATCTGTAGTCAGTGGCACCCTGAGGAACTGAGCCCTAAAGTCAGTTGTAACTCAGTTGTAAGGTGACGCCTTCCTTCAAAGGAGAAACTCCCAATGACAAATTTCACAGATTTATACTGATGTAAAAAGGAACGCACCTGGGTTTACTCTGAACAAAAAGCAAATCTGACCAGTAAGAACTGTTTGGTAAAAAACCAGAATATATTAAGATGCTCATAAAAATAAAAACAAGCACATAGAAACGAAAAATACAAAGTTTACCTCTGAACCACCAAACCCTTCCAGATCCAAGTACCTGTAGAAAAGATAAGTGGGCATGAAAAGAAGATGCAGCTTTTAGCCAGACCTTCGGTTTGCTTTTTAGAGCTGTTCTTACACACAGGACCTGGGAATCAACACAGCTCCCTGTGTTGCTCCATCACATGCCAGAGCAAAATAGATGGAACAAGGTCACTTGGGCCAAACGTACAATTTGCAGTTTTGCTGCAACAAGAGATGATTTGTTTCTGGGAAGAAAATCAGTCTTTAAGAGTTAGATATGTACCAACCTGAGGAGCTGGTCTCAATGACCTTGGAAGCAAAAAGCACAGGAATAACTGAGATTCAAACTCACTATACCACTTGTGAAATGTTAGTACATTTAGTAGTAAGTCTCCATTTGGCAGCTAATTTCAAGAAAGGCATTTCTGTTGAACTGTCTTGAATTCAAGAGTATCTATACTCCTCAGCAGTAGCAGCCAGGGACACAAAAACATGTCTTAGATTATCATACAGTTCCAATTTCTGTATCATTTCTGTCTGTAAAAGGAATTGAAAGCTCCGGTAGCACCCAGGCTTGTTTACTTACTCAGCTGCAGTGCAGCATTCTCCACAGAAACAGCTGGGAGTCAAACTGATGTCCTGAGCCTGCTGATCACGTGCCAAAAGGGTGAGACCCTATTTCCTGTAGCCAGTAGTACTGGAAATAAAATCAGGCCTCCAAATACGAAATGTAACATCATAAATCCTCTCCTGCAGATATGGAATATATACCGCCAAAATGCTAAATTGCACTGAACACACTTCAAGCAAAGCAGCACCAAATGAATTTTAAGCATGGCCTCATCCATCAGCAGGAACAGCCCAGACACATTCTGTCCTAAAAGAAGCATCTCTGTTTGACATGGGTCTCATCCAAGACAGAACATCTTCCTTACTGACACAAGCCTGTGCTGAGCACTCTGCTACAACCCTTCAGACTCACCCTCGAGGATAACTAGCTTTGGCACAACTCTGCCTCCGCGGGTAGGAATTTAACTGTGACCAGAGGAAAATCCAGAGGCGTGTGCTTCTAGGGAAACCCAAATTCCCTTGGGAGTACTGAACCGCAAAATACCCTGCACAAGGCAGGGTGAGTCAGGCCATTGCCTGTGGGCTGCCCACACTCCATCCAGCACACGGCCAAAAAGGCAGGCAGAGGTCCCCTTTGAGAAGGGAAGAAGCAAGGAGGCCAAGAGTAGCAGCGGGAGGAAAAAAAGCCCGGCTGCCTCTGAACCGCCAAACCTGTGAGCGAGTCCGGCCAGGGTCGGGCTGCACCTGCTGAGCTCCGGCACTCTGGGGAAACTGGCTGCCCTGTGCAATGTCATCACAGCTGGGTTAGGAGCAGGGCACACGACAGCAGTTCCGAGCTCGCATTCCTGATCACCAGAGTGTCTGCCTGGCCTGCATGCTCTGTGCACAGCACATCCCCAACACATGTGGGTTTGACAGCACCAAACCAGTTACTGGAACCGGGGAACGGGTAAGGCCAGAAAATCCGGAGGTGAGGAGTTGGGGGGGCACATCTGTTCTTAATTACCCAACAGGTTGTCAAGTCTAAGAGCTCACCCTCAGCCAGGAAACATTAGGCACAGATTAGTCTGTTAGTGCCTGATGGCCAGAGAATTGTTTTACAAACATGGTCTTAGTAGTAGCACCAGGCATTAGGCATCACTCAAGAATAACACACAGCTCTAGAAGACACCTCTGTATGTAACTTAAACTTTCCTTCTCTTTGGAAAATAAGGTCACTGTTTTTTGCGATTAAAAGGGTGCGAGAAATGAACCATTTGAATTTCAACAATGGACTGAAATCTGCCAATGGCTTTCAGGGAACCTAGCTCACAGTGGGATCAGTAAGGTGCTCTCTGACTGATCCAAATCTCTCTGCTATACACAGCTCTGCAGTGTCAAAATAGCTGCAGTCTTCTGCTGCTGTAGTTCTTGAATCATGTTTTTATAACTAACACCACAAATGAAAATGTTAACCCAGTCTTAAATAAAGGGATACAGCATGCCTTTTTATAATTTATGTACCCTTCAAGTTAGAATAGAAGTAGTCCAGGTCTGGCACTGTTAACATTTCTAATCTGTACACTCACTCACAGGTTCGACAGAGCACCATTTCCAGAAACAAAGCAAAAGGCACATTGCAATGTATTCCGAGGTAATAACTCTATCTTTTCCTGTTCCCTTTCATTTCTTCCCTTGATTTGAAACTTGAAAGCCTGCCATTGCAGCTGGAGGTAGTCAGGCAAGCCATCTCCTCCTTCAAGGAGAGGCTCCTGCCTTCCTCAGCTGCTTTCTCTGGGCTCCATCCCCTTTGGCACAGTTCATCCTCCCTTGGTTCCTTAAGCCACTGAAATGCCATATATATTTTAGAACCAACTGTTCAGGCTTTACTGTGGCAGGAATAAAGACTCTGGAATGCGATGCTGCAGTGAGACCAAGAGCCCCACCTTTACTGATGTTTCCTGCAGGCGTTACTCACCCATATCCCTCATCTTAGGCCAGCCTCGAAACCCACATCCTACTCTCAAGTTTTGGTAGCCTCCACAGAGTCCATGCTGCTAAGAATGGCACAGGACATTTGAAGCTGTGTTCATCCACCTAGGTCACGATGTGCTAGGAGCACATCAGCCTTTCAAGCCACTCACATGCAAACTCATAGATACCAGAGGACATTTTGAAAGTCAACGGCCCAGAATCCATTGATTTTTGGATCCCCTTGGTCTGTCACAGAAGTGACTCGCTCGACTCTTCTGTTTACAGGCATCCCAACCACTACTGCAGCTGGCATGGAGCTCTCTGCCCTTGTGATAGCCCTACCTCACGAGGCACACACTTCTCCTAGAGCGTGCTGTGCCGACCGACTGCAGTGTGGGTCTGGCAGCACAGGCTCCTTTGGGGCACAAAAACTGCTGCCTAGTAAGTGATTTTCCAGATCTGGCTTGTATTATGTTTATTAAACAGGTTAATAACAGGCTCACACATCATAAGCACCACTCAGGAAATGTTTTATGGCAATTTGGGATCTGGACAAAAAACTAATACCAAGTTATGTTTTTTTTAATTACCTTTGCAAGCTTGTCTTTTTACTAGATGTTCTAACCACTGCCCCTTGCAGCATGAGAAAAAGATACCACTTAGATACTAGACCCAAACACATTATGGGACCAGCTGCCTTTACTGACACAGGAAAGAAAATGCACAGTTTACAGTAAGAGACAGTGCAAAACAATCAATAAAAACCGTACCTTTGGAATAGGAAACTGGCATTCTCCTGAGCAGTAATAGGCATCAAAGGACTTAGGGGAAATAATCCACTCGCTCCAGCCAATGTCTGCAAAATCCACCTTGAGATAGCGCCGGGCGCAATACCTTGGCTCATTCCACTGCCTCCTTCTTGCCTTCTTCAGCGTTTGCTCATCGAACTGGAGAGTCTGGCTCTTCTGAGGGTGATTCTTCCTTTGCTTTTTCTTACTTTTGGCCCTCTCTGCTAACTGCGGCTGGAAGGTTTTGTAGGGTTTTCTGTCTTCCCATCTGTCCTTCTCACCGTACTGATACTCGGCGCCCGGCAACTCATTATTCTGCAGTGGCAACAGGACATTTGTGGAGCGTTTCCTCCGCTGCTTCCCAAGGCTGCTCCTCACGTGTTTTTCGGTCTTGGGAAAGACTCTTGCCAGAGGATGACGGTGTCCTCGCAAAGTTGAGACAACACTCTCTGGCTCTGAGATAGCGGAATCATTGGCATAAATCAGGATGTAGGGTTCACAGCAAGAAGATGCCCTTTCCCAGGGATGATGGCCGGTCAGAGCCATTTTGACACTGATCAGCAGTTCATTGTTTTGCTTTGCTTCATGCAGGAGCTGCGTGATATCCTTCCACTGCCAGGCAAGGATGTCCTGGTAAGCAGTGGAGACATTTATTAGGAAATGTCCCAGGCTCCGAGTCTGGTTCCCAACAGAAGGAAAGGTCCAAACTGAAAGACATATCTGAATGTCAGGTCTCCTGTGCCTGTGATGAGAGCAGCCACTGGACTGGGAACAGTTCCACTTGGTGCGCAGCAAGTCACCAATATAATAATACACTGAAGCCGACAGGACATTTTCAGACTCTGTGAGTGATGTCAAGTTAAAAACATACGTTTCCTGGCCTTCTGGTGTCCCTAAAGAAATAAATACTTAGATAAGGATATGGACATTTAAAAAAGTCATTGAGAAGACACATAGGCTAGTCTGACAGCCTTCTGGCCAAGTCAGAAACAAATCATGCCTGAAGCTTCCCTCGAGAATAATCAATGACACAGGGTACATTAAGTCTTTCCACCTAGGACACTTCTTCAGTTTTCATGCCAGAGGTAGAAGGTATTTACTAATACAGCTGAAGGCAGGCAGACCGTACCAGAGTATCCCCGATAACCAAAAGCAAGCCAACCCAAAATCAGGTTGGGGGGTAGTAGGAGTGGCACAGCCCCTCGCCTCTGTGCAGAGAGAAACAAGCCAAGCACAAGCCTTTTTCACAGCTAGGATGTGCCCATACCAACTAGGAGGGATGCGGGGGACAGTGCGGTTTCCGCAGCTGTGAAATTCGGGGAGTCAATCCAGCCACAGGTATCATGCCCAAACCCAGGCAGAGGCTCCTGACGCAGGCTGGGCTGGGAAAGAGATGGAGGACTCCTTTAAACCCCACAGAGGGCAAGAGAAAGGCTTTGGGGGAAGATTTAATTTTTGTTTTAAGATGTCTTGGCTGGGCTGCAGTTATGTGCATCCTTCAGAAAGAGAGAAATATAGACCCAAATGGTAAGCTGTAAAACAGGCTGCATGGAAAAGTCATATATAGTATAGCTAAAGGACAGCCTGCAGCACCCCGAGGGGCTGGAAATGGCCCAATGCATTAGGAAAACAAGGGAATGCAGAATTAAATGCTTTTTTAACACCATGGCATGTCAAAGCCCTCTCTGGAGGCCAGAAAGAAGTTATAGTTTACAGAACTTTCCAATAGAGTATCTCTTTTTTTTTCCCTCTTTTTTATTCCAAGCAATGACAAGCATAGAGATAGCCATGGACTAGGGAAGGACAGCCTCACCTCTCTCACCCTTAAACAGTGCGGGAAGTCCTGCTCATGTTCTGGGTAACATTCTGTGTGATATCCCAACTGTCGATGCCATTCAGGTAAGTCCAACAAAAGCCCATATTCTCCCTGTCTGCCCCATTGCCACTCCAACAATTCAAGACTCCTCCTCTTCTAAACATTTTTTTGTCATGAATATTTCAATTGATACATTAAAAAAGCAAGAACCAGTCCCACTAGAAAGACAGAATCCAGCATATCAGATGCATTGCTTCACGGAATTATGGAAAAAACAACATACACTTTCCTCAGTGAAACAGAGCCAAATCAGTGAAAAGGCCAAATCATTTACAGAAGACACCCTTGTTTACACATTCAACCCAACCTGATGGTAGAGCACAGAGTTCCCAAGAACTGAAAACTTATGTACTAAACCCATCCAATTTCCAGCTAGTACTTATGCCCAGGGAGCTAGACTTTCTTCGATTTTGATCCTGCTTTTAATTCCTCAAATGAAAACCGGCTGAAGATTATACTTGCACTAAGCACACATGAGAACCTGACCTCTGCTTCGTTTATGATCACTAATGGAATAAGGTTAATACATAATTTGGTAGAGCACTGAGTACGTCAGCCTTAGAAACCAGAATTTATGGTGTCTCATGAGCACCTGTCAAAGAAGTTATTATTTAAATCATTGTTGTAAGTTGAATGACAAGTTTGGATTTGGTTTTTGCTGAGAATTCCACTTAACAAATCCTGCCTGTTCTGAAGTGGAATACAGTAGCAGAAAACAAAACAAGCTGCTTTTCTTTATAAAGAAATTCTACATAGCATGGGACAGACAGAGGAGGAATCCAGAGTTTTGGTTAAAACCCAAACTCCAGCAGCCACTCCCAGCCTGTAACTCCATGTCAAGAGAAAGTATCTGCAGTAGATGGTGCTATTTGCCTACAAAATGACCTCCAGCGGCTCACAAAATCACCTAGTGACCAGCACAGACATCCATGGATTCAACAGTTTAAGCCTCAAAAAACCCAACTGCATGACCTAGGTTTCCACCACAACTTGGGAATATTGTGTTGAGTAGGTCCTTTGTGAGACCAAGGTACCAGATGTGAGGAATGCACTGAAATAAGCATTTCCCAGGCTAGAAATTACCCTTAAAAATTGCACACATGCCAATCAAGATTCAGCTTTAAAATATCTACAAATGCACCCTTTCCTCAGGAAACTTTCATTTAAATGAAACTTTGTCCTTGAGCTCCGAGGACAGACTCTGCTGGAAATCTTTCTGAAGTATAAGATTTAAGAAAAAACAAGCAAAGAAAACAGTATGTGCGACAGAGCTATATGCTGCTACCTTCCAGACACCACGAGGCCAGATTTTAACAGCAATCTCTGCTCCTTTCCACCAGATGTTGCTCCCAGCCCCATGAGGACCTTTTGAGACCAAGCTCTGTGCATGACAGAGCTCTTTTAAATTGCAACAGGTAGGACACAGCAGCACTGCACTGCTAGCATTGCCTGCTTCTACAGGGTCACTCAGTGAAGTGGCTGCTACACCCAGTGACACAGACAGGTGCCTGGTTTATCAGCTCCTCGGCCCAGAGGCAAGTCTGTGTTCACCTGTGCCACTGCCCAAATCAAACCCAGAGCCCAGAAGCACCACGGCAAAGCTTGGGTCGGGGCAGCATCACTTCCCAGTTTCCTGCACAAGTGACAACAGGGCTCTCCAGAGGGGGTGAAAGGGCCGGTACAGTCTCTCCATGCCTAAAGCATGAATGCCTTACTCTGTGTGTGCGCTGGCACTCCCTGTTTGGGGCACCAGAGCTGCCAGATTATTTACTGACAACTCAAACCCACCTCACAGCACTGCAGCTGAAGCACTTGTACCTGCTGGATCTTCAGGGGCACAGCCCATGCTTCCTCACTCCCTGCATCAACCCACAGCTGCAAGGAAAGCCTGTGACTGGCACTAAAAGGCTATTTTCAAAGAAGTGCAGTAGATCTGTGGAGACCGACATGGCTGGCATGAACAGATTCACGTCACAAGGGGCGCTTCCAGTCATCAATAAATTGGAACGAGTCTGTTAACATGTGGTGTGTTTATCTTTATAGAGGATGCCCTGACACTTTTATAGACTGCCAAATTCATCCCAAGGGTGAAAAAGGATGCAGGAACAAGAATTATTTAGTTACACAATCACCATGAGCCATCATTTAAATAATATATTAAAGTGGTGCCCTTGTGCTAGGGCACAATTAAGAACACATCAGTGTTTCCGTTGTAAAACTCTGTTTTCATGGGTTCACAGCCCAGCTACAAAAGTTCGCTCAGAGCTGGAAATGCGAACAAGTTCATGAACAGGAACACAAATTTGGAAGCCAGATTTTCACTTTTCTCCCACCTTCACTCTTACTCGACTGCTGCTTTCCAGTAACCAATTTGTGTACTGTGCAAAAGAAGAATATAGGATGTGGTTCTCTCTTTTGAAAGAGCATAGGACCCCGCGCCAAACTAATTCTTTTAGTAAAGCAGGTAAGGTCACATCAGCTAAAAACTTTTCATAAACCAGCAGCAAGTTCACGACTTTGATTAAAGCTATCAGCTACTCAATTAAAGAACTTTCCTAGAAGCAGCAACGGTGCACACTCAGGATCTAACTTACATGTGGATTTCATGATATGAAAACCACAAACCTGCACATTGCACACGTAAGTGTGCTGCACAGTGGGCACAGGAACTGTCTTCTATATATTTTAAGCAAAAAGACCGCAGCAAGTGTGAAAACTAAATTCACCATCTAACTGGAAGCTAGCACAAGCCAAGCAAGTTAAGGGAGTGCATCCACAGAGTACACAAAGCTGGGCAGGGAAAGAGCCAACTGCATTCCCCCTTGTAGCCACGACTCATTCCACTGCAGCTGGTGGCAGCAGGCCGGTTGTGTGAAAACCAAATGGTGCACAGCCTGTCTCTTTGAGGCCAGAGCTCTTCGTGCTGAAGCAACATCCTCTACATAAACTCTGACTGGTTGGGCACTGTGAGCACAGGTCACCCACATGCACAGCACCACTCCGAAACAGGTGGTGACAGAAGCCAGAAAATTCAACTTCTGCGTCTGGTCCTGAGAGGCTGAACCTTCATATCATCTGCCCAAACCGTAGCTTAATGCTTTTCAAGTTCCTTTTCAAGTGCCTAAAAACTACCAGGGTGCTGCTGCTTGCATTTTATTTATAAGGGTACAGCAAAAAATCACAAACCCAAAGAAAAACCCAGCCAAAAAAAAAAAAGACCCCCTCCAAAAAACCCACATTCTCACCATCTCCTGACTGAATGCTTTTAACTCTCATTGCAAAGGACCCCTGAGGTTACTGGCGCTCAGAGGGGCCAGCATTTGGCCCGGACTGGTTTCTGCAGGCTGATGGCAGCTGCTGAGGTGCTGCTTGCCCTGTGCAGCGTTCCGTGTTCCCAGTTTGCGTGGGCCCTTCACACCACAATAAAGCAAAGAAAGGCTTTTTGAAAGGGAGGAGAACATAGTTTTGAAACCACAAGAATTGGCCTAAGGGCAGGTGTAATACCTGAAATTACTTGAAATTCAGTCAATAAAAAAGAGTTTAAAGTAATTTCTCTTACTAAAACATCATTAGAGAGACCTTCCAATTCAAGTCAAGTTCTTTTAATGACTCATTTGCAAGACATGTTCCTTAAGCGATGCTAGGATTAAAAGTGCTTTCAGAAGCAAACCTAGTCTGCTTTTGAGGCTTTTATCTTTCTGCTCTCTTTTGTTTTTTCATGCTGTATCTTTGCTCCTGAGCCTGGGCAGCCATCAGCACACCTCCAAAGGAAGTGCTGAAGGTAGGCAGATTTCTGTCAACCAGAGGTCAGGTCACAGGACCGCAGTTTCAGAATTCCCTTGCCAGAATCGTCTGAGCATTCCACTCTAACACCAAAAGGGATGACAACCACTCACTGCCGTGGCACTTGAAGGGACCTGCATGAACTGGAAAAGGCCTGCCCGAAGCAACACAAAGGCTGCTACTGTCATTCCAGAAATGCCCTACAATAAGGACAAGAGCTGTCACAAAAATCATGAGCTGCACATCCCTTGACTCAGATACACAGAAACAAATTAGTGGTGAAGTCCATGAGAGACAACGGTGTAACTAAACGCCCCGTGAAAGAGGTATATCCTTAATTCACTCCTCTGGGCTTGGGGCCTGGGGTTTCTTTTCAACTTTGTCACAGGTAGCAAAGGTTCCTCTTTTGAGCAATTAACAGTTATGCTATGAGATGATTTAACAAGATTAATGAAAACCAAATTTGCCCAAATAGATGATGGCATGAACATTCATCAAAATCAAAGTCCAAAACCCCCAGGCCAAACAAGCAAACACTGATACTCCAACCTAGTCATGAAATCTGATGCACCCAAGATTTCAGGGCAGCACGGGATGGAAGTCTCAGAGGCACCACGCAGGGCTGAGGCTCTCATGCCTTCCCCTGGGAGGACTGAGCCACAGAAAGAGAAACTTACATTTAAAAGTTTTCAGGATGCTTAATTTGATTAATTGGTCTTAGTCGTTTTTTGTTGGCTGTCGGGTACAAGGCTGCAGCTGCCATGTGTGACACCCCTCTTCTTTGACTAGAAACAGGGATGACTTTGAACAAATCCTACAAGCTCTTGCTCTCATCACAAAACACTCCATCTTACATCTTAAAATTTGCCTTGTGGGTTACCTGGAAGATCCGGGAAAGGCCTTTCCCATGTGCCACAGAAGAACCAGAAGCTCTGCAGAGGAAAAGTGAAGACAGAAAGGTTCCACAGCCACACTTGAGAGCTGTGTTTCAGAAAAGCAACAGTTTCTCTGCTGAAAATGCCAGCTAAAATTGCAATGTTAAACTGAAAATGACACCACTAAAAATTTGCTTCAAGACCTCTTGCTGTAGATGCAGGAAAAATGGGCAGATTCATGGAGAACTTCTGCTCATGGCACCACAAAAAACTGAGTCCTGAGGGGGCCGCCAGCAGGGATGGTAAAACAGGAAGGAGTACCAGCAACACAAGGTATTAAATTAACTGATGCAGCCCCATTAAGGGCAAGGGGAAGCCTGAGTGAGATTGAAATTTGAAACCAAAGAGGGTAAAAATTAAGGTAGAGGATCTGGAGACGAAGTACCTCAAAAGGGGAATACCGGTGGATATGTCCTTTTCATCTCAGGGCTGGCCAGACAGCCAGGCACAAGGAAGAAGTCAGAAACCAGAAAAAGCCTTTCCACTCCACCCACTGCCCCAAGGAACATTTGATCTAAGGGTTTTCTGGAAATGTGCTTTTCTGCCATCAGTAACCACACAAAACGAGCTGCTGCTGCTGCTCCCTACAGCAAGAGAAAGACAACAGCTAAAGGGTTAAATCTCTTGCATAAATACTTAAAGCATCAAAAAACTTATAACCAATTTATTGCTTTGGCATTTGATCTGCAGAAGTACTGATGGAAAAGGAAATGGATTAGCGAGCAGTATTTACACGACTGCTGGTACCCAATGTCAAGTGAAAGTATAAATATAATCAGAAATACCACAGAGATAGACTTAAACCAACAGCCTTCTAAGTTTAGAACAATATATGATTTTAATCAGATATGTGTAAAAGGGGCAAATATTGCTCTGCTTGGATTATTAGCACCCCTACCTTTTTTGGGGGGGTGGGAGGAATATTATACCTTCCCCTCTTTTGGTAAGGAAGTTGCTTGCTTCAAAAGAAAGTAATCTATGTTAGACTTCATACAGCAAATAAGTCATCTTAGAAAGGCCAGAGAGTTCCCCTGCAGGAGCAGCAGCCGGCGAGTCTCAGCTCTCCGTCCTCCAAACCGTGGGTGTTTACACCTCTGAAGCCTCTCCTGTGGGCAGAAATACTTGCGGAAGCACATGATGGAGAGCACTTACAGGGCTGAACCCTAAGATACCAAAGCCACTCAATTCCTCATGGTATTTGATCTCTGTGCAGAGATCAATTGCTGCCTTTGAAAAAGCAGAAGTAATGACCCACAAAGAAACTTAAAGAAAATATGGCACCCAGCATTCTTTCCAGGGAGAGGAAAGAATCCAGGCAGGTCACTGAAACTCCCAGACAACTCCTGGTTTCACTGGTAGATGCTTGTCCATGAAAAAGACACTGAGTCAGTCCACTGGTGTAATGAAAAGCAAGAGACTGGCAAACGGGGCTGCTGTGTGTGGCATGACGGCTGTCGTACATGCTCCGAGGGTTTGGGATGCAGTGGATTTGCAAAGGACATTCCAGTGATAGTCACTTTTGGGTTCTGGCAATTCCATTTAGCCCTTGTGGAACTCAGAGGGACAAAAAGCAGAACAGAGTGAGGGGATGCAGTGCCAAGTCAGTGACATCTTCCCTTTCTGCTAGGACACAGCTCTTTTGGGATGCTGGCATGTTAAACACCACCCCCAGCCTGTTGCAGAAATGATTTTACATTTTCACCAACCTACCTGTGCATGCCAGTCTGTAATCACAGAGATACCTAAGTGCCACTGCCAAAGATGCAAAGATGCAGTATTTACCATGCTCAAATCATGCTTCAACTGAACTCATCTGTCACTGCCACTAATTGCCAATACTATCACCACTTCTCAATGTGAGAACGCTGCAGACAGCCTGAAGGGTCACTAAACCATGCCGTGCTTCCATCAAGTGCAAATCAGTCCTTGGTTCAACAGAAGCTACAGATGCAAAACACCACGAACAGCAGACTCTGGAGACAATGCATTAATTACTCCACCTCCCTCATACTGTACTGTATGGCAGCACTGCTACAGGCAGAGCTGAAGCAGCTAGGCAAGAACTAAAATACGTGACACAACGTAAATAGAATACCTTAAAATACACAACAGTCCCCGCAGAAAGAGATACTTCTCCAACCCTTTCTCGTCCTCTTCCCTCCACCGAGCTCCCCGGGCACCACCCCTGCGATGCTCTGACAGGTAGCTCCAGGGGCACGGCACGGCCCCGGCCGAGGTGTCCGAGCGCTGCCCCGCCGGGCCACCCGCTCCTGCCCCGGCCAACTCACCTGCCGGCAGCGGGCGGAAGCCGCGCACCGTGTTGCCCCTGCGGAGCGGCGGTGCCGGCGGGTCCCGCGTCCCGCGGTACTGCTCGTAGAGCCGCAGCATGTGCTCCGCCACCCTGTCTGCCTGCGCCAGCCGCCCGGTCCGCCGCCGCGCCGGGCCATCCTCACCGACCGCCGCTCGCTGCCGCCGCAGCCCAGA
>JAWWMO010000138.1:17565-64695 GCA_035047845.1 Dendrocincla fuliginosa
CCAGCGAGCCGCGCGGCGCGGCCCGGCCGCGGCGCGTCCCCCATCGCCAGGCACAGGCAGCCCCAGCCCAGGCAGAGGCACAGCGCCCAGCGAGCCGGCGCCGCCATCCCGCCCGCACAGCGGCGCCCGGGGCAGGCGCTGACGCGGCCGCGGGGAGAGCCGCGGACGGGGCGTCCCCTTTCCCGGGAACGAAAAAACGAGGGGAAAAAGGGTAAAAAGCGGGGCGGAGGAAACCCTCCCCGTCTGAACCGCCCGCCCTCCCTTCCTCCCTGGCGTGGAGCGAGGGGCTTTTATTCTCGGCAGCGCAGGTTGTGTCCGGGAGAGAGGCGGCGGCGCTGCCCCAGCGCGGCCGGGGCTCCCTCCCCGCTCCCCGCTCCCTGGCCGCTGCAGCCCCGCGCCGTGACCGCCCGGCCAAGGTGTCACCGCCGCTGCCGCCCCGCCCGCCCTCGGAGGGGGCGAACTGGGGGGAGCCGCCACCCCGGGGAAGAGAACGGCGGGGCGCGGGGAGGGCAGGCTCTGCAAACTCCATGCCCCTTGGGCGGACGGGGAACGAGGCGGGGGACGGTCCCCCTGCCCGCCTCCACCCAGCACCTCCCAAAGGCCGTACAAATAACGTGATTGCAATAAAACACGAGTCACACCGCACTCGCCCTTCCCTCTCGGGACGTCTCACGGCTTGGCTGGGCGGAGAGCACACTCCGCCGCGGGCAGGTGGAAGGGATGCTCACCGGGCTGTGCTGGGGTTCTGCCTGCCTCCCCTGGGTACCAGGAGTACCAGGTCACGCTCAGTGACCCTCGGCTTCCTCCTCTGTCACCCTCCAACTCGGACGGGACTGGCATAGGTGTCCCCAGCAGCCTGGAGCCCATGGGAAGGGACATGAACCCAAGGAAATCCTGTATGTGAAGACTCCACTACAGCAAGGCACAGCAAGGTGTTCCTTGCTCGGCTCGGAACGATTCCATGTGCCTCCTGCATTTGCTGCTTTTCAGCACTAAAAGCACAGAAATGTCTCAACCCCCTTGCCAGTGCCACAGCATCACACAACACCCCATCAGATACGACACCATCTCTTTCAAAATCCGCTTTGCAACACAAAGGGTGCCTCACCTCTACATCTGGCCGGGAACACAGGGGAGGTAGAAGAGGAGCTTTGTTAAATTGTCGCGGCTTATAAATGTCATAGTTCACACGATCAACTTGGTTTCTAACTCGAAGAAGGGAAATAATGTGAGCCTGCGGTTAGGTACATGGAGCTTTGCACATGGTATTTCCAGTACAAGGCATTCACATTTTCAACGGGCTGCAGCAAGTGTATCATTATTTAGCCCCAAATACAACACTACAACATGTGTATTGCCCCTCAAATTACATTGAATCTCAGGATCAGTAGCAAGTACTGTTATGCAGTTGTAATAAGCCCATCTGTAACTACAAGAGGCAAGTGCTCACCCAGGAAACAGAAGATTCTCAATAGCAGAGTAATGATTTTTATATGCTTCTACATTTGAGGACTCAAATACAACCCATGGCAGTGACTCATTTTCAAGCAGTTCTGAGGCACCAAAGCTGCCATATGCATCTCAAGATATTATCCATAGATATGAAATCACGCACAATGCCAGTATCAATGCTAATAGTACAATTAACTATACCTTTCACTTCCCTGTGTAAGGAATTTACATCAGTGCAATACGGAAAACAAACCGTACAAGTGAATGTTCAGAATTAAAATATTAAAGTGTGACTGATTTTTTGAACACAAGTAATATAACCAATGCAAATCCCTTCAGAAAAAAACCAAAATCATTTGAACTGATAGCTACAAAAATCAGCACAAGCAGCAGTCTCTGGCTTATATCCATGGCAGAACTCTCAATCCCAAAGAAGAATCTTTATGCAAATGAAATACTGGAATTGCCATTTCACCTCTGTCATGTTATTTCCTACTGTCGAGAAAAGCGATATTAAAACCCAACAAACAACACACCACAACTCTTTAAATAAAACAGGCATAACCAAATCCTCTTCCATAGCTACAGTGCCAAAGAATGTGCTATAAGAATGCAATGTTTTGCATATCTTCAACACATCTTCCAAGCTTCAGCCTGATTCTTGAGATCAGACCATTGTAAATTGAGAACAACTTTAAAAAAATAAAATTACCCCTCAGAAACACTGTGTGTCTAACATCATTGTCAGGCAAAGAGGGATTAGTCAAGAGGTAACATAAATTCAGCGGGGAAGCTCAAGCACCCTATGGCTGAGCTTTTAATTAAAATCTTTTATGTGTTAGCAGAAAGCCCTGTTTATGCAAAATTAAATCCGAATTTGGCTCTCAGAGCCTCACCCCACCACCTGACTGCAGTTAAGTGTCTAAAACAGAACGTTAGCCCTATACAACCCTGTTACAGCCAGAGAGGACAGAGAAAGAGGACACTGGGTGTGAGGCAGAGAGGAAAGAGTGAGTTCTTGGGGCATTAGGAGCCTTCTCTGAATCCCCATTGTCAGATGGCTGCTGCAGTTTTCCGAGTGTGCCGCATAAGAACACCCTCAGTTTATGGATTGTCTCTGTGACGTGGCAGGACGCTCATTACACGGAGTTCTGCAGCTCTCAAAATTTAAAAATATCCCCTATTCTGTGCAAGCTTTACATTCCAGAGCCCTGTGGGTGTACAGACCAAACCAAAGCATATAGGGAGTGATGGCTGACAAATCTCAGACCTGACCTCTGAGGGAACAGCGCTTTTGCACATCTTGCTATTTCTTTTCTGCTTCTTCCACAGAAGTGCTGCAAACCACAGTTATCCACATTACATCCTCCCTCCCAGCTACAGCCAGTGCAGCTCCAGGTTAGTCTGCAGGCCCTGCTGCCTCCTTGCCAGGCCAAAACAGCTTCATGCTAGCACAGCTCCATCCTGATCCACCATGGAGTCTCTGGTCAGTAAAGCAACCTGGCTTTTCAATACCTTAGTCACAGATACGCAGCAGGCTTCAATCTAAATTAAGTTTATTTAAATGGTGAGCAAGTCTTGTGCCATTACAAGGGCCAGCCTCACCATTCTCCAGTAGTCCCTTTAAAACTGATATTTAAAAACTTCCACCAAAACCTTCCACGTTTCTACTTTTTCACAGCTTGTCACATAATGCACAACCTGGTAACTACACAGTTATTTGTTCCCTTTGCACAAGCACTCAGAAGTCCCAGGGAAGAGGAAACCACAAATACTCCTTCTAGGGGAAATGAAATAATTACGTATTTGCATAACAAAGTGATATTAGCAAAATCTGTTCAGCATGTGAAGGCCAATCCCACACTCATGCTACTAGTTGCCTGGCTCTCAGCCTTTGCAGAATTCACTTACCAAAGCAATCTCTGCTGCTGCAGTTCCCACATCCAGCTCTCCTGGCTGTCATCTGGAGAATTCCCTGCTGCAGCTCTGCCTCGGCTGCCTCGCACCCTCTCTGCACATCTGCTTGGCTGTCTGAGATGGGCTTCTGTGTACTCTGCTCTGCCAGGGCTCCTGACATCGAGTCTTTGAGTCAGTGACACCAGCTATGTCGCAGCAGTGTGTTCTTAGCCCCACAAAGTCACCCTCACTCTTAGCAGACCCAGAACCTCTGGCTGAGGTGCATCATTCTGCCTCTGGAGATCACATCTCTTCTCCCTGGGCTCAGTCTGCTCTGAGGGACCGCCATACCCTGGCCCATATCGCTCCCCTGCATCCCCGACACACGTGGTCTGTGTACACTCATGGCCCACACAGGAGAACACTGAGCAGCACAGCATTGCACGGTGCTTGGAACTGCACAACACAGGCTGGAAAGCACTGAGACGGATCCCCCATTAACGGGAAATGAGGCGGCGTGTGCTCCTTGGAATGCCCCCGCTCACAACCCTACAGTCATACACAGAAAATAGCCCTTACACTAGGCAGGGCAGGGTGGGAAGCCCATAGCAAATGCCCTTGTGTGCAGCCATTCCCTGTGTCCCCTGTGGTGATTTTTCAGGGCTCACCGGCCAGGCTGGGTATTTGCTCAGGTGGCCAGCACCAGCTATCCCACTGGAGGGGCCTTCTAGCAGAATTTCTTCTCTCAGGCCTCAGGATCACATTTCTCTCATCACAGAGAACTTGTGCTGTGGGATCTGTAATAACTCTGCCTGGAGCTGAGCTGAAATAAAACACACCTCGAGTGAACAACAGCCAAACAACAGGAGTGATATTTCCCTCCGTGCAAAGCCATGTTCTGCACACACGGCTCGTCTGCGTGGCCGCAGTCAGTTCAGCACCTGTGTTTTTGTTTTCTTTGCAGTGGGAACTGTGTCTTGGCCTGCACTGCTTGTCCCTGCCTGCCTTGCAGAGAACTGCCCAAAGGTTTTAGTCATCTGTAATCTGATTTCTGTATGTGGGGAGTCAGAGTTAATAGTGCATTTTCCCCTACTGCCTCTTTCACTGATGGCCACAAGGAGAATATTTAATGACTTTAGTATTTTATACTAAATAACTTTTCTGTGATTCTGCTGGTGGCCCAGGATGGAGCTGTTCACCACCAATCTTGTGCTACTTTCCAGCTTCATTCTATGATCCAAAACAACCACCACAACAAGAACTCTCAAAGTGGATGCAAGACCAAAGACTCCACATAAAAAGAACAAACTATGATTGTGACGGGGTGCTAAAGAAATATAAAAGAATCCAAAACACATACAGGCTATTAAAATCTGTAGACCTTAACTCATGCACACAGTTCAGATGTGCTGGAAAAACACCCACAACTCTCTCTGCTGGGCCAAAATCTAGAGATGCAGGGATCCACTTTCCTATCAGTGCTCAAAATTGATTCCCTTAGGGCAGCGTGCAAACTCTGTACCTGCAGTAAATGTCACAGTCAGCAATGATATCAGAATCTCCTTTCAGAAGAGAATGGAGACACTTCCATTCACCTTATGTTTACAGAAAGCAGTAATTTCTGACAGGACAGTTAGCATTTGGTTCTGCTAAGAAGCCACAGGGCATAAGAACATACCCAGGAAGCATTCATGTGGTTATCAGTCCTTGGAATGCCTCTCTCTTGATTACCATGTGTTTTGCATGTCTACTTCACTTGTGTCTATTCAGGGCTGGGCAGTGACAAAGTGTTGGGAGCAACTCCCAGTGACGTTTCAGGGAAATGTCATGTAACATCATTTAGTTGTTTTTACACACTGTCCTGTCCGTTTAAGAAAACTAACCTTTCCTTCAGAATGCAAGCCAGCCCACAGTAGGGTTTGGGAACAGAGCTCCACTTATGGCAGAGGCTGGAGCTTCCTCCAGTTAGTACTGGCAAAGGATTATAGCACGTAACCCAGGAGCTTTCATTTGTGATAACAGTCGGGGGTCCTCAGTGTTGGATGTCAGAAGGCACGCAACACCAGGACAGCAGCTCAGAGGAAAGCATGGGTGGGAAAGAAGCAGATGGGTTTCCTGAGCAGCCAGCACTCCTGTGAGTTACTGCCTAAACACCATTCCTTCGTTGCAGACACCACAGTTCACATTTTGTCTCAGATGGTGTCCATTGCCCAAGTCAGCAATGATCAGCTAGATTTGAGGCTTCCAGGTCCTGAGACAAGGTGGCCTGGAGAAGTGACACGGTCTGTGTACACTACTTATAAAGCATGGGGTCCTCCAAAGACTGCGTGCAGAAGCAAACTGAGCATGACTGCAGTTACTGGTGTTGATGAACCATCTTTGACCAGACCAGTGAGGCCAGAAAAGATGATCCTGTTAGACACAGATGATTTTTATGTAAATACTGTCTTTTCACTGATGAAATCTAAGGATGAGCAGTGAAAAGATTCATCACAAGACATTTCCTTGCAAAGGAAGATTAACTGGCATCACATGGAAGAAAAGACCAATATGTGGCACCACAATAATCCAAAAAAGGGGAAAACTGATACTGAACAAGAAATTTTACTGAAATACTGTTTTGTATGTCATCAAATTACTTGCAGGTCTCTGTCGCAGCACAGGAGATGAGCAGATTTAGCTCATGGTACTGAGGAATTTTTCAACCAGATGTTTACTTCAAGACCCTGATTGCTTAGACCTCACCAAGGATGTGGGAAATGCAGTTGGCATATCCATCCTTCACTGGATCTTTTAATTACTGACATTGCTCAGACAGCAGAGCTTGGAAAATGCAGCCACAAAAGCCAGTAATTGTGGAGTCACCCTGAGCTCATTAGGGGCTGTTCTCCGCCTCCCGCCACTCCTTCCCCCAATAAAATTTTAAAGATACCAAGTCTCTTCTAAATAATAGTTTTGCAAGGTTTCAAGGAAGTTTTTCCAAGGAGATAAAGCAGATCTCTCCCTCGCTATTAGCTCTGGTTAGAGCAAGTTAGCCATCAAGAAACAGCCTCCGGTCTTTTCAGCCAGGCAGTGGCACGGGCTCTCTCTCACAGGGCCTAGGGCTGTACCCTGCTAAGCAGTAGGCACAATCTCTGCTTATGGCAAGAGGTGGCTCTCCAGAAAAACTGCCACTTTTTCTGCCACAATGCCAACTGTACCTGCAGCAGCTGGCAGCACGTGCAATTCTGGCACTTGCCAATGCCACACAGGAGGAGTTTGCCATCATTTTCCCTAGGATATAGTTGGTAACTGAAGAAAGTACCAGTTATTCCATTTAACCATCCATTAAAAAATCTGGATCTATTTCGTGGTTGAACTCGGAGGGAAAAGCGATTCCTCAGACACCTGTGTGTGGCAGCAATCACGGGCTGCCCCGGGAGCAGCACACAGGGCTCTGGCTGACGTCTGTATGCCCAGACAGCAAACCCACAGCACAGACTGTCCCAAAAGTACCCAGAAAACTATAGGATGCTGCAGCCTCATTAGAAATACCCCTTTTGTGCCCGTGACTAACTAGCAACGCCCAGACCAGCCACCACAACAAAAACCAGAGCCGTGCATGCAGAGCCAGAGCAGATGTGCCCAGGTGCCCGGCACTGGCCAATCATTGCCCCTGGCGAGTGATGTGCCACACTGAGCTCCATGCTGCTGCAGTGCCTTTCCCTCCATCCCTTGCACACTCAGTCACTTCACATAAATTTTAAATATACAGCACAACTAATCACAGGATGTGACCCCATGACCTGCAGAGCTCCCTTGGAGTGAGCAAACACGTGGGGAACTACTGCAAAATCATTCCCTTTATTTTCAGGGAATCAGCAAGAGAAGAAGGAGTGACTGTGTTTAGGTCCCACTGCCTTCTGCATCTGTCTGTGCATCGTAACACTGTCTTCATGCATAAACAGCCGTGAATAATTTCTGATTCCCAAACTGCACACAGAAGCTTAAACCCAATTCACGTTCCAGACAAGCACTTGGCCAATTTCTGTTTTGTGAGAGACTTTTTTCCTTCTGTTCTTTCTAGAGACACGACAAGGAAGGCAGGTTAGCTTTTTTCCTAAGTTACAGCTTTTTCTCCCCTAGGATTTGAGTGATTTGTAGTTTCCATTTCCCAATTTCAAATGTGTACAGGTAGTTTGTTCAAAGCTGTAAAAAAGCCCATCTTTCCCCTGAAAAGATTTTCGATCTTTCTTACAAGATCAAAGTTGGAATTGAAAAAAGGAGAGAAATTAAAAGTGAAAAGTAATATTTGTTGCATTTAAATACAAGCCAGATGTGGAACCATACATCTCCAAATTAAACATTTACAGATTTGGCAGCAATAGATTTTTCTTCTCACACATGCAAACGCCAAGTCTGAATGTACTCTCCTTCCTACTTACCCATCTATCCGACACTTGCTACCCTTGCATACCTAAGGATTATCCCCCAGACTCCTGCACAGCCACTCCTTACATCAGCACAGTGGCCTTGCTTCACTCCCAAAAGATGTGAGGACTATGGCAAAAATCCTGGATGTCAAGTGTGAGACAGCAACATGCATAATCAGGAGCCTATTTGGTGATTGACAGAGCCATAAATACTAAAAGGAACTAGAGTGCAGGTATTGAAAAATCTGCAAAAATCAGGGCATGCTATCTATGAGTGTGGACATCAAAAGTTTCATATATGGGAACACCATTACACAAGGCAAGGACTCTGAATCACATATAAATGGCAAGATGGTTTTCCCTCTATGGCTCCAGCAACACACCTGGTGTGAGAGCAGCCTTCCCTAGCTTCAGTCTCTTGGGCCTCCCCAGATTTAGCCCTTCACCACACATTTTTCTAAAGTCTCAGAGTAGCAATTGGCCTGGTACTACCAGTATCTCAGCAAACCCAGAACTCAGTTGCAACCAAAGGCCCAGGTGGCTTTGTAAACATTAAGTATGATGACAAAAACATGAAAATAACATATCTACTTCTTGTAAATGATAAAACAAAGTGCTACCCTCCTCACAGTGTTGTAGGTCGTGTCTAAGAGATCCTGTGGAATTTATCAGCCACAGCAATGTCTTGACAAAACAGGGATATTGAAGAGAGGTATTTTTTCTCAGCCTTGAATTCTTTCCCAATACGATGCTGCAAGCAACATGGTAATCCCTGCAAATTAGGGGCTGGAGTCTCTACAGTCCTCTCCAATACTTGAGAGTTCACATTTTGAAAACTCAGGTTGTTTTGACCTTTTTCCTGAAATGAACTTTGCACTCAAGTCATGGCCTATAGCATATGATCATCAAGGACACCAAGCCTCTGATTTGCAGGCATTCAACAGTACTGACTTCTCTTGAGGTAGCTGGGGCAGCTGGAGAGTCGCACACCAAACTGGTGATGGATGAGGCCCACATACGTACAGTGAGAGTGAGGTACCACGGGGTTTCCCTTCTGGAGGCTACTGCAACAAACAGGCCACCAGGGGCCCTGGAGAAAGGGTCACCTTCAGATCCTCCAACATAAGCACAAACTCCTGTTAAATTTCCAAAAAGCCCTCTCCTGACAACAAAACAGAAAATGCCACAACCAACAGCCTTTTTATCCTCTAAACCCCCTGCAGATCCTGCACCCTGGAAGATGATCCATCACAGTGACAGCTGTCACCAGGCACATGCTGCCTGTTGCACATAACCCACTCCAACCTCTGCTTGCTGTCACCAATTAACTTACAGGTACCCTCTGAGCATCCCACCCTTTCCAGGGGCTTTGGGCTGGATACTGGGGTTACCATCACGCCTACATGGGGCTCACTGCTGCCTTGCTGCTCTGGAGGCACAGGTGCAGTTTGGTTCGTGCCCCACCACCCACGCCCCCTCCCTCTCAGCTCTGGTCTGTGCACAGGGCAGCAGCAGAACTCCTCTGTAAACTGCTCTTAAACCCAGGAGGTACAAAGTACAGTAGGGAAGGGAGAAGTTGCCCCATGCCCCACAGATGGGAATGGGTTGCTGAGCACTATTTGACCCACAGGTCCTTACAGATGAACACATGGTATCTCTAAATACACCCGACAATACAACGGCAGGGAACTCCAACCCCAGTTAATGACTGTGTGCCAAGTGGTGACACACTTGCAGCCAACAGACCACAGCTGAACTACAAGAGAAGGGCAGAACCAGATAGGATGGTTCTTGCAATAACACCACCCAGCATGCCAGTCCCGAGCACCCGCGCATCCTGATGCGCTCCTATCCCAGATGGGCACAGTGCTGCACAGCCCTGCATGCAGGACCACCCATCCTCAGCCTGATGCATGCCGGGCCAAAACCAAGCAAGTTTCACTACTGATGACATACATGAGGGATTTCAGACCATTAGGGAAAATCTAGGACCCATGAGCTGCCGTAAAGGGCTCCTTACTTGGCTCTGTTTTAGAAAAGAATGTGCACACGAGTAAGAATAAATGAAAATACTGCAACCACAAGCCAAGTGTGAGGACAAAATGCTACGCAGTGCACAGTATCAAAAATACCATATCTAGCACACTACCATGGAAAACTACTAAACCAGGCAGGAGTTCACACAAAACCAAAACAGTACAATTCCACTGCAAGACTTTCCCTTCATCCCCCTTCTCTAGGAGAGATGCTCCAAGTACATTCGATCTGACAAGAAGAGAACCCAAGCCTTCCCTTTTGCTGTGCTGCTTCATTCAGAGAACTTTTTTTTGGTATGGTTCCATAAAGTGAACATTCTCTATTTTCTTTGAACAAATTGTACTACACTTGTTTCTCATCAGATTACATAAATTAGCTGAGAGGGAATGGATTCAATTACAGTCCAGATTCCAGACCTCTTAAGAACTGACTGCCTAACACATTCCTTTCATTTAATAAACTGGAACCAAATGAGGATTATATCACATAAATAATACTCCCTCGATAGAGCGATGCAGTAAAATGGCAAAAATACTCAGAGGAACCACGCAGATCAAATACAAGAGCCTCTGATATTACCCTCTGGATTTAAAGTATGAACATCCCATAAACTTAATCGTCCAGTATTTTTTACTTTGTATTGTGAACAAGAATTTGATTCAAAGACTATAACTTAAGACCAAGTTTCATATCTTCCAAGAGCCTCAGACAGCCAAGTTAAAAAACGTGTTGCAGCAAAGCATGGATTTCCACATTGAAAAGATAACTTGATAGCTCTGCACACCATACAAACCTCTCCTGAAACATCCAAGATTTACGGTCTCCCAAGTGACTCAGAGTAAGCATGACAGAGAGTAAGAGCATCTCAACTCTCTGATTGAGGCAGTTCCCAGACAGACTTGTTCTTAGGGAAGGCAGAATTTTAGAACAATTGAAACTGCTATGACAGCTTTTAGGAACTACCCCTCTTGACAGATAAACTCTCCCGGCCTTTCAGCCTAAGAAACAGACAGGCCACATGTAGTCAGAGCTTTTTATACCTGCCTAAACACATCAGTAACCAGAAAAGAAAAATGCAAGGAAAGAACTTTAATTTGGAGCTCAACAAAGGACTCAAAGCTGAAGGCACAAACTTATACAGTCAATCTACTGCATTCGCAAACAGCATTTTTAAGGAGCTGGGTAGAAAACAGAGGCAGAGGACAACACCTCCAGAATGAGGGATGCTCATTAAATGTACAATTACCTGCAAGAAAGTGCTTTTAAGATCACTGAAGAATGGCTGAAGACAGTTTTGATGACAGCCCAGGCAATTACGACTTGTCTAGTCCTCTAGTTTTATTTAACCTGGCATGCAACTACAAATCCAGGATCTAGCAGGGGCATTTCAAATCTAAGACTTGATCCAAGAAACAGGATGGATTTACCTACTTAATAAAAAGGTTTTCAGGTGACACGGTAAGTTCTCTGACAACAAGAATCCTTAAATCAGTACAGTACTAGTCAAGCCTTTCTTCCTGGGCTTTTCCATACCTGTTCCTCCATTTGTCCAATAGCTCTCTCAATATTATATGAACCTCAGTAACTGCAGCAAACAAGCTGTCCTGGCACTTGGTCTGAACTTCCCTTTATGTCAGCAGGAAGGTTCAAGTGCAGTTTTACACGTGCTACATTCCAGCTATAAAACCCCAGATACAGGCCATGTTCTACCCCCACTTTCCTCCATTTTTTAACGAGAATCTCCTGCAGTATGACCAAGGAGGTCAAAGGAACCATCACCTGTAGCTACATTCTACCTCTAGAAGGAATGAATGTGCTGAGATGTTTGTGAAGTTTGCAGTGTGTCCTAGTTTTGACACAAGATGCAGAAAAAGAGACTGAAGCATACATTAAATGAGACTTTTCCAACTTAGAGCTACCAGGACTAAAGACACTTACTAGACACAACAGGGCTACTGCCTGTTGAATGTGACAACAATGATTTAAAAAGGCTTATTTGTGAGTAACTAATAAAATCCTAATATACAGAAAGGACAAATTACACAAAGCATGTACAGTGTTACATTCACTCCTGTTCTTAAGTGAGTCACGAACAGCAACTGTCTGTTCACCCCTGCCATTTAAAAACATAAAATCAGGATTTCACCTTCCCATCTTAGGTGTGCTGAGAGATTTCAGTGTCTCTCCCTGGCGACTGACCCCTGAACAAAGCACCCAGACCCCTCAACAGGTCTCCTGGCCCCTTCAGCCCTTGGTCCTGCTTTTGGACTCCATAACACACACACCTGGGTTTGATGGAACAGGTTGGCAGTGACTTGCTTTACACAAACTATTCTCAGAAAATGAAGTAAACGCATTAACTCCTTCTTAGCCAACACCTTGTCACCAAGAGACTGACTGTGCATGATGCCACAGGCAGCTGTTGACAATTCTTACCTTTTAACCCATGAGAAGAAGCAACTGCCATAAGGATGCACTTGGGAAGGGTTTTCCCACAGATGCCAGGCTGTATCTGCAATGCACGCAGTCCTCAAACACTCTAATGCCCTTGGACATCTGTTTTTAAGCAAGGGTGGTTTGTTTGCCCATCTGCAATGCTACAGTCCGTGCACTGACCACCAGACAAACATAGGAAGAGTGAGAACATTATTTTATTTGGGATGCACCTCTGCAAACAAAGCTATACTTACTCAATGCAACATTCACAGTGGATTTTTAGCTTTTCAGAGGTGTTGGACTGGGAGCTGCTTACTACACACCTCTGCTCCATGCCCTGACCAGAGAAAACAGCATGCTTTGCCAGCCCTCTCTCTTGAAAGCCAATCCCTGTACTGCTTCAGTCTTAACAGCTAATGAGTTCCAGAGCAAAAACGCTAAATATAATCAAACAGCAGAGCAAAATCTGCGCTCAGAAGCAATGCTGACTAAGGCAAGGCAGCTAAACAGAGATAGGTTGGCAGAAGGCAATTCTTTCTCTCACACTACCACCACTCAAAAAGCAAAAAGGACCAGTAGACAGAAGGGTTGTTGCATCCTGGGATCCACAGAAATAACCCTAAAAGCACAGAGGTCACTAGGCAGGTGAGGTATAACATCATCTGTTAGCTGCACACGTGTTTGTTTTTACTCAGCTGAAATCGAGTGATACTTCTTTTTTTGAATGTGGGGAAATGGATACAATACCACATGGAACTCTTTCAACAAACATTTTTTATTTTAACAGCAGCAAATTTCTAGAGTGTAATGGTTTATCTGGCAAGCCTTTGTTATACTTGAGACACATTTCCTTTTCCAATTTCACATTTAATTCCATCAAAACATGTGTTACTCATTTTGCAATTTTGTACTCTCAATGCTGTTGATGGGAAGAGCCAGAAGAATCTCCTGCAGTACCTATGACCATCTGAAATACAAGTCTCCTCCCTCTGCACTCCCCGTTTGGAACAACTGATTTATGCATCTGCAGAGCCAGGTACAAGCAAATACAAGGCCAGGACCAAAATGTCTCAAGCACACAGCAAGGGCACTGCACACTGTGCCTGCAGTTAGATACAATCCCAGGTGTGTGTTGTGCATCTGAGAGGGATCAACAGCTTTCAATGAACGCCTTGACTCGTGTAGTGTGGCCTGATCATTGAGAAAAGCTGTAGGTGTTACAGTGCCACTTGCAACATCAAACAGAAGGCTATCTCACAAGGCTTTTCTGCTTACAAAATCAACTCCTAAAAACTGTTCAATCTGCCATAACTTGTCACAAAACTCAGGCAAGCATTCAGACTACCATAACATTGCTTTACAGCCTCCAGGAGAGCAACCAGAGTATCCACAGTGCCACATGCTACAGGTACACTTCTGAGGCCTCCTCCTCAACACTAAAGGCTTTTGAGTCTTCTCATCTGTCAACATCACCTCTCTTCTTTCCTCAGCCATGATTCATTTTAATGACCCATTCACTCATGCCACTATGAATCAGTTGAATTTTCTTTAGTTCTTCTGAACTTTGTGTTGCACCTTTTTGCCCCTGAGGAAATTTGCACTCTTTCCTCCCAAAATGATAAAGCTGTTGACAGAAAAGTAACTGAGGGAATAAAAATACAATAAAACCCATGAATAGGGAAATCCTCTCCTAAAAATCTCCTCATTACACTTCTGATTTGTATCTCACACAATGAATTCTATTAAGTGATTTACATCTACCTGAGTGTTCAGAAATTTATATGGCAAAAGGTGAAAAAGCTTTTGTTTGCAATGGGGTTGGAAAGGTACATGTAAACAGACCTTTTGGGTCTGAACCCATTTACAGCTGGAGTGAAGTGATTTATACTAACTACAATTTAGAGAGAAGTAGAGTAGAAGGAAACCCTTAAGCTGAAAGGAAGCTGTGACAACCGTCCAGCAACGTGGATTTCCCTTTCCCTTGTCAGATCCTAGAGGGACACAGAAGTGAGGTTTCACCAAGGACTCAGGAGTTCTTGGAGTTTCAGTGGAGTAAATACTGTTTATTTACAATTAATTATGTATGATACATTCATATAAATATAAATCTCTCCATGGGGAGAGGCTGAGACAGCAGACAAAGTTCAAGACTAGCAAACTGCCATTTGGAATAGAACAGATCCATTTGGAATGGATCATACATTTCCCTGCCTATCTTTCTCACTTCCATCTCCAGTGATATGTTTTTACAGCAGACAAATACTATGGGATGTCAATGTCCTGATTATTCCAAAACCATTGGCAGCTGCTGCTTCCTATAGACAAAAGCAGAGCATTTATGAAGGAGCTGCGCTTGACTGTGCTAAACACAGGGGCATTTCTTCAGGACTGTATGCCCATGATCGTTGAAGAAGCCTAACATCAACCTGTCATACCCCAAACCAGATTAAAGAAACCCAGCAAACCACTGTGAATAATCAATTCATCCAGACATCTACTGATCTCCTTAACCACATGTGTTATTTGTACAGTTCTATGGCCTTTCAGAGCAGAGCCCTACCAGAGCCTGTCACTGTGTTCTTCCATTCAGTGATCTTCAAAGTTAAGCAGAACTTGCACAGCCACCAAATCAGGTTCTGTGTTATCAGTAAGGAACAGTGGAGTGCTGTGCCAGGCACATCCCTCTTCCATGCCCTGATCTTCTCTTGGCAGAGGCTGTACTTGCCCTGCATGGGCCACAGTGCAACAGCATCAGTCCGATCCGTGGCCTCACTCTGCTGCTGAGCAGTGCTGCTTATGAAAGAAAAGCTGTTGATACAGATCAGCCTTCCAAGAAAGACCTCAAACTTATGCTAATTCCCATGTACCAGGGGGCTGTCTTCATTTGTTCATAAAATGATGCTGCAGGTGAGCTCTTCAGTGCTCACACCTTTGCTGTGTGCCAGCAAAGTGAGCAGTGAGTTAAACACCAATTAATATCCCCAGCAGGGGAAAAAGACACAGGTACCTTTTAGAGATTAAAAGGTATAGGTGTCAATTATCTCAAGGAAACTTTAAGCTCTCCCCAAACCCCTGCCTTGTCTCTCCTTAAAGCAGAACATTCCAGCTCTGAAAGCATACATTTTAATACAGACTTTTCTTTCAGCACCTCTCAGCACAGCTTTGGGCACATGCTACACACAAGGTAGTGTAAAATTCTAAATGTATCCAAAGGCTTTGCTGGACTGGGACCTACAAGATGGCAAATGAACTCAAGAGTTCCATGATTCCACTTTTTTTGAGATCACTGCAGCACACAAGTGCTCAGGTGCAGTGCAGCTGGGGATGGAAAATATAAGTGAATACAGAGAGACCAGCCTTGCTAACTGGTGTAACCTTCTGAGAATGGGTCCTTTAACAGCACACAAGACCAAGGGGAGATGACAGGAAAGCAGGGACAGACAATATTTACACACCAATTACTAATTCACAGAGGTGCTATGGAAAAGCAGCATAAACAAACTCCTTAACCCCAACTTGTAGGTGTTTAAAAAGGCTTTCTTTGTTCACCACGTTGGACATTTGGAGATAGCTCCTCTAATCAAATGTGCCAAATGACAGATAGGCAGGCTTTTTATCACACATACTGTTTACAGATTCAATAGATAGCCTCACTTAATATATATTCATCAGTTTGATTTACATAGTCCCACCCCTATTGAAAGTCCTTTTTCAGCCCTTCTGGGTCTTATTGGTCATCTTGATTTGAGTTCTTTAGCAGGCACAGCATCATAGTGTTTCACCACCAAAAATTATAACGTTTGTTCTTTATCTTATCTGAGTATACAGAGTTAGTTTACATCCTGTTTGTTTGAGTTACATCCCTTGTCTAATTCTCTGGGACTTCTCTTAGAGTATATTGTGCCTTATTTGGGCATTCTGGGGTACTGTGAATAATGTTTCTTTCTCCTATCAAATAGCTCTTTTCAGGTGGACAGTATTACAGGTGGACACCCAGGAGACCAAGTGCAGTTGGGCTGAAAGGGACAGGTGTAAAACACATTATTGGTGGAAACATACGTTTAATAAGGAGCAATTTAATTTTGTTGCACTGTGTTTGGCCTTATTTGCCACCTGCAGATCAGGTTACATGCAACAGAAATACCAGTGGGTAACAGTAGTCAGAGACAGGACCTCACCTCGGTATCTGTAATCCAGGTGCTCTGACCACGTCTGCTGTCCATGCAGGAATGAAGTGCTGACCTGTTCTTTTGGCTCACTGGAGCTAAAACAGTACCAAGCAAGGGTGTACAGGCTAGGATCTAGTTTCTGCTCAGTTTGGTTTGGGTGGGGGAGGCAGGGGAAGGCAGAAATATGCTGTCTCTTGAGCAGCCAGTGAACCTGCAGTGCTAGACACGGGTCTCACGGGACCCTGCTTGGTTTAACAGCTCCCTGTGCTTCCTGGTGTGAGCCTGGGCAGATTCCAGAAACACGGGCACTGAGACACATCCACACGCAATAGCCCAACAAAGCTGTTGGAACGTGGGAAGTAATGTTTGTGGGAAAGAATGGCTGGCCAAGAAGCAGATGTTCTAGCTTTCAACTCTTCAGGAAAAGAAAAATAATAAAGGAAAAAAATAAAAATAAAGTTAAAAAAAAAGTTACCCTTCAGAAGAACTGTTTGCTGTGCATGTGAACCATGTGCTGCCCTTACATGAAGGGTTCAGCAGCTGCTCTAACTGGAAGAAGCTCTGTGGACTGTGAATTTGCCTATCTGTGTAAACAGGGTGTTGCCTCAGTTTGAAAACAATCTTCTGGCTGAGAACAGCATGCTGAGAGTGCGAGTTCAGATTAATTCTGTTAGCATTAAAATAAAGGAGCTTATTAAAACCAGAAACGCACACAGAGCTCAGAATTTGCTCAGACAGACAAGAAGCTGGCATGGGCAGGGATAAGGCAACCCCAGCCTTTGGGTCCAGCTAACGGGAGCTGGGGAGCAGAGGAGAGTTTTCTCTCCAGGTCAAAGAGGAGGAGGTGCTGCAGGTGACATTCTGAGTAGAATGAAGAGACACAAGAGGGAAAGAAGCAGAAATATGAAGGCAGTTGCCTGTATATAAGGAAACATGGCAAGAGAGAAGAAAACAAAGTCAACAAGAAAGGCAAAAGAAAGTATAAAAATAACCAGTGGAGGACTCCCTACCCCACCTGAATTTAGGTGTAGGACTAGGAAGAGAGGAGTTGCTTTTTAACCAAGACCTATCAAAAAAGAGACCTGCAGATGCCTCCTGGGACCTTTTCGGAATGGAGGCTGTTCTTTACAGCCACTGAGGAACTACAAGCCTTTTAGTAAACCCAGAAACACAAAGCCAAGGCAAAACTCCACACAAAATGTAGAACCAGGCTTCTGGCTGCTCAGGATGGCACTTTATGCCTACGACACAAACTAAGTTTCCGTGTGCTTCTTTCAAATCCCTCTGCCAAGCCCCAAGTCCCATTTTTCCGTGGCATCCAGCTGAGAGGCAGGATGACGGATTTAGGGGACATGTGGCTATTGCAGCTATTAGGTTTTTTGAGTAACTGTTCCCTGTGAGCTCCAGGATGTGCTGTGGGTCGGACCACAGAAGTTACTACAAGTGTATCTGAAGGTACTCAGGTCCCAGGCTGAGCCACAGTCAGTTCGCGGCTCACACGGGTTTGCAATCACAGGTTTGCCACTGGCCCACGGGGCATAGGAAATGGCTGTGCAGAATGGAGTACAGCCATTTGTCACTTTGCTAACTGTTTCACTGAAAACAAACGCAACTTCAAACGCAACTTCTGTAATTATTAGATTTGTAAACCATTACACAAACCAGCAAAAGATTTCAGCCTAGAAGGAATGTGAGAAGAAATGCACCCTTTTGTTCCAGGAATGTCAGCTTCCAAAAGTTGACAAATATTGCTCAAGGGTTTTGGGGTGGGATTTTTTTCAGCTTGATCTCCTGTTTCTGCCCCATCAGAAGGGCTTCAAAATATTTTCCCTGGCAAACACCTGATTTACGAATCTCTAAGTAGTGAAGCAAGAGAAAATAGAATAATAAGAGTAAGCCCAAGGTCAGTGAGAGAGACTGCTCAAAGCCTGCCCAAGCATTGTACGAACTGGATTTACACGGACAAGCCTCCCTCTGCAACAAAGGCAGCACTGCACGGAGGGCTCCCGCATTTGCATCCCGGTCATCCTTGTTCTTCCTCTGACAGAAAGAAAACAAATCATGTCTTTCCTATTAACTAGCCAAGGATCTTTTCAGGGCCCCAGAGAAGCCCCGCTTGACTTCCTGTCCGGCTACGCATGCCTGGGCAGACACCCAGCCCGGAGCAGGCTCCCCAGTGTGCCGGGTCCTGTGGGACGGACAATCCCCGCAGTGTTCAGGTGCTGCAGGTGTCCGGGGCTGCCAGCTGCCTGTATTCATCCCCAGCCTACATGCGCAGGGAGGCCAGCCAGGTCATCACTAACAGCTCCACACAAATGGAGGGAAAGGAAAATAAAGCCTGTGCAGTGGAACATTGGGGCTGGGGCTCTGCTGGCAGGGCCTGGCCCTGCTCCTCTGCAGGTGCTACTGAAACGCCGCTGCTTGTTTGGCTTGGCAGCCACGGGACACGCGTGGCAGGGAGGCAGCTACAGGCAGGTGTGCAGCGTTTCCATTTCACCTCACACCGCAGGAACGCTGCCTCTGCCAAGTTCTGAGGGCTTGGCTTTTCACAAGTCCATCTGTATAATTTGTTTTCCACTGGAGAAAAATGACCGTAAAAATAGTAAAGGATTAATTTGTGTATCTTTGAACTGGGGGAGAGATTGGTTTTTTGTTCTCACTTTCAAATGAGTCAAAATCTGGGGAGGGGAGGAGAGTTACACAAGGGGAACAGATCCCCCTGCTCACGCTGCTGGGTGAGCAGAGGGCTCCCAGCCTGGCACTGAGGGTTTGACTGGGGCGGCGCATCCTCCCTGGATCAGGGCTCTGCCTCCCAAGATGTGGAGTCCGCCTTGGCCCAGCAAATCTACAAAAGCTCAGCATTATTTTGTTCTCAACAGACACAACCTGTGCTAATTCCAGGATGTCCCACTGCCTTGGCAAACACAATGTTTTGACAACCTCAGCTTCAGCTGTCGAGGCAAACCACGGGGCCATGGCTCTGCTGGACGCTCCCACTCTTTGGCAACAGCACCCAGAGTGATGGACATTGAGAGACTGGTCTCTAGGCCAGTCCTCCCTAAGGAGATACATGCACACAACTCTGGCACCAGAAGCCACACTACCTGGCTACATGGCAACCAACAGACACCCTAAAACAGCAAGGAGTTGTTCAGATTTTAAGAGTCTTCCTCCGGAACAGCAGGGACTGAAATGAGCACGTCACCCCCTGCGCACTGGGGTCGCCTGCACTTCCACAATAACAACTTCAAGGCAGTGATCCTGCCGACACATGTGTTTGCTTTTCCAAAGCCTCCCTCCCTGTACTCCTCCCTGGCCTCTGGGGCAGCTGGAAAGCTGGCTGTGCCTGGCAGGTGCAGAGGGGCCAACTGGTGCTAGCAGCTACAGTCAAATTCTTCTCCAAAAGGGGCAGAGCAAGCTCTTTCCCCAGTTTATTCACACCAAGGTATAATTGGGCACAGCTTACTAGATGTCTCCTTCTCTTTTTTTGATGCCAGTTCTGATGGAATCTAGGAGAACAAACAGGAATCAAACCACACAGCAAGAATGTACTCTGACACAAAACCCAGGAGAGCTGAACTAACTCCACATATGATGACAGCTGCTAGTAGCTGCTGTGGGCTTCACAGACATTTCCTATGCAATCACACATCAACTCTCCTCAAAACCAAGTTATGAGACCTGAAGGACCACGGCAAATATTTGTGCCAGACAGAACAGACACTCACCGATGGCTCAAGGTTTATACAGTTAAAAACCAGCTTTACTCAGGTCAGTCAAAACATAACTAAGATCCCTAGCCGTAGATAGACTCACAAAATGTAACAAGCAGCTCAAATCCCCACCAGAGTCCTCAACGTGCCATGAAAGGGGGGCGTGGGGGGAACCCAAAATGAACTGAAAAGAGAAAGACAGGAAAGGAAGTAAAAATCAAATCAAAACAGAAGTGTCTTGCTTTTAATGTACAAAAGCTTAAACTGTTTTGATCATTTAAGAGCATACTCGTTTTTTCTGTCACTAGGAACAGAAGTCAGTTGAGCTGTTGATTTTGAAATCATAATTAAAAACAGGGCTTGATGTCCATCTGGCTAACTATGCATGATGTGCTCAGGGGGTAAGACTCCTCAGAGGCACCTCGTCCATGACACAGAGTTTTTCCCTGACCCGAGGGTAGGTCAAGCCCAACCCACACTATGGCTCCTGTCCTGCACCTGTAGCACCTCCCTGCAGCCATGGTGCTTCTCCCAGAGGAAAAAAGGGATTGCAATCCTCACAGACTCGGTCTCCTTTTTTCTTTTAAGGAGAGACCTTTTAAAATGACCCACCTACTTAAAGAAGACCCTTTCCCAGTATTTGTCAAGGATATTTGAACAGGTTGGACTGTAATGAATGTCATGCCTTCCAACCATTGAACTGAGCAAGTTGTTCCCAGACTTCCTTTCCCCCTCCCCTTTTTAAAATTTTTGTTTACTGAAACTTCTATAAAATCCACTTAGCAGCCTTAGGGCCTGAACTTCAGCTGTATCCCCGGTGTGTACTCAGTGCTGGCACTGCTGGAAGAGACCAGGGAGAAGCTTTCACTCTTGCATCTGGCTGGTTACAGATTTGTTCCCCAATTCAGGGGATGGGGATGGGCCAGAGACCACGAGCTCATGCTCCTGCACAGATGCAGGGCAAGGGTAGGGGGGCAGCGAGCTTTTACTAGCACCTCTTGGCAAGCTGCAGAAGCTGTTTGCAGATTTTCATTAATAAATACCAGATTTAACACCCAGAGAAGCAGCACACTGAGCATCAAGCATATTTTTCCTACTGTTTTCCTCAGAAGGAGGGCCCCAATTTAACTCTGCTCTCAGCAGGCGAGGAATGCACCTGCAAAGCAGCTTTCAGAGGAGTTAATTTCTCTCTTAGCATTCCTGGTCCTAAGATTTTTTAGTTATGTAACATCTATATTTATAAAATAAGACTTCAGTTAATTGCAGCACCACTGAAATGACCCTGCTTCTGTCACAGCAGGAGTGAAATCCACCCATCCGTCCAAATGAGCAGTGGCAGAGGGTCAGAAGGGAGAGTACCTCACAGTGGGCACAACCACAGTGCCAATAATTAACATAAACAGAAGACAAAACTGCAACGGAAAAAAAGCAGCCTAAACTGACCTAAACGAACAAAACAAAAATCAAAGTAAAAAACCTCTGACTTTGGAAGATGGTAGCCTGACTTCTTAATTGAACATGCAGAATGGATGCCCTTCACCACATGGTAACCTTCTGTCTTAGACATGCAGGGTTTTTTTAAAGATCATTTTAATTACTCCAGGAACAATTTCTCACAATGTAAAAGCAGTCCAAGCTGGATTTGTTTCACCAAACTCTCACTGTGGCCCAGGCCCTGTCCCTCCTGTCACACTCAGAATGCCCCACAAACAAATCTACCAGCACAAGAAGTCAGAGATCCCTCCCCATGTAATTACAGGGTGGTGCCACTGTGCAGATGGCTTCATGCAAAGCCCACAACCAGCCTGGAGAATCCAGCAGCAAATGTGGTTGGAAGGGAAAGGAAAAAAAAAAGACAAGTTTGCCCTAAATTTGACAGAACTGCCTATAAATAGCCATATGGGATTGTCAAGCACATCTTTGCTGGAATTTCTCTTCAAATACCATGTCAGTGGGATCTAATGCCAGGTGTATATTTTCAGTTGGAAAACAGCCTCGCTAATACATCCTAAAGATGTCTTGCTGCTCTCTGCCTCACATCTGGAAGGTATGCATGTGGATTTATAAGCATACGTGAAGCATAACTCAGTGGTTAATCCATCTGATTGTAAATCACGTGACTGTGTGCTGTGACCACATGAAAACTCTGCCATCAATTAAAAAGGGGAAAACTATAGCTACCCTACAATTTTGGTTGACTGAATCAAGCCTGTTCCATGGACTCACACGCATTTGGTCCCAGATCCGTCATACAAAGGAGATGCTCGACAGCCACATCTTTAACAACTTACAAATGCAGCTCACAGGGCTGATGAGCTGGAGGCTTTTCTCCCCTAAACAGTTCTTGACTTGACAGGAGAAGAAGAGAGAAAAGTGAACAGTGGCATCAACACAGGTGCTGAAGAGGGAGAGGGGACTTCTCATAACTGCAGCTGTGTCAGAGCTGCTCCTTCCACAGCCCTACAGGCTGACCCTTCCTGCTGCTGGGATGGGAAAGCAGAGGGCAACACAGAGTCAAAGGGAATCGCACTGTGCTGCTCTCAGAAGGGAAAACTAGTTTTCCAAGGAAACATGTGCACCACCACTTGCCTGGCTGTACGCTGTGGCTCAGGAGAGGGTGTGTCAATGGCACCACTGGACTGTCCCATGCTCATCCCAGCTGAGCAGCCTAAGCTGAAGTGCACCAGAAACAGACTGTCACAGCTGCCTCACACTGTTCAAACTTACTTATTCTTAGGTGTCTTTCATAACTATTTCCTGCCCCCCACCACGTTTCAGCACTCCACCTCCTGAGAACGTTCATCTCCAGGAAAGCTACAACCAAAACCAGCAGCATGTGTTGTGCTGCCCACAGGTTTCACTGCAGACATGGAAAGCCAATTCCTCTTTGGAAGGGGTCGAGGAAGGCAAAAGATCTATTTCTGAGGGCTTCTCCTTCCCATCTTGGAGATTTCCTCAGAGGCTCTTTGAAAGTTGCCAGCACTGTGATATCACAGCCAGAGTAAAAGTGCTGCTGTGCTGCTGCTTGGTTCATTCACCAGAGCCACGCGGAGCCTTGAGCTAGTTAGACACCGGTGACGCTGGGACAGAAAGGATCACCCAAGATTGTTTATGGGACTGCTGCTGTTTCTTTGCAGAGAAAACAGATGACCAGAGAGGAAAAAAAGAAGGGAAGGAGAAGAGGGAGATGCTGTCCTGTATCAGTCTCCCCCCAGATGCCCAGCCTGCCTCTAATGGCTGTGAAGAAACAGACTTCTTAGGGGGAAACAGGCTTTCAAATGCAGAAACAGACTACTCCGTCTCCCCAGCTCGCTCCAGCTTTCTGTTCTGATCACTTCTGCGATTCAGTCAAATACATCTGGATGTTTTAGACTCAGTTAACAGTGACCCTGCACACGGCCACACTGCCTCAGCGCAGAGCAACGACGGGCCCGTGTACGTCTGGGCTCAGCAGCAGCCAGCACTGCCCTCCTGTGATCTCTTCCGAGTGAGTTCACAGGTCTGGCCCTCTCTTCCATGCCTCCCCCTCATCTGAAAAGCTGTTGCTCTCCCCATGCTTCTTTGCTATCCATGCCTCCCTTTTGCTGTTGGTAGCTTTCATTTGCATTTCCTGGTCATCTGCTTCATCTGGAGTACAGGAAATTGGATCCTGGTCCAACAGTGATATTTGCAGAACACTGCTCCTGTTTTCTGACTCCTTTAAGTTTCTGAATTTCCAGGCTCTTTTGACAGCCCACTGGAGATGCCAAAGGAGATACAACCATGTGCAATCACAGTTTTGTGGTGAGGTCTGTGGTACTTCATGTTGCCTTGGCACCCACAGCACCGATTAATAAAACTCTCATGTTTCAAGCAAAGTCAATAACCCTCAGCTCTGGGAAGGACGGCTTGGAAACCTGATCTAATGTGTGCAATCAACAGCTAAATCATAATTACAGACTTGTCTTGACCACACTCCATTGGCATGCCTCATCCCTGTACTGTCTGCATGGATGAAAGAACATGTTCAGCCTGTGTGAACTCCACACATTTAATATCTTCTTAAGCTGTCCTGTGTGGTCCCCCCTTGTATAGGAAAAAAAAGCAAAATTAGACCATAAACCTTCTTGATAAAATTACCTATCTGTGTTTCTAATGAAATCTGACTGGTAACTCCATGTAAGTCTCCCTGTCAGCAGGATTCCAGGGCACACCCTGCTTACTTGTATCAGTAAAACCCCTCAGTCATCCGCCTCGCCTGAAGTACAGATGGAAATAAAAGCCATGCGTCTGAAAAGACAAGCAGATAAAAGATATCCTAACCTGCAGTTTAAAAATTAGCCAACTTACTCCGAAATGTTTCCAACCATTTCCAAACAGCCCATAGAAACACACCTGAAACCACACAGGTCACCTTCCCCTCTGGTACCTTACCCCATTTGCTCCTGAGAGATAATTGTGACTTTGCTTTTATTTCTCATCTGAAAGCATAAGGTCTAGTGAATCCTGAACACTTCCCAAAAACTTGGTTAGGAAGGAGTTCCATTTTTTCAGGTACCACTCCTGACTTAGCAAGTTTGCCCAAGGATGATGCTAACAGAGCCAGCTCAGAGCAGCTTAGCTGGTCCCAGTTTCCTATCTTATAAGAGCTTCCTTAGTTCTTTGAAAAGCTCATTAACGGCTGTACCTGGACAGGCATTCCCAGCCATGCCAAAGACCAGGTGCAGCCCCATGCAGTAACAGCAGGAAATGCCTGCTGTGGAATTACACATGGGGATGGTCTTGATGCTGTTCTCTGATAGCGCCCTGGCACCTCCTGAATAGATTTTCACATCAAAGAATTGCTAATATAAACATACTTTGTTTACATTGCTCTTCAAAATTCGTTGTTCAACATCTTCTAAACATCCATAAATCACAGATCAGGCCAACTTCTACAACTCCTAACCCAGCCAGATGCCAAGTTCTGCTTCGAATTAAATCACTAACTCTCAAATCACTGCAATGCTCCAGCGGACACACTGTTGAAGCTTTTCAAGAGTACTGTGATAGCTTCAAAAGGATCTTAGTGAGGAGAAGGTCCAGCAGGTTACCATTCCTCTGAGTTTCGGAGAGCAGAACTACATTAAACAGCCCTTCAACACAGAACAAGACCTTCACAATCCTTTGATTTGAAAATACTGATGGTTTAACTAAATTGCATATTAATAAGAAAAAACTTATTAAAAAACATTATTGCAATGCAGACAGGGTAGGAACACATAACTCACTGAAAGCTGACTTCAGCCTGCTCAAACCAAACAGGCAACCTAAGCAGGCAACTCTCTGTTGCTAGTGTCTATATGTTCATTATCTGGATACAAAGTGAAGTCTTAAATACAACCCGAGGTAGCCCTCTCTTTCAAGTACTGGTTGGATGTTGTACATGCAAATCTGTCAAAAAGTCCTAAAAAATTTTCTCGACAAAAGACTTGGAAATGTCCGTTACAGGTCCCTTCTCAAAATGCATTTCTTTCATGAAAGCCACAAACATTAACACACAAGCTCACGAAAATCCTCATGATGATGCCCTGCTGTGCGATGGGACACATTCTCACATCAAAGACTTCATGCTCATTCCTCATGCACTGACTCCTTGCCACGAGCCCCAATTTCAAACACAACTCCCAACCTTGAAACCAAGGACAGACATGACCAAACTGCTTATGCAAAAGGAGAAGTGGGTTCCTCAGTTCCTGCTAAGCCATGCGGTAATCCTAACTAGCAGTATTTTCCAAGTAATTATAGTCTTAGAATAATGATGTTAACAAAAACAACAAATAGGAGGGCACCTGGGATAGCTGTCCTGCCTCGGTTGAAATACCAGTAAACACTTCTGGAATTTATACCAGCAGACAGTCTGAAAAAATAAATCTCGAACGTACTTCACAGTTCAGCTAAATCAAAGCAAATCTGATTCCCCTGAAGTCTGAGTCAATGTCAGTTGATGCAAATGAGCATTAGTTGAAGGAGTGAATCCCTAAATGCATTCAGCCTCGAAGCCACAATCACACATGACCTTCAGTCTTCAGCTGGCTCCATCTTTTGTTTTGGCAGCCCCGTAAAGAAAGGGGATTTTTGGCTACCTCAACTGACTAGTTTTCCTTGAACCCATACTTAAGGAAACTTGTTTCTTTTCAGCATTCCCTCAAACACGTTCAACAAGCAAATGTTGCAAAATACTCCAGTACAGACTGCCATCCCCCCAGTATGAAGAGAATTCACATGTTCTTTCTTTGCCTTTTCCTTCCTTTCTGTCTGTTTTCTGGAGTTTTTCAAGAGTCACAACCATGCCTCTCCAGCACAGCCATCGAATACCATCTGCCCCATGATTTCCCAAGAAGCCAAAGCCACATGCTATCCTCACTGGGAACAAAGTGCTGTTCACCAAATGTACACAGAGTTCTTGAACATTCAAGAAATTCACCTTATCCTTTGACTGATCTAAAACTGCACCCAGAGTTACCACCAGATGCCTTGATAAGAACCTCTGAAGCTGGTGCCAGGGACCCACGTGCAGCGAGGAGGAGACTGAATACCAGGCAGCTGCACACTGGGTCTCCCTTTCTTCCCAGACAGCCACATGCATGCCCTTCCTCAGGTCACCCTCTCCAGTGCAGATGGGTCTCAGCTCCCTGGAGCCTGTGTGACTCACCGTCTGACCCAGCTGCAGCAGACGTGCTGCCTACTGCAGCCCTCCATTTCCACCGCTCACCCACGGAAAACAGACAGGAACCAGCAAGTTGCACAGTGCCCTACCCAAACGATAAGGCAGGAGACTGAGGCATCCCTTTGCTATGCTGCTCCGGAGCCAGAGGGAGGCTGTGCCCAGGCAGAGCCGGCTGCCCTGCAGCCCGCAGGCAAAGGGACACCAGCTCTCGGACACTGCGTCAGTGCTGGGCTGCCAAACAGCAGCGCTGAGGGACAGATGGACCAGGTTTGCCTACACACACTTTGCATTTACAGAGATCGAGTTACCATGGAGCTGAAACTGTCAGCATTTGCAAAGTCTGGGGACTGCACGTACATGTGGCAACAGCTATGGAAGAAAGCAAGGGGCCAAAGATGGATTTTATTCACTGTTCTAACTGCCACATCTGCCACTGGCCTATGGACCACAAGTATAACTGTGAATCCTCCATGCCAAATCTTTAAAATTAGAAATATCTGAAATGCCTCTCCCGTGATGAACATTTTTGGAGAGTTCTTCTATGTGCCAAATAAAGGTTCAGTTTTATCCTTTACAACTTCAACAAAGCCCCTGAATACAGCTGAGAAGTCCAGCTGAGAACATGCCTTTACCCGCTGCTCTAACCCCAGCCCAATGCACCAGTCCTTGTGTCTGCCACCAACACAACAGCTACAGATTCTGGATTCGTCCATTTTAACCACTTCAGAATGTTTTTGTGAGGGTCTTGACAACCTTCCAGTAAAAAGCAGCTGTCAAAATGTATCATACAATATCCTAGCAGACCTCCTCCACACTGCTGCTATAATTATGTGGGGATTTTTTATTTTGGCTTTAAGCAACTTGCAGAGAATATAATTTTCAGTTTGACGAAATAAAACATTCAGAGTACATTGGGTCCATAATTACATTTCAATTTGAGAAGAATGTGTTTGGTTTAAAAGAAAGGAAGCAGCAGAGTTGGTGGTAATTTACTTTACCTTTTAAAGCTTCTGAAATTTCTGAGATTTCTGGAAGCCAAACCCTCAGAGTTAACTGCAGTTCACAGAGAACACGGCAACTGGGAAACTCCTTCCGAAGCGAGTGCAGTGTTCACACATCCCTTTCAGGGCAGCACTTTTTTGGGAGAAGCTCAGATGCTTTTACCCTCCAACTCTCTTCTGACGTTTCCTTGACTTCAATGACTTAGTGAATTCAAGTCCCCATCTCAAGAGCCATTGACCAGTTACAGACAACATGGCACATCTATCAGAGTCTGGCTGGTTGTGGTGTGACACAAAATGCCAATAAATAAGGTTTAACTGCTTTTATGGATGCTCTGGCTCAACTCAACTATGCAAAACAGGCAGCATTCGCAGAGGAACCTGGCTCCAAAAACATACACGAGCACATTTTTGACAGCTCTTTGTATGTAAACCAGAAATCTACATATATCAAAGAGCTGCCTGGACAGAGCAAATAGAGCCACAGGAAATTGCTGAGTCCCCTCTGTTTCCCAGGATGCTCTATTATTCAGACAAAACCAGGGATGGCCAATAGTAAAGAATTTAATGCCCTGAATATTATCTCCCAGCTGTCCTAGCTGGGCAAGAAGCTGAATACTAAAGAAAAAGGAGTGACCAGTAAATGCCCACCTATGAATCGAGAAGGCCAGCACCAAGTGACCAGCACTGCTTACTTTTTACCCTGCCTAATTTATTTAAACAAAGCGCCTGAAACAATTAGCAACTCCAAAAATATACACAAAAAATCTCTCCCATCCCAGATACACAAACATCTTGAAGCAGTCCATAGCCACTTTCAACCTCGGCCTGATCCTACCTGAAACGTCAGCACTGTTCTAAGGTTCTATTTTTATGCTGAGAACTTGCCCTCTAATTATATTCCCTTCATATCTATCCAGATATTTTTCTCCTCCATTTCTTCAGTTTATTTTTCATTTTGCTTTAAAAAAATACTTTCTATTCACACTTCATCTTCTCTGAACTATTCCCACCGTTTCACTAGGCCAAACAGAAAACCAGTAACACGTCAAGCAAACCATGTTCTAGTCCAATGCCTTCTTTTTGTAAGTGAGCATGAACCTCTTCTGAGCCAAGAACTCCAGTATCCCTCTTCCTTTATTGCTCAACACGACCAACTGGAAATGCAGTTCTGTTTATCATGGCTATGCTGTGAAGTACATGTACCCTTAATCTCGATTTGGATTCATCACATGCTTCATCACTGCTTTTTGTCAATACTATTCCATACCCTTGGATACTTCTATTTAGAAGTCTGATACAGTTTTGAATCAGGTGGCTTCAAAAGTAATGCAAAGTCCTAACAGCAAGGAGACTCATGAACTTCTATGGCTTGCTTCAGTACTTGAACATACAAAAGCAGCATAATAAAGTATTTTGCTAGAAAGATAAGGAATGTTCAGGTGAGACAGCAATATCAGCAACTCTACAGAAGCCTTGTACATCTCTGACATGCTCAGTTTGCAGAAGCCCAAGGCTGTGACATTATGATCTGCCTTGGACATGAGGATGACCACATACACCTGCATCCACAGGGACTTCCTCACTGCTGTCTCAAGACAGCCAACAGCACCAAGGTTGCGTCTCTTGGGGAAACTGTGCACATGCCACACAACCAGGAGGTCTGGATCAGGGCAACAGAGCACTGAGTACTGCAGGATCTGGCCAGACATTTCCTATTTTGCTTTCAGCATGACAAAACACACACCCTCTGGGCCACATCTTTCACTGGACTGAGTCTGGCTTTTGTGAAGCTCAGACTTGTGTCCCCACCTCACTGGACATGCACATCGCAGCCAGGCCTTTGGCTCTGTGTCTTGGGGGTGACTCAGCACAAAGCCAAACGTGTGTGCACGGGCATGCAAAGGAGCTGGCACAGGTCTCCGGGGGGTTAGGAGAGCCCTGTCACTCCTGGATCGGCTGTTGTTTTCAAAGATGCTTAAGATGTAAACGACTAGAGAACACACAATTACCAAGTGTGAAATTACATCTTCGCACTTGGGATCTTGCAAGGACTCTGGCAAGATCCCAGAAATGGAGAGCTGGAAAGGCAGGAGTAGTTACACAAGCCTACAGGTTCAGATTAGTGACTGTACCAACCTTACAGATGCCCTATGTGCAGCTCAGAGCACAGCTGCCAGGCAGGAGCATCTGCCACGGGGAACTGGGATATGCTTTCTGAGAGGCTGGATGTTAAACATATGAGCAGCTATGCTCTGCAGTAATTTATGTTTTTAAATTCTTAACTGCACAGTGTACAGTTAAATACTGTGAATGCCTACACTTACTGCATGTGCACAGGACATTACAGTCATCTCCTTTGGAGGAGAAGAATGAGTAACTGCTGAAAGATCACATCAAAAGAAAAGAGTTTTCAGTCTAAGAGCAGCTGGAGACAAGTGCTCCAGCAGAGCCCTTTCATAACCCTCTTGGTGCTGAACGAGAGCTCAGATCATGAACACACATCAAAAGTGGTAATGCACTTCCTCTGCCGAGGGTGGAGTTTAATGCTAACCCATTCCTTGCTCATCTCCCCAGCCTGAACTCATTCAGGATGGAGCACTGTGTCAGCTGCAGCCCAGTCCTTCTGCACAGACATTGTGTCATTCAGTCTATGGCAGCAGTACAGACAAAGACAACACTATAAAAATAGAGTTGTTAATATCTACAATTAACCTTTGAAGACATTAAGGCAATGAACTAAAACCATGCCCTGAAACAAGATGATCACAATCCATTAGGTATATTGTGTGCTGCAAAACAGGTGTGAGACCAAATTCATGTCCGTCTCTCAAACTGAGACATATGCCATGCTGTCAGGACCAACTGTATCTCAAAACCTCTTCAAAAATGGATTTGATCTCACTGGCTCCAGCCCCAAGACTCAGAACCCCTAAACCAAAATAGGGACAAAGAGGGGTTCACACCATGACCCTTGAGGAGACCTGCCAGAGTAGATCTGGGAGGACTCATAGACCCTTCCACTACTTCAAACCCAAACAGCAAATGGCATTTCACAATGTGGCTTGGCAAACTTTTGGTATTTAGGCAAGTTGGGTTTTCATTAGAACCATTTGCATGGCACTGACCCAAACCAGTGTCTGAGTTTGGGAGTGCTGTCATTGCAGATTCTCTTTAAAAATGGCCAAGATTTTTCCAAGAACTACCTCTGAAGGAGCAGCAACAGTCTGTCCAGCAGCTTCTATTGTTTTAGAACACGACAGTTTTCTTCACAGTGAAGCCTGTACTGCAGCATCTCTCTGCTGACAAGGATGCCCAAGGCAGAGCAAGCATGGAGGGAGGTGGCAGCTGCATCTTTTAGGACAGTAAAGTTGACAATACGAGGAACAGCCTTCACCGTTTCACCCTGAAACAAAGCTTCACTCTGCCTATCTTGACAGAAATGAACTATGAAGGGCAAGGACTGGCAAGAAGGAAAAGGCATAATACAGCTTTTCAGGGATTTCCTTTCAGTATTAAAGGATTTAATACATAGTATTTGCCATCCGTGCTCAAACACAGTGTTCTCAGCCCTCACAGAATGAATGTTTCCCCTTCCTTAAAGGAAAGCTTTTCTTGCTGTTTTGAAACACATCCCAAGCTATCCCTGTAACAACAAACCGACTTCCTTGCACTGACCACAGGAAGAGATGGACGACTGCAGCAAGATAGTTCAAACGTCCTAATTGTAAACAGGATTCCATTGTATTCTCCTTTATACCACACAGCTCCCGCCATATACCCGCTATAAAAACACCCCATAAGTGCAGTGACCACCCAGAAGTGAAGGACTGGATTCCAAGAGGTGGTGAGGAGAGACACAGCTCAGTTACACACGTGTTCTTGTTTATATAATTCTTTAGCAAAATTAAATTGAGCTTTAAGAAAATAAAATTAAATATTGATGGCCATAGAACACAAACTTCTATAACATCTGTGTTGGAAAAATACAATCATGCTAATCAGAACACTGGTTTTGTTACAATTACAGCAGAAGGATTTAAACAGAGAGGAGACAACTTTTTCCCCCAAAGAAAGTCCTCTATAAAGTGTTGCAGAAGTAAAGCTTTCTGCTTCTCTATGAACCAATGCTAAAAGTAGCTTGGTCTGACCTCATTAGTGCAATCTGCAAGTGCACTCCACGGAAGACAGCAATCTCCTCCAGTCTCAGAGGGAATAGCTACTCCCTGACGTTTGCAGCACAGGGCTGCACCAAGCACAAACACACAAGTGTTTGTGAAGTCTCATGGATGCTAGTGACAAACATTGCTCAGCCCATCCACCAGAAAAGCAGGTACACATCAACACCACTAAGCTGAAATTGCTGGAAATTTCCAGAAATCCACTGCCTTAAGTGTTCACCTGAGAAAATCACCATCATCACCTGGCTGTGAGAGCAGTACAAGTCTGATATCTGCATCTAGACACTAACAGAGGATTGGTTATCCTGTGGCAAGAGGAGGGAATTGGATATCAAGACCATATTTTTTTTCCAGTCTGGTCCAGTGTGCCTTCTAATTGCATAAAATAAGAAGGCACACACACTTTTATCTATCAATCACTTGGCAAAACAACAACAAAAAATCCTGCATCTGAATTCCATCTGTCCTTGAACTCTCAGCACTTCCCTGGAAATTAATCATTCAAGATACCTTTGTTTATTCCCTCCTCAGAGAAGCTGAGAACTTCTTATTCCTTAAGGTCTTTATTGTCAAAATCACCCTGGTAAAAACTCACCAAAGACAGAGACAAGTTATTAATGTCTCATTTTACAGATTAGGAGCAAAAAATATAGCTCATATTAATGTTCCTGATTCTTTTACCCAGCACATCACTATTGGCCACAAAACACCAGAGAGGGAGCTCAGTGCTTTTACAAGCTGGGAAATGCAGAGAGAATGACCAAACAGCCAGACCAGTGCTTCCAGAAGGAACACACAACTTCCTATCACGTGTTATTTGGCTAAAGGCTACATCCTCCTGTCAGTACTACCCAAAGTTATGGTGATAGATCAGTCCACAATTCTCTGCGCACCAGAAGACTGGAAATAAAAGCAAGTCCCTTCACTGTTCAGGTGTTTATCTGGAATTACCTTGGCCTCAGCACCCTTCCCCTCCCCACTCAGCAACTCTCCCCTCATCAACCCCTCAGACATTTCTATCCTAAGCCTACCAAGTAGTCAATCCAACCAAGAGTGCTAAGGCCCCGGTCAGTTTGAGTGCCATCTCTTCCCCTTGGCCACACAAAGCCATGTTTTCACAACATGCAGGTCTCCAGAGCCCTAGCCCTCCATGGGGTGCCACAGAAACACACATAAAGAATAAGACACTGGCATCAGTGATCCTACACTGAGCCCAGCGTGTGACGCCGTCCAGACAGTCACACACTCATCCCACACCAGCAGCCATGGCCTTTCCCTTGAGAAGGGCACTGTCACAGGGTGCACAGGGAACCCACGGTGTGGCAGAGTTCACCAAACACTGCTGTGACAGCAATTCCACAGCCACGGCATCAGGCCCACATGGAACATGGGGGCCTGGCTGCTGTGTACAAGGCTGCTCCCTGACACACAGAGCAGAGAACAGCTCCTTGGATCTAGTCCTACATTCAGGCAGTGTTCCCATTGACGTCAAACATAAATACTGGAGAGTTCAGCTGTGTAAGCCTCTGTAGTGTGGAAAACTGGTATATTTTCAGTACTTAAATGCTTGGCGTGTTCTACATAGAGTTCAGATGAAACCTTAAAGGCAGGCTCTTCCAAAGAACTCGCTGCTGTCCCCACCTTTCAGCTGAACAATGTTCCTACCTATGCTGCAGAGCATCAGGCCAAGGCACTGTACCCCAGCCAAGCAATCCTTCCCCAACCAGAGAACATGGTAGAACTGTAAGCTAGAGCGAACACGCTGTGCACAACCAGTGCCTGCACCTCAGTCATCTCCCAAGCTCTGTGCCTGTGTGGACATGCCTGTAGCAGCAGTCAGCTAGAGGAAAACCCTTCCAGGCTCCCTTAGGAGCAATCCCTATAGACTGTCAACAGGGTCCAACTATAAGGGCTCATTTGATGTTTCATTCAGGGGCTAAACTCAGCACCAGAGGGGAGCTCCTCCATGACAGGAGGGATCCTGTGGTAGGACGGCACATGTCAGTTCCAGCCAGGGTAGTTTATATTTATTAGTGCAGAAGTGTCAAAATATTTGGTGGTAAAATGAACCCAGCGGATGTTTTTGCTGGCAGGAGGCTGGAAGTGACAACTGCACTACTCGTTGTGAAAGAGCAACAGCTGAGCATGTGCTGAGGTTGCTTTCACATTGACAGCAAGGCATCCCATGCTCTGGGATTAATCGGATTATAGTGGCTTTCCACTTCCCACCCAGATCAATTGGCATTTTAAGTAATTCACTTATCACCCTGGAGAGTGAAACGCTCAAGTGAGTAACTTCAATACCAGGCCTTCCACAGGAGTTTAAGAGCCTTCTCCTCTCCCCCAGCCCCTGCTTTCGGTTCCTCTCTTCCCTGCTTTCCTATGTTTTCACTATGCTCAACTACTTGGGCAAAACTATCAATTAACATGACACAAAATAAAACATTTTTGGGAAATTTTCACCTCCATCTCCTCTGCAAAGATAAAGCAAGGAAAACATTTTAAACTTCATTTTATAAGAAATCAGAAGGAACATGGCCCACAAAACAAATTTCCAACCTAACTTGATGGCCAATTTCAAGAGCAGTCCAGACAACCTTTCAGAGCTGGTAAAAGAGACACTGGGATTCAGCACAGCAAAACATGACTGAGGTAGATAAGAAGTTATTATACAGTTTTTCTTTTCCATACAAATACACAAAGTAACACAGAAACACTTTGGTTTTTCCCTGTATAATAAGGGAAGGAAATGGAAGAGTAAGTGCAAACCTGCCATGCCACACGCGGGCAGAGCTCAGCCTCTGAGACAAGCTACACTCCATTAATCAGTCAGGTAGAAAAAATTCTATCCCCATTCAAAATAATGGGGAAAGCAAGGTCAGGGCTTTCCTTTGTGTGACAAGCAACAACCTGCTTATTGTCCTGTTATGGGATCACAAGTTGTTACCTGCTGTACCGCTCCAGCCAAGCCCTAATCTCAGATAGGAAAGGCCTGACAATTCACACAGAAGTCTACAGCTTGCAGCTAAGTAAATATTTCACTATATCGCTGAACAGCTCTATCATTTATACAAAATACTCTTTGTTATACCATCAAAAGCCATCTACGTAGGGATCAGCCAGCCATAAAACAGATGCTGTGAGCCATTCCCTATTCTTGTACAGTCCATTCCCTATCCTTGGACCTTATCCACTGGCAAGAAGAGACTGAGGTTCTGGGTAGCACATGGTCTGGCACTTCTCTTCCATGGCCACACCAGCCATCGCTGTCTCCTGAGCTGTTCTCTGATGTAATTGCTTAGAATTTAATTAAATATGCATGAGATTCAAGGGAGCCAAGCTTTGTGCAGAGCCCTGTGTGAAATTCCAGGGCTGGCTGCTGGAGAAGCAAACTCTCCTCCTGACACCCCTCAGCCACGTTCCCTGTGTGGATCAGGGTCCTTGTTTTGGGAACAATTGCCACCGTCAGATTTTCATGAGGATACAACTTCCACTAAAAGCAAATTCTCTACAAAAAAAAAGTCCTGGCAACCTAAGTTAAAAAAATATTAGAATGCTCTGGCAAAGAAACTGTCACAGAAATGCTTTTCAATGATTTTGAGGTGCAATATCTAATACAAACATTCATATCAAACCACAAATTTGTGGGACACAAAGTACTTCTTAGTTATCATTATAGCAGCAAATCAGTTGCTACAATACAACATAGAAGGTGGTAAACACTTTCCTCCAGGCACCCTATTGTTTGCTGTTGCAGGATTTAATATGCTATTGATCATATCAAACTTACACAGACTTGACAAAAAAGTGTCTGCTTTGTCACCTCTCCAGCAGGACGGCTTGTGCCCTATTCTCACCAGAAAAGCCTGAGATGATGCACAGTGTCAGGTGGACCTGGAGTACACTCAGGGGGGTAAGTTCCAGTCTCTGGGTGCCTGGAGGCTGGCACTGGCTGTATGGGGATGGTCCCATTCCTCTGGCTGCAGCAGCAGCTCGGCAGAGATGTTGGCAGGGCAAGAGCAGGGAGAGCAGCCCCCCAAAGCAGCGCAGGCCCTGCAGCATTTCCCCCCCAGCTGCCCAGCCACCAGTCCTCACTGTGCCCCGACAAGCCAGAGCCTTGGACTTGTATGGACTTTTATAAGTGTCCCGATTATTCAGCCAGGACAGAGCTCTAGCTGTTATTTCACCTTTTTATTATCTGAGTGTGTCAGAATCTTCCTTTTCTAAGATGTTTGTAAGCCAGGGTTGTGAGGCTGGTAATATTTTCCAGGAAATGCAGGGATACTCAGACACGGTGGACCCTACCTATGCAGTGCTGGAGGGCTCAAGAAAGTGCTTTTCCAGTCCCCTGACTGATACCTCCCTTCCCACCTTCCCTTCTGAACCCCTTATATTTGACGTATTTCCCTGCAAGGATCTGAACCCTAAAAGGTGTGAAAACAAGTCAATAAAAAATGCCATGGAAAAACCCCAAGACTTTCCTTATCAAACATTACAGCAAAGCCACACAAATTAAGCTGCTCATGACAACTGCAATACTAAATCCTCTTAAAACATCCACAAAACATCCCAGGGACCAAGTGCAACCAGCTCAGATCCTGAAACCTAATAATTTCCTTCAAGTCTTCTGCCTTTTTCTGTCCCTTTTCCAACCAGAGGAGCCTCCTTCCCAACTTCCTGCTCCATGTATCTGTGTGCCACACACAGCACCCATGCACGGGGCTCCGATGGCCCGACACCGGGCACACCAGGAGGATCAGAACAGCGTGAATGAGGAGGGTACAAGAAGGAAACACAAAGTGGAGGCTCTTGAAGATAAATACGGGAGCGTGATTGCAAATCGAAGATTTAGAGTGTAATAATGAAGTTAAATCAGATGTTATCAGTTGCACTAGCACACATGTCACCAAGAAGCATCCTGGCTCACATACAAAAATATGGTTGACAGCACTAAAAAAAAGAAAAAACCCCAACCAACCAAACGAAAAACCCAAAAATGATACATGGAGAACACAAAAACTTGTGCTTAGTTGTGTCTTTTGAATCACCAAGTACACAAACCTAAGAATACAACATAACCTGTCCCTTCTTCCTTACTGCAAATCCAGGTCTGTTGGTTTTATCCCTGCAGCTGCACAAAGAACGGCAGGATGACGCAGAGCACATGAAAGGAGCTGGCATCTGGAAAAGCCAGTACTGAACATTTCCAGTCAGATTGAAAAAAGACTAATCAGAAAAAACACTAAGCCTGGAGGCCTTCAAGCTCAGGATGGTACACGGGTTACTGAACTGGGAGTCTAAAAGCCATTTTTTGTAAGTCTTATATACACATGTCTTTGTCCCTGGGACATATCCAAGTGCCATTGAACATTCAGTTTACGTTTCCTTTTTTCTTGTTTACATTTTTAAGAATTTATATTAGTCATGTTCATTTAATCACCTGCTTGAACTGCATTGCACTGTGTGACATGGATTTTAACAATCAGAGCTATTAAATATTACTTAGAGCACCGAACAGTAACCAGAGTTTACTTATTAAACCCAGAGTGACAACAAACATTGATTTTCATGAGGAAAGCAATTCGGGTATTTTTCCACACATATAAAAATGGGTGCATCTCTTCAAAGAGCAAACAGTCATAGGGAAAGGCTGGCAGATGGGAAAGTCAAAATTAGAACAAACTAAGATAAAAAGAAATTATGAAGCTGGAAAACTATTGTGCAGGCTGCAGGGAACCTTTCCTAGAAAACCTCGTGGAGTTTGCCCTATGCAAGGGAAGGCCTCCAAGTTTCCAGGCATTCCCCATCTTCCAGCATTCACCTGTGGTTGATATTCTTCCTGCAGGATTTTTTGAGAGCAGTACTGATTTTTCTGTACTCTTTAGCAAAGCAGGCTCTGTGCCATTAGTTGGTTTTACAGAAAAGCGAATAAATAAATAAATAAAACTTAACAAATGCTGAGAAGAAACATCCAGAGACAGTGAGAGGGGAAAGAACCCTCATAAAGATAATGAAAAGTTCATTTTCAGACTCCTCAACATGAAGCCAACACTGTTATTTCAACAACACCCACACAATGTTGAAGTAAAAAGAATGGTGGAGGAACGCTCTGGAAAAGTCATACCTAAGGGGAGCATGTGCAACACATCTTTACAACTGAAAAGCGTGACAAAGGACTGCCTTAACCACAAGCTCAAAAGCACCTACCTTGGCCCCTGCAATACTCTCCAGGAGCTTCCAAGGAAACATAGACAAAGAGAGGTGGTTTCCAAACTGAGCTGGGTCATCTTGACCAAAGCATTAAAAAAAGTTCACCTCCACAAGGGACAAGCTCTCACCACATTAAAGCCAAAACCAGAGGTGAACAATCCTTTCTGAATAGTCAGTTTACAGCAAAAAATGCATAGATTTCTCTTAAGAGATTAAGGTTGATTTGTGTGGGTTTTTTTCTTAATAGTCACCATCGAAACCAAGTTGTTCACGAACAGGCAGCAATTTGTGTTTCCTTGTCCTGGGCTGTCTAACCAGTCCATGGAGTCAGGTTTCAAGAATGCCCTGTCTATAGAATAAAGTTTAAAACATTCACGTCCTAATCTTGGCTGATCAGGACATCTTCAAAACATCTGCAAGTTTTGGTACAGTGCCCAAATCATAATTATTTCTGAGGAGGAGAACTGCAGATTTATTGAGTAAGACAGGGCAATACCTGGACAATTATGAATCTTAGGCAAGACATGCCATTGCTAACAGCATTTCAAAACTTGACGAGAGTCAGCACTGTGGAATGGTGAACTCCAGGCATATTTTTAATGATGTTTTTGATTACAATCCATTTAAAAGAATCAGCTGTCAACACCAATCACTTCCTTTTGTATAATTCATAAAGTGGTTAATTTCAGAAGCAAAAATATTATGGGTTTGAGTAATTGAGTGCTGAATTGCACTAGGTGCTCGCTCTCCACATCTGGTGGCTGGGAACATGTGCTCTGTCTGCCCCAAGCTCGCTCCCAAGTGTGCTGTGTGAAGGAACAGGAAGAGGGCACACTGCCTGCTCTGGGGGCAGGAGCCCTCCCCGGCCAGCACGGGGGCACGCAGAAATACACTGCTCCATGTGCCACTGCCACGACAGCTCCGTGCTGCTCCAGGGACAACAAATCTACCCAGGCTTGAAACAAAGCACGTGAGAGGTTGTGTTAGGGTAAAGAGAACCCTACCTGTGCCCAGCCACAATGCTCAGGGCTAGCACTGGCCCTGCCCCACACCACCCCAAAGCAGCCATGCTCTGTCAGAGTCTCCATCATCCCTGGATTACTGCAATGCTGTTACATGAATCAGAAACTGGACCATGGTCTCTGAGGCCTTGTATTGCCAACGACATGTGGGGCTAGTGTGATGCCAGCCCCCCATTAACTTTGGGTTTTTATTAACACGTGTAAAACAAACACTTTTCCTCATTGCCAACTCTGTATGTGCCTTGTGGGATCTGAAAATCAAACTAGGCCTATTTCATTGATCACCAGCAACAAAAATAAAGCAACCAACTCAGCTCTGCACAATTTCAACCATTCTGAATGGATAGCTGGGATTATGAGCAGAAGTTTATCTTCCACATGTAATTTAGTTCACAGTTCAACTGGACATCCAAGAGGGGGAACATTTTTCAAACAATTTTTTCACAGAATGCCTTTGGAGGCTTACAAATAAACAGTACTTACAATTTATTTTAACTAAGAATGAACCCAAAGTTTCTTCCTGTGAACTATAAAAAAGTTTTGATTTTTTTAGAGAGTTTCAGGAACTCACACATGGGATCTGACTTGGCCTCTAGATTCAGTTGGAAAGGAACCCACTATGTTTTCTCTAGAACTGGAAACAGAGACAGTGGCCCTGCACTCTTCACACAGAATGTCAAATGTTGTCCTGTTGAGATTGGCTGTAAAGCCAGGCAGGAATTTCTAACACTTCTCTGTTCTGAGCCTCTGGATTTAAGCAATCAGAAAACAGCAACGAGTTAATTATATAGAGAAGTGTAACATTTACTGCCTGTCATCACTGGTTAGTGCAGAACAATTAATCTGCAGAGAAAATCACTGACCTCAATTCCCACGGGGAAGTGACAAACACACCCGGACACAACAGCAGTAGCCCAAGAGAGTCTCCAGCCAAGTTCAGGGCCTTTGGAAAACAGTGCATAACACAACAAGAGCTAACCAGCCACTGAAACTCTTTAGAACCCTACAATTACTTTTCCCTAATAATTAGGAGCTTGGGGAGAGCCAGGCTGCTTTCCCTTTCAAGGATATTGGATCCGTGTCCAGCCATAATGCTGAGTTACAGAATCAGTGGCTGCACTGTTCTAAATCATCATCACCATGGGAAGAGACAGGAGTACTGAGGAGTAATCAATTAGCAGGAAACAAGTTACAGGCAGGATTGAAAAGAGACAGAGGTGTTGCCCACAAATCACGCTTTTCTTGTGAAGTTTAGAATTTCTTTCACAAACGTTCATGTAGCCCTCCAACAGTGCTCTCCCGGGGGGAAGAAACCAAAATAACAAAACCCAGTAGCTCTTTTTAGAGAAGGAACAGCTCATGCCAGAAGAACAACATCCTTTTGGAAGCACTGCCTGTTTGTTACCTGGCTGGAGTGACACGAGTGACACTGGAGTGCCAGGAACATGCTCGGCAGCTCCGAGCCAGAGTGAGCCACAGAGACAGGCGCTGCAGAGCTTGAGCTCTGCAGGGAGGACCTCAAACAGGGCATTCCCAAACACCTGGCACTGCATAAAATGCAGCAGAGAACTCAACGTGCGTTCCTGGAAATCATTTGAAACTGCATATTTCCAAGCTATGCAAGCCTGCATCAAAATGTTAAGTGAAAAAATTCCTTGACCATTTAATTTTTCCAAATGAGCAGAGGGGATTCACATGAACTTTCTGTGGTGGGAGGGGAAGGGGCAAGGCAAACTTGACATTTTTAGCTGTAGAAGTCAGCAAGCAAACATGATGAAGTTGAGGCAAGAGCAAGGAAAACTTAGGGCCCTTGCTTCCTCCACCATAAATTACACTACAAGTAAATCAACTGTCAGAAAAACATGTTACAGTTTTCAGCCAGAGCAAGGGCAGAGGAAACCACTCTGCAAAAAAAAAAAAAAAAAAAAAAACCAAAACACATCACAGTGTAAAACAAAGCTTATCCCACCAGAGCTCTCATTGGAAACGGGTGGTAAAAAACCTCAGAGCTCTGGATGAGTGCAGTTTCCAGCAGGGCCCCAGCAACTTTTCAAAGACTTGTCACTCATACCATGATACTCGTCAAGCTCGCAAGCAGAGCAGTCAGGAGAGCTGGAGTCCCCTTCTGCAGGTGCAATTTTACACATGGAAAATGAATTCCAGATGCAAAGCAAAGTCCTTGTCCGTCTCCAGAATACGAACTGCAGTTTGAGTGACGTTTGCCTGCTGAAATTCCCACATGCAGTTCATCTGTGGGTTAACATGGGGGGAGCCCTCTCCTCAAAACCTCTGCCAATCCATCTCGTTCTGTCCCACTGCCACATACACAGTGCCACAGGGGGCACAATGAAATGAACCTGTACCTTGGCCTTGGGCAGAGTATTTTAGGTATATAATTCATGTATGTCAATTATTTGTGTTAGGTAAAAATACTTCTTCAATTCTAAATTGAATTTAAAGAGAACAAAAAACATCTGGAATTGTCATTTGTGTACTCACAAATATGGAATTTTGAAGGAGTATGCAATCTTTGGGGATGTCAAACTCTTCTCAGTTCTTGATAAACCACTTTTCCAATTACCTTTTTCTCCCCCCAGTATGCATAGCACTGGAATCTGAGGAAAGCTCAAGATACAGAACTTCTGTAGAAGCAATCAAATGCCACAGCTGGCCCTAAAGCAGTGCAGCGAGCTATGGAGGATGCACTATGCCTAGTACCAGTCCAGTTCATCTCTGTCATTACTCAATATCCAACACTTGCTGAATTGATGCCTGACACGGGTAGAAGGATCCCAGCTGGGAACATACCAAGCATGCTCTCCTAGGCAGATGCATCACTGGAAGCTGCATGCTCAAAGGTGTACAAGCACCCTGATCCCAGCAGTTCACAGCCCTGGGCAGCTTCCCAGGAAAGCTCCACACTCAGCCACGGAAGCTTAGAAAAACATTATTGATAACAGTGTGCTGGTTTTGTCTGGGGTAGAGTTAATTTTCTTCACAGTGGCTGGTATGGGGTTATATTTTGGATTTATGCTCAACACAGGGTTGATAATATAAAAATGTTTCTGCTACTACTGAGTAGAGCTTACACAGAGTCAAGGCCTTTACTGCTCCTCACACTGCCATGCTATCAAGGAAGTTGGGGCTGCATGGGAGGGTGGGAAGAGGCATAGGTAGGGCAGGTGACTCAAACTGACTAAAGGGATATTCCAGACCATATGACATCGTTCTCAGTATATAAAGCTGGAGAAAGCATACAAAGAACGGGAAAGGGGGGGAATGTTCAGAGTGATGGCATTACTGCTACATGGGATGGGGCCCTGCTCCCCTGGAGATGGCTGAACATCTGCCTGCCCATGGGTTTTCTTTGCTAGTGTGCACAGCTTTTGCCTTCTCTATTAAACTGTCTTTATTTCAACTCACAAGTTTTCCAGCTTTTACCCTTCCAATTCTCTCTCCGATCGTGCTGGTGGGTGAGTGGGCAAGCCATTGCATGGGGCTTGGTTGCCAGCTGGGGTTACACCATAAACAGGTTAAACTTTTCTATTTAATTCTTCACAAGATCAAGGTGACGAGGAAATTGTGAGGAAAAATTTGTTACTAGCACTCGTAACTGCCAAAGAGTAAATACAACTTAACTTTTGGTTTACATACAACACACTAGCAAAAAGATAAATCACTATAAAAAGGGTCTTTATCAGCTGCTATCTGAGAATGGCAATTGGCAGCACTAACAACTCCCACTCCCTGCAGTGCATGAAGCCTCACTTGCCTTATTCCGTGGTGCTCTCGAGAGCAGAGGCATGTTTCAAGGGGAGTCAGGCTAAAAGTGACAGCAGGAACACAGAGAAGCAGATCCCCAGCTCCCCACAATGGAGCTCTTCCTGCCGGAAAGCTCTGTTTGCTGTGAGCATGCCAAGGAGTAAGGCAGACACACACAACCATTTCTGTCTGCATCTCCTTTTCCCACCTGTTTAAATGTGCTCCTGTCCAAGCACATCCCAGTCCAGCTATGCCTGACGACCTTCTAGCTGAAGAACAGTACATCTAAAGGGAATCAGATCCTGGTCACACACAGAGCAGGAAGAGGGGTTTTCCCCCTGGGGCAGCAGGTACCACGCAGACTGACTCACAGCCCTTTGGAGCAGGATCACCCAGATCAGATCACTGTCTCCTGTCACCATAGCTCATGGACTTGGAAAAGCTGCAGCCCAGTCCTGGTGCTCTGGGAACCCAGCAGGACCTACTGCACCCGTGCCACCCAAATACAGCCTAGTCAAGAAGAAGGTGGAAGACAGAGGTGTATAAGGGAATTATGGAGGCTTTCTAGCCCACCAGCATAGCTACAGATACAACTTTTCTGCCAACAATTATTTACTCCATTAACCAGACTGGGTTTTATGGGCAAAAGGAAGCCAGCCGTATCAGCAAATCTCATGTTTCCGGGCCTGACTCTGTCCTGATCAAAGAGGCTAATAGGTAACATCACACCACTTGGCATTTTACAGTATCAAAAGCAGCATCCACATTATTTGATGTGTATTGGGAAGGAAGCTGTATAAAAACATCCTAAAAGATAGTTTTTACTCCAGTGAGCTCACTATGTCGATAAGACAAGCAGAGGGTGGTAGTGGGGACTAGCATAAACCTGTCCAATGACTTTCCCAAAAATCAGAGAACAGCTCAGCAAAAAAGTAAGAAAATCTTCATCTCCTGATTCCCAGCCCAACATCCTCTCTGCTAGACCATGCTGCTTCCAGTCCTCTGGAAACACCGTCTCCACCCATGGACCAACAAATTTATTTACCATCAGAAATATCCGCAAGGTCTGCCAGGCTATATAGTTTTTAGGTTTATTAAAAAGAGAGGCAGCGCTTTTTAGGGTACTGTCCCACTGAGCAGTGCAGTGTTACCTAACAGGCAGCAGACTGTTCATTTTCTCATCTTCTCCATCAGCTTCAAGCTGTGAAATTCTGTAAGCTTTCTGTGCATCGCTGTGCCAAGACAGTAATATCTTCATGTCAGTTTCAAGCAGCAGTATGCCTGTAAATCAGTGCTGTAGTAAAGGCACTGAAAATTCTCCAGAATTCAGATTCACAGCGTGCCAGCTCTCCAGCCCTCCCAGCTACTGCTGCCACCTGTGCCATGGGCAGCAGAGGGCTGGGAGCTCACACCCCGGAGCGAGGCCGGACACATGTGGGAACTCACCTAGATCAGGCCTTGAGACACGGTCATTAAGGCGCCCAAGCTCAAAAGCTGGGTGCCTCGGAATGCCCACAGCAAACCACCCAAGGAGACCAAGGGTATTTCCAGCATGCTCAGACCATGTGCTATAGATTCGTAAAGCCCAGGTAACATTTCCTCCATAGCCATCAACACCTGCAAACACCTACAGAGCACCAGAGCCTCTATTTATACACAGAAGACAATCTCCCCTGCCCTGAAATCTCCCCGGCCCGAACACTTGGGTCTCTAAAGGATAAAGGAAAAGCTTTGCTTCTGCAGTATGCAGCTACATTCTTTCCACAGCCCATCCAGCCAATTAAAAGCAATTTTCAAAAATTTCCTAGCCCTATTTTTGGTTAAAAAAAGAAAATTGCAACACAGAACCCCAGTTTTCAATTGGCATTAATAGGTTCAAAATGCATCCCTGAAACATTGCCATTTGTGACAGCAGAGCAGAATCCCACACAGACACAAGCAGTAAATTAGCAATTCTCATCAATTACAGCCTTTCTGAAAGCATATAGCAGATATGCAGGCTTTTAAGGACACAAATACCGAATAACCAGCCCTTCTCTTGAGATAAGGGGAGCCTAAATAGGATGATCAAAGCCCATGTTTGAAAATTGGGAGATTATTTTTAGTAGTCTGTAACTCTAAAATAACATGAGCAATTTAAGACATATAATTTGCTTTAAGTGTAGCAATTTTCAAGCCACGTCAATTTTTCAAGTTGATGTAGCAAGGCTGATCAGGGGGCACCTTCAGCCCAAAGAAAGTGCTGCTGTTCACAATGTGCACGTCAGATTGTAGCAACACCACTAACTGCTTGCGCCTGGTCCTAGGTTCCAGACGAGAACCCAACACAGCTGTCCATATGCTCTGATCAACTGCCCATGCTGCTTTTGTAAAGTGCTCCGTTTTGCCAAGTTTTCCCTAGACATGCCTCTAAATCAACACTGACAGATGCCTCAAACAAAAACTGCAAGCCAACCATCTCCCATACAGTGGATTTCAACAGGATTCTCTCTTCACTCGGTAGTACAGATGCTAGAAACCACTTTTCAAAGCACATCGTGTCACTGGTGGCCAGAACTGTCCTCTCCTTCCCTCTCTGCCCTGGCTCAGCTCAGGACATCTCCTGGAAGATCAGGGGTTCACAGCCTTTTTGCCTGCTAGCAGCACAGAGGTAAAACTACACTAGAACTCACTCACAGTAAGAGTTATGAAGACTTTTAGTGATATCAGGTGCTTTCATATGAGTTCAAATGAAAGCTCAGGATCTCAGAGGGAAAAAGAACATCTGCTGTGCTGAGGAAGATCCTCAGCAGTAGCTCAGTTACCAGTATTGTCTTCTATTCTAATTGAGCTCTGATTAATGAAGATGCAAACCAGAAATTCCCACAGCTGCCATCTGGGAACTACAATGCCACATACAGTCTGCAGGTATCTTGGGGGGTCCAAATGGCCTGTGGGATCAGAGAAAAGCTTTCCACATGAAGAGAGAGCAACCAGGAACTGCAGCTTCTTCCGAAAGCCCCTGTGTGCCTCAACCATCTATAGCACCCCTCCTGTCAGACACCCAGTGTCTATAAACATACCACTGACTGAGGCCACCTCAACAACTGGCCAGTGGTTCCCTGACTTCTTGTAGCTCCTGTGTCTCAGGAGCCCTTGCCCTGAGCACTGGCACTAAGCTTGCATCCGGCCGCAGCGCAGCCTCCCCAGCACAGGCTGCCAACAGAAACCAGCATCTGGGACCCCAGGTCTTGTGTTGCCTTGAACAAAAGATGAATTCCACATTTACTCCCACAAAAATCACCTCCTCCAGTAAGGCTGGCAGACTGCCGAGTTTCACAGCTCCTAACACAAAGCTAAGCAGCCAAGTGCCTGAACACACACTGCAGGTACCAGTGGCCCACCTTGGCCACAGCATCTCCCTTCTCCCTGCACCACCCTGGCAGTGTGCTCCTCCTTTGGAGGCTCCCTCCTTTGCACTCCTTCCTGGGAACCCCAGCCATGAGAAATTGGTTTTCCTTGTTATTTCATTCAAGCTCCTCAACCTCCTCACCTGCTGGGAGACTGAGCAGTGATACAGTTTATGAAGAGAACTCTACACTGATCTCCAACCAAAAAAGGTTAGTAAAAAGCAAACAGCCATTAAAATGGCAACTCCCCAGCACACAGCCACCTCAGTGAGCCAAAAGCCTGGCATCAGGGCACCTGTGGCCCCTTGTCATCCTGTGGACATCCCAGCCCTCCTCCATGCACCTGCTGTCCACCAGCCCTGGGAGCTCCAGCGATGGCAGGACCCAGGCTGTGGGGAGTCACACTGTGCTGGGCCTTGTACATGCTGACCTTCCAACCTGAACCTCTACCCTGCCCCTCCCAACAACAGAGTTGTGGCTGATCCTGACTGGTGCCACCAGGCCTGGGTGTTCACTGTCTTGGTCCCTCCCTTGGCATAGGCACTCCGGACTCCTGTTGCTCCCTGACACCTATGGGAAGTCATAAAGGGGAACTCACTAAGTAGCCCAGTGTTAAAGATCTAGTAATAGCTTTAAGTGAGTCACCCAAGGTGACAAGCAATACCCGTAGTTGGACAGGTAAATTAAACCTGAGCCTTTTTACCTGAGACTCTAGCACATCCCTGTGCCCTTCCCACAGCCCCTGTGTCACCCTGATGCCTG
>JAWWMO010000138.1:72122-86167 GCA_035047845.1 Dendrocincla fuliginosa
AAAAAAGGTGGGGAGCTTGTAACTGATTTTTTTGGGGGGTATAGCAGAAACCATTGGGGCAATAGCATACAGGAACACAACACAGCATACATTTATAGATTTAGCTGCCTATTAAGGCATTGAGTTAGGCTTGCCAATAACTGCCCATTTCCACACATTTCTCCAACGTTTTGAGAGGCTGCTGCCTAGTAGATTTTCCTAAAGACCAACTGTATTTCTCACAAGAGAACTGTGACAGTACTTTTCTAGCAGAGAGATGCATTCTTGCAGTCTGAAGTCCTTCCAGTGACCACCCCAAGCACAAAGTAATTGAGAGGGACTTCCTTACAACTCTCAGAAACCTGAGTGACAGTCCATAGGTTGGGTCATGTCTTAAGCTGATGATACAAGCTGGACTTGGCCCCCATGCTATGTTGTGGACTCACTTCCAGTCTGATCCGAGTGCCTTTCATGCCTCTATGTGGGCTTGAGTGATCAAAATTGACCTAACAAAACCTTTGGGTCTAGTTCTCATGCATTTCATGAGGCTGATGTTCGGGTCTAAAGCCCTGATTAGCAACAAGTTGAGGAAGCTCAGCACTGAATTCTCATGCGTGAGTTTCCTCAGATCTGCTCAGACTGATGCTTAAATGCAATTCTGGATAACAGCATTTTTTTCCCTCCTTACTATAGCCTATGGCAAACAGCTATTTGAGATATGTCTCAGGAGCTCCTGGCAGTAACCACACGCAAAGGGCAGTTGGTGTCAAACTGCAACATTAATTTGTTCTGCACTTGCCCGAAGACTGCAGAAAAGAAAACTTCCAAGTGCAAACACCCAGACATCCAAGGCGATTAGATTAAATGTCTCCCTTTTCATCTCCACAGAGCACTGGCCAGTAAATACTCTAACTGGTGTCGGACAATGTGGTGCAGCTGTTCGTTAGAGCAAACAAGAGGAAATCATTAAAGATAGAAACTTCCAGCCACTTGACTTCCACACCAAAATAGAAGAAGCAGGCGCACACATCCGTGATGTGATTTCACGCTCACAAGCAAACTGCCCAGTGTGGTCTTGCCTTACACCGCAAACGAGCATTTTCCTGCACCGTAACAGAGAGCTTTCCAGTTCCGCTCTCCTGGGCTCCCATGCTTACACATCCAGTAGCTGTGATTTACATAATTGCAATTTCACCTCGCAAATACTGTTGAGCTCCTTTTATGCCTCATTTTCTCAACAGCTGCCTCTTGGACTTCAAGTCTTCATTACTTATTTCAAACATTTAATGGAAAAAATGCAAACCATAATTGATACAATTATTACACACTAAAAAAGAGAAAAAATTCTCATGGTTTGCAAGATGAGGGGACTGAAGGTTTTTGTGTTTTCTCCCCCTTTTGTTCTCCTTTTCTCTTTAAGAACAGCACATGCAAAACATTTGTGAAGCCAACACAGCTGCAGGGCCCGCTCACCAGACCAGGACTGTCTACTCAGTATCCTTTCTAGCTTTTTATAGATACAACTTTAAAACACCACGAAATTTATTTCCTGTAATAATGATCCCCAAATATTTTCTTTAAAAGTTGACATTTCAGCAAAACTCTCCCAAGAATGTGGAGTTATGCATTTACATTGTGTTAGCACAGTCCTTTTCTCCCCACTTCCTTCATTGTTCCCCCTCAGACACTCTCTGGTGTTTTATTTCACCAGCTGAGATCTGAGGTTTACAAGGCCAGGCTGGCACCACCATACTTGTACACAGCTTACTGGGAACTGGCACACCCCACACTGGAGAAAGGCTCCAACAGACAAAAAAATATGGGGTCAGGAGTTCTTCCCCTAAATTTCCATTTTTCCTACCGTAAATTGCTGGCTGCTGGCTGTGCTTAAATCACAACAGTGTGGTAAGCAAAGAGCCCTGTTCACAGGCATGTGCTTTCATCCCCACACACCAGGTCAGATGTGCAAACAGCCTGCCACCACCCACTATTAAGTAGGCAGAACTGTCTCTGAGAATACTGCACTACAATACCTGCCAGCTCACACTACTCCATACATGGAAACGTATATAAAATGCAAACTGAAGAAATCCTGTGGCCTGCTGTTCTGCTGGGATGACATTTTTCATTCCATTAATTCCACTCAGTTATGTAAAATTCACAGAATCACAGAATATTCTGAGGCAGGAAGGACCCCCAGGATCCTCACGTTCAACTCGTAAGTGCATGGTCCATACCAGGATCAAACTCACAACCTTGGTGTTATTAGCACCATGGTTCATGTGAATAAACTCTCAAAGCCTGGAAAAGTCAATACTATGAACTTGTAGAAGAAACTACATTAATGGGAACACATTCCATGACACATGACAGTGTTTCATGGCTGTTTGAATTCTAGATTTATTCTTCCCGTTTCTTCTGCTTAACAAGCAGGCTAAGCTACAGGATCACTGCAACAGGATAAATTGACACTTGGAAAACACAACATGCTGTGCTGTCAGGGGACGCCAGAAAAACTTTGGAAAAAAGTTTCACTTTTTGGTTTTTTTTTAATACCAGCTACTTCTGATGTGAGTAGCTCTTCCATAACCCACAGAAGAGCAGAAAATACACTGAAAACATACAGTTCTGAACAACTTGGCTTATTCTCCAGCCTCCAGCTGCACAAAGATGCAGTCAGAGGCAGGGATACCTCGTGCTGTTACAAGCCTGATAGGGAAAACACAAAGCATTTAAATCACATTCGCTGCCCAAATATCCCAAGCTGCTGTCAAAGAAAGTCCTGTCACCATGTTTGCAACACACTGGATTGCCTCCTCTTCTCTCTGGCTGAAGGCTGTTCTGCTCCCCTACATCAAGTGAACCTTGACACAGCCCTGAACTCTGGGGAGTGTTCCTGCCCCCTCTTGTCCCTGCTTCATTACTGCCACACACAGCTCTAGTTCCAGAGGTAATTTTATCTCTAACTGATGGTCTGTCTGAGGCCCAGGATGCCTCTAGTGCAACTTGCGTAATCTCCAGCTTCACCTCGGAACCTGATGGTTCAAATATATTCTGATCCATTAAAATAAAGAAAAATATTCCAACTGACTTCAGAGTCTCTCCCTGTTTCCAAAGATGCCTTACAAGGTTTAGCAGGTACTCACCAACCTTCCCTTCTGTCTTTGCTGCCTACATCAAGGGCAGATGGTTTGGTAGTGCAGGTCCCCACGAGACTGAAACAATCCTGCTGGGAATTTCTTTTCATTTTTATCTTTAAACTTAATCTTTCAGCTGCATGACTGACCAGGTTATTACCCCTGGGGAGAAAGGTCTGCTCAATGCTGAGCTTTGTGGGTCCACAAACCAGAAACCAGCACAGCCCTCGTGCAGCACTTCAGGAAAGAGAGGGCCACTCACAATCATCACTTCCAAAGGCCCAGGAAGGAAAGTGTTTGTCTGTCATTCCCAGTTGTTACTGTACATTGGACTGTGTCCAGTACCAACTGCTGACAAGGACTGTTTAACATTTCCAGCTTGATTAGATGAAATAAAATGGAGCAAAGTGTCCATTTTTTCCTCCTGACATCTACTGTGGTGTTTCTGTCTTGGAGAGCACAAAACCATTTTAATTCCTGTGATTTAGGTACGGTTATGACATTTTTCCCAATTACAATCTATCTTTTTTGATATCTCCTAATGGTGCTACAGTTGTACCAATATCACAACCCTCACCTGTAACTCAGAAGAGCAGCTTCATCACAGAATCCATCCTTTACCAGAAAACAACCAACCTGCAAGTCTTCAAACAGGTGTTTTACCTTCCTGCTGCATTTTTCACACAAACATGTCAGTTCTGCTAGATCTACCTGCCTTCTCTCTCAACTACAGCCTGCCCTGATTTCCCTCAACCCACTTCTGCTGCCAGCTGACTGCCCTGCAGAAACCATGCCCTCGCTGGCTGAGCCACTGCCCACCCCAGCATGGCCCTGCTCCTGCCACAGCACCATGCAACACATGCTGGCTGGGAAGCCCAGGCAGGAGCCAGTCCTCTTCTGGCCCTCTCCAAGAGAGAGGAGATGTAGCCTGAAGCCACATGCCATACTCTTAATCCATGTGCTACGTTCAACCTGAAGAGCCCACACAAGTTACATTCCCTGGTTGCTCCTCTGGGCAAGTCCATGAGGTGGCCCAAATCACAGACAGATTTACCATTTCCTATCCACTAAGTATTGACATTATCCAACAGACAATCTTTGTTCCATGTTATAACTACTTCCCTCTTTAGTTTGCTTAGCTTTTAGGTTCTGAGTAAGTCATCATTCTAAGGAACACACAGAATTAATCCACAAGCAGAAACTTGCTCCTAAGTACTGAGAAAGGAAATGTTAGAAAGAATCAATATGCCTGATTATATCTCCCCACATATTAAATTCCAAAGCCTGTGATACTGTTCATTTGTCATGTCCTCAGCATCAGTGTTCAGGAACAGCCATTGGTCAGAGTGCCAGTCAGTGACATCACCATAGCAAACTAAAAAGGGAGACAGTCCTCACCTTACAAACTAAAAAGGGAGACAGTCCTCACCTTACAAACTAAAAAGGGAGACAGTCCTCACCTTACAAAGGGAGGGTAGCAAACAGCTAATGACACGGAAAGATCAAATTGAATTTATTTCAAGACCATACTTAAGCCTGCAGAAGGCAAGGGAGAAATTTCATGAAATGAAGTTGGATCAATTGAAGAGACCCGACAACAGTAGCTGACACATTATGGAAGTCTCTCATGCTACAGAGTCCTGCCCAAAAACCAGACTCACTACAACACCCAGTGCCAGCTCCACAAAAAGGGCATGAACCCACCCCAGACAGGACCCTGTCCAGCTGGGATGGGTCCTTTCCCTTGCCATTTAAGTAACTACAAATAACTGTAGCAGAACATTTTTACATGCCAGTCCCTTCCTCATTTACAAGCTTTCAGCTGCCTGCACTAGAAGGCAGCAAGTTTTCATCATACCATGCTCTGAGTGTGCCTCGTTCAAAGGCACAGCAGGAGCTGTCCTGGAGATAAGGGCCACAGGCAGCCAGAGGACGAGGTAGCCTCCCTAAGACACATCCCCTCCCTACAAACCAGCTCCCTCACCTGGCATCTCTAAGCACACACCCCCAGCCGGCCACACAGAGATCTGTCTGTGCTCAAACCTACACATATTTCTCTCTGAACTTGTACTTCCATGTGCAAAGCGTTGCTCCAGTGAAACCAGAGGCATTCAGCACTCTCTGGAAAATGTTACTATTTATAGAATGTGATCTTTTGCTGTACTAAGGTTTCATCCCTTTTCCATTGTTCATAGATATTTTCCATAAAAAGTAAACTTCACTGCTTTGCAGTTAACAGATAGATTCTGAGGGGAAAAAAGCTTAAACGGAAAAACAACATCCCTGGGAGATAAATCAAAAAAGAAGGGATAGTTTTTCCAGCTGGGTTCTGGGTGATGGAAGACAGGCTGTCATTCTAAGGAGACCAGAAAATGTCTTTTACATACACCAATCTCAGCAAACCTACCCTGAGTTATAAGGTTTATTTCATAATAGTTTAAGCCTTATATTGTACTTGATTATCTGCTGCTAACAGCAAAGGCCTATACAATTAGCTATTGGTTAAAAAGCAGACCAAGTTTATTTTATTTTGCCAAAACACCATGTGCAGCCATAAACCCAGAGCAGAAGTTTCCATGTGTATTACTATTATTTTTATTATTACACTTAAGTTTGCAAATTTTCACTGCAAGTGACAAGTGTTCTTTAGGGGCAGCTCTCCTAGGAGAGCCAACAAGGGCTGTAGGACATCTCCTGAATGTAAGCTTGGCCTACCTCATTTGGAAATCAAACGCTGGAAATGAATCCTGTGGGTCAACTTTGGGCACTTGAGAAACAGGATAGCAACCCAAGATAGGGGGTAAGGCCCTGTAGCTGATGGACAGCAGCTGAACATAGAGCTTCTCCATGCTGGAAAGACTTTAGGAAAGGTGATTTGCCCTATGGTGCTCTGAAACTGTGCATGTTGTACTCAAAGTGTGTGTGTCCCTCCCCACCAGTATGCTCTGCACTCGGCACTGGGGATGCTGGACAGCCCTTGGAAAATCCCCCTCTGCCACATACCCTTTTCAGGTACTTCAGAGCCATCTCCTTATCAGCTCTTGCTGATAACAGCTGTCCAATACTCCATCAGTGAGTCCCACAGAGCAGGTAACAGGCAGCCTGAGCATTTCCGTGAGCTTACTTTGGGCAAAGAACCCCAAATCAGTGGATCTAATCTTTGGATACATTCACAGGAGGTACTTGTGCTCATTCTCCTTTACTTATGGAACCCTTTTATGTGCAAACAGCACAAATCAGGCAGGTCAGGACTAGTATGTCCAGAGTCACCCAAGCCACACTTCCAAACAGTGTTTAACTTCCTAAGAGATTCAGGAGAACTAACCCATCCTTGCTTTTAACTCTGAGATTGCTGCACCTGCATCAGACACTCAGACACGCTGGCCTGCCAGAAACAGCACCCCTAGCATATTCCAGGGTGCTGACCCAGCACCATCTCACTCAGCAAAGAAACAGCAGCAGACACGATGCATGCTGTTTGGCTTCAACAATTGAAAAAAGGATATATTTACCAGAGTCAAAGAAGACTGGAGGAAAAGCTAGCAGGAAAGAACGAAAGAGAAGTAAAGTTTGTAAACAACTGAAATCCTCAAGAAAAAGTCAGTTCGGCCAACATTTTATTCAGCTTGGTCTTTCTACCAGCACCTACAACCGAGAGTGCATTGGGGTTAAATCCAACAAACACCGACAACATAAAAGGCTGAACATACACAGAAATCTCTCCAGAGACCAAAACATCTCTTTCTCTGTCCCATTTCAGGTGCAACAGACCAGAGTGACCAAGACCATTTTGATCTCAATTTGCTTTTTCACTTGTTTTTGTGATTAGTCTGAACAATAACTCACGTTACTGCAATTTAGCTGAGATGTGCATGAGCTTCATCAAGTTCTTCTAGCAAGATTTAGAATCCACTGCACCAACCTGATTATGGACTGATTAAACAGCATTGTCCCACACAAAATGAAGCAGAAGGCACGGGTAGCAAAGCTACCATCTATAAAAGCCAAGCACTTTGACACGCTCTTTAAAAGAGGTGTTACATAGACTTCACACAAAGGGAAGCAAGAGTCCTCCACAGCCCTTGCACATCAGGTAATCTGAGAGCGCAAATAAAAGTTACAAAAAAGACAAGAGAGGTGAAATGAGCCCACAAAATGATGATTATACAAAGACCAAGAAAGCTTCCAGCCACTCCTCCAGGTGTGCAGATGCACCTGACACCAGCACAGACCTCCAGTTCACAGCAAGGTGTTTCTTCCTGTGTCTCTGCTAGGTTGCACTGCAGCTTCTGTGCCAACTTCAGGAGAAAATTACTATTTTCACATGATACCTTCTCCTTTTTCCTGCTTTATTTTGCTACTAAACTGCACAGAGCATTACAAATGCTCTATTAATGCTGCTCCCCTTTGGTCAGCTGCATACAACAGTGTTTATGAGAAGAGACTGTTGCAAGTATGATAATGTTTGTTATCATGAGTACTAATTCATGGGGAATGCAACAAACGCCTTCCTATGTGATAACCAAAGGAGCGATTACCAACTCAGCCTACTGCTTTACTTCAGAGCTACCAGATATCTGTTTCTTTTTCAGTTTAGGAGTGCCATTTCCCACCAGGTTTGCTTTCCACGTGCAACATTTACTTCTCTTCTAGGTATGGTTGCAATGCGTTATTTCAGAAAATATCTTGCAAATACATGCTTCCAGAAACTGCCTGAAATAGTGATTAGGAAATGTGTTTGCCAGGTCTGCAGATCTAGCTAAACTCTTCACACACACCTGGTTTGTAAACCAACTGAAAAGCAATATAGCACGGCCCAGTTAAACAGGGATATACTTGGAGAACTGGCAGGTGAGTCCATAGACACCTGTGCATTCCAAACACGTTTCCTGTGTTCCGCTCTCCACCTTGGCAGCTCAGCTTGTTAAAGCAAACATTTCCAAACAGGGCGAGTACTTTGGGTGTGTCAGGGCCAACTGAGACATTGTGCATCATCCCAGCAGGAGGGGCTTGACCCACTTCATCTCTGTGCCACCAATTGCCCTGTTTCAAAATGGCAGTGGGGCACAGGAACCTTTCTAGAGCCTCTAGACACCCATGCCCCATGGGCTGGCAGGGGCAGAGAGGGGAGATGGGGAGCTGACCCCACACAGCTCCTGGCTGGAGCCTGACTCTCAGGCTGCCATCCTCACACCGCTCCTATCTGAACCTTGAGCACATTTCTGACTGCCAGCACAGACATGAACTGCACCTGGTAAAGCATTACCTTTGTTCTGTATGTAACCAAAACAGGAGCTGCACGGATGCACCTGTTGGTGTGAGTTTACTGGACCGTACCTGAGGGAAAGGCCCACTGCTGCAGGGCAAATGCCCGGCTGTTGCTGCTGTCTAGTGAAATCACACAGAGCACAATTTTCTCGGGCCCATTATCCTTTGTTGTGGTGGATTTCTTCTTGCAACACCTGGGGTCTCTTGCTGACCTCAATTTGTGGTCCCTGATGTAATGCGTCATCTACTAGACTTTCAGAATTCATTTTTCTCATGCTTTTGAAGCTCAAATTTTTCTGGGTTTTCCTTTAGGTCTTCTTATACCCCAGCTGTGGCCCCACCTTCCATGCACTCTTAAGTCCTGAGAAATCAGGCTCAATTTCACTGAGCTACCCATGAATCCAGTATAATACCTCTGACTTCTCTTGGAAAAGTCAGGATGTGCTTTATGGTCACCTAAATACCCTTCACAAACCAAAACCTGCACATAGTTCAGCTCCTAGTCCAGAGGCACATTTAGAGATGCAACGAATCATTCTTGCAAACCAGATCTGAAGGGGGAATGAACAATTCCCATCTCAAGCACGGGGATTTTTCTCTTTTGTTATCATGCACTGGAAGGAAGAACAGTTCAGAAAGACTGTAAGAAATGCTACAGAAGGTGTCCCTGCTCATGGCAGGGAGGTTCGACTCATGACTTTTAAAGGTCCTCTTCACCCCAAACTATTCTATGACTCCATTCCATGGTTTATAGACTTAGCTTCTATTTCTCAGATGAATGCAAGTGATCAAAATTACTTCTGTCTGCCTCGGTTGGCTCCAATAGAACACGCTGGAGCATTTCTGGACACTGCCAGGGCATGTCCAGAGGTCCCACAGCAACAGTACCCCTCCACACACACACACCAGCACCATGAACTACATCAAACAATGCTTTATAATTCACCTGATGCATACAAGCATAACCCACATCCCACTGAAACAACCGCTTCCCAGCCAACTTCTGCAGTGCCAAAATTCAACTGTTACATGGACACAGAGTTCAAAGTGTCATTAACTCCTGTTAGCAGTAACAAGAGAGCTCTAGATAACTGATAAGTTGTTTCACAAAGGCATTCAGGAATGGGCACTTTGTGTGTGCCTAGTAGCGATAAAGAACTATCTCCAGAGTTACATGTACCAACTTGCCAGTGGGCTCTTGTAGGGGTCTAGTTTTAGCTTCTGTAGCGGTCACAATACTCACACCTACACCTGCAACAAGCTACTCTGAGAACATGAGGTAAATACGGCTCCAGTGTTGCTCCCAGTTCCACACAGGGAGAACCCCGGTGCCAGCCACAGAGGAAGACCAAGATCAGTATGGAGCTCAAGGGCCTTACTCACACTGAAGAGCTTGAATTTCATACCACAGTGCTGTCTCAAGACATACTATAGCTCAGTGACACACACACAGATGGGGTTGTGGCTCCCTTGAGATCAAAAGTGACACAATAGCCACTGCCTTCTGCTGGGCACGACTGCAGCTCCCTCACAAGCAGCCCAGCACCTCCAGACGTGACGAGCAGCCAGCATGGACATGTTCTCTGCTTCATGCGAGCAGCCTACGGAACAACACCTCCCAACACAAACACACAGTCAGAAGGGACACTTGCTTTTATATGATCTGCATGACAAATTTCCCAACTGATATTTTCTGGCTTTAAACATGGCAATTTTGTTTGAAAATTAGCAAAGGACTACTGAAGAAAGCAAATTCAGGCTAGAGAAACAAATTTGTGAGCAAGTCAATGTCAGAAACCAAGAAAGTCTTTAAAGTGTGAGTCCCACCACAGTCTAAAGACTCACTTTTCAATCATTAAGGCCAAAAATCAGAGTTCTTCCGGAGGTAGGAAGGATATTTAACTTTCATTTTTCCACAGTACAAGTAACTAGCAGTTATTCACAACTGTTACATCACTGACATTATACAGTTCATGTATTCTGTGAAATGTATTCAGTTCTCCTAACTTGCACTTCATTTCTGATAAACTACAGCGAAGAATGAAGAAATAAAAGATGTTCTACATTTCTCCTCATTGTCCACGTGTTTTAATACACAGAGATTGTTGCCTGCTCATGGGGAACATGCACTACAGCAAATCATACCATTTTTAGGCATTTAAAATCATCTACAATTGACATATTACAATAAAATGGGAACTATTTGTCCATGATACTATGGCTATGACTTACAGAGAGATCAATCTTGGGGAGGGAGGGGAGCAATACTTATATTATTGTAATGTCTTTTGTAAGATATGTTTCTCCAGAACAGGATAACAGCTGATAAGAACAAATACAAGCCACACTGAACTTCTTAGCTGCCTTGGCCTGCTTTATCATTTGAAATAATACTCTCTGCCTGCTTTCTTATACCCTTTCTGCAACCACTACTTCATGACCCTACAAGTGAAATAACAGAAATAAAACTGCACCATCAAGGGACAGCCAGCTCCCCAGTAGCTGGGTTTGGGGTTCAGAGGACTCTGGATCCAGCAGCGCCATTTCCAAGCATTCCAAGTGCTCCATCACACCTGTTGCCAAATGTGCATCAGCCTGAAGTGCACGAACAGCAGCAGCAGAGCATCACACCTATGGTTTCTGCAGATAAAAGGTTCTGCTTGTCACCTGCATAAGCAGTCTCAATAACTAAGGTGATTTCCACACCCTCCTACCCTGCTTTTCACCGGGAAGAAATGCACACTAAGCCTTCAAGAGATGAGACAGATATTTGACATCTGCAACCAGGAAAGGCAACATTTTTCACGTTACACTGTCCAGTGACATGGAATCTGATAGATATTTTGTATTTCAAGGGCAGAAGTGTTTGAATTTAAGTTATGATTCCCTGCACAACTCATGCAATTTCCATAGCAATTTATGAAATGGACAAAACATGGCTTCAGCTAAAAGAAATAAACATTTCTATAATACCCTCCTTTACTTGAAAGGGAACCCTTTCGAGATGATGTGAAACAGTAAAGGGGAAAGAAAACATGTCAACAGGACAGTGTTGGTCAATACAACACCATGTTAAGCTTCATCAAGTTTTCCACACATGCAATAGGTCTGTTGGAAAGTTTTCCCAAGCCACCTACAGCAGCTACTGAGAAAGGCTCTAAAGGAACAAGTATAATCAGTGCCTTCCCTCGCCCTGCTCAGTGGAACAAGACAGGAAGGATGAACCCTCAACTTACTAAGGTTCTTAATTTTCACCAACAGTTGTCACCTAGTTATTGGAAGTGCCTAAATGCTTTTGATGCCTGTGCTAATACCTGTGAGAACACAACTAGAACTTGCTCCAACCGCCATGAAAGCCACATGCAAGCTTACAGAGTTCTCAGACACGTCATTGTGGCTGAGGTTCTTCTTCTCTGCTCCATCACGCCAAGCCTCTCCCAAAAGATCAGCCTCAGGTATTTGCAGTCGACGAGAGACTGCTCTGGTACACAAAAAGGAGTTCCTGAGTATTGCATAATTTCCTAAGGCTTTTGTCAACACCAACGACCAAGGACCCACAGGGCCGTTTATCACCTTGAATACACAAGTAATATTTAATGCATATCAGAGCAGAGGTGAGGGTTAGACAGCGTAAACATACACCTGTGTAAAGAAGTCAAGACCTGCCTGCCAAGTTCTTCTAGCCATGAGACACGCACTGGGTCTCAGGTGAATTCTAACTGCTACATTTGATTTCTCACATACACTTTTCTGGATCAAGTTTTTGAACGGAACTGGCTAATAGAGAAATATATGCTTCTGTCACAACAGAGCATTAGAGGATGAACCTCCCAGACCAACCTGACATATGAGTGGCCTGCAAAAGCAAATAGGAAAAGGGAAGGAAATAACCTCAGCTAATGTTGTTGGGGTTGGGTTTTTTACAAAAAGGATAGGCCGGGTGTACACCCAGAAAAGACACAGAAAATCATCTTCTGGCAGAGGTTGAATTCTAGGGTTGCAGACATACCAGCAGAGATCCCACAGGTGACAACAGGTGAGAGCACCGGCACTGCTCGCTACATCAAGATGCAATATGCCTGTCACTCTCACATGGACAAACAGTGCTGACAGCCCTCAAATAAGGGAACAAGCCTGGCTGTGGAGAATGCTACAGCAAAATAAGGATTATAAAAAGCTCTGTCAAGATCACACACACCTTCTCAAAAGCTTTCCAGACCGTTTTCTTTTTCCCTCTCCCATTTCTGGAATAACCCTGAAGTCCAGCTCTGCAGCGAGCAACCCCACAGCTTGCACTGCCTTCAGCTCCCAGGGAGAAGCAGGTTCCAGATAGCCTAAACTGACCATAGTGCAGCAACCACACAGGTGCCTCAGTGAGCACAGCCAGGATCCTGCCATGCCAGCACTGCTCCAGCCACCAGAGCTCCCTCACAGTCACCATACATGCTCCAAGAGCCCACAGGCAGCCCCTAAAACCATATGGAACCATCTGCAGCCCTGCTGCTGACACAAGTGGCACTCTCCAGATTAAAAATCCCACAGTTCCATAGGGGATAGCTGCTCTGTGTTGGTTCAGTATATACACAATAGAGAAAAACGAAAAAGTCTTTTATGGGTCTTTTTGATCACAGCCAACAGTTTAAGTTCTGAATCACCCGTTGAAATGCCTTTTGATGTGGAAGTATATTAAGAAAATATTACAGGGTCTCCCGTAAACCAGCAAACTGCAGGAGAATCAGACTTCAGGCTGGAATTGCACACTCAATGCACTTCATTATATCTAGATATGTACTGAACAGCTTGTAATAACACTTGCTGTTCCAAAACATTTTGATACCTAACCAGAGGCTCTTTTGGGGGCCGAGAAATGGCAGTACTGTAGGAAGCCTGAGAACTAAGCCCAGCTGTCTTCATTTTGGTGGGACACCTACTCTTTACATTTTATTTTAATTTATAGGCTAGACCATATTTTATCTACCTTAATTTCTTAGAGCACCACACATAATTCATGAGGCAGAGCACTAAAACACTACTAGAGCTTTCTGAGTCCAAGCTCTGCTTAGTACAGCTGGGTTGGCTCCCACTGCTTGTTTCAGCATCCTCTGGGACAGCACTACAAGACACACAGCACAGGAGTGAAGTGGGGAACCCAACATATTAGAGACATGTCTCAAAGCAGCAGAAAAAGGGAACAAACAAAGAACAATACCCCCAAAATCTTTTGGATTACAAAAGGCTATAAAAAGTAACCTTTTTAGGTTATAAAAAGCTAAGTCCTCCTGCCCTTCCATACAGCCAGAAACACCTCCTGCATGCACTGCCAGCCCCTCCCTGGCTGGAAGGGCTCTGCCTAACCCAGCAGTGACCCCATCTGTAAAACAAGGAAATTGCAGTTCCTTTACAAGGTGCTCAGAAAATTTCGGCCAGAGAGGGAACTGCAGGAGTCAGGAGCTACAATTGCCAAGGGTTAATTATGCTTTTTCTAACATTATGGTAAATATGTAGCACAAGCCCAAGAGTGCTTACACTTTCAAGGCTAAACCACCCTTTAATCTTTTGTGTCGTATTTTTACCTAAATATTCCAAGAAGCACAGTTTGCAGGGTTTTTGTCAGGCAGCAGACATCATTGCTCAGGTATGCTGTGGAACCACACTTCACAC
>JAWWMO010000138.1:99447-121599 GCA_035047845.1 Dendrocincla fuliginosa
AGCGGGCGGGTTTGGGGCCGTCGCTCCGCTCCGGCCCGGCGGGGGTGTGGGGCGGGGAGCGGGGGGGCCCGACGGCCGCTCCGCCCGGCGCGGGGATCCCGGCGGCGCCCGCCCGCTCTGCCCCCGCACCTGCCGGGTAGGGGCATCTCGGACACGCAGTAGAAACCCTCCTCGGCGGGACGGAAGCGGGCGAGGATGCCCGTGCCTCGGTCGGCGGAGCGGCTGTTCCGCGCTGCCGGTGCCCGGCGAGGCCCGGCGTGCGGGGTAGCGGCACCGGGAAGCCTCCCGCTCCCCGCAGGAGCCCCCTGCCCATTCTTCGCCGTTCCGGGACGTGGGGGCGGCCGCGGGCTCGCACCCCCGCACACGCGTGGCTCCCGCATTCACCGACACGCGCGCAGATTCGGGGAACAGAAGCATCTGCAGATTCTCTGTGCCGAAATAAGGGGCTCCCCGCACGGAAAGTGTTTACCGGTCCCTCCCTTTTCGCCAGGCACAAAACAGATTAAACAAAAATAAAATAGAATTTAAAGCCCTTCTTTAAACTGAACAAAAGGAGAGACAAAGCGTTTTCCAGGGGCAAACAGAACGGGGTTTGCAATCAGAGAGTGGGCTGATGTTTGGCTTTCAAATTCACTTATCCTCCCCATAATTACGATTTTCCTTGCATTAGGATTAAAGGCTGCATATAATATGCTTTCAACATTTATCTTATTAATTCGACAAAACGCAGCGTCTCCTAAAACGGAGATTGTCATAACATTAAAAATATGGGAGTCTAAAAATTTGAATCTCAATTCCTGCTTCAAATGTGGGGGGGTTTTCCCATTCCCGGTTTTGATTTTTTTTTGTTTGTTGTTTGGTTTTATTTTTTCCTTTTCTTTTTTCTTTTTTTTTTTTTTTTTTAAGGCTGCAGCTCTGGCTGCGAGATATAAATTGTCCGAATGACTGTCATTAGTGGAGGGGAAAGAAAACCTACACGTTATTTTTATTCGCGAGAATTTTAAGGGATACCACGGCACATAAACGATCTCAAAATCGCTTCGGCATAATCTCAGCTACTGAAATTCCCCGGGACTCGAAAGGACGGCGGCGGCATTTCTGAGCGTTTATCCAGCCTCGGATGCCATCCTAAAACTGGATCCCAAGGAGCGGCGCCCCTCGCCCCGCAGAACAGCACTGGAATGGACGGGGGCTCTTTCCTTTGGAGTTCCTGCTGCGGGGTACTCCGGCCTCGAGCGCGCACCACAAACCCCGCAAAGCCCGGCGCCCTACAGAACCCGCTGCCGGCGGCGCTCCCTCGGCCTCACCAAAAAGCCGCGCCGGGATTTTTGGGGGGCACGGCCCAGGTGCGCCGGGCCCGATCCAGCCGCAGCCGCGCTGCCAGCGGGTGCGGTGTCACCCTGCGCGGCCGTGCGATCGCTGCCCGCCGCCGCCCGCCTGCCGCACGCTCCTATCTCGGTACATCCGTGCGTTTTCTATCCACTTATTCTTCCAGAAAACCTCCCACGGAGAGCTAAGGGCGCCCCGGGCTGAGGAGCTCCGGCCACCTTCCCACAGACCCCGGTAGCCATCAGCCTCCCGCCGCTCCCTGCCGCTCTCAGCCCCTCAAAAACGCAGCCCCGGCCCCGCCGAGCCCCTGGCGATGGCACCGGCACGGCACAACCGGTTCCTGGGCAAGGGAAGGCCCCGGGAGCACCCGGGCAGGACCGGGACCTGGGCTCAGAAAGAGTCAGGCTGGAGAACCTAATTCCCACGGACACACGGCATCCAGCCCCAGTGGGGCAGCCCAGGATCTGCTGCTCCCCGGCTAGGACCCTGGAGAGGGCTCAGGTGGCTCCAGGGGCAGAGTGGCGGGTGGAGTGGGGATCCTTGGACACCATTATCACTGACCATTATGATAACCCTCTTCTGTCCACTGTGAATTACCATGGGGATGGCTGTAAGGGACAGAACACCTGCTCCTCAGGGGTGTCAGTCTTCTCTTTCCTTCCTGGACTTCTCCCAGGAAAGCGAGGGGAAAGGGGCCAAGGAGGCTGCTCAACCTGTGGTCAGAAACACTACTGCATCCCTTGGGAAATGTTTCCTGAGTTGTGACATGCACCAGGCCTACAGATGTGTGGTTACTCCTGTGAGGAGACACATACACAGCTGAGAGTCAGCTCCAGGTGACTGATGTAAAGTCACCCGTAAAATAAAATCACTCAGAGAATACACAAGCTCCCAGAAGTGCACAAGCCCAGTCACACTTGTTCCCACAGTGGCAGGGGACCATGGGGAGGGGGCATGAAGGGGTGCCCAAAGCTGCCTTGCTGCCCTCTCTGCCTGCTGCTGCCAGAGGCAGGGCCAGCTGTGGTCCCAGGAGGAGCACACCAGGTGGAATGGAAAAGCCGCTCAAAACCAAACACAGAGCCACAAGCTTTCCTGGAGCCCAGAGAAATGCAGACAGAACAGTTCCCTTCCCCGGAGACTGACAGGCCTCTGTTGTGGAAATAAATCAGGGCCGCAGCTGAACGACAAACCATTCTTTCTGCATGTCACCAGGCTCATGGATGGCGCCTTTCCTGGGGAAGCCCTATGCTGGGGTGCCAGTGGCATCACCACCACGCTGCACACCAGTACACGGCATACAGAGCAGCAGTGCTTCTCCCACCAGTAATCCTGCCAAGCAACACAGGGATCCTGCTGGGAATCCTCAGCCCCACAACCAGCTGGATATGCCCTTACAACAAGCCCTCACCAGGGCTGAGGCATGCCAGCAATGTCCTGTCCTGTTTCCAGCTCAGCTCCCAAACATGCCTGTAGTCCCTGTCCTTTCCTATTCCCTTTGACCCTTCAGCCACACCTCACTGATGCAGTGCCCGGGACTCCCAGGTAAAGTCACCACCATGCTACAAAACCACAAATCCCTAAAAAGGGCCAGACACCAGCTTCAGCGATGGCTCACCCCAAGAAGAAAATGCTCCTGCTGCCCAGAAACCCCAGGGAGACCCTGCTTTCTCACGATTCAGAGACACCATGTTTCTTCAGCTCTGATGATGCTCTAACTACTCCTATACTTCCTTCAGAGCAAGTGAAGAGTCCAGTGAGAAATATTAATCTGTATATTCACCAAGGGGTCACAGAAATTTTTTTATAATTCACCAAAACGCAGACCACTGAATATAATACAGGTGGCTGGTAAAAGAGTGCATTTATAGCCCTATATCACTGCTGACTCTATCTCAAAATTATTTTCTCAGCAATGGCTTTCTGCTTCTCCTCCTAACTTGGCCTGACAGCAGCACCAAGGTTTAAAACCTGGAAAGCTTTCACCTAGCTTCACCTTCCTTCAAATGTTTAACAGCGTGACAGAGGATGTGATAGGTTACAAGGGACAAGAAAGGGAGGGAAAGGGAAGGGGGGAACCCCTGCAGGACTGAAATCTGCTTCTGCCTCCTGTATACCCTCGGGCCTTTATGTCCCCGTGTGCCATCACCAGCATTCCATGCTGGGGCAGAGCCCACCCCACTGCATGGTCCTTGGTCATGCCTTGGCATGAGGCCAGGCAGAAACCTCGAGCTGATGGGACACACTGCAGTCTGGGGACAGTGAGGAGGGCTGATCCCAGGGGACAGTCCCTCAGTCCCCCATGCAGAACTGCCCAGCATAGGGTGCAGTGGGGTCAGGTAGTGCTGGGCTCCCTCTCCTTCAGGAGACCTGAGCTCGGCAAAGGGCAGTGGCCTGGATGTCACTCTGGTGGCCGCACGGGCTCCATGCTGTCGGGTCTGTGAGGATGTCACTCACAACTTCCCACCGGACCCTCGGTGGCCACTGTCTGAGTTCAACATGGACAAGCCTTGGCAGGAGCCGGCTTCCCAGACTGATCCAACCATCAGGTGGATGTTCCCCTCTGGGGATGGTGTTTCCCAGCACTGCCTGGGGGCTGTAAAGGCCTTGGATGCTCCAGTGACTGATAGTCCCTAAAGTTTGCAGAGGTTTGCTAAACCCTGGTGCAGAGGGGGTGGAGAAAGCAATGAAAGGACAGACAGACAGGGCCGGGGGAAGGGAAAAAAAAAAGATGCTGAGGATTTCAGATCCGGCTCTGCTACAGCAACTTGATGTGGGGTGTGTGAAGGAGCCTGAAACTTAAAAAGATTTATTTTCTCTAGCCATAAATCTCATCCCGTTGTTCCTCTGACCAACCAAGCATGATAAACTCCTTTTCCATAAAGTATTCAGTATTAAAGCCACAAAGCTCACCCAATCAGTAGCCATCTGCTTCTCCCATAACTGCTGCTCCAGAAGCAGGGAAAAGCAGCCAGAAGAGAAAGGGCACCACTGTTACGGCTCCGGGACAAATGAGGAGGCACTGAATAGCAGCCGAAACCTTTGGTTTGCCTTGTATATCTGTATCTATAGAGACAGAGGAAGAAAGGAAGCATTATATTGATACAACAATTGTAAAACAAAAAAAGGAAGAGGCATCTAAAGGGCAATACAGCGGGCATCAGAGGGCCCCGCAGGGAGGGATGCTCGCAGCTTCGTACAGACCTTTAATTGCTTTGCAATTGAAAGATAAAGAGGCCGAGGAAAAAAACGGGGAGAGCGGCAAAGCGACCTGCGTTACACGATGCACGGGCGCCCGAGCTCACGCAGCCAGCGAGCCGGAGCATTCCTGGCTGGGGTACGATATCCCCGGGACCGACCCCCCCGCGACCTCCGGCCGCATCCCGGCCCGGCCACGCCGCGCCGAACTTGTTTTCCAGCCGTCCGGCAGGGAAAGACCCCCCCGGCGCTCTCCCAGAGCTCGCCGTCACGAAGGATGCCTCTCGCAGCCTCCCCGCTCCCCGGGCTGCCCCTCGGAGGGTGTTCGGGGCGACCCCTCCTCCAGCGCGGGGCACTCACCGCACCCCCGTCCGCGCCGCGCCCGGGCGTACAGAAAGGAAACACCACGGGTGTCACCGCAGAAGGGACGCGGGGAGGGGGCGGCGGGAGGGTGCTGGACCAAGAGGTGCAAGAGCCCCGGGGGGTTGCAGGAGCCCCCGACGGGCAGCACCCACTGGAGCGCGGCCCCCGCCCCTTCCTGCGCTCCTGCCCGCCGGGCAATTAGCGGGTTAATGACCGAGTTAGCTGGTCTCCTGAGAGGCGGGTGTTCGATCGGAGACCCCACCGCACGGCGTGGGGCGCGGACATCGCCCGCAGGCCGCGGGGACACGGACAGGGACCCGCGGAGACCGGGCGGGATTAGCGGCGGCGGGCCGGGATTAGCGGCCGCCCGCGCTGCTGCCGCTCGCCAGGATTACGCCGGGATTAGGAGGCGGCCCCGTCCCCGCTCCCCCGCTGGGCGGGGTGAGGGGGTCACCCGGGAGCTCAGAGGGGTTTGGGGTGCCCGGAGGGCCAGTGTCCTCCTGTCCCCATGCTGTGCCCGGCGCATGCTGCTTCCCTCCGATGGAGGGCAGGAGAGGAAAGACGAAGCCCAGGATGCTGCCGACGGCGAGATGCAGGTGCCAGGCACCTGCCCGCAGCCATCCCGGTTCCCGGGGGGGCACTGAGACTCCTGCTCGGTCTGCCATCCCCAGGCACGGCGGGAGGCCAGGGAGACCAGCAGGAGTCGGAGCTGGAAGGACAGAGGACAAAAGAAAAAGGATGGTGGGCTTTTCATTTAAGAACCCCTGGCACGGGAGGGAAAGCAACACAAATATTATTTATGCACAAATAAAACCAGGGGTGAGGAACGAGAGACATGGATGCACTTTCCTCTCTCCTGCAGGTTTGGTTTCTCTTGCAGAGCACGAGTGGGACTGAATGCTACATGGAAGGCACAAGTCATTCTATGGTTTTTCCCAAGCACCGTTGTGTCCAGCAGCCCTGTATTATGTCAAAAATCTGGCATGGCAGGCAGTGGCACATCTGCTAGGTGTGGATGACATTCATTAGCCAAGGTTCTCTGCTAAACGGCCTGCCAGAGCCTCAGCAGTGCTGCCCAATGCCAGTCACTCATCTGCTGCCAGCTCAAAGGCAATCCTGCTTCAGGGATGGCTTCTTTCCATGCTGGCAGGAGAAACAGAGGAAACAATGCATTTAGATGTTTGGGATGTGAGCAGAGTTGCACATGGGAGCAGCAAGCAGATGTAGGAGGAGAGGAGATGAAGTTGTGAAGTGTCATTTAATAATTGCAGCACATGGGAGATGTGCTGGTGAGCTGAGGTTTGGGAGGGGAAAGCATGAACCTCTTTCCAAACTGCAGGGCAAACAGCAGTGGATGCTTTTTGGAAAGGAAAGGTAATGAGGCTAATGCAGCAAACGGCCTCCTTGCGCCCATGTGAAGGACACACAGACCAGCACGGGGAGACTCATGCCAGGGCAGCTGGGAAAACCGCCCCGGCCAGGGGAAGGAGCTGCACTGACCTCCTTGATGGTCAGCCTGGCTCAGGTGTCCTTCCCCTCTGGGGGTCTACCTGCTGCAGCCTGGACAGCCGCCCTGCTCGTGACGTAGTGGGCTCAGTGCTGGTCCTGACAGCTTGGTTCACAGCCCAGAGGGGCAGCTGCACAGCCGGGGCAGGTGGGGCACTCACCGCGCTCTTTTGTGAGTGATGTGGTAGCCAGAGGTGGAGGAAAGGAACACCTGCTTAGCACTGATGTGAACATCAATCTCTGGGAAGAGAGGCTCGATTTTCCTCTGCTCAGAGGCCCCGTGAAGGTCCTTTTTCCTACAAAGGAATTAAAACACCTTGAGATGAGATGGATGCAAAGATGTTGATCCTCCCCTCTTACTACTTTTTAAAATTTATAACCACCTAATCAGATTTAAATTAGAGCCACTATTTGGTTTCAAGTGAACCTGGGAAGCAACCTCAAATAAGTACTCAGTGGAAGCTCTCCTCAGCCCTGCCTTCCCTCAGCTTCCAAAGACTCCGACTTCTATTTCTGTTTACATCCATTCACTTAAGTAGTGGTTCATAAAATGTGTGAGGTGCTACCTACACATGCACGCAGCCTTTGCCTCACAGATAATTCTTGTGACAGCTTCAGTATCTTAAATCTTCCACTACTTTTGTTCATGCTGTGAAAGACCACTAGCAGTTCGCAGTGCCTTTCCCGCTTCTTTCAGCCAGGCAGGGAATTACAGGCTTTTCCCCAGCACCGGTCTCTCTGCAATGACCCTTCCTATTAAATCCCCACGTACCTTCCTGAAGCCCCCCCAGGAGCCCCCTGGCCATGTGTCCCCCCCAGGCTGGCACGCTGTTCTGCGGTGGTGCCCATCTCCAGCACCACACGTGCTCTGCCCAAGGCTGACGGGACACTCTTCCCACAGGCAGTGGCTCCCCCGACATCCCCTGCCTGGCCATCTGCGGCACAGCTCAGCTGTGAGCCTTTTCCTTCTGCTCCCACCTCCCCGGGAAGGCTTTCTGCTCCGGCTGCATTCTGGGCTGAACCTTATACACCTGCTGGTTCTGCACTGAGTTTGTCTCTGTTCTGGGTAGTTGGTTGGCCTCAATCAACTGATGTCCGCAAATTATAAGATATTTCCCCAATTTCCTACTTTTCATGGTTTGATACTTGCTGTACCACACACCCCAACACACTTCTGGCAGAGACTGTGTGAATCCCATAACCTCCTATCCTCAGACACTGGAACTGAGTGGCTTTAAGAGTGGGAGCCAAATCAAGAGGCAGAGATGTGATGCTTCTCCCCCCTCTCAAAACATTATACCCTCACTTAAATATGTGAGTAATCCCATTGAATCTACTCTGGTGCTTAAAGTTAAGCCTATTAAGTTGTTCACGGGGCAGTGGTCTGCACACAGAGGAGCCAGAAGAGAGGGGGAAAGGGAGAACAAGGCGCTGCTGTGAAGGGGAGACATGTTGGTGGCAAACACTTCCCTACTCTCCTTCCCCTCAGGGTCACCTTCTCCTTAGGCAGTTTCTGAGAGCCCTGGCACCAGGTTCCCTTGAGGGTTTGGCACTGCCACTGACATTAGTGATATCAGGGCAGTAATGGTGAGGGCTGGCAGAACAAAGTGGAAAAAATCTGCTTTCAGTACACAAAATAAAAATACGCAGCACTTTTGTGCTGTCAACACAAAAGCCTGAATTAATTTTTTAATTCCAGGGTGGGCTTTGTGGTCACTATGTCGGAAACTTTATCTCATTTTGTTTTCAAGGTGTTTCTCACACAACTCATTGTGTTCATTGTCACTATTTTCAGACAATGAGGTAGGAGAGAGCAGAGTTATTGCTGCTCCTGTGAGGAGGGTTTTGTAGCAAAGCACTAGTGCATGTGTTTCCTTTGCTCTCCAAGGATTTCAAGCATGTACTTAAATTTAAGCCTAAGTACTTTTTGGAACAGGGAGTGTCTCTTAGAACCGGGAGTTGATTCAAAACCTGCACATCCACAGAGCTCTGGCTCTTGACTCTTTGCTTCAAGCACTGGAAAACCTCCTGCCTCAGCTGCACAAAGCCATGTCCCATCCTTTCATGCATTTCTTGGCACGTGCACATTCTAATTCCCAACACCACCCTCTCTTCTCCTTTTCTTAGCTGGCTTTTCTCTGGGTGCAATGCATTATGTTTTCCTCTATCTACTACTCCATACTGCTTGCACAATGTTTTGCATGATCTAATATTCTTTGTTCAAAACTGCAAAGAAATCTAAATAAAGACTATAGCGTGTCGCATCAGTATAGGCATCAGCTAACGTTTTCCACGGCATATGGTACTTCAGAAGCCATATGTACCACTGTTTAGTGATTCTGGCAAAGAGGCACAGAATGGTGAAATCCAACTGCCAGGATTTCTGAAAACAAATATGTAAATGCTCCAGTGCTTTTGTTATTCATAACATACCTCTAACACAGCACATACAATATGCTGTTCATTCTGTAACGAGTATACTACTAAACTATATTTGCCTCATTTCTCATTTTAAAAGATTTTTTTTTTCTTCTGCATACGATTCCGCCATCCTCTCTATCAAAATCAATTTAAATTGCAATTTAGAAAAGGCATTTGGTCTATTTTCAAGGGATACACTTTTGGGGTGATTGTGTACCTACTAAAGGATCTCGCATCAGAACAAAGACAGACCTTATCTCAGCAGCTTGATAGTGCCTGTTCTAACTAGTGGAATGAAAGCAAGGAAGGGAAGTACATTTAAACAGATCAGTTGTGCAGAGTGAAGCCTGCTCAGCCAGGAATAACCTCCTGGGGAACACGGGTGGGTTGGCCCCGCTCACAGGCTAATGCAAAGCAAGCAGGCTGACAAAGCTTTTAGGAAAGGGCCCTAGGAAACAATAGTTGTGAAGGAAACAGATGATTTCAGACACGTGGTCCAAGGGGGATGGCAGCTGCCAAACTCTGACCTGGACTGAGATCGGTCCTGGTGAGCCAGGGTTCTGTCTGCGGCCGGGGACAATGGGTTTGGTCCATGGCTGGGGGCTCTCCCCAGAGAGGCCGGCAACACTGAGGCCCAAGTCACAGGGCAGTGCACAGAGCTCACGTAGCACTTGTACATCACTAAAGGCTTCAGACCCCACTGGTGACGGCAGGAGCATGTAAATAGGAATCAACACCCAATCCCATTAACCATCTCTGGCAGCGCTACTCCGGGTGCTCCTCTCATCCGCAGAGAGCCTGTCATCTCCACCCGGGATCTTGCTGTGATGAGGGATTTCAAAATGTTGCTGTTTAACATTCAGCCTCACCATTCACAACAAACATTTAACATTCCTTGTCGCCACCATTGCCTCTGTCTTTCAGTTTATCAGTGTGCGTGGAGACTGAAATTCTGGGAGTGATCAAACATGTTCACGAGTCGCTCTGCAGCTCGCTTCCGCCTTGGAAGTGTGACTGTTCTACACCACCAGGGCAGTGCTCGGCACCCCACGGCTCCAAGCGATACCAGAGCACCAGGCAAACCTTAGGAGGAGGGGGCAAATAGCAGTGCCTCGGAGAAACACTTGCACTTTTAGTCTATTGCTTTTGTAATTTACACTGTTAAACCCAGCACAAACCCATGGCAAAATACTGTCACCCCACAAGGTCCTGAAAGAATTCATCCATGTCCAGATGTGACAGCATTATTCAAGACACACAGATGCCTTTTTCCCAAGAGATCAAGGACTGCTGCTCCTTTCTTTGCCAGTCTTGCACTGCAGTATCCCATTTCAGCAAGCACAACCTCCCTCACCAGGGTCTCGTGCCCAGCAGAGCCTCTGCTTGACTTCCTACGTGTGCACATCAGATGTACTCATTACATCCTGTCTTCTGCCAGTCCCCACTGCACCATGCTGAGCTGCAAACCATCTGGGTGCTCAGGCACCTCCTTTTTCATAGGTTTTTCCACCTGCAACAGGAAGGGTAACCCACTTTTGCTCCTCTGAAGCTACAGAAAAACTCTGTTAAAAAGCTTAAGCCAGAGCTCTGCATGCAGCCAGGTCTTTCACCCCTAAACACTTTTTTTTCCCCCTCTATTCTATTTCACAGAAGAAAACCTTAAAATAAGCATTTATGTTTTCTTACTTTCACAAGTCCTTCAGCCAGAGTGTTTTTTTCCTATTCTGTTCTAGCCAGCAGGTGATAAAAAGTTGCCATAAGAAATGTTGGCTTTGAGCGTAAATGCCAGGATTAGAAAAAGAGACAATTAGAAAGTGAAAAGTGGCAAAAATCTCCTAAGAAGCCAAAAATAAAAGAACAAACAAACATACAATCTGGCTATCAAAAAAAGCCATGTTTTTCCCTTACTGCAGTAAAAATCAATGCTACAGCAATCAGAGTATTTTGAAAGATAAGTCATGGGGAGAAGGAAAAACAGTCCAACAGGGTCAAAAAGCTGGAGACATCACTGGGAAAACCACCTGAAGGGGCTGAAAAGGAGGGGGCAGGCAAAGCCAAGTGCCTCGCATCATGCTGACAGGACATTGCACTGATCCTGCACACACAGGGTGAGAAAAACGATCCCAAGGGAAGAGAGCCAAAAAAAGAGCCCGTTGATTGAGCTGGTTCATGTGCGCTGGCATTTATGGCAGAGCAGGGGTCAGTCTTGTATTACCACTTGTGAATCCCTCTTGAATGAGCAGGCTGGGGATTTAATGGGCTAAGGATGAAGATTTATTGACACACCAGGGGTTGCTGGCCCTAACTCTTAACCTGCTGGCAGAGGTTGGGGGTTTTCATTAGGGGGGGCTACATGGGGAGTAGTTGCTGGCTTAGGCTAGGAGTACACGTGATCTCATCCCACAGAACTTGCCACTGTGTAAGAGAAAAGACTATTTTCTCTCAGCACAAAAGTCAGAAGAAAGCTTCCTCACCTGGAATTGCTGGAGCAGCTGAGGGCACGGGGAAAGCTGGAAGGAGTGCCATTGCATTTCTGCATTGCTCATCACGTCTGTGAGCTCTAAATCAGCACAGAAAACTGGCCTGTTTTAAGGGAGAACAGTGCTCATGAGAGATACAACACCCTCAATAGGCTCCTAAATCCCCTCCTTTGATCACACAGCAACAGTGGCTTCAAGAGGGAAGTACAACCTGAGCAGTTACAAAAACACATCCCTACACCTCTCCTACTACCTATTTTCCTGGGGGTCCACATCTCTGCACCCTGATCCCTCCACCTGGAGCATCCCCTCTGGCTGCCTGTACACAAGCTGCTGAGTTATTTTTCCCCTGCTCTTCCTGGGGTGTTACAATGAACACTTCTGCATCCATTACCCTCTTGTTATACAAGATCCAGCTCCATCTAGGAGGGTGACAACCTCCTAGATCCCCAAGCTTTCCCCATCAGCTTTTAAGAAAAAAGCCCCAAAAACATGGACTATTTTTACATCCTGTTTTTACACTTAATGTTCCTGCATACTTCACACTTATTCCTACCTTTTTCTTTTCTTGTTGCAAATTGAATTCCCAGTGGTGCTGGATGGGGGCACAGGGGCAGTAAATTCACTCTGTCCTTCCCTTCCTGCAGCCTTGGGCAATGTTCTCAGCTGCCCTCTCCTTCCCTCTTCTTTCTGTGGAGAGAGGCAAAGATTTCTCACCTGAGACAGCATCCCAAGGAGCTTCCCTGTCCCTTTGGGCACCTGGGCTGCAGTGAGCACAGCTGGGAGAGCCAGGAAAGGACTTGGAGAGGGATTCCCAATATGTGCTCCTATGGAAGGAGGGATTAATTTCTCTCCTGCAGCCTGTGTCAGTGCTTGTTTTTTGTCAGTTGGCAGAGGGTGCCACTTCCTTTTCTGAGGAACCCTTAATGTCCACCTTTCCAGGGAGGGGTGGCCACGGAGGCTGGGGTGAGTCCTTCTGGGCAACCAGGCATCTGAAAGGAGCTGCAGGCTTGGGGAAGAAGGAAGAATCCACCAGGGAATCCAGCTTCAGCTCACAAACTTCTTTTAGCTATGGGGAGGAGTTGTACATCTCTCCCTTACCTGAGGCTTCCTATGGGAACACAGAAGGGCCCTGTAACAGCAAATTTTGGAACAGGCATGTCTGAGAACAATTTCTGATATAATATTTGAGTCCTCAGATGTTCAGCCATTTGCACATACTGCATGAGGGTCTGATTTGCATAGGATTTGTATTTGTTGCTATTCACATTCGTAGGGGAACGCATACATTAGATTAATGTCATCACAGTTTATGGGGATCATCTGTGCCACAGTACCAGCTCGGGCTCTGACTGCATTCTGTGCCCCGTGGCACACAGCAACCCCCTCCTGCCCTGCCAGGGCCACAAGAGCTGGGATGGCTGCACCAGACCTAGGCAGGGCCACACTGAGCCCCAGGGTGGTCCTGCTGGGCTCTCCTCTGCAGGAGGGCCTGCTAGCTTTTCCTAACAGAGAAGTTTAAAGATCCTCATCAGAAGTAACTGCCCAAAATGGCTTAGCCCATGTTCCAAAGGAGAAATTAATCAAACTATTTGGATTTATCATCTTCTATTTGCTTGTATGACCTTACATCACCCTCCCTGGTCACATCTTCAGTACCTGCATAGGGACATTCAGCTGCCAAACAGTCCAACTAGGTGGTCCCTTTCCATCTTGCAAGAGCATCCCTCCCTCGGTAAAATGGGATGGTTATTATTCCCTCCCTGGTTTTCCATGGCACCTGGGTGCTCTTGTCTGCTAGACAGCTGGAAGCTGTCACTAGAAATGCTGTTCTCACAGAAGCATTGCTGTTCTCAGTCAGATAGTGTTTGTAAAGCAGATGGAACACCTCAGAAGAACAGCACTGCAGAAACAAAACCTCATTTTCTGCTAGGGAATTTCTGCTATTGGGCAATGCTTCCATCAGGTGACTTCACACCCCAGCAAGCCCACATGCCAGCACAGTCTAATGATGATTTTGTTAACCTGCTTCCACTCCTGAGGCCCTGCAGCTCCACTTCCCAAGGCCAGCCAACCACCAGTCCCAGGCCCTTTTTTCCTCTCTGCGCTCCCAAATTGCATGGCACAGAGCGTCCAGGAGCAGTGGCGGTGGGGGCTCACACCCCACTCTGGCCCTGCCATCCAGGATCTCTGACACTCCATCCCCAAGGAGCTGCACATGCCTCACATTCTGGCATTCCCTTCTGAGTCACTCCTTGTGTGCATGATCAGTTGGATTTCCTGCAAAATCTGTCTCAATCTTGACGACGCAACCAAGAGGAAGTGGGTAGCACAAAGGAAGGGCACCATCTCCAAGTCTGCTGATGATTTCACACTCACCCTGGTAACAGGCCAAGTAACACCTTTGGGCAGCTGTTTAGAGCCCTGCCATCCAGAGCATGTGCTGCCAGCCCATGCTCCAGCTACACGTACAATCCGGCTGCTCTAATGCCTCCCTACCCAAGCACAAGTCCTCCCACTTTGCAGCACAGGTGCCATCCCTCTGCATCCCACAGAGCTGCTGTGGCATGGATAGCTCACCTAAGAGAAACACAGGCACCTCTCCAACATGGCTTACTGGACACAATTTCAATATATGGCTTTCCGAAGCAAAGTCTTGAAAAGTCCTTTCAATATTTGAGTGCTTTCCTGCTGTTTTCCAAGGGATTTACGCACTAAGAAACCTTCAAGTGATAATCAAACCCCTTAGATACCTCAGAAAACATCCCCAAATGATGTAACTAACACCCTTATGACAAGCAGCTCCCTATTTTTCTTTGTGATGGCTCCTACTTCCCACCAACATCTGTCACTGTGATTATGATCTCTAATGAGCTTCTAAATTATATTGCAGCATTCTGCCTTGATGAGCTACATTCAGTAACTTTCACTCTGCAAGACGTGAAACACTTCCTACAAGATACTGAGTGAAAATTCCCTCAGCTGAGAAACTGGTTTAAGTTTTTGTTGGGGTTTTTTTTGTTTGTTTGTTTTTTTCTTTAGTGTTTTGGTTGTTTTTTTCTGTTTGTCTTTTTGTCTGTTTTGTTTGGGTTGGGGTTTCTTTTTATGTTTGTTTTTTTCAGTATTCTGTTTGGTGTTTTTAGTTACCCATCTTATTCGAGGAGGCCTAAGAACTTTACAAATGAGAGACAGGGATTTCAGCCCTCCTACCTCACACCCAAAAAATCTCCACCCAACGATGGGGACTGTCTCTCACCACACAACAGCAGAGATATCAAATATTTCAGTAAAGCAGGACAGGGGAAAAACCCAAGTCAAGGCCCTAGAAAATTTTCCCATTATTTTTATGTTGTTTTCCAGTTACAAGTGAGGGCCAGTTTGGGTGATTTATCCAGACACTTGTACAGAGACTCAGTTTTCCCATGCAGCATTTCAGAATGCAGCATTATGCTCCACACCTTCTCATACGCATTTTTGCCCCCTGATGATCACACTTAGTGAAACTGGAAAAGTGACTATTAACCAGCAAGGTTTGCTGCTTTGGCTGTGAGGAATCAGTGCCACAGTTGTGGTCACAGATCCTTGTTAACAGATGCCCACCCTGGCTGGCAATCTCTAGGTGACTTGGATCTCTCAGATCCACGTTCCTGTTCATTGCTGAGGTAACAGCAGCCCCAGTCAGTGCTCTCACTGAAACATGTTTCTAACATGCACATTCAGTGTCACACCATGCACTAATGTCCCTGCCCATCTGGAAAAGTCTGTACAGTGTGTAAGACTGTACTTTCAGGCATCGTTTCTGTGGCTCAAGACATGGATGGTGGAGGCTGATGTTTGTGTGCACAGCTTCCTCTGGGGCAGGCAGCAAGGTGCTGGCTCCCTGCTGGTGACTCAGCTGCACCTTTCCCTGCCACTCATCCAGGGTCTGTGAAGCGGCTCATGAGCTATCAGTACAGTGTCATTTATAGGACAGGATTTATGGGGGTTATTCCTTGCTTCCTGCAGATAAGGACAGGCAGTGTTGATGAGCAGTTGCCACATTTCCAGCTCCAAGTAGCTGTGCAGGTGGGACAGCACAGGACTGGCAGGGAGCTGCTGAGGATCTTGTGCACCATCACTTATCTGTGTCACCAGGTGAGCTGCCCAAGTGAGTGCACACTGACTCATCGCTGTCTCCGACTCAGGAAATGAGTTTGCCAGGGAATTAAACACATCTTATTCACACACACTGAGCAGGGACTGAAGTCCCTCCCTGTTCTATGTGCTTTTCTACAGGTGACTTGTGCTATGGTACCACGAACTATTTAACTTCCGGTTTAGCTTTGCTGAACAGAACATTTCCTTTATAAAGGTTTTTTACAGCCAAGAGACCACAAAAATTCAACATGAACACTAAAATACAGCCCCATGAGGACAGTTTCGTACCCCAGCTCTTTTTCTGTGACTATTACTGTATGTCAACCATACATGCTGCCCCAAAGTAGGGCTAATTATGCCACCTTCTCCACTCCCACAAGCTGATCCATGAAAACATGAAGCCCTTACCAAGCCACTTCACCTGTCCATCCCTGGGTGAAGGGACATGACCCTTTCTATCTCTATAGATTATTACATTCTCTGCTCTGCCAGCAACCACTGCTGGAAATGCAGCCTGCAATCCAGACAACAAGGCTCCACCTCCAGCTATCCTACCTGCCCAGACACAGGAAGAGAAAAGCATAATAATTTGGATGGCAAACAATAGGACATGAGTACAGCTCACCATAGTACAAGTTAAACTTAAGTGGGGAGAAACTGAGGAAAAGGTAATTCAGAGTCACACAGATGTAAACACCAGTCAGATAAGATACATCCCAGCTACCTTGCTCTTGTCTGAGGGCCAGCACAGTCACACTGATGTACAGAAGCACTTGTCATCCAGGCAGCTGGGGGAGCAGCTCACACGAACAGGGCAAGTAAGGCTGACGCAAACCACGTAACCGGCGTGGCTCAGCTGGTAAATAACAAGGCATGGTCCTGACTCAGCCAGCGAACACTCCCACACGCACCCTTCCTGCCCTGCAGTCTGACAGCAGCACAACCAGGAGCTGACTGCAATAAAATCCCAACCTACCTTCAAACTGCAGTGTTTCACAGAGCACATCCCTGGAAGGTCTGGCTGGAGGTGTACAAGTCTTCAGTAATCTGACCTTACACAAGGCCGTGGAACACAGGACTGCAGCCGAGTGCAAGATCTGCAGGCAAGAAGGAAAACACTCCCATTAGATTGGAAAGTACCTCTGATGGTCCTACCTCCTGCTCAAAACATGGTCAACACCAAGTCCAGACCAAAGTTTAGGGCTCTGACTAGTCAGGTCTTAAAATCTCTCATAAGAGCCAACTGGGCTGCCCTACCCAGCACTCAGCTCTGACTTTGTGGTGACAAAGTTCCCCTACATCCTGCTGCCCCCCCTCTCAGCCTCAGGCATGCAGCCAGCCTGTCACCCTGTCCCTGAGGAGCTCTGCACCCACAGAGGGCAATCCCTCGCCCAGAGATCCCATATCCATCCCTCTAAGCGCTCACATGGCATCCCAGACCAGCAGGGACACTTGGAGGTTCTGCTCCCCCCATGCTGGCCGTGCCACAAGAACCTGTGAGCTGTCTGACCCCTCCTGAGGGCTCTCCTGCCCCCACCATCCTGCCCTGCATGCCCATCAACCCAGAGCCTTGCTCCACAGTGCTCCTTCGCTCACCTGCTACCAAAAAGCAGCGATAGAACCCTTCCTCAATTTCCAGGTGCCACAAGCTGCTACCCAGCCCCACGCTGGAGCCTCCATTTCCTCTCATGGCAACACCACTTCCAGCCAGTCCTCCTCTCCTGTGTCCTGGCTCTTACCTGCAGGCAGGTCATGACAGAAGCTCCACGAAAGGTGTGCCATCTCCTCAACTGCCCCTCCTGGTGCTACACAGCCCCAAACCTTCCTTCAGCTCTTTCCTCAACAGAAATCCCCCAGGCCAGATACCAGTCCACCTGTGCCAGTATCACAACTTCCTCCTGACAGCACCTGCTCCCCCGGGCATAGGGAGAACCAGGTATCAGCTGGCTACCAAGCTCCCATTGCACATCCCTTGTGTCCTGTGAGGAGTATTTCTACATCTCCCTGCTTTGTAAACCTCCACTCTGTGCTGAACTCCCAAGCACAACCCCCTCCCACCACCAGCATCCTGCCCAGGTGATTCCCAGGAAAAAAGAGAGGAGCTCCCCTTATAATCAGAGACCCACAATCAGGGGACAACAAACAGTTGTTGGTAGCTGCAGGTAGGCCCAAAAGCACTCTAGAGCGGTGATCCCCACCGAAGGAAAGCAGAACCTGCACAAAAAGACAAACGCTGAATTGACAAACTTTGAAATTGGGAAACCCCTTCAAATCAAGGGTAGGAAAAAAGAGGAAAACAAGGGAAGAAAATGACAAATAAAGTGGCAAAAACTATGGAAAGGAACTGTGACAAGTTGCTAAAAGAAGCACCAGGAGCAATGCCAGGAAAGAAATCTTCCTGGTGAAAGAACACAGGGCAGTGTGCTTTCACCCCAAATCCAAAATTCCTCCCCCAATAAACAAACAGCTTCTCTAACTGCTGGTCTCTACTGAGCATCCACATCCCTCTTGGAGTGTTCCCTTCAGGCCACACCCCTCATCAGCAGGCATGATAACCTGCAAGAGGCAAAGCAAGCCAGGGAACAGACCCAAATCCCAGGGACTTTTGGTTGGCCCACAGCTGAATTCTGCTGGATCAAAGCATGGGCCAGGTGTTTGGCCATGCTGCTGCTGCGGGGCACACGGCTCTCCGTGACTCTCCCTCACCCAGCCTCGCGCGCCGGAAGAACCTGGCACAGACAACTTCATGAAACCAAATTAGGGGTCATACACAAGAAAGGACATTGCTACAGCTCTGGCGTAATTAGGGCCCATCATCATCAAGGACAGGAAATTGGCACATCTGCTTTTTGGGCTGCTGATCCAACAGTGGCTCGGGCACACTGTCCTGCTGCAGCCCGCTGATCCTGCATAAATATTGACCTAATTGCCTCTAACAGTAGTACAAGCAGTTGTTTTATCATTCATTCCTCCAATTGTTCGTTCCTCATTCTCTCCTGCTCCTGGGAGGACACAATGGCCTTCACAGCACTCCTCTGCAGCAGCAAAAGGGTCAGGCCTGATCGATAAACATTAGCCCCTTTTCACCCAGTGTGACCCCAAACTGAGCACAAGTGATGTTTCTGTTTGGGTGCACCATAGGAGGGTTTGATCCTGTTCCTCTGGATTTAACGATAAGTCTGTCACAAACTGGGTAGCTGTGGAATCATGACTTTTGTTTTTGGGGGTTTTTTAACGATTTTTTTTCCCATATACTCCTCAGAAATGTGCTGCCCCTTTTCTGGGATGCACTGCTCTGCAGGGAAAATTCCTGCCTGCTCCATCCCTCTGTCTCCTCTGGGCTCCTCTGTTTCCTGACAAGACCAAAAAGGGTCACTACGACTCTAGAGTTGTGCTAAACTCCCAGCCCCAGTGAGGTCTGGGTGCTGCTCTGAGCCAGCAGCAGCTCCTGGGCCAGAGCAGGACTTCCATGTTTTCTGTCCTGCTTTTTTTGCTCTCCTGGCTCAGGAGGGATTTATTTTTATTCTGTGGTGATTTACACCAGGGCAGCCCTTATTCCACTTCTTGTTTTCATTCCTTCTGCTCGTCTGAGCACCGTGGAAACAAACAGCTCTGGAAAAGTGGACACAAGCAGCTCTGTGCCCTGTCCAGGGCATCAGCCAGCAGAGAACTGCACCAAAGTATAACTGAGCCTGCTCCACCACTCCAGAGATAGAAGTGAGTACCAGGGATCAGCCCTGGCTCCTCAGGGCAGCCAGTGGGCCAGTGTCCCACAGAAGGGACATCTCTCCCACATTTATACCTTCCCTCATCCAACCTACTGCTAGTCTTTAGGTTTCCTACTTTTCAGAGTTGAGGGTTCCCCTGCTGTGTTTTCATGTGTATTTTAAGTGGGTACTGAAAATGTTTCATGATGTTGGAAAGGAAGGGTTATTCAGGAATTCTGAACTTGCATAATTCCCAGATTTGTCTAGACAGATACTTTCCATCTGCATGATGCATGCAACACCACAGGAACACGAGAGTTCCTGTGTTACTTAATGCTGTCCTTTTTATTTATTCATTTCTACACTACTTTACAGGATGAGCACAGACATGAGGCTGCAGCTGTAAAGGGAACAAGGATTTGTACCTAATCCTTCAGGAGCAGCTTCCAAACAGCTCCTGCATGTTGTATAACTGCTGGAGCCCTTCTGGTTTCTCTTTCTTTTTACAAAGCATGAGACTTCCATGTGGGGCTCATATCCCGTGAGGGAAAATATTTTCCTGTGAGTTGCCCTAAGTCAATTTCTGTTTTAAGCTGGAATGGCTCAGCAATTCCCATCAGCATCACCTGACCTTGGATTTGCACAGCTCAGGGTGTCTCGAAGTGCTGGCTGGTGCCAGTGCTGTGGAGCAGGACCTCCAGCTCTCCCCTTTCACGCTGCTGCTGAATCGTTTGGCAGAACGGCAATCCCGGACCTTAGTCAGAAAGGAGATTTAATTAATCAGCACTGTAGCCACACACAGACACACCTGAGTTTCATTTTTCCCCAGACAAAATTTTGGCAATCACTGCAGAAAGCAGGCTGGCTTACAGCTGTTGGGCAGAGGTATCCTGGACCAGAACTGGATTTATCGAGCAACAAAGCCCTCCCAACCCTCTGTAGTCTGGGGAAAGGACAGGCTGTGTGGCCACCGAGCTGCTGTTCGGCTCTGGTCCTGAGGTCACCTCACCACAGTAATGAAGGATTCCTCCCCCTCAAACACCACCTTTCTGCTACAGCATTCCCAGGACCCAAGGCTGGGCCAGGCTCAGAGCCAGGTTACATTGAGGGCAACTTTCTGCTCCAACTGCTCACTCCTGAAATACACCAGGTTCGGGCTGGCACTCATGCCGCTTGCCTGAGGTCTTTCTGACTGGCTTGGGCCTAAAAAAGGTAGCAGTGGGTGGATGTTAAGGGAAAACATGGGGAAATCATCTCCAAATGCTGGAGACAAAGAAGGTAACTGTATAACCCCAAAGGTGCTGTAAGCTGTTCTGTTTACTACTTCCTCTGCAGTAAATCTTGGCAGTGAACTTGTGTTCATCTGCACATCGACCTTCCATGTGAAAACTTCTGCTTCTAGTGCTGGGTTACTTTAAAGATGTATTTATTTAAAAGTTCTGTTTTAAATGACCTAGGGCAGTTAGCCCCTGGCTCCTCTGTTTTCCCTGCTGTCCCAGCCACCAGGGAATACTACAGTACAAGAAACCAGTGTAAAGGAGGTCCTGCGAGCTCCACTACAGACCAACAGGTCAAGGAGTGAGGGCAAGCTTGTTGCTTCTCCAGATGTGGAGCCAACACCAAGAGGCAGCAGCAGACTCAGTGGCAGAGTTCTGCAACCAGCCTGGTTCCCTCCATGCAGCCAAGAGCATGAGCATTCCCCTCCTGCTGCTGCAACATGACCTTTGGCTCAGCACTGGGAAGCTGCTAAGGCCACATCCAGCTCCTTGGATATCAGGAGGGTGTCAGCTCCAGCTCCAGGAGGCTGCTTTCCTGGGGGTTTGTGTGCACACAGTGAGACACACCTGTCCCGCCGGGGCTGGGCACCCCGGGCCAAGGTTTACGTGGTGCTGGGATGCTGGAGGAGGCTGGTAGAGAGCCAAGCATCACCTAGCGAATTCTGGGAACCACGAAAGGAGCCCCTGGGCCCTTTTGTGAATGAAGCCAAACACAGGCAAGTAGCCACGAGCCACTGCCCTGTACCTCCTCTGTACCTATCTCCCTCTCATCCAGCCATTCAAGCAAAACAGGCATGATTTATCTGCTACTTCAGCAGAAACCACAGCCTAAAAGAGGACTTCACACACTTGGAAACAAGAAAAGAGTGAACTGGCAGGGGTGACTCGTTCCAAACAGCGGGTCACATGTGTCTAACGCAAGATTTCCAACATCTGGATAACGTGACACGTACTCCCAGGCGAGGCGAGCGTTCCTCGGACTTGGCGAGGGCTCATGCAGCTCGGAAAGCTGGAGTGCAGCTGTTTTTGGGAAGCTCTGCAAGCCTGCTCTGCTGTCTTCCACGCCTCTGAGGACAGGGAGAGGCAGCACTGCACGGCCTTTCTTTTGGTTGGGTCTTTGGCAAAGCACAGGCTGCTCTGTCCTTAATGTTCTGTGTTTTGTGCATCCACAGGGACTGTAAAACACTGCTTGCTTGCCCTTTGGCCTTGCTGCTCTAAGGCATTAAGAACTTCATGAGCCAGATCTCTGGCTGACATAAATCACTGTTGGCCCACAGACTTTCACGAAACTTCCAACTTGCATCACACGGGTGCTTCGCTCGGTGTTGGGATCCACACAGAGGAGGCACTGACAGGGACATGTCAGGTCAGCGTGCTCCAGGAAACCATCCAGAGATCGCAGGAAACTGGGACGGGATCGGATGAAAGGAAAGCTCACCAGCAGGATGACTCTGACTTCCCCATCTCCTCTTGAGCAGCGAAGAGCCTCAAGACCCTTTCTGAACCAGGCGATGTGTCTGATCCACCTCCCCGGCCTGTGGGAGGCACGATCCCCGTTAGGTCATTTTTTGTTGCTGTTCTTGTAGTTTAACCCCCCTCTCCCCCCCAAATCCGAGGCGTTTGTGCACCACCCCCCCAGCCCGCTCAGCATTCCGTGTCTGCGGGGTTCGACCGGCGGCCCGGCGGGGTGCGGGCTGTGAGGCGGGCGGGCGGGCGGGGGCGGCGCGGGGAGGGCGG
>JAWWMO010000138.1:121699-133524 GCA_035047845.1 Dendrocincla fuliginosa
CCCCGGCCCCCTCGCCGCCCCGGCCCCCCCGCAGACCCTCCCCCGGCCACCTGCCGGGTCCCGCCGCCGGCCGCCCTCACCCGCGGACTCGCCGGTGTTGATCCAGTCCGGGTTCGCCAGGCTGGCGATGGCGAAGATGTCGGCGGCCAGGAAGAGGCATCCTGAGATGATGGTCAGTTTGTCCATGTCCTCCGGCCTGCGCCCGGCTCCGGGCCGGGGCCGCCTCACGGCCCGGACCGCGACAAATCGCGACAAACTCACCGGCGGCCGCTGCCCCGAGCCGGGCTGGCCGTGACTCCTGGTGGTTGGGACTGCGAATATCGTAAGTTTCTCCCCGAAGTGTCACCCGAGATCAGGCCGCTCATGTGTTGCCGTTTTCCCTTTCAGGTCTGGGAGCGTGGCAACGAACTGGCGTGAGATATTTGATTTTGTAAATCAGCTGACAGAAAGATTTGTGAGGTGCGTGGTGCTGCCTGTAACAACCGAGGGTGATGCTGTGGTAATTCTGGGCTGTGTTAAACACCCTCCCTGTGCTTCAGCAAGCTTAGGGGATGTGTTTCACAAACACCATAAAGTTTGGCTTCTAAGACCCAAGGTGCTGGAAGATATTGAAAACTTTTGCTTTATTTTCTCGTGCTTGGAGCTCAACAGAAAGGTGGCAATATGCATCTTTAAATACATAACCACTAAAATTACTCTCAGATGTGATTTGATGTTGTTTTAAACTTCTTTTTCCACAAGCCACGTGCCTCATTTTTGATGGAGTACTGCTCCCATGCTGCCTTTAGAGATCTATATAAAGCAGCAGTCTGAATATACAGTGTCTGTATATGCATAAATATACGGTGCGGGTCAGAAGGAAGAGAACAGTGTTTAAAGCTCAAACCCAGAGGAAGCCCATGCCATGTAACAGTGCATTTGTTATACATACCTGTAATCAACTTTGTTACTGCCAGCACTGTTGTCTGGCAAGTCCTGCTCCCTGCTGTGAATTCTGACTGACTGCTCTGCACAAGCAGCTGAGGGTTGCTGGGATGCAGCTCTTTGCTTTAAAAAAACTCACAACAAAACTCAAACCGAAGGAATCCTCCCATACACAGGCAGAGATACTGTGGTAGGTTTTGTTAAGGAAAGCAAAGTGGAGTGTGCAGTTTTGATTTTGGCTTCCTAAAAAAGAGATACAATTCAGCATGTATAATTAAATATTGTTTACTTTCATCTTGTAAAAAGCAAATCTTAAAACTTCTGTCAAGGGGGGGCAACAGAAACGTGAAAGTTGTTTTGTAAGCTCTAGCTTTTAAAAAAAGTAAAAATAGAACCTGAGGAGATACTGAAGCAGCACTTCTTTGGGCTAAGTGATGAAACATTTGCCCTCCCTTAGAAGGGAGGTGCTGGTACAGTGGAAATCTTTGAGTTCAGGATCTTCTCCAGCCAAGCGACACTCCCTCTTGCAACAGTTGTGTGGAGGTCTGGCTGCGTTACCGTGCCACTGTCTGAGTGCCTGCAGAGCAGAGCGGGGATGGGATGGCTTGTGGAGAGGGTAGTTTTGGGACGGCCCTAAAGAGAAGTCGGCTGAAACGCAACTTGGAGGTTGTTGCACACAGAGTTGCCTCTCAGACAGGGAAGTCTCACGGAAATCACTAGGCAATGATGCAACTACCGGAGATTGGCACTGCGAATACTTGGCAACTAAAAAGATTGATAATCCCATGGTTTCGAGTCTACTGTAATTTAGAGCATCTCAGATTTTTGCATTTGGAGCCACTAAGGGTGGATCTTAAATCCACAGTCTGAACAATTCTGTGCAGACTTGCATTCCCATGATGTCAATAATTTTAAGTTGCATCACTGACATCAGTGAACTGAGAACATATGATGATTCAACTTTACAAGTATTATGGCCTTAAAAATATTAACCTGGTTAGTTAATGCTGATGCACATACACAGTGAATTCTAAAGTTACTGAATATATTGGAATTGTAGTGAATAAAAGCTAAAAGCAGGTAGGAGAGATGCTACAAATTACCTTAGAAAAGTTCCTGTCTTGGGCTTCCAGAGCATCAAACAATTCTTGTTTTCCACTGCTAATTGGATGATTCCTTGTAACCTTGTTCAAAGAGACAGGTGAGCTTCTTAAAAAAAGTTGAATTCCTTAATAAAATCAATGAATACATTATTGCTTTTTACAATGACATTTCCATGGGTACTTTCAGGGAAGTTGATCTCAAGTCTCACAACTTTTTGTCACCAAAACAAAGAGTTCCAGACTCACTCTGGAAAGAGTTAACGTGCTGCTTTTTTGGGGCTGAGGTAGTCATCAGGCTCTGGTTCTGTGACTCAGGTGATTCAATAACCAAAAAGCACAGTTGGAAGTTGACAGTGTCAGCCTGGAAAAAGGGGAAATGTGTTAATACCTGGAGCAGGAGGAAACTGAGTCTGTTTCTGGCTTTGTGTCACACCAGCAACCACAACAATACCAAAGGATGTGCATTACCTTCTCTGTGTGGGGAGGTCATGTCCTTGAAGTTCACTGGAGTTTAGTCAAGTGAGAGAGAGTAGCAATCCTGCTACTTTGTTCTCAGAGCATCTGGGTAAGGAGAAGATAGGCAGAAATATTTTAATTCCTCTCATTTTGTATTTCTAGTTCAAAAATACATCCCTAGGAAGCAGGAGGATAAAGATGATATGAATGAAGCTTGAATAAGTGAATGAAATGCTCTGCAGCTGTATCTTTCTCTGAAATATATTTTTTCCCTCTTTCCCTTTTCTGAAGCCCCAAGATGAGATTATCGTTTATCGTGTTTTCCACCCAGGCACACGTCATTATGCCGCTCACTGGAGACAGGTTAGTGCACTGCTTTTCTAATTTCCCCTCCCTCCCCGCTCAGGGCTCTTCCTGAACCAGAGTAGCAGTAACAGATACAGAGCAACAACTGATACTTCTAAGTGGTGGCTAATCCTAAAGCCTCCACGCAGAGCTGATTTAATTTGCTCACCGTATCAGTGGATAGCCTTGTAAAAGAGGAAGGAATAGAATGATGGGAAACAAATCCTTCGTGTTAACTCTGCCACTGCTTTGCAGAGCAGCTAGCAGTAGTGTTTTGATCTCTGCATGACTCTGCATCTCCCTTGGCACAGCAGGAGGACGATTCTTGCATTTACTGTTGTCAAGCCGTGTCTGTAGATAAATTTTCAGGATTTTTTTCATGCCTAGGAAAAGTATAAAATGGTATATAAATGTTTCCTGTGATCTCACATAAGGTAGGTATTCTGTTTTGTTTCTCCTAATCAGGATTTCAGAATCTGGTTTAGACAGTGGAGCTGGTGCCACTGGAAGGGTATGAGATCTTCCTGGCCACTGTAGTGAGGTACAGATGTGCCTGAACTCTTCTTTCAGTTGATTGTTTCAAAGCCATTGGAATTCCAGGTTGCCTACTCTGATTTCTAAAGCAAGTAAGGACTAGCAGCTAGGATAGCTCAGGGATGGGTGGGGGGAGACAGAAGGAGGAAATCAGATAGAGGAGAGAAAGTTGCCAAAATAATTACTGAAATCACAGGAATTGGGATGAGATCTTGTGGAATGAGTGCTTTCAGCAGGGGACAGGGGCATTCCTGTCAAAAGTCCTTCAGTGTTCTCAGCCCTGTCAAAACCATCACGACCTGCTCTCTCTCCCTTGCATCTGAAAGCTACTGCAGTGCACAACCTTCTGGATTTTGAAAATGTGGATAAACCATTTAGGAATCATTCCAATTAACTGTGGCAGGGTGAAAGTGAGATGGTCCTTCCTTTCTGCAAAATGGGGTCTGCCATAGTTGGTTAGTTTCTGCTGTGGCTTTGTTGGTTTGTTTGTTTGTTTTAAATAATACAAAACAACAAGTACAAGACTTCCTGAAAAGACCTGTCATTGGCAACAGACACAAGGCATGCTACAGAAATGTAGCTGACATCCGAGATGCCTAAAAATCCAATTATAAGCCTCTCATGTTTTAGCATTTGAAAAGAGGTCTGACTTGAGAACAGCCACTTCCCCCCACCCAGGCTGGGATATTGGCTCTGCGCTTTGTGGGCAGAGACAAGGTTATAAGGCACTTTTCCAGATGGCTTGAGAAGGGTCAGGAGAGGACACTTGAGCCTGTTCTGGGGCCTGCTGAAGTGAATGAGGTCCTTTCTCTCCATTACAATAGGCCTGTCAGTGGCCTGTTCCTTATCAAGCATGAGAGCTAGCACTGATAGCACGCAGACCACTTGGAATGCAGGGCAGAATGCTGGAACCCGGCCATGGGAACACAAGTGCCTTTTTCATTGCCTGTCTGTGGCACGCTTGGAGCCACGGATAGAGCAGTGTTTTTCTCGGAAGCTTCATTTAAAGCACAGAAAGAAGCTCTGGAGTTCTAGTGGGTTCCCTTGGGGGACTTGGCTTTGGTGCAAGGTTGGCTGATGCATTTGTGAGTGTGGCAGGGGAAAGAAAGTGCCACCCTTACTGTTCAGGAGGAATTACAGGGAGAATGGAAAAGAAGTCTAGTAACTGTGACCATATGTACATAGGTAAGAATGGGTAGATAGAGTTGAAACAGCTGTCCTTTTAAATATTAAAGAAGCCAACAGAGGAAAAACACTGAAACTGTCTGGCTCCCATTGTTCCACCCAGAAGATGGGGATGCTAAGTACAGTGCAGTTCTGGGGATGTATGTGTGGGGGGTGATTATGGGTTATTATGGCCTTGGTGTGCTATGTGCATTCTGGACTTGCAGGCATCGTTTTGCCCTCACTTACTTGCTAATTCCCAAATGTAAGGAAACCACAATTCCTTCCCAGCAGTTAGATCAAAGTAAGGCAGATTTTTTTGTTTTGCAAGCCTTAGGCTTCTGGTTGTTTGTACAAAGTTCTTGCTGGATTTACTGCACAATAAAGCTGTGGATATAAAGAAAGCCACATCATAGTGCCAAAACCCCCAAATTCCCAAATATTTTGTGACTATGAACAGTGCTCTGTGACTAACTCTGGAAACAGAAGTCACTGTTAATCACAGCACACAAAGTGCTATTACAAATATATAGAAAACAGCACTCAGATGGAAAAGCCTTCTCGCAATGGTTACAGCCCATTTGACACACACACGTCTGTGAAGTTCAGCTGGAAACTGTGCACCAAGTGGTAAACAAAGATTGGTGCACTCCCCTTTGGGACACAGTGTTGGAAAGCAAGTGGTTTGGGAAAGCGGATACACTCACAAATACCGTCCAGCTGGCACAACATCACCTGCGCTCTGTTTTGGCCAACTGTGCTGGCCAGCAGCAGTCCAGGTTTCTGTAAACCTGCTTCTGCAGCACTGGCCGGCGCCAGTGGCCAGGGCTAGCCCTTCTGCCTCTGTCTGGGTGAAAGTCTTACTGGAGACTGCTAATGAAGGTGGGAAAATAGGACACTTGAGTACCTGGTACATGACCAACTATACCGTACTATGCTTGTCCTTAGTCTGGCGGCGCACTGGCTGCTCCCGGTCTCACAGGGGCCTCTAAGACATGGATGTGCTTGGAGTCTCGGTCACGTGAGCTACCCCTGCACTTAGGTTCAAGCTGCTTGCCACAGTAGAACCATCTGCAGTGAGTGTGTTCTTTTGGGTGTATGAAGTACAGCAGAGTTGGCCACTGATGTGCTTTCCATCTGGAGCCCGTGCAGGAGGCCTTGACTTTGAGGCAGAATACTTATTATAGTCGAACCAAACCCTTAGTAGTATTTAAGAGGCATAAAAAGCCTGAATGTCCTTCAAATGACACATCTGAAAAGGCTCATGTGTGGGGTTTCCTTTCACCAGCATGACAGCTCACCTTGTCAGGGGTGGAACCATCCCTTTTTCTGTCAAAGAACACTTCCTGCTCTTGGTTTCACTAACGAGTTGATGTGTTTTCCTGTTTACTGTACTTCCTTCTTAGCAGCAAACCCCAAGTACCTGTTTTGTTTGTCTTCATTGGTTAGAGATCAGCCTGTTGCCTCGCAGCACACTGCCTCATTCCTCACCATAAATAGATGCTTAGTGAGAGCCACCATCTCCTGCCAGTGCTTGTACCCTCAACACACACTGAGATAACTGAAGATTCCAGCACTTCAGTAGGTGGAATGCAACATGGGAGAGATATACAGGACTCTGTCCCCCACCCAGAGCTAAGGACAGCCCTTCTGGAAACGGCATGGACATTAACATCTGTGTTTGCCTGGCTGCTGCTGCAAGAGCTGTCTGAGGCAGTTACACAGCTTAGAGAAAGAGCAGACAGGGTAGCTATTAAAATTTAGTTGTGCCTGTGCTAAAACACAGAGATGGGCCGCAACACATATGCTGAGTGGGGAAGAGAGATTAAATTTGCACTTGCTCAGCCCAAACACAGGCAGGCTGCAAGTTGCTGATTCTGTTTTGATTTTCCACCTCACTCCCTTGTCTAACTTGCACCGTGAAGCCAGTGGCCCCTCAGCCTTTGTTCATATTCCCAAACTGTGCTGCTCTACGTCCAGGCACCCAGGCTGAGGGCAGGACTCTGCTGTCTCGGTACAGATGAGTTACACGACGAGACCTTCTCTGGGGATTTCTGTGGCTGCCAAAAGTTACCAAAGAAACTAGAGAAGGGGAAGTTATGAGAGCACTGAAGAGCAGGAATGGGGTTCCCAAGTGCTGTGACTGGTTGATTGCAGAGTCCCATTATCACAATGGTGCAGGCAGATATGAGCTCCCCTGCCTTGCCTTCTAAACCAGCTGGGGGCAAGTTTTAGTATGACAGAGCCCACGTCTCCTGCTGGCTGCTGGGCCCAAGTTCTGCACCCACACTGACCTTCTGACATCCAGACCAGGACTTGCTCATACCTGACTGACTCAGAGCATGCGTGGAGCCTGTTCACATCTGGCTGGATCTGTCTAGTGCAGCTGTGCCTTGAGGGAAAGAGATGGTGACTGATTAAATGCAGCTAAAAAAGCTCATGCTGCCAAAGATTTTCCTGGAACCCCTTGTAGGCAGAGGTCTGGCAACACCAGAGATTTCTGTGTGACCGGGTCACAAGATGTTGCAGATAAATAAAACCGAACTGATTGTACAAAAGCTATTTTTGCAAAATGAAATCTGTTTCAGAAAACTGGGACTTGAGTTGCTGCTTGTTTCTTGGCAGCAGAGCACTAACGCCTGTGATGTGCTGCCACTCATTTCTGGCAAGCTCCAACTATGTGGTTTATAATCTGCATTCGTACATAATCACTTGCAAGTTGTTTCTATAGATGCTGAATGTAAAATATTTGGATCGAACAGATTGTATTATCTTACATAACTTCTTCCCTTCCATACATTCAATGCCACATCTCTCCTTTTTACCCCCTCCTCTCGCTGATTCTGTGATCCTGGGATGGGAGCTTATTCCAGCTATGGATTGTACTTTAGAACAGAGCTGCTAAACATAGAGGAAGCCCATTCGTGGAACAAACGACGAGTGGGTGGCATTCAGGCAGTGTGGCATATGCATTCTTTCTCATTTGGTCTGGCCTAAGGAAAGCTTTCACGCATCCTGCGATGTATTTCCCCTCCGTCTCCTCACCCCTGCTGGGTTCCTCTTTCTCACCTAGCTTTGTCATAGTGTTCTATATATTCTGGCCCAAATTTCGTCCCTACTTAGTTTTCACTTGTCCTTTCCTACCACAACTTTCCTTGGAATTTACTAGGACTGTGCGTACAGAAGACTGAAGACCTCCAGATTGATTTTTCAAGGAAAGTCTCTCTGCCTTTTTTTCCCCACTTGTGCCAATTTCACAGGAAATTATTCCTGTCGTGCTGTCTACCAACTTCTCCACTCTCATCCCCACAGTCAGTGAGCATCTCACAGATGGATCTCCTGAAGTGTCCGTAAGAAATCACAGTGCAACCATATTCTTCTGTTAAATCTAAGAGAGCTGTGACCTGTATAACTCTGGTGACTTATCAAAGGTCATACAGAAAGGTATTGAGAGCCAAAAATGAAAAACTATCCTCAATCCAACTGCTTTTCCTTGGGTACAGAACATGTCTTGCAAATGCTGCAACTGCCTATCGATACTTATTTTTTTAAGGGCAGAAATTTTAATTACTGCAGTTCAGTTCTACCCGATTAAATTCCTGCATATTGACCTGGAAGATTTCTGTCAGGACAGAACAGCTATTTTAGAGGATTTCTTCTTCTGTTGTAGTGTGATTGGAAGCAAAATGGGTTTAGCTGGGCAAAATAGACTTAATGTGACAGAATTTTCACTGGGCTGTGTAATGCTGAGGCTTTGCCACCTCTTTGCAATATCTGCTCTGCCTGAACATTTTCCTCAACTCCAGCTCTTTGACTCTCTGAGGCATATTGTGTTAGCTGGGTCTGAAATACCTGTTCCCACAGTGCCACTTCTGTCACAGAGACACAACCTGCCTCCACACGGGATCTCAGCTAAAGGCTCTAATTTACAGCTTTTCATTTCAGATCTCCTTTAGGATCAATACTGTTTTTTCAATTGATAAACAACCCCCTTTCCCCATTTGAGATCACATTAGGTCTCTTACCTTCTTTTTGTTTGCAGAGAGAAAATCAAGAAAGGTCTTAAGGATCTGGAGGAGGTGATACCAGCAGGTGAGACATATATACACGAAGGACTAAAACAGGTAGGTTTTACTCATCTTCTTGCAATCAACACATCCTCTGTTCTCACCCTTGGGTTAACAACCTGTAACATAAATGGATTGATTGTATGCCTCAGTCTGTTAACGCTCAAATATTTCTAGTTGCCTAAGTGGTCCCAGGGTTGCCCAGACACTGTGCAAATCCCATGCAGAAGATTAGCCATCACAGAAATTTGCCATATGGAATTTCTCTGACTTGATCCTTCGCAGCAGAGTGTGGATCTGTGTCATGAATCTCAGAGCTAACCCAGCATGCCAGTGATATGGTAAATACTTACACACAGCTCTGGAGGGCTGTGGGGCTTTCAGTGCCTTCTAGAGCACTCTCCTTGGAGAGTCTTTGCTGCACAGAGCAGCATTTGCAAGACAAATGCTCTTAATTTTGAGCTACCTTAATTATGGGGTTCCAAACTGCTTATATTTGTTTTAAAGTATACAGCGCAGTTTTGCTGAAAGACCAGGCCCCCAAGATGAGGGTTAAGGTGAGGATCTAAAGCTTTCACTGTTTCAGACAAATCGGTACTTCCTCTGTGCCTGTGGAGCCTTGTTTGTAACTGAGATCTGCGTGGTGAAAAGCTGGGCAAAGAGAGTTTTGTTACTGTTTAAAAAAAATAAATTGATTTTAAGCCATTCTTTTTATATCTTGAAACCTGCTGACTGCATTTGAAATCTGGGAGGTAGCAAAGGAAACTGTTAACAGTGGATCTGAAGAAATCTGTCCTGGAAGACATGAATGTTGGCAAGGATTGATGTTTTAGTGACCCCAGCTCTTTGGAGATGGGCTAACTGGTAACTGGAAAGGACCAGTGAGGGGTTTTCCAGCTGGTAGTGAGTTCAAGGGAGTCAGAACAATGTCATGAGAGATGGGTTTGAGGAGGAGGCTGAGTGTTACTTCAGGTGCTGTATTCGATGCTTAGAAGATGCATCGTGGTTAGAAGTTCAGGTGCGGTTTTAAGCTGGATGATTTTTTGTTTTGTTTTCAGGCCAATGTGCAAATTGAGAAGCAAGGAGCCTCGAGGTTCTCTAGTATCATCATTGCACTGACAGATGGCAAGCTAGATGGTCAGATCCCCTTGTATGCAGAGAAAGAGGTGAGCCTGAGCTGGAAATCCATGCCATATTTTGCAAAGTTTGGGTGCTGCCTGTTGAATAAAAAAAATGCTTATTTCTCTGTTCTGTTATGGGACAGGCAAAGAAATCCAGGGCCCTGGGAGCAAGAGTTTACTGTGTTGGTGTCCAGGATTTTGAACAAGAACAGGTAAGAATAAGAACATTAATATTTTAGACTACTAGGCAGTAATTCATCCCAGGGGTTTACACAGTTAATGTTAAGTAGTATGGAAATTAATTTTACTTACATTAGGCAGTATAATATCTTCTCTGGCTCAGGAAATACATTCAGATGTGTATGGAGACATAAATAGATGGAGTGGGTGTCACGTTCACTGCCAAGGAGAACTGTTGGAAATCCCCTCGCTAGCTGGGAGCTGCCGGTGGAGAAGGGTGTAGGCAAAACCCTCTCATTGGGGTGGCAGTCAGGTTGTTCATGCTGGTTGCACAAACAGAGGAGCTGTAGACAAGGTTCAGGCAGCCTGTAAGAGCCTGGGGATAAAGAAAACAGTGCAGGATCTCTGTCCTTCAGTGACTGAAAGCTCTTCCAGAGTTGCTGTGTCTCCATGAAGCCTGAGCTACCTCTGTTCCGTCAAAGTGACTTAAATGGAGAAGAACACAGAGGGCTCTTTCCTGCAGAAGGCACAGAGAAAGGCGTTTTAGTGGAAGACAGAACAAACCAGGAAGGTAATTGTGGACAGTTATGAAATCACTGCCAAGATACAGGCCCTGAAAGGTTTCCTCAGCGTGATGTGAGCTACAATGGCTACCCACCATTTTGTTAGCTGCAGTCAGCAGTAGGAAGTTTTCCTGTTTAGAAAACTCATAGTTAGCTATGAGAGAGCTCTCAAGTTTTCTTCTCTTTGCAGAGTTGATGAGAGCTGTTTTTAGACATCAATTTTAAGGGTGAAAATCAGTGTGATGAATTTAGTTTGCCAGATGATTCATGTGTTTGCAATGTGTTTTCTCTCCAAAGCTGGAAAGAATTGCTGATGTGAAAGAGCAAGTCTTCCCTGTCACTGGAGGATTCCAAGCACTTAAGGGGATAATCAATTCTGTGAGTACCAGGCAATAAGTTTTACGTTTCCTCCAGGTTACAGCGCTCTCCAGTCCCACGTACTCTTCTAAGCAGAACTGATTCCTAAGTCAATAATTTCAAAAGGTGAAGTTCCCTCATGCTTATCTTAGGAGGTACAGCTGTGTAAATCAGCACTGCCTGCCCCTCCTACAGTTACTCATGCGCAGACCTTGTGTAGAGTTTGAGGACTCTTCACAAGGAGAGGGGAATTTGTGCAGCAAGTTAGAGGGATGCTCTGAGGAATGGTTGCTCTGGGTTTAGGCTGGAAAAAATGGAGGCTGTTTCTGCAGGAGAGTTGAGAACAACTTGTTAAAATTCTGGGGAGTAAGGGCAGTTTAGAAATACGCATACAGAGAAGTGTTCTAATTACTTGACTTCAACCACTTGTAAGTATCCCAGTAAGTGATAAGATGCAGTTCTGTTTTTAAGCATGGCATGACCAACTCCCATCAATGAGATGAGGCCATTCAGCCGATTACTCTGGTTTGCTAAAAGGGATCAAAGCGAGAGGAACATTTTTTAAATTAAAGACTGCATATATTATGCAAGCTTAACAGTGTTGCAGCTGTGTGTAGGCAGCACAGTGCAAACAGGCTTACTGGCAAAAGTAAGGTCAAAATCACAAATGAAATCCTTTTTCTGAGAGAGATCCCACTATCATCCATTTCCCTTTCCTTTTTCTTTTTTAATTTTAATAACAAGAGGATACGACTCACATCCGGGATATTACAGTCACGAATTTTTCACTTCCCTTGAGCAGTGTGGTTTTTGTGCATGTCATGATGCAACAACTTACTTTCCTTCTATTGCTTAAAACAAATAATTTCAGAATCTTCCTTGCACAGTCTAAAGAGAGATAATCAGCCTTTTGATGCATTGACATTTATTCTCCTGAAAAGACAGTGCACCCCATGTGGTACTGCTTAAAATCTTTACTGTTCAAAATCTCATTCTATGCTGTTTGAAAGA
>JAWWMO010000138.1:133624-158312 GCA_035047845.1 Dendrocincla fuliginosa
TGAAAAGACAGTGCACCCCATGTGGTACTGCTTAAAATCTTTACTGTTCAAAATCTCATTCTATGCTGTTTGAAAGACTTAGAGGACTCAGCTGTGCTGCTGGTGCAAATGATGCAACCTTGAAGCCACTAGTTCTGGGGTTATTTATAAGAGCTGAATGTTTAGCCCCAGCTGATTATGTTATGTTTCCAAGGATACTGCTTTTAGAAATGTGTACGTCAAGACAGAACCAGATCGAGGAGTAAAGACATTTGCATTCAGCATTTCCCCTCCAACAAGGGTCACTGACCTGCAGATCGGAGCTTTCTGAGGAGTCAGGTCTCTCCATTGCTCTGGTCCTTCAAGGAAGCAGCAGGAGTACAGTCCCTTGAGGAGACTGTAATTAAAGCATGTGAAGATTAGCACAAACTGTAGGGCCCCCTTTCTCAGCCTAAGTGTTTTTGGGCAGCAGCAGTGCCAGCCTGCCTCTTTTATGTGTCCCAGGAGTTTTCAAACACCTTCACTCCTGTGTGGGCAGCAAGGGAAGCTTTTCTCCTAAGGTCTGGCAGATGGTGCTTGCACAGCCTCAGTCCAGCTCCTTTTGGCACTTGTGAAAAATGCAAGTGTAAAAATCCCAGATGTGTGCATATCATAGCTGTAGAGCAGGACCAGGCAAATGGAATGGCAGCACCTTGTTGTAAGGGAACAGCCTAGCACTGAAGGGAAAAGCAAACTTAAATACACTGTTCTGCAGCTTAAATACAAGGTTTGTTCCTGCGGACTAAGCTTGTGAGTTGGTCCAGGGTTTATTTATACAACCTGGAGCTGTAGTGAACATGTCAGCACTTGGCTTTTACCACAGAGCAGGATCAAAGTATCCACAGATAGGATTTTTGCTTGCTTTGGTTTGGATTTTTTGTGGTTTTTTAATGCATGTGTGGTGGTTGTATTAACATGATTTTTTGGATGCCGTGGTTATAATTCAGTTTTCTTTGCAGGGGTCTTCAATAATTCTGACAATTTATTCTCATAACATTGTAACATTGATAAGCAGAGCTAACTGAACATGAAATAGAGTTCTCCTTTTTAGTTACTGTTACAAACTAATCTCAGTTTGCAAGTTGGCTAGAGAATACAGACTCAAAGAGACACTTGTAAAAGGCAAAACTGATTTCAAACCAGGTGAAAATGAGTTACTCAGGTCACAAACGTGCAGCAGTATTGCTCAAAGTGCAGAGTCAAAGGTGCGGTTGTGAAACCCTCCATGAACATTGCTGAACAATTCTTGTTTAGAAAAAACACACAGTTTTAAGAAATGGCAGTGACACTACAATTAAAACCCCTGAGCAAAACTATAGCCCAGAACTGTTGAGTAGGAATGATGCAGGAGCCTCTTCTACATTGATCTCTCCAGTTATGAGATTTTTTGGTTGCTATCTTGTTAAAATTTGTACCTGTTCCAGGAGAGCTGAGCAGTTAAATTGCATTTGTTGGTGGTAAAGTGATGAGCTTTATCATAGAGTGTCTCTTAGTAGCTGCTCTTGCAATTGCTTGCAGTCTAAACGCCTATTCCAGTTTATTTTCTCTGGACAGATACACAAAATAATTTACTCCTGGCTAGGGATTAACACTGGAGATGGTTGAGATGAGCATTTAGAGTAACCCTAGCTTAGATGCTGGAGAGCTCACACTAAGTTTTGACCTTACGTTCAGATAAAACCCCAGAGAAGTGGGAAGGGTTTAAACACCACCACACTGTTGGTGTCTGCTGAATAACAAACTGCCAATTCCAAAGCTCTGTGCAGACCTCTGAGGAGGGGGCTGCTTTGTGCAGTTTCCCACTCTGCCAGCATTGCTCATACCTAACTTTACAAAGTCGTAACTAAACAGCATTGTCAGGGTGGATAAATCTAAGGAAAACTCTGGATCTTAAAAGCAAAACGCTAAAGGCAAGTTGCTGGACTCTCAGGAACAGTTACTGATGGGGTTTGGCTGGTAATTACACGGAGTGTGGCCTTGCGAGCGAGCCAGGGCAGTGTAAACTGCGAGGCTTGGGGGGGGCACAGTTTCTGTCACCATGTGGCAGTTCAGTACTAGATAAGAAAATGAAACCCTTAATTAAACACAAGCCCTGCTGATTTGTGCGTGAAAGTTGTCTGGTTGTGTCTGCAGGCAGAATTGGACAAGGCTCGTTCTTTTAAAAGTTACATTATAGGAACTCACTTTAGTAACGTTATGAGAGTGCGTGACAGCTCTAAGTAGACTTAAACACATTTTTATCCTAAAGTGAGTTGACAGCACTTAATACGGAAAGTTAAAATATATTTTGTACTTAGGAAACCCCACAAAAACTTGCTAGATAAGACTACAGGAACTAATACATGCAGAACTTCAGAGGAAGTAATCAGTTCAAAAAAGGATCAGTGCAGAGTTTCTTTATCTTTCATTGGTACAATTTCTTAAGAACTCTACCCAGGAAGGACTATAAATTTCTTGAGAGACTTACCTGGGTAAGATTATAAATAGGGTTGCTGTGCTCTCTCTGGTTGTTAATTTTGCAGGTGCTCAGGTTTTTTGGTTCATTTTGTGTGGGAAATGCAACCTTAAACGTAGCAGACAAAAAAAACAAAGATGAAATCACGTGAACTAAGCAGTTGCACCACCCAGAACATTGTAAATGGAAGCTAAATTGTCTCCAAGCTGGCTGAGCCCCCTGGGGAAAAACCCCTAACCCTTAGCTAAAGCTGTCAGTTTGTCCAGGAAAAGCTGCCAATTTGGATACTTAAGGATCCACCTCTCGTTGAAGGGGTGACCCGGGGAGAGGAGACCTCAGGGTTTGCAGGGTACAAACTCCCGGGCTGATGTGGAGTTACTGAGACTCATCAGAGGAGTGCACCTGGGAGCGGTGAGACTGAGCAAAGGATTAAATGCACCTAGGGTCCTTTAAAAACTATATTCACCTCCTACCCAGGGGCAGACTCTGGCTGAAAGGGCACAAGCAGGGAGTGCTATAAAAATACAAATTTTCTGCTGTAAAAGTATAAATTCTCTCCAGTAGAGCACAGTGGGTAAAGTCTGTTTCTCTTGCAAAGAGCAGTCAACAAAATCCCTCTGGCATTCAGATCCATTTGGACACCAGGGAAGGGTATCTGCTGAATATCCTGGGGGTTTCCATGTCAGCTGGCTGGTTCCTGTGTCACTTGTGGTGCCTGGCAGTGCATTCCTACCTTGGAGTTACATGGGTTGGTGACAGCCCGCGCAGTGGGGCCCGAGGGGAGCCCCTGCACAAACCGTACATGGCAGCAGCACGCTCAGCTGCCCTCAGTACCTGATGGAGTCACTTCTCATCCGGAGCATGGTGACACTCACTGTCACTGTGCCCCGGTATGCAGCAGAGAGAGGGGCCCACAGGATGCCAACAAGTCTTGGTGACAAGCAGACCTGTCCCTGTTTGCCTCACTAACAGAAAGCGAGCAGGGAGGGAAGCCCCCAGCCTGTGTTGGACAGTCAGATGGTGCCTGAGAAGGGACAAAAACAAAGTAGCAAGGAGGAGTCCGTTCTGTTGAGGCAGGCAAGAGCTGTTTTGTGTGAGGAACGATTTTAGCCTTTGGGTTTGTAAAACTTACTGTATTGGCTTCCCAAACCTTCTTCAGCCTCTCACCATGAATCTGATGCCTTCTACTCTAGCTGTGCTGTCAGCAGCACTTCCTCCAGCTGACCTGGCTTTGGCACTGGGGGATGGGGAGTTACTGAACTTGCACGAGTCCAGCAGCATCTCCCATGGGTACCTGCTGTCAGGGAGCAGAGCTCATGTTTGCGGAGAGCAGGAAGCTTACCCAACTGCCACAGGTGGAACTCCAAGGTTGGATAGTGGAGAATGCTGGTTCCATATCCCTAATGTGGGAGCTTACCAAGTTCTGCTCTCGGAACCACTCATGTCTCAGGGGCCAGGTTGGAACTTGGGTACTTGAGCAGTAATTAGGGACTACATGATTTTCAAGTAGCCGCTACTTCTGTCGAGCCTGCTCAACTCCCTTGAGCTGAGCTGCCTCCCTACACTGCCTTGGTCACAGTGTGCTGAGCCTGCTCCCCATTTCCTTAACTACTGTCCCTCCACTGTGGATGAGGGGTCAGCCAGCTGACTGCACACGGGTAAGATTTTTCAAGGCCAAAATCAGCTTAAACGGTTCATTATCAATTATACATCAACCTAATTGGATCATTTCCTGTAGGAAGAAAATATGCTCAGTTTATGTACTGGGAATCCAGGAAGCAAACTATTAGACATTTAAGGAGAGGGGGAGGAGGAATGCAGCTAGTTATCATTAAAAGAATTATTCTGATTGAATCAGTCATCTTCTTTAATCCCCTTGGACGGTCTAATCTTCAAGCTGCGCTCGGTGCAAGGTTCAGAAGTAACGCTGCGCTATGTTTTCCATGTGATTGAGACCGAGGAGATAGTTTTGGGAATTACTGCATGTAGTTGTTAAAAGGAATCAATGGCCTGGAATAGAATGCTTTCTGCTCTACCCTTCACTGCTGTGCAGCCCTTAATTTGACATTCTCTGACATATTACAAACCATATAATGTTCTCCTGGAGCACAGTGAGCTTGATAAGCCAGCACCGGCACTGACACAGCTCCAGTTAGTGTGAGCGTGCCTGTGCCCTGTGATTGGGATGGAACTTGTCAGCCATCCCTGCACGCCTGGCAGCTCTGTTACATAAGGGATGCTGCACAACTTGCTCCAAAGGAAGCAGTCACAGGTCCAAACAAAATCCAGTGTTTCATTAGTGAGAAGTTGCTTCAAGCCACATTTTTCTAACTAATGGGAAAAAATTAAGTAGCCTGAACAACTATTTTCCTGTTATGGAAAGTAACAGTTTTTCTTGATTCTTAGTTGCATTACTTTGTAAGTAATGGGTTTAGGGTTGTTTTTAGTAATTTCGGGGTAAAGGTTTCAGTGCTGTTAAAATACGCATCTCATGACCCGCAGTTTTGTCATCTCCATTTGCTTTCCTCAACGACTGCCAATGAGGTACTACTCAGCCTTGGTGTAATTAGAATATTCTCACTAACCTAACACTGCGCCAGGCTTCTCTCGGGTGGTGATTTTATGCAAGACCATATGTCTCTGGGATTTTTTTCTCTTAGAAAGGGGACAGGGTAGCAGACTTCCCCTTCCCCTTGCTCTTTGTCCACGGCACTGCCGAGCAGCTTCAGGGAGCAGGCCAGGCTTGGCAGCAAGGTGCAGTTATGAGCACAGATGTTTGGCAGCAGAGGGAGGTAGGACCTGTTAGATATTAACTGCTGCAGTTCCTTCTCTTTGTTGGAGAGAAGCACCAAAACGGTGTTTTCAAGAAAAGCATGTGTTTATTTCCATGTTACCCTGAATGGATTGTGTTCTGTCTAGTGTGAGGTGGTCCTGCTGCCTCGTGGCCTTCTACACAAATCAGCACTGCAGAAGTAAATAATAGGGTTTGCTTGAACACAGCAGGGACACGTGATGTAGAACCAGCATTAGAAAGAATGGAAGGCTTCACTTTGGAAACAAGTAATTAATTTCAGGGAGTTCAAATGTTAGTTGCTGTACAGAGGAGCTGGCTTGTCCAGAGCCTGAGGTGGGTTGTGCCTCAAAGATCCTGTTCATGATTAAGGTTACATGAGTGTGATCACTGACATCAAGGGCTCTCCTTGTATTAATTTCCTCTGATATCCTATTCTGGGTCTTTATCTTTAAAGGTTAACTGTGCCACAGTATTAGGGGGCACAAGTCCTAATCAGGTAAAAAACCAATAGGTCACAAATGTAAAAAACCTGTAACTATGCCAGTCTAAGTACATCTTAAATTCTTCATCACCTTGATTTCACACGTGTTCGCTTTATGTGCCATAAGGATCAGTGAATTCAGCATGAAAAATCCTGTTCTGTGGACAGTTAGTATTTCAATCTCTACAACAAAACCAGCAAGTCCATCACACTAATTAAATACCTCCTCCTTTTCTTCTGTTTCCTTTTTACTGCCTCAGCAATAATGGGAAAAAAAGGTTTCAAGTTAGAGGGGAAAAGAAAAGGAAGTAAGCTGCTAGTAGTACTTCTAAGTGACTCATAACAAAACAAACCCGCATGGAAACATGGGGTGAGCTCAGTCTTGGTTCTGCCAATCAGAAGGAATGAAACAGAACAGCTTTAGGAACTAAACAGCCTGGACATGGCTAACCCAGCACCAGCACAACAGTGCCTTCATCACCCATTCCTCTGAGGAGCTCCACATGGAGCTGACACGAGGCTCAAAGAGGCATTAACTCTCTGGAGACGGGCCTCAATGAAGAGCAGTGTTCCACAAGCTGTGACAACTTCCTGCAGCACTGACCAGGGCTCCTAGACCCCACCTCCACACACTGCTCCTCCACCTGTGCATGCAGGAGTCCTGTTGCTGCCTGCCACTTAAATGGCTGCACCCATGCCCAGTGACTTTCCTGTCCAGCCAAAGTTGCAGGCAATCCCTTACCACGAAAGAGCTCACAGGAGTAGGTGCCACAGCTGGCAGTCATGGAGACTTTGCCTTTGGGCACAGATCTGACTGAGGCACAGAATACTCAAGGTGGATTTAAGTGCTCTTACGTTATCAGGGCCCTCTCAAACACCACCTTCGCTTCCTGCCCCCTGCTTGCAGTACATTTATCGCACTGCATATCCATGTTTAGGAGTGACAAGTACTTAATCATGTTTACCGCTCTGTCTTGAGATAGATCCTGATAAGAGGTGCAATTCTTAGTGAGGCTGGCTTTGTGGTTACCTGGCAGAGGAGCCTGGCACAGCACATGAGGAAAGCACATCCCTGTGGCACGTACTCCGGTTTTACTTAGCTTTGCAGTTTGCCACAGTTTCTAGCTCTGCTTGCCTCTGCGTTACAGTTTTATTCACTAACTGTTCTGTTTGGAATATCTCTAGAGAAAATTGCAGACCCCACATTTAGGAGGGAGAGAGGAAAGAAAAGGTTGAAATCTCCACAGGAAATCTCTCACAGCCTGAAGTTGGCTGTGAGGCTGCCATGTAAGGAGCTCTTGGGGCTGTGCTGCCATCTCTGACTTGCACACATACACTTAGCACACTTTGGCTTTCCCCTGGAAATCACAGCAGCCTGATTTGGGATCAGCTTCCAGGGAGCACTGACATAAACAGAGGTGTACATGTTTGGGTGAAATTGTAGGGACTAAAGGCCACTGGTGACCATGGAAATATTTAGCTGTTCAGAATCATTAGCATGTAAAGCCTGACCAAAACGTGTCAGAAGCTGTCCCCCCTCCAGCAGTTCCTCATTATCCTGACCTCTGTCCCAGGAACCAAACACCTTACACAGCTACAGAGCATTTTCTAGACTTATAATCATTGTGGTGGTTCCGTAAAGAATGCAGCTGTACTAATGACCTGCCCCAAACCCTGAACCCAGAGTACTGTTCTGGCCAGGAGCAGATGCCATACAAGATATGATTTATGGTGCTGCCTGCTGCCAAAAACTTTTGAACTGTATACGGGGCTAAGCAAAACAGAGCGGTGCTGCAAGATAAATTGACACTTGGCGTATTTTTTAATTGCCACTGTACAGTTGGGGTGCTCACGGCTCGTTACTAGTGCACTGTTCTCCCAGTTTCTTGGAACACAACCTTCATTAGCGTACTGAAAGTTGTTTTAGCCTGTGTGTGTAACACTGTGCCGCCTGGTACAGCTCTGCTCCACAGTATGTTCTGAGGGTATGGCAGGCTAAATACTCAGAAAGCTGCTGCTTCCCTGTTAAAGCACCAAGAACTTGTAAAAGGCAGCAGCAAGGGTGAAGAGTGAGTCAGAGCAGAGCCAGTTACACAGAACCTGTGACAGGTTAAAGAGGTCCTGCAAGGTGGGTCCAGAAGGCACATTTGCCATGTCAAGAAATATTGGCATAAAGCAGGGGCAAGATTCATAAACAAGGCAAAATTCATAAACAGAGGTGAAGTTTGCAAAGACCACAAGTCCTGACGTCAGCCTGTTACTTGGCTGCCTTTCTGCAGCATGTTGCTGGGACATCTGCCCTGGCTGTGCTAATGGCATGATTTAGGTGCATTTCTGCAGCTCAGAACTGACAAAACTGGAGTCTGTGGTCAATTTGGTCGCTTTTGGGTCTGAAATGGATGGCATTTCTGTGAAAGAGCTCTAATGGGAGGAAATGTGTTATTAGTGACAAAAATGGGAATGTACTGCATTAGAAGGTGGGTGAGAACTTGTGTTGTTAGCCTTTAGGAACCTTCTAATAGGAAGTGCATAGAAATCCATGAAGATGGACATGGATTTTAAGTACTCATTCACAATCAGGTTGGTTAGGAAAAAAATGCAGTAGTGAAAAGTGGTGCCAAACAGAAGAGCTGATAAAGTTTTCTATAAAGTCAATAAATGTACTTGATAAAAAATGCCTTACAACTGTTTTGAGAAGATTTACATGTGCTTGCCTGTAAGCCACTGAAATAGCCTGAAAAAGAGACAAGTGACAGACAGCCAGTGGGCTTTGGAGAGGAAATGTGCCCATTTTGGTAGTTAGGAGCTCAACAGCTCCAGTTTGAATGGCCATCGTGCTCAGAGGGAGCTGGGCAGCGTGTGCCAGTGAGCTTGCATCAAGGGTGAATTAGCTCGTGAGCCCCCATGGGTGTCTCAGATGCCTCTACTCTGTTAATTTACGCTCTTGGGAGTGTTTTGAAGTGATTAACTTGCTTTCCTGAGAGATGCTATAGAAACTGTACAGTATCCATTCACTAAGTAGCCATAGGAAGGGATTTCACGTGGAGGCTGCTCTGCCTCGAGCCAGCCCTGTGGAGCAGCGCCAGAGCTAGCACGGAGCAAGAGCTGCGTTCGTGCCACTGGCTCCTGGGGTGGCTGCTCTAAGAACTGGTCCCAGAAACCACCAGAACATTTTTCAAGTCTTGGATGTCTGGTGGCAGCTGCTGCTGCAGCAAAGTGGCAGCAGTGTAACAGGTCCTGTACATGGGGGAGCTACAGAATAATTTCCTCAGCAGCTTGTTGTGGTGGTGGTGTTGAACAAGAGGATGTTTGGGGCCTGGATTTCGTATCTCGTTTGCTTTTAAGTTCAAGAGACTGACTACCTTCCAGAGCAGAACTCTACTGCCTCCCTTGTTCCACAGCCACACAGTTCCTAACGAGCTCACAGCTGTAGTCTCTTCACTTTGATTAGGCTCTGGTTCCAGCTGAACCAGTCCTGCACAGTACAGTTCAGCCTCAGATGGGGAAGAACACCCTCTAGTTTCTCTACACTTCTCCATTTCTGCAGCTGCAGGACAACAGGTTTCTACGGTTTCGCACTTGGGTTTGTGGGGAAGTGGTTCTCTCTGTGCCAGCCAACACTTGGGTGGGGGAATGGGAGAAAGCCTTTGAGAGCCTGGGAGCAGAGTCCCGTATTTGGTGCGGTGCTCTGAGAATCAAGGCGATGACATAAATTCTCTGCATCTCTCCTTGCGTGCTGTTAAACCAAGGCAATTCATAGTCTTGAATTTTATGTCAACAGAGTGCTTAACTATCCTACCCAAGAATGGCCTTATATAGTTATTATTTCAACTTTTCTTGTGGGCAGTACATTTCTAAATAAATTTGTGGTGTCCTGGATTATCACGGACAGGGAAAGGGGAAGCATTTTACAGATTTTTGTGGAGGTCATTTTGACCTTGCTGACTTTGCAGTCCAGGTTTCCACAGCAGGACAGTTTAAAGTCAGTCTTAAATTATATAGGACAGGGGGATGAAGGCATATTAAACAATGCACATGGATTGCAGGGAAAAATCAGGCAAAATGCCTTCACATCAGTTCTCCCGAAGAGAGAGGAGATTTGTATTGGAGTGCTGGAGTGCCCTGTGCTGGCTGGGAAGGAATAGCTTGCATGGAAGTGTAAAGATGAAAACAGATATAAAAGACTGAGCAAAAATAAAGAAAGGCCTCAAGTTTCTGTACCTTCTTTCGAGATGTGCAAATATGTTCTTTTTTTCTACACATGAAAGCACAAGTACCAGTTGCTGCCTTGGAAAATATTTTTAGTTTTCCGTTGTGGCAGCAGAATCCATGTGAGCCAAACCATGCACACAGCTGGGGCTTGGTACAGCTTGTGAGTTGGACCCTGCAAAAGGTGCTCTGATCTTTATGTAACTACTGGAAAATGCAGTTCTGAACAATGTTTCAGTGTTGCTTACAGGGGATATTGAAGAGAACCCAGAGCATAAAGGGTTAAGCAGAGAGCTCTAAATGCTTCTGATTGGTTCCACCTGATTCCAGTTAGTCCTTTACGAGGTTTGATTTCTGCTTTTTGAGCTGACTCAATGATTGTTGAAGGGAGGGGCTTATGGGGACAAGGCAGATGTCTATACCATTACTGTTCTGTGTTTTAAAGCATGGACTATCAAGAAACTTTTTGAAGGATCAAAAAGAACCTGCTAAACTTAGAAACTCAAACTGTAGTAGTTTGTTGTTTTTTTCCCTCCTAATATAAGCTGTGTTGTGGGGAAAATGGCAGTCTTACACCACCCCCCTTGCAAAGAGGCTGTGTCTCTGAACAGTACAGCTTGCTTAAGCTAAGCAGAGGAGACCAGTACTAAAAAAGATGAAAAATTACTGTCAAAGCAATTATTTCTAGGAACAGTATTAACAGCCAGTATTTTCCTGCTTTAGTCAAGAGCAGCACATCTATGTATATAAAAATGAATTCCATGCAGGACATCAGTGTATCCTGAACCCTATAGTGAAAATAGCTTTTGTTCATGATTTTTGATCATTTTGTCTAGGCCATATTTCATCTCAGTTGGGGTTGCTCCATCTGGCCCCTCCCAGTTTATGCTTAAGTCCGAAGGGAGTTAAATGTGTCCAAATAGGTTCTTCCTTGATTTGCATTGGATTTGAAAGCACAATGTTAGCAAATTCACCCTGGGATGCAGCAAAATTGGAGAACTGCTTTCCAAGGGAAGTTAGGTCCTGTCCCAAACTCTCTTCCCCTGTCCCTGACCCCAAATTCATAACATGGACCCTTCATCAGACACTGGGCAAATGGGGCTGAGACAGGAGTTGGGAAGTTTCTCCCTGTCTATAAAGTGGAGCTTCAAAACCAAAATTACTGAATTCCATGCCAGCTGCTGAATCTGTGCTGCACATAAAGTTTGTCTCTAGTCTCAGCTTCACTTGGGCTGTTCATCTGACTCTTAAGGGAAAAAAAAATAGAACATGCTGTTACAGCAAAGGAGTAAAATACTGTATTCCTGCTGTATTTTAGTTTGCACAAAATATTGCCCAACCCCCAAACAAACCACGGGAAACTTCTCTCCACACTGCAATAGAAATGAAAAAGCCGAAGCCCTTTTTTGGAAGCACAGCGAGATCCTCAGCTAATACAAACTGCTTGGCTTGCACTGAACTCCAGGCTACATTCTTTCCTAAGATCTCTCTTGCTGTCTCTCATCCAAATGTGTGTGCCTGCAAGGTCTCATTTTCCTTAAATACTACTTAATACTTACAAATGGGTTTTAAAGCACTAAAAATATAATTTGTGCACAACAGTCTGTGGAGAGAGAGGAAATTTGGGAAGTGTTCAGTGGGGGAGGCTATTCTCTTTCTTGGAGCTTGGCATGCTTTTTGTCAGAGCAGTGACTACATTATGATTTCTTCTGGGCCTGGATATGTAGCAGCAGAAGTCACTAGCAAAGACTGTAGACAAAGTGAAGAGAGTTGTACTTAAAGAAAGGCAGAAAGAGTTAAGAGCGAGCCAAGAGGGGCATTCCCAGGCAGTCAGGGCAGCTCATCAGCAGGCACAGCTCTGGCAAGTAGAGGTAGAAGAGCGGCAGGAACAGGGCTTCCTGCTGTGCACGTGGTTACAGGAACCTGAGTTGATTCCGTGGAGTATTTCTGAACTCTGCTAGAAATACCACTTCCAAGAGGGCAAGCTAAAGTGAGACATCCCCGTCTGACGGCAGGCAGCGGAATCGGGAGCACCGCGCGTTCCTGCTCTGCTTTGGGGAGGGCAGGGTGCCAGCACTCAGAATAACGTGCGCTTGGCTTCACCACAGAGGGTTGGAACACTGCTTTGGACTGGATTACGTTTTGGATCAGGCTCCTTGTGACTAATTTTTGGCTTAAACGTTAGGATTGGGGTTCATGGAAAATTAGGTTAGGGATTTGGGCACCATTGTGTTTTGAAGGCTGTGTCAGGCTTAACAAACTCATCCAAGGCTTAGAAACTCTTAGACTTGACTGTACAGGCATTCAGGAGCTGTGTATGCTCCAGGCAATGTCTTGCAAAGTCAGACTTAGCAAATCTAACCTGTAGCTGTGTATGTGTGTCTTCTAGGGTCAAGCAGTTTTTTTAAATTAATATTTGCTCACTGAAACAGCACTCTGAAACCTATTTTTGACTCATTTCTTGCTTTGCAATAGGTTTTGAAGCAATCATGCACTGAGATTTTATATTTGGAGCCATCCAGTGTCTGTGTGGGAGGTAAGATTTTACAATTCCAAAATAATATTCAATTATTATAAAACCATGCTTTCCTTGTTTTACCCAAAGGAAAATACACACGTCTCTAGAAGAAAATATTTCTAACTTAAAAAAAATCCTTAGAGAGTTCAAGAAAGGTAGATCCTGCTCTGCTGCCTCCTTCTCAGAGGAGGTGTCTGCCAGGGCCAGGGCCTGCTTCCACAGCTCGGGTAAATCATGTGAAAGTTGGAGAGCATTTACCTGTCCCTATCCTGTGATTCCTGCTCTGCAGTGGCCCCTTATCTGCCCCAAAATCTGTGGAGTGTAAGCTGTAAAGCATGTGACTGCAATTTTGAGCAGCAAGAGCAATACATTTATGAAGTATGAGTTGCACAAAATTTTAAAGGCTTGTCTTTTTCTGAGCTTCACAATCCACACATAGTTGGAGACCAGTCAAAATAAGGTAGCTGCAAAATCTTACTTGGATATTTTTGTGAATACATGGATCATCTGGGTGAAGTCAGTGGCCCTGGTAAACTGTTTTCACTCCTCCCCTGCACAGCTCACAGATAGTGCAGCCCTTAGGCAACTTCCAGGGGAATAGTACTAAGAAGAAACATTTTCTTCATTAGGTGCTTCAAGTGAGCCTGATGCAGGTTTGGGGAATCTTCTTGTTTTGAGCCCAGATTTCTTGTTCACTGAGAAACTGTTACTGTGCAACTGAGCCCCCGATTCTGTTGTTAGGCAGAATCCACTTTCAGTTTCATAGGGCTACCTCAGTGATAAAGATTTGGGAACTAATCCTAAATGTTCCCTAGTGTGACCCAAGGAGAGCTCAGTAGAAGGATTCCAGTAAAAAGGAAATCTTAGCAAGCTGGATGCCTTGCTATGTTGTGCTTCCTTTATTGCAGACTAAATTGCAATTGCCCTGGTGTAACTTATTGCAGTGCACTGAAGGTGGGTGATTTTGAGTGTTTGCTTTTCTCTCCAGAGGAGTTTCAAGTTGTTCTTAGAGGAAGTGGCTTAACCCTTGGTGGGAGAACGGACAGTGTGACTTGTACCTATCAAGTGAATGGAACTACAATCCGTAAGTATTGATGTTAGAGATCATCTGCCTTTTCAGTTCTTATGCAGTGATTGATTTTGCTTCTCATGACCTTGGTTGATTAAAATTCAAAGCGAAAAATATTGAGAACAGGAAAGCTCTGAGGATAAGTAATAGGAGGAAAGTTATTTCACACTTTGCTCAGTGGTTTGATTTTGCTCCCGGGTGCCATTAGCTGTAAGGGCTCTGAGCATTAGCATGGTGAGAACTGTTGGCTCCTGATGATCAGGGAGGCAGATGTTTGCTGATGAACAAACCCATGGCTGCAGTGTACTGACCCTCCTGAAAGAGGCCTTCTGAAAGGCCACCCAGGCCACAACATCTCATTGCAATTCCCAAAGGCACTTACCTTGTTGTGTTGGCAGGTCACTGCCCATTCTGGTTGGTGTGCCAGGTGTGGAGTGATGCTGCTGTGCGTTTCAGGGTGTGGCTGCACCTCCGTGACACAGAATCAGTCCTCCTCCTGCAACAGCAAAGAACAAGGCCAGTTCAGAACAGCAGGTGCATTTTCCCCGTGTTTCACCAGCATAGTGAGGCTTGCTGCAGCCACATCTCAAAGCAATTCTGTTTCAGACAGTGACCCTGGCACCTTTAGCAGGCACTCCCTGCAAACTTGTATCTGAATTTGGTTTTTTATATCCATAAACTGAAGTGGATGGCTAGGATAAGTACATCCATCTTCTAGCTCTAAGCAGCATCCATTAGATGCCAGCCAGACTGGAAAGCAACCAAAGTTGCTGGAGTAGTAGAAAAAAATCCAACTGATTTTTTCCTTGCCTACTGTCTGATTTCTGTATTAGCCTATCTTAAATTCCTACCCAATTGAAGTTGTGTTTCCAGTGTATTTCTGTCCTTACCTGGATATCATATATATTTGAATGGGCTGCCAATCTCTCCTGTCTGTTAAATACCTACAATAATTTGGCAGAATAGCAGGACAGCCCAGTAGTTCTGGATACCAGCAGCCTGTGTAAGTCAGTTCTGCTTGTATAAATTTCCCTTCAGTTTCCATTACAATTGTCACCTCTGTTTCCCATTGCCCACAAACACTTACTAGCATCTGATGTGAGAATTGCCAACTACAGCTCAGGGCTGCTTGTTTTTCTTGGCTTCAGGAAGGGGTGTGCTGAAGCACACAAGGGGAGGGGAATGGCACAGTGATGTATTGATTATAAAAACACAATCTGCTCTATGGGGTCTTGCCAGGGCCTTCTACATCTCCCCCTGGTTCACTTCTTCAGCAATGGACAACAGTGAATGTTTGTGTAGGAAGGAAACAAAGCAATTTCATGTGGTCCTTCCCACTATACACAAGCTCACCCTCTATAGCTCTATGCTGGCTCCAAGTACTTTGGTCTCAGAGGAAGCCTAAAATGGGCCAGTGGAGCCAGAATGGACAGGAAGACAGGCAGGGCATTTGGAGCAGTGGCAGGAGGAAGGAGACAGTCCCAAGAGAAGGCCATCGTTCTCGTGTCACTGTATTGTCCTCTACAGAAGACTGGCAGTCCCTCGGCAGAGCCCTCAGTGTCCAAGGGCACAGGGGGGTGGTCAGGAGAGGATGTGCTCAGGTTAGAGTTCCCCTCCCGGAGCTCCCTTTGGGACCAGCCTCTGAGCACACCCCTACCGTGTCAGTTTCTCTGCTTTTGAAAGATGCGTTTGGCATGTTTCTTGTTCTGCATTTATAAAGAACCATTACCAAATGCTAGAAAGGAAACCTGCCAAATGGAGCTGTGGGATAGAAAAATAATCTATGAAACATACCATTAAGACAAAAACATATGGCAATGTGCTAATCCCTCTTCCCCACCTCACAACTAGCCCCAAATCTAGGCCAAGCAGTCAGTGCAGATTATAGCACATAAGAAAAGCTCTTTTATGCCAACAGCTCCTCCTTCAGCTGCCCCTGAACTTACTTGTCTGTCTGCCTGTTCCTGAAACGCAGGACAGTCATCTCCATGTTGATCTGGCAGATCATTTATCTGCTCTCACCCTGCAGTCAGGACATAATCCCTGTACAGAAATGACCAGTCCTGTCATGGGGAAGTGTGAGAGGATGGCTGTGCACGCAGGAAGAGAATTTTCCCCAGTTTACCAAACACACAAGGTAGAAGAGCTCCCTCCTCACCCCTGCAGAATAGAAGTACCGTGCTGGACACAGGGGCTCTACAAACAAGTGCTTCATGTTTTCTACTAGTAAGTGCTTTATAAGTGTAAGAGGTGTGCATATGACAGAGACTCAAAAGCATAAGAAACACCAAAGAAACAGACACTCCAATCACAACTAACAGAACAGTCTTGGAATGCAGTTCACACGGATGGAGCCAATTAGAAACAAATCTTCATCTTCCAACTACCAGGAAACCCCTAATAATGTTCTCACTCTCCATAATAATGGTGTTGATTCTAGGAAATCATCTCTCTGGCAAGAGCACGAGCTGACTCCAGTTAAATAAAATGGGCATTGTAACACGGACTCACCTGGCATTTAAAGCCAGTCTGGGTCTCTATGTTTGTTACCTTGGGCCTGCCTTGCTGCCAGTTTCAGACATGACTTGACAGGGAGTTCAGGCAGCAGCTCCTTATGACAGCACAGTATAGTAAGCTCATGTGATTTGTTTTTTTCAGATGAAAAACCTAAAACAGTGGAATCTGATTTTTTGCTCTGCCCTGCACCGATCCTGTACAAAAGTGGCCAGTAAGTACTGACCAAATGTCATCCAATGTTTTGCTGCAGTTGGCGCCATTATCACTGATGTTAATTGTGAGGGGTTTGGCTAGAGGCAATCTTTTGTTGCTTTCACAGGGGATTGTAATTGTTGCATTTTTTCCTCATTCTTATGTTATTTCCCTGGTGTATATGCCAGCGTTGGAATGGGCTTTAAATAGTCATTGTGACCAAACCCATTTGGACAGTGCCTTAAAAATGAATATTCAGCCAGTTTATGAAACACTGAAAAGGTCTGGCTTGTCATAAGTTTTATGCAGATTAGCTGTTTTAACAGGGCATATTATGTTCTCTTCTGGATCATCTTCAGGCTCACAATTAAATAGATGACATTACGACTGACACTTACAAGCTATTATTAAAATTGCATGTCAGGATGGGTACCCCTGCTCCACACATCCTGATCCAACAAGGCACTGCTTTAACAGCCTCAGCACTTGGGCTAAACAGCAGCTCTGGCCTTATTCTCACTGTCACTGACCAGGGGTGCACATTACTTCTGGCCCTTGGAGAACTCATCCTTCCCTCCTCCTCTCCAGCGCAGTGTGCCTCAGGCCCTTCTGATCACTTTGACTTCATTGTGCAGATTCCTGGGACCCCAGGCTAACCCCAAGTAGGAACACTGCACATCAGACCTGGGCCCTATGGGAGGGCCAAGGCTTGGGCTGTTGTCTTTCTCCCTGCTTGGCAAGTAGTTGCTCTCAGAGATTTGGGATAAGATGAATCCTAATCCAATAGGAAGCACAGCAGTTCTGCACTGGCATTTCTGTGTGGCAATTCTAGCAGACTGTACAGATGACTGCTCTGTAGTTACACTTCTGACTTCAGCAACAATCCACCGCCTCAGCTGTGCTGTAAGATGGATAGCAAAGCTCCAAACACACATCTGGTTTGTGCATTAAATGGCAGGCTGGGGGAGGGAAGTTGGAAAGCTGTAGGGGAGTACAGTTCAGTGCCTGACTCCAGTGGGGTGGCTCAGTGCAGTGCCTCCAGAGCTGGGTCACAGCCAGCGGGAGAACCAGCACGGAGCAGAGCTATGCCGAGAGCAGAGGGAGGAGCTGAGAGGGCATTTAACACTGGTGTGTCTCCTGATGTGCACGTGGCCTTTCACCTAGCTGTGGGACACAGTGATCCTGTCCCACGTGCAGCAGGATGTCAGACCCCAGCCTGGACCTCCCATGGTGTAGCAGCAGTGCTCAGCTGAGCTGGGCTGCGGGGGTGTGCTAGCTGTGCAGCACAACAGCTGTACAGCTGCTGGATTGACTAAAACTAGTCAGCACCACTGCAGCTGTAAGAGAACTCATTTTGTCATCAGAACAGTTGGGTTAGAACACTTCCCTCTGCCAGGTATTTCAGTGAAACACTAAACAACAGAACAGCAGAAAATCAGGCCCCAGTATTAAGCTCCCCCAAATCTGATGCTGTAAATGCTTTTTCACACACTGTTAGTCCCAGAGTATGTAAACAGCCAATCCTGCCAAATGCATGGAATGTTTGCATAAATTAAAGCACTGGAAGTTTGTTGCACGTGCTGCATTTTTCCTTACACTGTGAAGTGTTACTGAATCAGACAGCTGCCACCCTGGAACTGCAGCGTGGATAGAGCACCTCAGCACTTGGAGCTGTACAGGTTCACAGGGAAATCTGTTTTCCCAAGGTACCATGTGAAATACAGTTCCCTAACATGCTGTTGAAGGAGTTGGAGCTTTGGCCCAGAGCTGAGCAGTTTTCTGTGCAGAAGACTGACAGCTATGAAAGATATGTACATACTTGAACTTTTGACTTCCCATTGGCACAGCTCAGACTAGTGCTGGATATCTCCCAGTAATTCCTCATGTAGTGGAGCTAATATTAGTCACTAATATAGCAACAACCGCTCTGCTCTTTTCTAGTGTTCTTCTCAGTGGAATTAAGACAACACAAGCAGCCCAAGGTAGTTTTGTGGCTTTTAAACCTACTGCTTGGTTTCTGGGGAAACCATCAAGACTCATCTAACAGGTTTCATTGTATTTTTTTCTGATGTGAGACACTTCCTGTTGCCTGATGAATTAGCAGTTTTCACATGCAGAGCAATACAAAGCCATGTGGAATAGATAAAATGCTAAAGTACCTAGAGTACTGGGTCCATGTACCTCTGCTCTCCTGGACTTAGGCCGTGGAGTACTTCTGCTTCATTCCCAGCTGTTGGCTGGATTGAGTCAGGAGCCTCCCAAGAGCCAGCTGTAGAGTTAATCAAGCATTCTTTTCAAAGCCTGCCTTTCCACAGAACCCTGTAGCAGATGAACATGGTATCCTTACACTGGGTGACAACATGGCTGTGGTGCTTGGGCCATTTAAAATTCCTTCTTGTCCTGCCACTTCTGAAGTGCAAAATGCCATAGTCTGCTTACAAACCCAGCTCACTTACAAGGCTCCTCGTTAGCTAACAGCTGACAATTATTCATGGTTTCCACAGAGGCAACCCATGCATCATGTTACAAAGTATGGAAATAAAGCAGAATGGGAAAGTAGACATAGACCCTTGGGAAGGTGAGAAGGCCAACCCTGGCTGAGTTGCTTTGAGGTCTCTTGCACACTGTGATGACTGGTGTAACAACACAAGCTGGTTAGTAAAAAGGATTCAGATTTTACTGCATTGCCCGTTTACAAGTCACATATTTTTCAGGTCTTGCAGCATATTTGAGAAAATCAGTTCCCCTTTGTAGCTCAGACTTGCATTTGCTGTCCTGCCACAGCTCAAGATAATCAAACCAAGCCAGAGATGGCTTTGACCTTGCTGTTACTGTACTTGTTTCTGCAGTCATGGTGCCTTGGAAGGCAGACAGGGCCCTTGTCTCTTTGAACACTAGTACAGGAGCAACCGGGATACTTTACAAGTCTGCATTCCTTGCTATCTTCACTTTTGTTCTCTCCATTTTGCTGTAAGCACTGTGAGTTTGAATTCAGAGCCATCTGTCTGCAGATGTGATTCACCAACACAGCTGGTTTCTCCTCCAGCAAGCCAGGGGTAAACCCCCCCCACTTTCCATGGAAAGATCAGGCAGGAAGACCTGCATTTCTCTTACTGCCTGAACACTTTAAAATTTGCTTTGATTAGATAAGTGGATGAGAGTAATTACAGTTTAAACTAGCACACCACCACACTATTTTACTGAAATGCTAGTAGGGAATTGTTATGTGACTACTACTCAGCTACCTCAGTCTGTTTCAACTCTTAATTTCTCACTGGAATATTACAGTAACATTTTGGATTTGCTGGTGGCCACTGCAAACATCCAGTCTAATCTTGTGCAGACTCTCCTCTAAGCCAGACGAGAAAGGATGGATCTAGGCTAGGCAGTGGATTATTCAAACGGAACCAACAGGCTGAGAAATTGCCATTGTTCTTAAAATAGTTTAGAGAACTACAGAAGTCTATTTTTTCATGCAGCTGCAGTGCTGCTGGCCAGCTTCCATCTTTCTGTATCCTGCACTTGAACTCAGGGCTTGCTAGGACAGAAATGGTCAACGTCCTTCTCCTTGGGCTTGGAAACTTAAGGAATAAAAAGACAAAAAGGACAAATCCCAGCCTAAACCTGAGTGCAAATGAAACCTCTCTTGCAGGTACCTCGACTTGATGATCAGCTTGCATGCCAGGGTGGTATAGTCAACACTGCTGCTAATGACCTTATTCGTCCTCCATTCAAATCCTCTTGGCTTCAGCTTCCAGCTATCCCTTCCCATATCCTGTCCAACACAAACAGCTGGTGGCACTTAAAGAGCAAAGATTCATTAGGAATTATTTTCTGGGTGGTAGGAAGGAAAATGACTACTCTTGTATTGCCAAATTCTTGGTTGCCTGCAGTTTCCAAGGAGCTGATGAAGTTTGAGGCAGCTCACTTGACACAAAGCACACAGCACTGCAGGAGGTAGTCTGTTACCAATCACCACACTGGGGTTTTTTTTCCATGTATTGCCAGCAGTAAGAGCTGTCACCAACTGCACAAGTTCACAAGTTTAGGGGTACCTTTCAATGTACTTCTTGTCAGACATTACAAGAAGGAATTACTGAGGGAAAGACCAACCTTACTGAGCAAGGCTTACCAGAGTCCACAGGTAACTGGAGCATCAATAGCTCAGACTCTTAGAGCTGTAAGAACAAGTGAGAGCTTTTGTTCTAGAAAGAAAACATAGTGGGAAATTATCTCTAGGACTAAGCATGCAGCTTTATGTCCTGAGCTGCAAATGCTACCTTGAGACATGCTATTATTTGGCCATTAACCAGAGTTCTCACAGGAGCAGCCAGTGTCACTGCAGTCTCTGTTCCTCCTGTTGCCAACAGCTGCTCTGTTGCTTGTGCACTCCTTTGTGAATGGGATGGCAGCTCAGGGGGAACTCTGACACCTACAGCAATGGGTGGTGTCTGCACTGACACCACTTAAGGCTTTAGATATTAATTTGGGTCGTCTCTGATTTGTCACTGATTTATCTTTGATCCTGTCTTGACAACTGAGCTATTGTCCCTTAGACCTTTGGAATAAAAAGATGAGACGAAAGCAGAACCCACATCCATCATCTAACACCTTCAGCCTTTAAGGAACTTATTTCAGGAACCAGCATAGCCACCTATTGTAGCCAGGTGGTTTCCTCTTTACAAGTTCCTTAACTTTTCTCCATATGAAAATATTTTGTGCAGGTTCTGTTCGACTTTTAGAAAACCACTTGTTTTCTCCCCAGCAGGACATTAGCCCTGTCATGATCACTAACACCCTCTGTCTCTTTATGTTTGTTTGCATTATATGGCCTCTATCTATTTTGGTTTGAGCTAGTGCAAAACTAAGCCCCACTTCTTTTGACACTATTTTCATAGCCTCTGACTGCAGGCAAGAGTTCCCTCATTCTCTGGCCCAAGCTTTGGTGTTATGATCTTAGACTCTGGAGTACAGGTTTAGCTGCTCCACTGTTGCTGTGCTGGCAGGGCTGAGGCAATGGGAATCAACCACAAGCTCTAACGATATCTCAGGAGGGGCTTGAGGGAAGCCAAGTCCTGTCTGCTGGGGAAGCCTGGGGCGCTGTGCAACTGGAGGAGACTTGTGAACCCAGGGCTTTGCTTCCTACAGGTTCCTGACAAACCCATGTGAAAACTTAGTTTAAATGGCACTGCAGGAGTCTATTTAAAATGCGCTCACAGGACATTCTTCACAGGAGCTATGCAGACAAAAAACGAAGCTAGCTGAAAGCCCAGGCATCCATGTCAATGGCACTTCTGCCCTCAGTTCCTGCCTCCCTGCAAAAATCTTAGGGTACCAAGAGGAAACACATGCCTCACAGTCAGCTCTAGAATTTCTAGATATCTTGGTGAAAGGTGCTTCCATAACAGTGGAATGGGGGTACTTTGAATCTTTCCAGTTTCCAAGTCTGATTTTTATTAACAGCAGCACCATTTAAGAGGAGGAAGAGCATGGATACCTGAGAGCATGTGGAGATAAATGGATTGTGGGCTCCATCCCGCAGATTACCTCACTGGATTTCTAGACAGCTGGTCCCTTTGGAGGGCAGCTGAAAGGCGCTGTACAGAGCGGTTGTCATGGCAGGCTCCTAAGCAACAATCCTGACTGTCCCCCCTGCCCAAGATGGAGCCTCTTCTGCCTTTACTGCATCCACTGCTGCTTGTGACACGGACATGGGAGGCAGGAACTAAAAAGCTGCCTTTGAATCTCATCTCCTGGGGAACCACAGCCTGTTCCCTTAGACAGCAGAGGTCCCAAACTCTTTGTGCAAACAAGATGCCAAGCAAGTGCTTGCATCCTCAGGGGCATGCCCAGTATGTGCAGGAGCCGGAAAGCCAGCATTTACACGTTTCACTTAACTATACCAAGAAATAAGGTTTTCTACTGTTATTTCCCTTTACTTCCCCAACACTTGCAGGCCCATAAACAAGCCTCCCTGCTTTCTCCCCCCTGCCAGTGTCCAGCAGCATGGAGAGGCACCCAGCAAAGGCATTACCTCGGTGCTGAAGTGTTCACTGGGACATTGTGAACACATCCTATACATTTATTTCTTGCCGAAGCACCTTTATGGGATCTCTACTTTGCCCCTCCTTTTTCCTATGGTTGATAAAGGCACTCAGCAAGGAGAAGCCATGCTTTCTGAGGTGACTGATGCTGAATATGTTTGCCTAATTAACTTCAGGCTAATAATTCTAAGCCATTAAGTAGCTAGTTAGTACATGTTTCAAATAAACACATCTGGTCCTGCCCTGAGTGGAGGTTGTGCCTGCATGTGGGTGACAGATGTGATGTTTCCCCAGCGCTCTCTCTTCAATAATTAACAATGTGTTGGTGATGCAGCCAGAACCAGTGGCCTCGTGGCAGCTGCATGCTCCCCAGGCAGGGCTGAGGACATGTGCCTGCCCTGCTTATCTGCCTCAGAACCAACATGCAGCTCTGAGAAACACCCTTTCGAAGAACTTCAGACTCTTGGCTTTTGGTCTGCAAGGCAGCAGGAGAAGGAGTAATCTCAGGCCACCCAAAGGGCAGAGTGTGGAATTCTCAAGCCCTGTATATTAATCTCTTACTGAACAAAGAAACTTGGGAATGATCCCTTCCTGCTGTGTCACTGCCTGGAGCTGCTGCGCCTGGAACCACCTTCTTGTGAGGGAAATATCCTCCTGTGGTAGCCTACTCCTTTCTGTGGGCAGTAGCTTCCAAGGCTGGCACAGCTGGTAACTCTCGTCCATCTCAGGAGTGAGAACAGCTAGGATCAGTTCCATGCAGGAGAAACCCTTCCTTCCAGCTGGGCTGTTGTTCGGTTTGTCAGGTTTTGGCTTTTTGTGGTGCGCCTGTTTCAAGTTGGTTTCTTTTCCAGACAGAGAGAGAAATTATGTCCATAAATTAAATAAGCACAACAGGATATTTTGCAAGAGGCTACTTTACACAAAAAATTACTTCTTAAAAGTGAGACTTGAGTTGCTGGTTACCAAAGGGCAGGTTAAGATTTATTCCTACATCTGAGGGTGCATGAACCCCAATTACTCTGTGCCTGTACCATCGTGTCTAACATGAGCCATCATTAGAGCTAGAGATGTGGGCCCAGCCCCTGACCTCTTTTGTCAGGCACCAACAATAGCACAGCTGCCCCTGCATAGCTGGGATCTCAGACCTGCCATTTGGCACAAGGAACAGAGCAAATTGGATAAATATACATAAACACATTGGGAAGGGAGGGAAAACAGAACAGAATGAACCAGAGCAGCAACCCACAACTTGTTTGATAGGGATGATTTAAGTAGGCATATGGTATAGTTAAATGTGCTTTCAAAAACATTGGCCTGATCCTTCAAGCAAATATGAAATAAATATCTGAATAGCACGAGAGCCAATCCAGCACCATTAGTGCTCTCAAGGAGGCACTTGAGTGCTCAGGAAGGCATGTGGGGTCTGACACACTGACATTCCTACACACAGAGTCACTACCTCATGTCATTGTGGCACAGTTGTACTTTAACTCTACAAGCCTTACAACCAAACAGGCAACGAGCTCTTAATTACACCTGGCCCAGCACCCATTTTCATGTCTTACTGGCTCAGTGTTGGCAGAACAGCACAGCTCAGCACATCTCTCACACCTGGATTCGTCCACCAGGCCCCCTGCCCACACAAGTCTAATGCTGGACCTCACTGCAGTGCTCACCCAGCACCGGGTTACTTGGTACCTCAGCAGCACCTGTAATTACAGCTCACCTTTGTCTCATCACCTTCTACCAGATGGACAAACAGACAACAGCAAATAACCTTAGACATTCTGACTGTGCTATTACAACACCCACATTTAGAAGATGCTCTTCAAAGCCACCACACCTGTGTCCACAGAAGCCACACCCAAATAGTCAAATGCACAAACCCCTGTGATTTCCAGCACACACAGACAGGCTCACCTGTGTAGTCAGGCAGCCCCAGACCTTGGTCAGGTTCATTAAATTGAGTAGAACATCCCTTTGCCTACCTTAATGAACACTGAGAAAGGTTGTGTGAAGCTTAGTTGAGTTTTCTGGTAACATGAAAGTGAGTAGCCAAAAACCAGAGTATGTAGCTACTGTTGTCTGCTATGGCTAGCCTTACTTTTATTCTTGTTTGGTCGCTTCCTTCCTCTGCTGAGAAGGGTAACATTTTAGGAAACTTGTTGCAAGTACCGAGCAGTGCTAGTGAAGGCAGGGTGTTTGCAAGGTGCAGCTTAGTCTCTTGTAGCTTTCAGGGTCACTCAGGAATGGATTAATATTTCATGGGTGTGTTAAGCATTTCTGCCCTCTTTCAAACTAATAAGTGACACCAAACTTTTTCTGTGGTGCTGTTCACTTAGCACAGCCTTTGTGGCAATGAAGGCAGGAGTGTCATTTGACCACAGAGCT
>JAWWMO010000138.1:158412-348080 GCA_035047845.1 Dendrocincla fuliginosa
AACTTTTTCTGTGGTGCTGTTCACTTAGCACAGCCTTTGTGGCAATGAAGGCAGGAGTGTCATTTGACCACAGAGCTGAATTTCTTACTAAGGTAAGGGACAATGCTTGTGCTGAGTACTGAGCCACTAGAGAGCTCAGCAGCTGGTGTCACTATTAAAGCATGGGTCTAAGGACCAATTTTCTATGTCTCATCCTCAGTCTAAAACCTATAGCGATTACATATCACTTGGGAAAATCCTTGTTCAGAGACAAGGGGAGCAATGAAAATGAGGATTTGATCAGATTTCCCAAAGAGGCAGCTTGTTGACTAAGATTCTTCCTACTCCATGTAGCACTGGTCACTACTGTGGAAAGACAAAAGCACAACAATCCCACTCACCTCTCAGAGCCCAGTGCTGGATGAAGGACAGCAGACAGGCTGCTACTGCTGCTGCAGATGGAGGTCTCAGTCCCCAGGATGAGCTCTGGGCCTCCTCAGCCCTCTTGTAGCTTCACTGCCACCCAGCAGCCAAGCAGCTCTCTGAAATGGAATGCAGCCATTCCCAGCACTAGCAAAAAACCCACAAAAAACCCCCACCAAGTTGTGCTTCCCTCTTTTGACTCCCTGCTGCTCACCAGTTGGAAGGATGGCAGCTCCCGGCCAGTTTGTTTCACTTGTTCGTCTCTTGTGTTCACCATGGCAGAGCTTCTGTGCTCAGGTGAAGGCAATACCTCCCCATGGGGGAAGTGCCCACGGCCAATCCCCCAGTCGCTGGGATACTGGCATCATCCTTCACTGCAAACAGCTGTGCTTCCCCTGCAGCACTGGGCAGGGGGCTGATGTGGATCACAACTGCTCCCACCTGCACTCATTTCTTCCTTTGCAAACTCACTGACATTAGACATTTCGGCACTGTCTTTTTTTGCCCTACACGAGCATTTTGTTCCAACAAAAATTTAAGACTATGGTTCCAAATCTGTGGTACTCGCATGGAACAACCTTTCCCCTCCAAAATAGCCAGGGAAATAAACTCAGGTGGGGGGCAGTCAGATATAGGGCTGGATTAGGCTTAATGTCTGTTATAAATATTAACTTCTGAAAATATTTTAGAAATACATTCAGTTTGACACAATTAGGTTATAATGGGAACTATTCACAGATGAAAACATCCTCAATGAATTGCATAGGCTAACTGGCCCCTCAGCCATATGGACGTGGTGTTAAGATCAGTAGTAATTTCTGGCGCAGTCCTTCACATCCCTCCTAGGGCACACAGTGTTCCCAGAGCGTTAGCGAAGAGCGCGTGAGCAGAACTAAGTGCTGCACATTATGCAGTGGCCATAGGATCCCGAGCTCAATTAATAGTCTAATTTAACATAATACTGACATTTCATACCCTGTTACTGCAGGTTCCCATGATTCCATGAGATCAGAGCTAATTCCTCACTGGCTTCCAGTTCTCTCACATTCCCTAGCACTTCCCAGCAATGAAAATTTGTGTTTCTCTGCCCTTGTGTCCATTCCCATGGAAAGCCAAGAGGAAACAGCCAGTGTATTGCACATGTGGCTGGGAAAGCTAAAGGGCTCTGGGGTAACAGGAGAGGATCCTAAAGAACCATAATCTGAGTTTGTATCAGTGCTAAGCTACACGAAGAAGGGCTGGGGCAAGAGTTTACAGTAATTCTTTACCAGAATCCCCAAAGACCATAATGATTTTCATGATGAGCAGGTTTTGCTGTCCTCAGGAGGTACTCCTTTTTATGCCTGTGTGGCTGGTGTGAGTAAAACAGCTCTGACCATTTATTCTAACTACACGTTAAGTCCTGTCTCCAGCACAGTTCCCATTGAGTGGAACAAACTGGTCCCAGTGCTCCCCAGGCACAGCCAGCCCATGGCCCAGTGGGATTGCACTGACTGTGGCAGGCAGGGCTGGAACCCTGCTCCAGGGGAACTCCCCCTACCTTATGCAGCTGGCCTTATGCTCTCTGCTTGGGCTGAGGAGGAGGGAGGGGTGAGTATTGGTTGTACCCCAGCAAGCAGGAGCCAAGAGTTTTGAAGTGACATTGGTGAAATGGAGCCCATGTAATGAAGCTGTCCATTAGTTCATGGAGGCAGGGCTTGGAAGGGAAAGCACCCTCTAAATGCAGAGAGCTGTTTTTCCCTTCCTATTATGTACGGCATTTTTGCTATTTTAATGCAGGCACTTGATTCTGAAATACCTTTGTCACCATAATTTTAGTAACTTTTTGAGCAGTTGCCAGTTTAATTTTCAGTGCGTGAAAATTGGAGGTAAATTATTTATTACTTCCAGCAAATGTCTTTCACAATTGTATTTAATTTTTTCATTTTTTTTAATGGGTCATAAAATGGCAGTCTTTTAGTGGCTCCTCATAAAGTAAGGAGCAAATGAATACTTTGCAAATACGTTACCATGGATGGAAATGTCAGCTGTATTTCACAGGGAATGGGAGGCTTTAACACAGAGCTGCAGGGACATATGGCAGTGGGCCACGTCCCTCTGCTGTCACAATAAACCAGCAGTGGGCATGAAAGAAAGAACTGCAACTTTTGGTTTGCCTCAAGTTACATTTTTTGATAAATTGTGTATTAGGACAGGCGGTGGGCCAGGACTGATGGAGCTTAAAGTTGCAAAGTCTTGTGGTTACCTTTGGTCAGAAATCAGAACATTTTTAAAAAGTGCTTTTCAGACTAAGTTTTCCAGGATTGATTCTCATCCAAGAAGTAACACTGCACAGACAAAGGATAGGAAAATCCCTTCCACATGGAGCAAGGGCTGTGAATTGTAAATGAAAGCCAGTTTTTCCTAGTACAATGAAATGAGTTTGAAGCACAGACCACTGGAAAAGTGCACGTGGGGCTGAGGTAGAGGCAGAGCAATAGAGTCTGTGCTGCACAGCAATGCACAGCTCAGTAATGACTCATGCTCATTTGCCAGCTCTTTGATTCCACTTCACTCAAGTGCCCTGTCTGAAGGGAGCAGAGATGGAAAAGAGCATCCCGGCCCTGAAAAGCTGCTGGCTTTGGGCACTGCGGGGGTTTTGAGGAGGTGTGAGAAGGGCTGTTCTGCCTTTCCCTGGAGACTGGCTCCTGCAACCCTGTTTGTCCGGCTACACGGAGAGGTGTTCTTGGTGCCAGGCAGCAGAGGTGGTGCTGCAGGAGGGCTCCTGGGGTGCCACAGAACGCTGCCTGATTCTTGGGGGTTTATCTGGGGGGCCCTGAGGGGACACTACTCTGTGGCAGCTTTCCAGAGCTCAGCCCTGGGTCGGGGTCTGTGCGGGTACAAAACTAGCACAGACTAACCCTTGGTGAGCCAGGGCCGTGCCCAAAGGCTGCCTGGCTGCAGGCACAGGAATGTTCCCTGGTGACCTGCCTGCTTCTGAAGGGAGGCAGCCCTCACACAACACTGACAGTCACCAGTGGGAACTGAAGGGCCCAAGAAATGGAATCGCTGCTGCATGTCATTTTCTTCTCAAAATATTTGCAGTTTCTGTAGAGTGCTGAGCCAAAAGCCTCACACACGTGGACACTCGCTCATAAACACTAGATGTGCTTGTCTGTCTCTGGGCTGTGTGTGAATGAGTAACAGAAACAGGACACCTCTTCTGGGGCTCTGGTTTAAGGGGCAGTTTGTATGAATCACAATTACACCCAACCCAGCAAACAGGTGGCTGCTGAAGAAATGAAAGAACACGTTCAGTATCCCCTACAGCCATGACAGTCTCAGGGAAGGAGTGCTTTTGTGTGTTGACAGGTTCATCCTTTTGAAGATGAGGTAATTATCTGTGTGAGTTCACTCTGTGGCTTCGAGAACTGAGCGGGTATGATCAACTCCAGTGACATCTCCAGTGGCTCATCCCTGCAGCAGTGTATCGGGACGGGAGTGGGTTGGGCAGCGGGCTGCTCTCCCGCCGTGTGCCTGTGCTGGAGCTCATTGCTCAGTGAGCCTGCTCCCTGGGATCTGTCAGTGTGCTGACAGCGGGAGCTGGGGGACACAGAGCTGCAGGCACAGCGTGGCACATGGCACTGGGACTGGGAAATGCAATCCCAGCTATTACGTATTATCATTACTAACAGTTATGTATCCCTGCTCTGTGTTGCAAACAGTAAGGTGCAACCATGGCATCTAGTCCACTTGGACATCTTTGCTATCACACCCAATTTTTCATACATCTCAGTGAGCTCCAGAACTTGTCAAGATCCCCAAGTTACCTGGGAATGATCCATTTCTTTAGTGTGGGTTATGTTTTATCCGGGTGTGTTGCAGGTTTTTGTTTAGCTCCATTTCATTGCAAAGAGCACCTACCAAGAGAGCCTCGTATCTCACCAGTGACATTCAGGCAGGACTCAGCAGGCTGCCAGGGCACACAGGGCCAGTGGGGAGGCTGCAGGAGTGCCAGCAGCTCAGTGTGGGGGTCCTGCTCTCCCCCAGGAAGGCAGGAAACCCTCCCGCCCTGCAGACAGGGGAGTTGTTTAGCCAAACCTGAGCAGAATCCTCATGCTGGAATTCCCCTCAGCATTCCTCACTACAGGGCCAAAGCAAAACATTGGAATTAAAAATAATAAACTGCGCCACACTTAAAAAATTAATGACTGACGAAAGTTCTGGTTTATTTTATTTAGTTTGTTTTATTTAGTGTGCTGCAAGAGAATCAATTTTTTCTTTTTATTTTTATCTGTTCTGATTCACTTATTCCAGTAATAATTAGAAAGGAATTAGTTATTCTTTCTGTTGGATCAATTATTTATAACACAGATCATTTAAAAAGTACGTTAGTGGAAGCAACTCACTTCATTTTTGCTAAAACTGAAGAAATTAGCCAAATTAGTTAAAATAGCTTTGAACTCCATATTGACTAAAGCGTTTGTGCCAGAATAAAAACTCATGACATGTAGGAACAGTATAAATGATTAATCATTTCAGTGCATGGATATCTATATTTTTATTTAATTACATCTATGCATAAGATAAACTGTCTGAATCCTGGGAATCCAAGCCAGAGAAGAGTCTTCTTCTGTTTAACATCCACCATGTGTTGTTTTCTTGTAGGGTTAATTTGTAAAATGTAAACCACATACCATTTGTATGCAGTGTTTGGGGCTATTTATAGCAAGTCCTGACCATTTATAATTATCCGACATCTTTATCCATAATGTCTGCATGTGACTAAAGAGATGGTTATGGAACAGACAAAACAATGCTAATTTTACAGTTGAACTTCAGTTTATTTTATGTAAAACTTTTGGGAGTAGTTTATGCTTCATGGAAAAGAGAAGGGATAATCTCTACTCAGGTAGCTCTCTGTCAAGGAGACCAAACTTACTCCCAAACAGGAATAAGCACAGGCTGCCATTTCCCTTGTGGGGACACTCTGTGGAGCAGAGACTGTAGGTACAGGTGCCTCTGGAGCAGGTATGGACCTTTCCTGACTGTTCCATAGTTGATCATGTTTTTCCTCTCTCTCTTTGCAGAACCCTGGAAGTTTTGGTGAGTTTGAAGGGAGGCCAGTCTTTCATGTCCAGCTCGTTAACCATCACTGCTTCAGAGTGTGTAAGTAAAAGACTACCACAATCCCATGTAAAATTCCCAAATCCCATTTCTCTTTGGGCTTTGCCACTGCGGGACCTCTCAGTGCGGGGAACCTCTGATTCCACTTCCCTGTGGAAAGCTGTGGCATTCAAAATACTGGGAGGCTTCCATGCCCTCAGAGACCTGCTCACTGTGAATACAGCTGTGTTCCAAGGGGCAGGTGTGACACAGTCACCTGGGGTCCCATTCCAGCACGGCTCCCCTGAGTAGGACTGAGGCGAGCAGAGTAGGCACATCCTTGGGACTTGAGCCTGGGCATGGAGGGCGGTCACAATCCTACAGGAAGGTCCTGATTCTCTGTAACTCTGGAGCCTGAGTAAGGAGTGTAGGCTCTTAACTGCATTAATTTGGGAAGACAGCCATTCCAAGCACAGGCTGGAGTACCCCAGTTACACCTGCGGGTAGGGCAGTGTGAACATCCTGCTGAGTCTGGTCACAGGTTATAGAAAAGAGTTAAAAACTGCTTCTGGGAGAAACCACACACTTGTGTAGAGAGTGACTGTTCAAACTTAATACATTTATACAATTAACACATTAATAGGATTTTCTAGTCTTGCATTTCTGCTCTCCATTACATGGGCAGGGCAGTTGGGATTTGTGCAGGGAGACACAAGCCCCGTGCTGAGCACGTGCTGTGCACGGGCACTGTGTGCCTTTAAATGTGTCTCATCTGAAGTGTGACTGGGAGCAGCCTTCCCATCAGGCATGGAGCATGGAGAACAGTCCCTTCTGCTCATCAGCCTGCGTTTCTCCAACAGGATTGCTATTGCTTATAGATCAGTAACCTGAAAGAGAAAAAATGGCATTTTTTTCCTATTCATTTAAAACCTCAATAGTGGTGCAGTAGAAATCAGTCTCAGTGCAGCCCTGCAGACTGAGGAGGTATAGCCGGGCTGAGCTGGGAGCTGAAAGAACACACACTCCCCAGTCCACAGTTCACAGTTTATTGGGTAACACCCAAGGACAGGGACTGAGGGCAGTCACCCAGGAGCCTGCCTGCTGCAGCCCGGCTGCAGACTGCCCTTACCCAGCCCTTGCAGAGAAGGCAGCACATGGTGAGTCTGTGCCGGTGCCCCTGCAAGAGCTGCCAGGAGTGCACAGAGAGGTAACAGCAAAGCCCTGATGCAGAGCAGATCAGAGTGGAGTGCTGGGCACGGCCTTCCTGTGGTGCTGCTCTGTGGTCACAACTTGCGCTGGCAGAAAGCAGAGGGGTACAGATGTGCATAGGCAGGAAGAGCTGTCGTGTTTCTCATCAGCCCCTTTTGTCTCTTTTTGGTTCCTGCTCTTGGCTTGTGCGGCAGCAAAGGCAGCTCCACACAGGAGCTGCTGTTTCCATAGTAGCAGATGGGCAACTCCAGAAATGGGTCACTGCTAGAACTGCTCACTAATTCTGGGAGCTGAGCAGCTGATGGCTGGCTGGAAGATGAGTTACAAGTTGCAGCCTCCCGGCAAACACACGTTGCTGCAGTGAAAACAAACAGCAATACACAGCTCTAGGCACCCAGGCACCCTTTGGACCCGTCTGCCTCGCTGCACCTACCTGTACCTCCAGTACAATCCTTCTCACTGGGACAGAACTACTCACACTGGACTCCAGCCTCAGCATTCCCATGGATCCCTCCTTTATTTTCCCAGCTGAAATCTGAATAACTCCTGTTTTCCTAAGGTTGCTGTTGCATTTCTGTCAGTGTTTTTCCAAAGGCTCGAGTGTAGGAATAAATGCCAGAAGAAGTGGATTGGAGGTGTGGGATGTGTGGGAGTTGGGCTATTCAGTTCTCCATTACAACAAGTGTTGCTGGGAGCAGGAACATTCCTGCAGTTCTAGGTTCAAGCAGCACTGCTGCAGGAAGTTAGTGTGCCAGTCTGTACAGGTGTGTGGGCAATCAGCATAAAAGCCTTGGATGTGTACTGTTAGTAGAGGTGCCTCAAAATCTGGCCCCCAACCCCAATCCATACAAACCTGTGGTCTCATGGAGGAGAAGGGCACCTCGAATCCACAGGCTTAGGAGACTTCCCCTGTCTGTATCTAATGGCTCATTCCTTAGCAGCCAATGCATTCTCTCATTAGCTCTAGCTTGGCCTCATTCTGATCTCAGGAGTGTCAGTTTTACATGAGAATGCAGCCCCTGACTTTAGCATAACTCATTCTGGGCTTTGGGGTGAGTGGGTGAGCCAGGCAGCAGTTCCTGCAGCGTGCACTGACGCTGTCCCCACTCTCTCTGCAGTCCAGTGGCGTGGCAGCGCTCATTGCCGTCCTCGTGCTGCTGCTGCTGGTGGCACTCGGCCTGCTCTGGTGGTTCTGGCCCCTCTGCTGCAAAGTGGTAAGTACAGACTGTGGGGAGCAGCCACTGCACTGAGAGTCACAGGTGGGAAACACAGATCCTGCAGGAAACAGGTTAAGTGCCAGGGGAGTTGGCGGGGGGCTCGTGACAGACAGGAAGGGAATGGGGGGCCAGCCCTAGCACTGGGGCTGCGCTCTGGACAGAGCCCCTGCCTGCCTGGGAGCTGCACACGGGGAAACCAGCACCAGCACGGTGCTGTGACTGGAGATGTGGTGGCCATAATGGTGTGCAGATGTGACCCTGAAACCAAGGATCACTTGGAAAGTGCTATCACTAAAATTGGTATTTGTAGTCCATTATGGGCTCTCAAGTTGGAAATCCCTTATCGTCTTCATAATCCCTCACGCATCCATCTCTTTCCATCTGAGTATCTCTATCCCACTTCAGCATTAGCAGTGCAGGTCGCTGACCTTGCCATTCCTTGGGGAGGGGGGTTAAAATGGGTGGTTTATTATTCGTCCCACTCCATGACAGCACAGAGGACTTGAGAAGTGGGGGTTGCCTCTGGGCTGCTCTGTATGCCTGGATTGTATGGGGCTTGTGGAATGTGGGGCCGAGGGGAACAGGCTGCCTCACCTGACAATGCTGCAGCCCCCATTATCTTGGAGGTCTGTGGGGCTGTCCAAAGGCAGGAAGTCCTCAGCCTCCATCTGCACCCTCACAGTCTGGGGTTCTGGAGACGAGAATGATGATCTCTTCTGTAATAAAAGGCCTCTCTTCCGTCTCGTTCTCCATGGCACAGGCCCAACATCAGAAATACAGGGAGGTTTCTGTCAGTCACTTTATATCACAAGCCTTGCTGTGGAAAAGGAACACTGGAAATCAGTAAGAAGCAAGTTTCCTGTTTTCATATTTTAAAATAATTGCCTAACTTTGATTCATAAACCAGCTTCACACTTAATGGTTTCAAAAACCAGAATCTTACAATTAAAAAATGTCCAATGGATAGTTCTCTAATATTAATTTCCAGCCATACAAAACCACAGCACTTCAAATGGTCGTGTCTACGGTCTCCTCCCACCTCTCATGGGTACTATTTGTTTCTTTAAAAGGAAAGGTAATTTTAGGCCTCTGCAACAATACTGAGTTCCAAACTCATACACTATTGCACTGAACCTAATGCCAAATACTGACCTTATATTTTGGGTTAGCTGGCTGTTCCTTGGGTCCTTGTGCTGTGTCTCTGCTCCTGCCCCTCTGTCCTGCACTTGAGACTCAGACATCACCTGGAAGGGCCCCCTGTGGCTCTGCAGTCTTGGGCTTCAGGGGAGTGTCCTCAAGGAGAGGGGCAGTGGTAGGACCAGGCAGGACCTGCTCTTCCCTTCCTCTGGGTCTGCTTCCCTGGCAGAGCCTGGTTTCCTGGGACAAGGGAGCACAGGAGTCAGAATCGATGGAAGAGAGGGGTACAGGGTGCTGTGGGCAGAACAAGAGTCCAGAGCCAGGCAGGTGCATTGTCCCTGCCCATGGGCCAAGCTCCATCCTGGCTGGGATTCAGCATTCTGCACTGGGAGGCCCATGGACACTCCCGGAGTGGGGCAGGGGGACTCCTCTTCCTTCTCCTTATTCCTCCCACCCTTTAGAGGATTTCAGTGTGACAGTTCTGTCACTCGTCCCTCACTATGGAACATATGATCGCAGCAAGCTGGCTGCAGGCTCCGTGCTGACATCTCTTAATGCCCACATCACGGAGCGGCAGGGAGGTGTTAATGAGTGGATCAGAGGCACTGCTGCCTCAAAGCACCAACTTCTCATTTCTTAAAAAGAAATCGGCTCTTCTCCAAACTCAAACCTTCATTCTTTGCAACACACTAAAAGATGGAGCCTTGCCTGGGGAGGCTGATGATAAAACAAAACAAAACAAAACAAGGAAGCAGCCCATCTCTCTGTGGGGATGGTAAGGCAGCAGTGTTATTCAGAGGCTTCTGCATTGAAACAATCTGAATCCAGCTCTGGAAAACTTAATTTACAGTACTGTGATCTTCCTATGTGTAGTCCCGTGTGCAGCTCCATGCAGAGCTGCACAGGTGCCTTGGATTTCTCTTCTTTATTAACAGCTTTCTACTGATTTCACTTGGAATATCAGGCGACTCAAAATAATCCTCGTGTGTGCACGTGTGATTCAAGTGTGCGAGTGTGTGAGCCTGTGGGAGCAGAAGGATGCAGGCATTGACATTCCAGTGCTGTCAGCAGGGTGAGGAGCTGCTACTCAAAGCAGATTATTTTCTCACACCACTGTCACTTTTGAAACAAGCTTCATTTTCTGAAGCCATTAGAAATAACAGCTAATTAATGGATTGGTTGGCTTCAAATCAGGTTTCCCCTCAAACTTCAGAGAGCTCAGGAGCTGGCACAGGTTTAGATCCTCTGCTCAGGGAGTCAAGCAAAAACTGCCATTGACTGTTGCCTTTAGAAGCCACAGGGAGGTCAACAAGTCGGGTTTCCCTGGATTCTCTGGGTGGAAATTGTGATTGCTACATTTCAGCAGGCACAAGGCCCATGGGAACTCCATCCCACACCACGGAGAGGTTTGCTGGGCAAAGCCATCCATGCTCAGACAGACTGCGAGGTTTCAGAGAGGCACAGGTATAGAAGGTGGAGTGATAGTGTCATTTCATGTGGATTTATACAAATCTGCTGCCTAGAAGGCCTTTCCCCCGTGCAGCTTGCATGCTTGGCACAGAAATACGTTATTTGCTGATAATGGTTAGAGACAGTCAAAAGGGAAATAAGGAAGGGAGTTAAGTGAGATAAGGTGGCCCTTCATAGAGCAAAAGTGCTGGTTTACTGTTTCCAGTCTCTCAACTGATTTGGAAAATCCTGCTCAGCACCCAGGTATCTCTCAGGATCTCTGCCATGATCCCTCTGTGTTGCCATTTCATGTAAAGTTAGGGCAGTAATTCCAGTCTGGCTCTCAGGAATGTTTCACTAATTAAATAATTGATTTCTGTGAAGTATTCTGGAAACTCCTGATGGTTAGGAAGAAAAAGTATTGAAAACTATTTAAAGAAAAATAATTTCTGGTATGTTTTTGCAACATCACAGCAGCAAACAGAAGTCTGATTAAAATCTATAGCTCTATAGCTGACTTTCCAATCCACCCAAAGCACTCTGAGCCTGCCTTGTGAACAATTCCATATCTTAAACCTGAAGTGCTGTGGAAAACTGGTTCCGAGAGGGCCATAACTTATTTTTCCTACCAGGCAGAATTCCTTTATGCAGTGCTAAAATTCCATAGCCTGTTAAGGCAGTAACCAGTACTGGTGGCCCTGGGACTTAAAATGTAAATCAAGATGGATAACTCCTGATTACTGGTCAAGAAAAATTTGTTTCTTTCATGTATTATGCTGACCAGCTCTGCAGTGATACTGTTTACAGGCAATGGTAAATTAAAGTACTGTAATTAATAGCACAGAGTAGATAAAATAAGGCATATTTCAATTAAGGCACTTAATCCTGTCTGTGTTAGGAGATTTAGGTGTTTGTCAGCACAGACAGTTTTAGGTGTGTTTGTATCATAAAAAGACATAGCAGAAACACACTCCTTTATATTTGTGGGGTACTTTTTAGTAATTTCTAGGCAATATTCAAGGCCAAAAAATGACTTAATGTCACCAAGGTACTTACTTTTAGCTTAGACACCTGCTTTTCTTGTGGAGGAGCAGCTGTGTGATCAGTTTTCAGCTGAATCACTGCAGAGGGTCCCTGCCCTCTCTCCCCTCCCAGGACTGTCCAGTGTGGACGTGGCAAAGGGAGCAGGAAGGGGCTGTAGGGAGAGGTTTAAACAGAGGCGTAGGAGATGATCCTGGATGTGGTGCCAGAAGTGTGGGAGTGTGACCCCACTGCAGGCCCCGCCCAGTCAGGAGCTGCCGGCCTCAGCTGTGAGTGCTGGCGGAAGCGTCCGGGACATCCAGAGGTGAAGCCTGAGCCGCCAGAAGGCATTTCACACTTGTCACTGGGCCAGCAGCAGGGCACCACAGCACAGCCTGGCCCTCGGCTGTGCAGGACCTCACACAGGCCTTGGCCGCTCTTCCTCGGGGATCGCTAATGAACTCGGGGGGGTCTCATCCCGGGCTGTTACCGAGAGTGGCTGAGGCTCATCCGGCCAGGAAGCACAGTGGCAGACACGCCTGCTCAGAGTGTCTGCAGCCAGGGATGACATGTTCTGTCAGATGGACGGTGTTCATTTCCAGAAGGCCCTGGTGGTTGGTGCCCTGGGGACCGGGCAGTGCCAGCTGCCAGTTCGCCAGCAGACGTTGGGGCTTGGGTGGAAACAGTTCACTGTTACCATGGGCTCTTGCCTTTTGGCTGCTGCCAGTGCATCTCCTTATGCTCTTCTCTGTTTGGCTCTTTCAGGTCATCAAGGATCCCCCTCCACCTCCGCCAGCCCCAAAAGAGGTATGGTCTGATGGTGCCAATCTCACCACACTGCTTACACAGAGCCACTCCCGTGTGTCCCTGTGCTCTGCACAGCCGGCTCCTTGGCTGGGTGCTGTGGGAGAAAAGAGTGCCCCAGGGGAAGCCTTAAAGGGCTGAGAACAGGATGGCCAATGTCCAGGTCTCTGCTTTGTCTCAGCTCAGTGTGGCCTGAATTAAGCCCACAGCCACAGAAACATTTAGGGCCTTTATCCCAAGACAGTTGGACATTGTTTTTCCCGTTCTGCAGTGAGAGCAGAAAGACTGAACATCCCTTGCACAACATCTAAAGATTCATGCAGGACTTGAACAGCGTTTTCCCCCAGCTCTGGCGTTCCAGACACTAAGAACCCTCACAAGGGAATTTCTCTCTCCCTTAGGGGCAATAATGCACTGGAGGCTGTGCTGGTGTTTGTGCCCCTTTCACACCCAACAGGGACAAACTTACTCTCTGTGGACTCCAGTGCAATATACTGAAAAGACAGTTAGAGAGTGTGTGTGTGAGTATCTTTTTGAAGTAAATGTCATCTGAATGTACTGACAGGAAGAAGAACAGGAGCCCTTGCCTACCAAGAAGTGGCCCACAGTGGATGCTTCCTACTATGGTGGAAGAGGAGTTGGGGGAATTAAGAGGATGGAGGTTGGTATGATCTGGTGATCACTCTCAAACCCAAGCTTTCTGAGGTTGCAAGTGTGGAAACAAAGACTGAAAGTGCACTGAAAATACAAGGCCATGATGTGTGCCTGTCTTCCCACTGGCATAAGCCGTGGAAAATTCTTTCCCATATCGAACAATTTTGACCTTGCCTCTGAAAGAACAGCTTTCAGTAGTTCCATTTGACTGGGACTTTAAATAGCTGCCTCAAGACATGCTCCTTCCATCAAGCTAATGAGCAAGAGAGAGTGAGAGCCTTTTCTGCATGTTTTGGAAGGAATTACAGCGAAACATAAGTCCCCCAAGTGTGGGCCAGCCAAATGCGCTGACAATGGTGACGCTGAGGAGAGGCTTGATCCCAGAGGGACTCGCAGCAACAACAGTGCCTGTCTTTGAAGAGACACGATAGCATCATGTTAATTAAAACAGAATGAAGAATGTGCATCCTTATGGGCACATCCTTATGGCAGGTTTTATAGGCAAGTCAGCCTTTAGGGAATGTGCAAAGCAGTTTTTAACTGCATTCCAGGAAGCTGTCTCTGTCTGAAACACCCACCTAGGCCATACTGAGGTGTCTTGATGAAACTTTAAAGGTATTGGCCTAAGAATCAGTTTTGCTCAAGTTCTTTTTAAATGCAGCACCAGAACTTGCAGCTTTGAAGCTTTGTTGCTTATATACATTTCCTTCAGCAGTTCAGAATTGCTAATTTAAAAGAGCTTCAGATTCCATTTTGTGCTGTGTTTTTCAGAGGCAAACTAGTCAATGCTTTCCAACGCAAAGAATTACAAGCATGGATTTCTGAGGGGAGCCATGATAGGCTCCAGGAGGGGTTCCAGGGTTTAAACCATCCGAGTCTGTAAATGGGATCTTGCACAATGGAACTGAAACATGAACACAAGTAACATCAGGACCACAAAGAAAGGCATGTTCAGCCCACGGCAAAAACATGAAGAGAGCCGATTATGATTAGGTTAGAATACCTTTCCGTCTGTGGTAGGAATTTTGTGCAGGACTAAGGGTTAAAGATGTGAACCAGCTGAACCTGGTGCCAGTGCAATCCTGGGGCCTTGAAGGGTCCCCCTGCTGTGGGGCTGTGGCTCTGTCCCTCTCTGGCAGCCCAGAGCACTGATAGGTTTGGTGGGCACGGCATGGTCAGGGCCTCAGGGTTTGACTGGGGAGCTTCACCTCTGCCGTGCTGTTTGTGACAGGGGCTTGGGAAATGGGCTCAGCTTGGGCTGTTGGGAGAGCAGGACAGGCCTCACACCTCTCTCTGGCTCAGGAAAGCATGCTGCTCCTTTGGGGAGTCAGGGCAGACAAGTGAGAGGGAACAGACAATCCAAGGGAGGTCATTCCTCACCTGCAGTTGGAGGTGGTTTCTGTGCTGTGGCCAGTGACAAAATTGCTGGCCTAGTCATGACATTTCTTCCCTGTTTGTAGTACCTGTGGCCACACAGCTGTCTAGTTTTTATGGCTTCTCTGTCCTCTGTTCTTCTGCCATTCCTCCAGCAGCTTGATGGCTCTGGCAGCTTCCCTGCACAGAGAAGAGGAGAGGATGTTTCAGCACCCTTCTCCTTACCACTCCTTTTGGGGCAGTTACCCATTCACTCCTCCCTTCACCCTTCTGTAGCAGTCCCAAATAGCTTAGGCAGTGCTCATTGCTCTTCCTAGCTCTGTCTTTTGGCATTGCTTTAAAGTTTTGTGATGGCATTGCCTGACTCCACCCATTACAGTCAATACATTTTGTATCAAAATTGGATTGTCAGACCCCACCAATTTTGGTTTCCTCTAAGTGAAGTGGTTTTAATCTGAAGGAGAAGGTAATTTTATCAGTGAGGGATGCACCTCCTATCTCTGAGTGGTTTTAACAGTGTTTAAAATCCATTCTAACAGCCATGTAACAAGCACTGTTGGTCACCAAGAAGGACACAGGTGTTTGAGATTCTCCTTGCAGGCCAGATTATAGCAAACAGCATGATTATAGAAAGTCTTGCTGAAATAATCCAGGCCGGTTTCACTTAGGACTTTCAAACTCCTGCCGTAGCTTTTAGCTGTTCCTTCTGGGCTGAGAAGGGAACAGCCTTGTCTAGGCTTATTTCTTTGTGCAGTACAGCAAACATCCCTGCTCAGACTGCTGCACGGTGCTTCCAGTCACAGGGTGAAATAGGATTCCTGCAGCAAGACAGATCATCTCTCTTAGAAGAAAGGTTTTACCCTGTTATTTCCTCTGCAGAGCACAGTGAGTACAGCCTTTATGAAAGTGGGAATACCTGCTTGTATCTCCAACTGCAGTAACCCAGGCTTCCTTCTCTCCGAAGTTCGTATACATTTTATAGACTTGTAGCAGTGATTAAAACACACATTGCTACATGTTCCACATGCACTTCAGCACGTTAGATTACTCACTCACATTTCTCCTGTACGTATGTCCCTGCAGAGTAATGGGGAAATCTGAGCTCGTTCAAGGAGCTTCTGCTCAAAGCTGCCCAAGCATCACCTTTGACCACCTGGGTTAGGTAGCCTGACATAGAGAATTCTTGGCTCAGACCAGTGCCAGATTAAGGTCTGGTATTTTAGGATAAATCAGAACTGGAAATGAGATTTTTACATCCTTACTTAGAAAAGGATTCCCAGATTCTCTGTCTCCTATACAGCTTGTGTGAGGCATGGTGGAATTTCAGTATTTCTCTTGTCTTTTCACCACTGAGACTAATTTACAAATGTATTTGCCTAAGAATAATGAAGAAGAAATTTTTATCTCAGTACCTCCCCTGTTGTTTATCAGAAATTCTTCCAAATTTATCCCCGTTATTTGCAGCATTTCCCTGCCCTTTGCATGCAGTGCGCTCATACCTGAACTCCGCCTTTCCTCAGGTGCGCTGGGGTGACAAAGGCTCCACAGAAGAAGGGGCCAGGCTGGAAAAAGCAAAGAATGCTGTGGTGAAACTGCCAGAAGAACCAGAAGAACCTTTTCACCCTAAACCACCTAAACCAAAGCCTACCTCACCAGCCATGCAGCAGAAGTGGTACACACCAATCAAGGTAATCTTTTCAGCCCTTGGTATGATTTATTACTAAAGGCTGGATTCTGTCTGTTTCACCATTCTCCCACGGGCTGAACTGTACAGTGTTTTCCAAGTGTTCCCATTCAAGTGTGATGTGCTATTCTCAAAGGCAACACCTACTCAGCATGAATGGCAGAGCAGTTTTTAGCCCTAAGTGCAGTACTTCATCATTACTGCCACATTCTGTTTGCCTTCCCCCAGAAAGGGACATATTGCACAGTGAGAGCATTAAAATCTATGGGGGCTTTGTTGGCATTTGGTGTATCTCAAACTAGAGCTAATTAAGCCCAAAACTACACAATTTGTAGCTGTTACACTAACTTTTAAACACACAAATTCATTACAAACCAAGAAAAGCAAAAAATTACATAAACCAATATAATGCAAGAAGTCTGGCAGAAAGTGAATCGTTTGATCTGTCTCATAAAAACAGTGGCCCAAGTCACCTGCAGACACGTCACAAGTGCTTCTGACAAACTGAGATTGGGTCTGTAAATACCTTGCTCTAAGGTGTAAGAGAGAGAACACAAAAGTGTAGCAGTGAGCAGGGAGCCTTCTGTCTTCCCAGCTCCCTGTCAGTCCTTTCTGACCCCAGCAAGCCTGAAGTGTGTTGTTCAGACACACAGGCAAGCTCTGGAACCGTCTGTGTGGAGCAGGCTGCTCCCGACCCACAGCAGAGCTATGCAGAGGCAGCTGCACAGCCGTGTGCCACGTGCCCAGCAGGGCCCATGGATGTGCTGGAAAACAAACACACACACATGGGATAACCCCCAACAGACGTGGCAGCTCAGCCCAAGCCATGGCACAGCAAACATGAGTGCTGGGTGGCTCCGAGGGCAGGCGGGTTAGGTGAGTGCCCTGCCTGGCACTGCAGGTGGGCAGGAGCAGCCCCGCCGCGTGCTGTGGGTGACACAGCCCAGGCCTGCACTCTGCTTACCCAGCTCTGCCTGGCAGCGGGTGTCCCTGGGATCCCCGGGGACAGTCCCTGTGCGGGGGGGAGTGCTCCCTGCTGACGGCCCCTGTCCTGTCTCCGCAGGGCCGGCTGGACGCGCTGTGGGCGCTGCTGCGGCGCCAGTACGACAGAGTCTCACTGATGCGGCCCCAGCAAGGAGACGAGGTTGGTGTGTGGCGTGGGGCGGGCAGAGCACAGCTGGGCTGGGCAGCTCTGCACACGGGCAAGAGACACAAGAGTGGCACAGCAGGGAGGGGACACACGGGGCAGTCAGTGCACTGAAAGGTGCATCACACTGGCCAGGAGACGTGGCACCAGCATGGGGCTCCTGAAGGCAGAGGGGTGCGGTGGTGGAAGCTAGAAAACAGGAACACAGCCCACACCTCATGCAGGGTAAACTCTGTAACAGACACCCAAACTCTCTCAGAACCAGCTGTTGGTAAGAACTGAGTCTGGCTATCAGCGTGCTAAAAGGGGACCAAATTTATGTGACACTGGTAACACCCATGCAAGTTGCTTCCTGAAGGTTTGCACTTCCACATCAATGGCACTTTTCACAGAACAAAAGGAAATGTGTTTCTCAGACAATCCTCCCCCCTGAAAAAGAGGCCTTTCCCAAAGGCTGATCTGATGGGGATGCAGAGCTGCTGTTTGCTCCTTTGATAGTGAGGCCAGATTGGGTATTTCTGATGGCTGGTCCTTAGGAGAATATCCCTTTGAATGTCAGCATTTATCTCGGGAATTGATTGATCATCAAGGCATTTCACATCTGGGACCGTGTGGCACCTGGGAAGAGCCACAGGAACAAATGCTTTCCTTTAAATGGGATGGCAAGAGATCACAATCACACATACCAGGGAGCATGAGTGTGCAGGAACCGTGTTTATGCGACATACAACATAAAGGTGACATAAAAAATGAGAGGGGTAATGGGGAGGGAGTTACCTGTGGTAGAATGGGAGGTAATGGGAATTTTCATTCTTTTCCTGGTATGAACTTTGGTGCTGCTCTAAAGAAAGAAAAGGTAAGAATTAATTAAGACAACTGGTGGAAGCAGCAGAATGGCCAAGTGTTAGCGTTGTTATTCACTGTCTGCATGAAGGATGCATGTGACAAGGAGCATCTTTAACAGCAAATCTACACACAGAATACCTGCACAGTACAGTTTAACAGGTAAATTCAGTGTAAACAGGAACACAGAACTGGTGCCCGAGAGGGCTAAAAGGTGTCAGTCAGGCCCAGTTTTGGGGATTTCTGACCCTAAAGACAGGGAATTACTGTAAGGAGTGCCTTTGGAGAAGGCGTTGCTGAGCCATGGTGCAGTCAGACACTTGCCTTGTCTGGGCCTGACAGGAGGAACACTGGCTAGGCACCTTGGTTTGTGGAGAACAGGGAGAGAGCTCCTGGAAAAAAGGAGTGGGATTTGTACCTAACTGAAGGGTGGGTCAGGTGTGACCTATGGCACTGCGAGAGTGCCATTTCAGTCTGCACAGTGTTTGGAACCGTGGGGCAAAAAATGGCATCTTTCTCCTTGTTTGTAAGGTGCTGAGTGGGGATCCCGTGGTGTGCCCCTGGGTGTGTGTCAGTGCACGTGTGTGCACGGCGAGACACGCACACACTGACCTTGGAAACAGCAGCCATGGAGTTGTTCTATTTCATCTTCCCTCTTTTACTGTTTAAGAACTCAGTAGTTCCATTTGTAAAAGAATTCACTGCTGAATTTTAGTCCTTGATCAAGCAGATGAAATTTAGGCATGAAGTATCAAAGCCGAGCAAGCTGTTCCTGCCTCCCTGTCCCGTCCCGCCTGTGCCCCGTGCCCGGCGGTGGCCCCGAGCGAGGGCCGCGCTGGGAGGCTTTGATGGTGGCTGGAGCGCTCGGAGCCGCGGCTGTGTGAGGCGGGCCCGGCACAGGTGTGAGCGGGCCGGCCGCGGCACAGCTGCGGCGGGTGCGGCACCGCGGGCGGCAGCAGCTGCACGAGTGCGTGGGGCAGTCGGGGCACCGCGGGGCCCGCGGGCTCCAACACCAAAGGTACCGCGGGCTGGACACAGCTGCGCTGCCCGACTCGCCTCGGGCACAAACAGAGATCCAATGCGGGCGGGCTGTGCTGGGGCTGAGGACACGCAGCCACTTCAGAGACAGCTGCACGCCGCGGCAGCTGCCACTGAGCTCCCGGGGAGGGACGGGGACAGCAGGTACGGAGCCACGGCCCCACAAACTGCCTCCATTAAGCCACCAATGCTTTTGAAGGGCTCCCATCAAACAGAGCGAGTCCGCAGCAGGAGATTTCGGCTGCAGAGCCATGTGTTGTTTTCTGCACTAACAAGGTAATTTATAAATGATGCATTACCCTGTGTCCGTGCTCCTAGCTAGACTTTTTTCCTTTTTTAATTCAAGGGGCAAAGAAGACTGAACCACAGCAGTTTGGGGTACTCTGATAAACCAGTTCAGTGTCCGAGGGTCTACTGAAGCCCTTTTCCCAGGAGTCTGAGAACACAGCCTGGCACAGAGTCGCAGTGTCAGCCTCAGGGATCCGGTCTTTCCTCTAAATCCTTGTGTTTATGTTCCAACTCACAGTTTAGCACAAAAAGGTGATCATCAGGGCTCTGGACTCCTTGAGCTTGTTGCAGTGGTGGCTGAGACTCTGATCCTGTGTGCATTTATGCACACAAATGTCCTCTAAGTCCACAAATAGCCCACAGGAGCTGCAGTGAAGATTTTGCGTACTAGGGTACAAATAGGTGTAACTGGCAAAAAGGGAAAAAAAAGATTATAGCTCATTGTAGAAGAATCGCAATAGAGTAGAATTATGGAACGCATTCAGCTGATACTTTCATGTACAAAACAGCCTCTTGAAAAGGAAGACACTTGTTTTTAATTTTAAGCCTGTTAGTACTGACATGCTTTAAAGGTTCTTTGCTAATCATAGGTACACAGTTAACACAAACATCTGTTCAAACTGTTACTTTCTGAGCATCTCTGCATTACACAAAAGCATTACATTCAGCATGGTGACTGCCATCAGCACAACCTGCAGGGAGAGACACTGACAGTGCTGTGTCCTCTGAGGTGGGGCCACGTCACTGGCCCCTTTGTGTTTTTTTCACAGTTCCTCCTCTGGTTTCCTTTTTAATCACTGCAAAATGGTGAAATGCACAGAGAAATAACAAAATTATCTTAGTATCTTTGTATCAGGCAATCTCAGAGAAAGATTACTGTGGCTACTTACAGGGAATGCACTCCCTAGACTGCAAATCCAAGTGCCCCAGGAGAACTGATGTTACAGTGGAAGAATCAGTTCACTTCTTGTTCAGTGCTAGTTTGGTGCTGTGTGTTTAGTGAAAAGGGGAAATTATTATGCTCAAGAAATTGTGGACTGAGGGTTTTAAAAAGAAACTTAAGTAGCACTCATTTAGTCAAGTTGATGTTTACGTTGGCTCTTTTAAATTGCTGCAATGGCAAGGAGATGCAAAACTAAGTAGGAAACGTGAGATGAGAAGGGAGTTGGAGCACCACTTTTTCTTAAACGTTTCCTGCTAAAATACTACCACTGCCATTTTTAAAGTGGGAATTTGTATTGACCAGAGAGCTAAACTGGCACCAAAATTTCTCTTAAATGTCCAGAATAGACCTGTATGACTCCTAGAATTCTTCAGTCCACAGTTAGAGCAAGTGGAGGAAAACACCTGTAAGAATATTCCTTTCAGTCTGCCCTGCTCAGCCAGAGTTCAGGAGTGGTCCCCAGCACAAAGTGATGTATCCTCCTGAGTGAAGCACTGCACTAAATTCTAGAAAATATTCATCCCCTGGCCTCTCTAAAGGAAAAAAAGCCTTCTTTTGAGGAAGACCCGTCTGCCCCTTTAGTTAAAATAGCAAATGACAGCCAAGAGATTATTGATCATGAACTTAGTGTTCTGCTGTGCTGAAGGGGTCAAAAGCAAACTGCATCTGAACGCTGTGGACAGCAGCGCTTGCTCTGGTCAGCGGAATCACGGCCTCAGCCTGTGGCCTGGACTGAGGCTGCCCTCAGGACAGTCTGGCCTGGTGGCCCCGCAGGTGCCCCTCCTGACTGGAGTGGCTCTCTTACAAGCTGGGTTTGCTGTCAGTCAGTGGGAGTGGGAGGGATCATCCTGCTAAAGAGAGGATGTTGTGCTGGTGTCAGGAGAAACAGGGACATTTTCCAAACAGCGTAGGCAGCTGCTCTTGGCACTGCGTCCCTTCATGCAGATGAGTCTGCTGCTCTCTTCAAACGAGCCTTCAGGACTCATCCCTGTGTGAACACTGGTAGGAGTGAGCGCAGCAACAAAGCTGCTGGTCAGTTCTGAGGCCATGGCAGCACGGCGTGGTGCCCGTGGAGGCAGAGCGTCAGTGCTGGCTGGAGCACAGATGTGCCAGAGCTGTCACACACCTTCCTGCCACTGCATGGGCAGTGCAGCCTCCCAGGCTGAGCTAAAGGAAACCTTTCCGTGGGCAGGACAGGGGCTGGTCCTCACTGTACGTTTCACTGCACAGGATCCACAGGGACCAGACATTCATTTCTTAATTCCTCCCAGCACCCTTCCTATGGCGCGGGCTGCAGAAGGGCCTGATGCAGCAGGCCCGTGGCCCTGCCCAGGTTATTGCTCCCCATGAACTGCCAAGGCAGGGCAGCTGTCCAAGCGGTGGGCCGGGAGTCGGGAGTGGCTGCTGCGCTAATCTCCAGGCTTTGCAGATGAAGGAGGCAGCAGATAACAGGATTAAAGTTTCCCGACCCGGGGTTTTCACAGCCCGAGATGCGGGTGGAGGGGGAGACAGAATGACTTCTGTCATTAATCTTAATTGATTGCCAAGAGGTTTTTAATCTGGGTTATTAATTAGGAAGGTCCTTAACACACTGTCTACATATCAACATGAGATGCTCTTTTGGGACTTTGGGGACATATGGCCTATCTATATTTACATTCACACAATTTACACATACATACATCGCTGTATGGGGAACTGCTCACACGGATACACTCACATGGAGCGCCAGGGAAGCGTTTGCATTCACACACTCCTCAGCAAAATGGAATGGAAATGAAAAGACACTTTGCACAGAGGTTACAGTCCCACACAATGAACACACATAGCTCTGTTTATGTTGTGTATTAATCTAGATCAACTCTATGTGCTATTTATCTAGATTAGCATTCAGATGGCAATCTCGGGTTTGCAGATTTGAGAGATGGCAGTGTTCTTCCACAGTGACCTGGATTGTTTCAAAAGGTCCACACTGTGGTTTGATGGCCATTTGAGGGAGATCAGTACAAGCACTTGATATAACAGTGAGAGGTGACAATGGAAATAAGTGACCAGAGCCAGAGAGGCTCTGGGATGGGAGGCAGTGACAGAATGAGGTGAACAGAACTAGGCTGGTTTTCCTGTGACTTCACCAGGCTCTGCTCCTCTAACCAACAGCAAAGGCGTGTGAAAACACCTTGGAAATGCTATTTTTAGAAAGCTAGAGTTTCTCTATCACCTGGCAGGTGTGGTGTCACCTGCCAGAGCTGTGGCAGTCCCGAGCTCACCCACTCACCCAGGGTGAGTTGTGACAAACCTGTGCTGAGGTGCAGGTACTGCAGTTCAGAGGATGCTCACATGTGCCCACCCAGACCCTCCCTGTCCCAAACGGGGGCTCCAGAGCCTGAAAGCAGTTGCACATGCTACTCCTTTTGTGCATGCACATTTTCTGTGCAGCTTTAATACAAGGTTAGCCAAAAGAAGGTAGAGTGACCGGGCTGTTCCCTTACAGCTCTTCAAAGGCTGGGAAGGACCACGGCACAGATGCTGCTGGATGTGACAGCTGCATGGTAGGGCCAGACAGTGGGGAGAGAAAGAAGAGTGCTCAAAAACTACATTTATTGCTTCTGATCTTTTTACTGTATTCCCATAATTCAAAATTATTTTTGTTTTGAAATCAGTCTTTGGATGTCTTGAGTCCATTCTCAATTATGGATCCATAAAGCATTAACAAAAAGCCCTGAATACTTTAGTTGTTGGCATTTTAAACTGGCTGAGTCTTCCTCTGCCAGCACATTTCCTGACCACTGAGCTTTCGTCTGGCTGTGTCACCGCCTCCTGTGATTTAAACACAGGCTCCAAGGAAGTTACTGCAGTTAGCAGTGATGGAGTTTCTACTGCTGCTGTCACTGAGTCTGTGCATGCACACAGGTCTGTTCCCGCCCAAAATGAATTCTGTGACTTCTGCTGACTGGTGTGCAAATGCTAAATGAGATCAGCCCCTGCAGTTCAGTTCAGGTGGGCTCAGCTCCCTGCCAGGCTCCAGCCGCAGCCGGACGGGTGACCGGGAGAGGAGGAGCAGTGTCCCTGACCCACAGCCTGGGGAGGGGTGACACAGCCCTTGGGATGGGAACAAAAGCCTCTGGGTGGGTGACACAGCCCTCCTCAGACAGCGCTTCCCCACCACGGCACTGCCGCTGCTCTGAGGCTCAGGACTGCTCTTTCCTAGATAAGGATTATTTCTCACGCACGTTTCTATCTGCACTTCTCTCTCACTGCCATGTTCTGTTTCTGTTACTTAGTCCAGCAAGTCAAACCCTGCAGCTTAAATCAGTTGAATTCAATGAAAAAGGATTAGATTTTCTTGGAGTTCATTATCACGTTTTCCCACTGAAACAACAAATGTTTTACTAGTGTGAAATATGAGTTTCCTTGCTGGATGCAAACTGTGACTGTCTGAGCAGAGGTTATAGTACAGGTGCAAAGTGCCCAGGAGCTCATAGCACATTTCACATCTTTCTGTGCCCAAGTAGATGGATGATATTTTATTCTACATTATAGTTCAACATAAAACCTGCTGAAGTCTGTAAAGGCTGTAAAATGATGGACAGGTACCTTTAGGAAGCAGAGTATGATCCAGAAGAAAGTTGATTATTTAGGGCTGAATATTTTGAGCAGTGCCTGAGGGCCTGCTGTTGGGGATCTGCATCCCTTCAGTTTTGGTGAGCAGAATACAATAGCCACGCATTTTTCCTTCAAAGAAAGGAAAACCCACATTTTTCCTGTCTGCTCCTGGCAGCTGCTTTTTGGTGTACAGGCATTTAAAGGCTTCCAGACCTACCAAACTGACACCTGGTGTATCCTCCCTCTTTCCCTCCAGATTCATGATACGCCTTCCCATCCAACTTTCCCCATGAAGTTTTGGTCTGGTCTCTGCAGCCCTGTCCGTGGGGGGAGCAGGCCCAAATGTATCTGCTCAGCACTGCTCCCAGTCAGGGCCAAATCCATAGCCAGCACAGAGCCATGGAGCTTGGAACAGCACTCTATAGCACGTGAAGTTAAATTCCTGCCAAGTGCAACGTATTTTTCCAAAGGAAAGCCTGTTTCTCAGTGCTGGACAAATATTACAGCTGTGCTGCAAACTGCAAGGGAAATCCTGTGTATGGATTTTTAAAGGTTGTGAGTAGTTTGGGTCACAAGTGCTAGTGCCTTCCAGAAATTGACTTCTAATATATTTCAGTAGTCCAAAAGAAGGCAAACTGAAAGAACTCTTCCTCTTTCTGTAAATTTGTATTTCCTCTGCTGATTGTAATTAAAGCCCTTTCCTTCCAAGCGAGCCACATGCCCAGATGGCACTCCGTGAATGCTCTGAGGCACGCTCAGGGTGTGTTTCATGTCAGTCCTTCCTGATTTATAAACCCATAAATTGTCTGCTTAGGGAAAGAAAAGTAATATTAGGCTTTGGCTCAAAGAAGTCAGGAGAAACTCAGTGTCCTCTGTCCCTCCAGCAGCAGGGAGGCCATGCCTTCCCACTGGGCACACGTCCCTAAATGCAGTGTGTCCTGTGGGCAGAGCAGTGGGGCTCTCCCGAGGGATGGGCCCACTGAGGCGCACAGGCAGATGATGTGAACCCCAAGTAACAAAAGAAACCACCCCTGAGAGCTTCTCTGGGGAGAGCTGGGGAAGGAGAGATGCCCCTGGTGAGCCCTGAACACCAGCTGGGAACAGGGGCCACTGATCCAGGTAAAGGGATTCGTACTCCATTTCTAGGGGATGAAAACTGGAGACTTAAACTCTAAAAACAAAGACAAGGCCATTTGGTGCAAAAGAAATGCAATATAAAGTAGTTTTGCTCCCATCAGTACATTCTTATTTGTCCTGGAGCTTAAGGTGCAGAGCTTCCACCTCACACATAGACAAAACTCAAGCTATGTGAGATCTTACGTCAGCCCAGAATGAACCACCCAAATCCACCTGTATTGATCCACGGCATGCACTGCTTAATTAGAAACGAGCATTAAGGGCTTTGTTCCTGAGATGGCTCTGAATAAGAGTCTACTAGTAACTGCTTCACCTACTGCCTTAGGGCTAAGCCAGGTGCCTCCAGGCCTCCTTGGAGACAAGCTGGTGGCACCACCCATGAGCCAGGAGAAACACTGAAATCACCCGTAACCTGCTGTTTCCAGTGCATGCTCAGGTACAGTATTTCCTGGGCTTTTGCCAAATGCTGCTGTCACTCGAGGTGGCCTGAAAGGCCATTTGGGTCATAATGAGATGCTAGGAGGGACCATCCTCTGGGTCACTGCCACTCCTGAATCAGGGTGTGTCCCTCACCTGCGGCTCAGGGCCTGAGTGCCCTGAGAGTCTGCAGTGAGGCACCTCCTGAGCGTCCTCACACCGGGGAGGGACCCTGTTCCTGCAGAACCCATGAGTGCAGGGGCAGAAGCGGCAGGAGGTGACACCACGCCACATGCATGAGGGTGACCTGACCTGCTCACGCTGGCAGAGCAGTGACCCTGGCTGGTGAGGGAGGAAGGGCTGCAGGTCCGTTGGTACCTGTGGAAGCTCAGCCGTATGCACTCGCAGTTCCCGAGGCTGGTATTTTCAGATGTGCTACCAGATCTGTTTTGAGGGTTCTTCCTGCTGTAAGTCTGTGACGAGCATTACAGCTTTAAACCACTGCTCTGGGAAGCTATTATCAGTAGGTATTAATTATTGAACACTATACCTTCTGGAAAAGTTGTTTCATCACTGGAAAGTGACCTTGCTAGAAGAGGCAGAGGGAAAGAGAGACGTCTGGTGCCTCCTGAGAGCAAGTGGAGTGATGCGTGGCAAGAGAAGACACTAAAGATTTATTGTCTGTGGCAAAAGAAACACAGATCTCTGCTTGTGCAGTAAGTGTTTTTGACATCATATGCTGTAAAGAGTGATTGGATGCTGTAGTTAAAAAGTGTTTCACTGAAGGGAAATAATAGACATTTTCACAGTGCTGTGTCTATTAAGTACCTGACTGTGTGGCCACGCAGCTGAGCTGGCCCGGAGAACTCCACTGTCGGAGTTCAGCCAGTTCTGAGCTAAAAGGACTTCAGTAATCCTGAGAGAGGGCACTGAGAATTTATCTGCCTTGAAAGAGAATCTCTTTTGACCTTGGTGATGGATGGTGCAGGTTCTTACTGCCTGCCATCACACCACTGGAGAAGTCCAACATCAGCACTGTTTGGAAGCCTGGCATGGAAATTCCGTTTATTAACCTGGCCCTGGCCCTTCCCCTGGAATTTCTCTTTTTCCCAGCTGTTGGTGCAGTGCTGCCCTTGTCTCCCTGTGACATTGCTGGTTAGAGTTCTTGCATTGCTCAGGCAGCTTCAGTGGTTGAAAGACTCCAGTATAAACAGGAACTGGGTTAAAATAAAAGCTGGGGAAAAGCCAGCACCCAGGCTCACCTTTCACTCTGTGGATGCCTCTGCCAGGCTGGAGAGCAAGGCGTTGTGGCCAGAGAGCTCCTCAATAAATCATCATTAGGTACGTGTGCAAGTACAGCAGCCAGGCCCAGGCGCACAATTAGGCACCTAATTATGTTGCAAATGCAATTTTGCACTTAGCTACAATGGCCACACGCCTTGGGAGCTGGGGGGGTCTGTCCCGGCCCAGGGAGGCACTGGGATGGCACCCCTGGAAGTGCCCTGTGAGCGGGGAAGGTGTCTGAGGTGTTCACGAGTCTGCCGAGGCACAGCCTGTGCCTGGGCTGGTTCTCCTGCCCAAAGGGGGTGACAGTGACAGAGTGGACAGGACAGAGCATGGGTGTGGGACCCTCATCCAGTTGGGAATGGGAGGAGACAGGCCACAGCACAGATGTGGTATATCTTTCTGCTGTGGCTTTTCTTTCAACAAGGCAAAGAGGGGAACACCCAGCCAAGTGGAATCTGTAATTCAGCTGACAGCGTGACTGTGTGACTGTAACTGCAGCGAGGCCAGTTCCAAAGGAAAATGCAGTTTCAAATAACTGTCACTGTTCAAGGACAGCATTGTCTGTATGAAAATATCTCATCTGGAAGTGTTGTCAATGCCATGATCCTCGTGGGGCTGGACTGTTCAGCCACTGCTTGGTGTGCCATGATTCCCATGGCAGGGACCACATGTGCGTAACAGTGTGTGACCGGGGAGGTGAGACTGGGGAGTGGGGATAGAGCTTTACCCTTTACCCTGCACAGGTGAGGGGCCATTGCTGGCTTGGTTTCTGTTTACTTCTGCCAAGAATTTTCAACCTGCACTTTAAAACCTGAGCTGAGGACAGCCGAGTAAGGAGCCCAATTCCCAGTCAGGAGAACTGAATTACATTTATCCTGTGCCTGTTCAACATCCTACAACCCATTTCCATTGTTACCAGCCTTGTCAGGACTTAGTAAAACCATCACAGCCTCACAATCCTGTACAGGCACAGCATTAGCACAGATCTGCAGGTGTGGGTAGGATGGCAGAGCCACTCTCTGCATCACCTAAGGCACAGTTTTACAGGCTGGGAAGGCTGAACACAGCCTGTTTACCTGTCACCAAGAGTGACAAGTGGGCAAGCACTGGTGTGTAACCCTGCTGGGGGCAGGAAGCCCCTGGGAGCAGCAGGGTCTCCAGAACAGCTCTGGAGCCAAAGACACACAGCCCAGGTAAGGGACAGCGGGACCACCAGAACTGCCAAGAGATGTGCTCACTGAATGACTGAAACAGTTCAGAGAGGAAAAAGGTGGACATTTAAAGCTGACTGGGTGTCCATTTCTGTGCAGGCACAAATCCATGCTTGCCTTTCGGGAGAGAAGGGCCCTGAACACACTGAGTGCTTGGAGGTGGAGCCCAGCAGGTCCCTGTGCCATCCCCGTCCCTGCCAGCCCCAGGGACACGCTCCAGGGCAGAGTCAGAGACGCAGGAGATTGTGCCAGCACTGGGGGATGTGCTGAACAGCTACTGAAATGAAATTCCCAATGTCTTGTGCCAGGGTCTGGCTGCCAGCAGTCCTGTGCACCGCCTTCCTAGTGATTCTTCTAAGCCCAAACCTGCCCTTTAGCTCCTTGAGCCAAGTACTTTAACTTTGTTCTTTGGTGGGGACCAAACCTTGAGGGAGATGGGGGAGTGTGAAAATCATTTTGCTTGTGTTTAAATATATGTACACACACACACACACATTTGTATTCGCCTCCCTTATAATCCTTGAAATACAGTATTATAAAAATCAGAACTTTCTTCTCCCACACCAGCATTTTTTGTAATGCTCAGGTAGTAGAGTTGTTTCTAATGACTGTAATACAGTAGTTAATGCTGCACAGTGCTCAATTCATTAAGCAACCCCGAATAAGCAGAAAGTAGCCCTTAACATAATGCAGTCCCTTCTTTTTAATGCTATGGTGATTCCTCTGAAGGAACTTGAAGGCATTCCTCACTTGGAATTGAAAACTTTTGCTAAAAGTCTGAGAACAAGACTCATTGCAGAGAACGTACTAGCCAAGGAGTGAAGGTACTTTCTCCCTCCCCTCCCCCCTTTTTTCTAAACACTGTAATATCATAGAACCACTAAAATTACTGCAGTTTTTAGTTTAAAAATGCATGTAATTTGTACAAGCTGAGGTGCTACTCAAAGGAACTTGGTCTGCTTCAGGGAGTCTTAATGAGGTTTATGCATAGATTTAGGAAGAGAGGTGCCTGGGCCTAATTTCCATCCATTTTCACCTTGCCTGCCATGATTAGGCCATCAGCTGGGAGGAGTTTGTGTTTCATTCTTGTGCTCACCACCAGTACTAAATGCTAAGAAAAGACATTATTTTGCTTAGGAAAAATCCAGTGTTACACAGTTTTTCCAACTACTTGCCCACATTTCCAAAGAACGGGTCAATGTCCCAAAATGCCACCAAAAAATGCAGCAGTTCTGATTCTCATGAGCACCAGTCAGGAATTGTAGCTGTATTTGGGAAGGCCAGTTTGGCTGCCCTTGGATCCAGGCTTAGGTGCAAACAACAGGGTTACCTGGGTTACAGATGCACCCGCACCTTTAAGCTCCTGCATCCCTGTCTCCTCCTCAGGATCCCGCATCATTTGTTACCATCTTTATGACAGAGGAGGAACAGGTAACTGTATTTTCTGATTGTCACTACCAAGTGTGCAGTGATTTATTCCTATAGGCTCTAACTGAATTAAACTCTTAATTAAGCTTATGCCACTTTTTTCTTCATTTTAATTAGGTACAGCCAAATCACTTGTCTAGGGGAAGGAAAAAGATAAAGAGCAGAAACACTTTTTTCTGCTGTGTACTTGTAGCAGTGAAGCCGTAGTGAGAACATCCTCCCAAAGAGGTACCAGAGGGGAGGACAGGTGACACAGGGCAGACAGTGCTGTGGTACAGCAACCTCAGCTGTTCACAGAAATACTTTGCTTCAGTGCTTCCTGGTATCATTCCACACCCGGTTTCTACAGTTCTCACTTCAGCTAAAGGCACAGGGAGATGACACATTGCAACAGTGAGTGCTTGATGCAGTCAGGTTGGAAAACCTCTAAGACCCTCATGGCAGCTGCTCCCCCAGCACTGCCAGGGCCACCAGTGACGTGTGTCCCCAAGTGCCACATCCACAGCCCCTTGAACGCTCCACGGAGAAGCATCTCTGCTCCATCCTGCTTGTGCTTCACCCACAGCAAACCTTACACAGATTACAGACTCTGCCCTGAGTAAATCAGGGGTTTGTACTAAGCTCTCCTAAAATACCAAGTGCTGCCATCAGTGAAGTGTAAATCCCTCACTTTTAGCAGCGAAGGGATTTTTGTTTGCTCTTCTTCCTGTGCTACCCGGTCCCTTTGCCTCAGCCAGCCTCTCCAAAGGCCACAGCTCTGCAGAAGTGCCAACTGGCTCATTCTGGGGAGACCCTGGCTGAGTTCATGGCTCCTCTGCAGGGTGGAAGCTTTTCTTTGCCACGCTGTCCCATGGCAGCTGTGGCAGGGGAGTGGCCATCCCCGCCAGTTCCCCCAGTCACCAGGGGAAGGCACTTCCACTGGGAAAGATGCTATGGCAGGGCGAGGGGGCTGAGGCTCTCCAAGGGCTTCACAGGGTGGGAAGCATTTCAGGGGGACCTGGAGACTCCCTGTGCTTCCACGAACCTCCCACTCAACATTTGCATGTTGACATTTTCTACTTAAGGGGCCTTTTGGCATCTCTGGCATTAATTTATAATGCTGAGGTAGCAGGTCTGCAGCACTGCAGAAACAGCTTTTATTTTAGAAAGACTTTGCTCTGAAATCAGATGGGATTCAGTGCAGAGACTGATCACGTTTCAGCTGCTCCTGCCAGGTTTTGGTTTCCTGGATTTTTAATTTTTTTTCTGATTGTTTGGCTGTATTCTAAAAGTATCTCTCCTAACTATTTCCCAGTATCTTTCACACATTCTAATGGAGTGTTACATGACACTGGCAGAATTTTGTGCACCTTCCTGTGTGACATGAGCCTCAGGATTAGTCCACGAAAAAAGGGCTTGAATTTGTGTACTTGTTTGCCAGATGTAATTCAGACTCTGAAACTTCCCCTGGTTCATGCAAAGGTGTAATTAGAACCAGGGGATTTTTACACAAGCAAAGTGGGGCTTGAAAGAGCCATTTATGTCAGCAAGGCCTTGCACTGGCAAAGGACAGACCAGCTGGATTAAATTCTATTACAGCTGGTACAAGGCCCCTTACAACATGCCTTGGTCATTAAAAAATTTTAGAAATCATTTAGCTTCAATCAGCCCTTTACTAACTGCAGTTAAATGCATGTAGCCATTTCAGGACGGTTCACAAAGCTATTTTTGCTCATTTAACTACACCTGTTTGAAAATATAATATGAAATATGCAACTATTTACAGTAATTGAACCTATGTTTCATTTATGGCAGAGAGTTTTTGTTTAGAAGTTTCTAATTTACCAGTGCAGGCTTTGGTTCTGTTATGGTTTCAACTCCAAAGAGCTGACATGCCCATCAGTGAGAGGATTTAGGAAAGGCACCATTCTACCCATGCTGTAATTAAATTCAGGTTCAGTCCGTGTGGCTGCAGCTTTGGAAGATAATTGTGCACACCTCATTGCTTTTTACTCCTGAATGTTGCTGTGGTCATTTACCCGGTAATTCCGGAGACAAGGTCTAAATTACCAGTGATTTCATGAAGTTTAAAACACCCATACCCAGCAGGACGATGCCACGGCATCGCCTCCCCCACCCCAGACAGTGACTCCACAGTGATGGGAAAGCCCCAAGCCCAGGGGGAGCAGGTCCCCAGGCAGTGCATGGCTCAGGTCTGTGTACAACAAACACGGCATCACCGTGGCAACCACCCCAAATTTGGGTTTATATAGCAGTGACAAATCCTGCCGCCTTTCCCAAAGTCACCATTTATCAGGGCATTCTCACACCTCACCTCCATTTACCCATTCCCTGCCATTTCCCTGCTCTCACACAGGGATCTGTGTGGCGCCTCTTCCTTTCCTTGGAGCAATGAAACCAATCTGTATCTCTGGCAGCAAGCTTGGAACACACTAGGTGGGATAATTCTGGTTTCTTTCAAATCCCGTAGAAGTGTCGTCTCCTCCTCTGTTCACATTCCCAAGTGTGTGTGTCCTCAGGCAGTGTGGGAGCCAGCCCGGGGGGTGTCTGCTCTGCCCACACACACGGTCAGAGCTCCTTTTGGGAGGGACAGATGTGTCTGTGTCCTTCTTCCACAGCCCAGTGCAGCCAGGGATGCCGGGAGCAGCCCCTGGCCCTGCTCCAGGCTCTGGGAATGCTCTTGAGCACACTGCTCCTGGTAGCGCTGTCCCCCAGCCCAAGCCAGACCCCCAGGCTGGGCGGATATGAATCAGTGGGAAGCACATTGCTGCACGTTTCAGGGTTGCTGGATGGATCCCTGTGCTGCCTTGGCAGGGCCCTGCTGGGCAGGGCACCCCTGGCACTGCATTGCCCAGGTGTGTGTACACCCCGGCCAAGCCATCTGCGCTTCCACACCCAGGGCAAACCCGGCGGAACCCCAGCTGGGAGGGGAGGGACCTGCACACCACACATGCTGGTCCTTCTCCATTTCCATCAGTGCAGCTTTTCAGGAGAGGCCACTTCAAGGAGTATACAAGGCCATTTCCTAAATTAAGTGGAGGAGCTTTCTGACTTCCAAAGCTCACAACTCCATTACCACCTCTGCCAGGCCATGTATAGGGCTAAGCCCTGGCCAGCCTTATCCATGCCCTAAACAAGAACCAGATGTTCTCTCTCACCAAGCTCCTCCGAGTTATTCCCCAGTCTGGGATTGCCCTCAAGTGTGCTTCTCCCCGCCAGGTAGAAAACTACAGAAGCTTTGGATAATGAAGCAAACATATTTTTGTGGTGTGGGCAATTTTTTTTTCAGTCTGCTGCTAGTTTTTAAATATAAAGTATAGCATATGTTTAACACAGAACATATGGAAAGAAAGAAAAAGCAAATCTTGAATTCCAAGTATCATATTCTTAGTTGAAAAGACTCTACAGCATGAAAGTGGTCATCCAGAACAAAAAACCACCCCACTTATTATATATAAATATTTATAAACCTAGTTACAAGTAGGAGAGTTCCGTCGGTCTGGGCAGTGTCCAGGCACACAAACACAGGTGAGTCCTCGTTTGAGAGGAAGGGGTGATTCCCAGCCTCGGCATGAAGGGTGCTCAGCTCCAGGAGCTGCTGTGCTCCTTCCCTGATGTAGGTTAGGATGGGTAAGGCACATTATTTTTCTTGACAGACTGACACTGCACCGATTTAATTAATTTTTAAGCTTGATAGTTTTAAATTCTTATCAGACAGTTCTGTTCAGTGTAAGAACTCTTCAATTTGTATTTCTTTCTGCTCTTGTATTTTGTACGTGCCTGTGTAGGACACATTGATCCAAACTGTCAGCTGAAAGCATGCACAAACCTTTACTTGGGTTCAAGGGAACTGGTCTTAAACCACAGATAGAGTAAAACGAGCTTTTAGTTCACCATCTCTTACATGCTCAGACTCCATCCCTGGACCTTGGAGCAGTTCAGTTTCTGGCGCAGGAATGGAAGTAAACACTCCCCTCTCCCTTCAGTGATGGGGAGAACCTCTGAGAGGCTGTCTCACACCAAGGTTTTACCAGCAGGTTTTACCTCAGTCGAAGGCAAATGGGTACCCCAGCACAGCCACCCTGCACCCCTCCTGCCCCCAGTGCTCACAGACCCCCAGTGCGCTCCGACAGCCCACGGCACTGCCTGGGCCCAGCCCGGCCCCACTGGGAACACGGAGCAGTGCAAACACTGACCCCAAACTGTTCACAGACTGCAGCCAATGCCCCTCCAGTCCTGGCTGGCTGTTTCTCCTCCAGAACACAAGGACAGGCAGTGCTGTTTTGAATGTCGTGACAGGTATTTAGTTCTCTCTTAGAAAGCTCCAGAAAGAACTCAGCAGGTCTCCTCAGCAGCAGCAGCAGGGAGGAACCCCAGTGCAGGCCCGTGCTCCCCAGTCCCCCCAGTGTCAGCTGCACACAGGCAGCTGCAGGTGCCATCCTTACTGACTCTGCCTCCTTTCCCGTTTTCCTTCCCTCTCCTTTTGTGTGCAGTCCCAGATAGCTGCCAGTCACTTGGCCGGGCTGGCTCACAGAAGGTGCAGCAGGCACAGATGGCACTAATACATAAATGTGATGTAGTGAAGAGATGCCAACACCAACCCCCAACAGGTTCCAAGGAACTGCAGTGCACTTACAGGGATACGGGGGTTGGCAAGGTGAAAGCAGAGATTTGCAGGAGCCCACTATTCCCAAATCTGCAACAGAATCCCACAACAAATGAGCAGATTTATTTATTAACTTGGAAAATGCACTTAATGGCATGATCTCTGGGTGTGTGTGTAACAAAGCCTCTCCAAACCCCCACTCGTTACATCAATTACACTGAGCAAAGGCAAGAAGGGAGAAAGGGGAAGGTGGGAACGGAAAATCAGGACAAACCCAGGAGCGTGTGCACATTCCTGGGTTTTTCAGAAGAGCTCCTAAGGGGAAACACGGGCAGCACAGAGGGGTTGGCAGTCAAGGGATCTGGGCAGCATCTGGAAGTGATGGAGCAAATCCCATAAACACCCTGTCGATCCTCAGCACTCAGAGCACATAAACACCCCAACAAACACATTTTCTTTCAGTAGTAGTGGCAATGGACGCTTAGCAAAAACACACAGGGAAGGGAGTAAACGCAGCCTGACTGTCCCCATGGGACCTCTGTCCTGTCTGTCGGAGAACAGGAGCATATCCATGGGCACATCTGTGACAGTGACTTCCAGGGAGGAAAAACTTCTCAAGGAATACAGTCTCCACGCCCAAACTCCAAGGCGGGAACAGAGGGCACTCCAGTGCCCACATCTGGAGGCTGCCAGCACTGTGTGTGATGGGCCAGCTGCTGGGGGGGCCTGGAAGGAGCCCCTGACAGACACCACACGGTCACTGTACAGATCTCAGTGCCATGAGCCTTACACAGCTGACTGGAAAAGAACTAGTCCCAGTCTTCAGCAAGGCCCGTGAGAGCAGAAGCAGAGCCTAAAAATTAACAGATCTGGTAACTGGTAGTGACCATGGTACCTGCAGGGGAATTGTAGCAAATGCCCTGGTGGCAAGAAACCGGGGAGTACTACTGGGGGGTGGGATGTCCAAATATCTGGAAAGTTTGGATTACTAATCCCTTGGCATTCCACTCACAGCCTAATGATGTGCTGAGGGGTTTCTGTGCAGGAAGGAGAGTTTACTCTTGTGGTACTGGGGGAGCTGACGTGGCTGAGGGGTGGGGAACACGCTGGCATCCACGTCCTTCCTGTACCCACGCCCCGTGTCACCAGTGCTGAATTATCCCCGGCCATTGGCCATGGCTGCACAGGCCGGGGCTGGTTCAGCTGGGTCACAGTGGCATCTAGAGGGCTGCCACGGGCGGGGTGTGAGCAGAGCGGGGTCCTGCTGGGCTCTCCCTCACTGTCTGCAGAGCCAGCTCCAGCTCCAGCTCCAGCTCCAGCCAAGTGGGCACACCCCAGAGAGCTGCACCCTCCCCCTGTGCCGCAGCCTTGCTCCTCTTCCTCCTAAGAGACCCCACTTAAACCCTGCCTACTGCTTGGCACAGATTCACATTTTTCCACAGAATTTACAAAGTGGATTTTTTGTCATTAGTAACTGTGTGAGAATTATTTTGAAATGATTTCCAGTGTCCTGAATGTCACAGAACTGAGGTGCTCTCTCTTCTTACAAGCCATTGCCATAAGCCAATCAGATGCTGGAGAGTTCACAGGCCAGGATCTGGCCGTGTCATTCCTCCATTATGGGCTCAGAACATGACCCTGGAGGAGGTAGAGTATGTGGGTCCTTCAGTCTCTGAGCCATCCGGAGATGAGAATGTCTCTTCAGGAAGGTCTAGGTTAGAGAGGTTGATCAAGAAAAGGACACCAGGAAGTACGCCTAAAGGAAGGGGATTTTAGGAGAGGCTTGGGTTGAGGTCATGATAGAAGTTTGAGGAGAGTGGTTCCTCTTGTCAGTTCGGGTTTATCTGTTACTACCCCTGATTTCAAAGAGGGATCAATTCCATTTTTCTGATGGTAGGGGAGAAATGAAGCAGAATAATGGGGGTGTCTGACTTGTGCTTTAGAGGTGCTATCCCTAGGAACTGTGTATTTCTGATACTCTTTGCTTTTTTAGATGAAAAAAGCCCCAAAGCATCATGTTTTGATGGTTTCTGGTTTTAGTGTGCTTAAAATTGGGCTCTTTTTCTGATACTACAAGGCATGAAGTGTGATGCAGATTATCTTTCTCTCTAAAAAAAGATGCAGAGGATCCATGGAGTCATTTAGGATGCTGATACAAGGGCACATTTTGACACTAGAGATCAGGCCTGCTGTCAGTCTGACTGGAGTCCCCCATAACATAAGGGGGATCCCTATTCATGGCAAGGATTCATCCCAGAAATGTTTGGAACAGCTCAAAGAGCCTTCTCTGAGACGTCTCAGAGAAAACCTCTCTCCTGTCCTTCCCCCGTGCTGCAGCGACGCACATGCGGCGCAGGAATGAAGGAAGGGCTCTCAGAGCTTCACCTGGGAATGAGGGTCACAGTCCCACCCCTCTGGCTTCCCACAGGAGGAGGGAGCTGTCCCAGGGACAGCTCTGTGCGTCACTCCAAGGATGGCAAGAGATGTGTCCTGGTTTTGGCGCCACGTGAGCGGGTGGGTGAGAGTGTCCGTGCTGGGCAAGGTGTGCACTGGGACAGCGCCAGGACACAGAGCACCTTCCCTCCGGCAGTGGAACGGGCTCGGTCTGCCTTCCAAGGAGGAAGGAGAGCGCAAGGAGAAGAGCCCTCCATTGGCAGGTGCCTGCAAGGGGAAATGAGAGCGTGTCCTTCAGGAAAGAGGTCAGACCTTGCCAGGCCGGGGTTCTCCAGGCAGGCCACAGTGCTGGGAATGAGGGAGGCTCACTGCCAAGGGTCAGGGAGAGCCTGCAGGGCCCCTGCTCCAAAGGATCCGTGCTAGAACAACAGGGACTCTCCAGGCCATTTCCACATCCTTTCCTTTTGCATAAGCAATGCTTGCCTTGCATGAGGAAAACAACAAACTCCTGCCCTCTAGAGACAGGAGACCTCCAGCTCTGCTGAATAAAATATCTGCCACAACCTCCTTTTGAAGCAGATGCTACAAACGCAGCCAGTTTTATCCTCCCCCAAGGCCCACCGGCCGGCTCAGCAGCTCAGCACTCCCTCCTCCCAGCCCTGGAAGGCCAGCTCGCAGGAGAGGCAGCTTGTCACAACCACTCTCGGTCAAGGCAAGAGTTTATTTGGAGAACTGCTGAATAAAGCAGTCATGGAAAACTTGGCAAAGGAAAGAAGTCCCTCCCTCTGCACTACTCAAACCTGTCAGGGCAGGACAGCAAATGCCCACGCCAGCCCAGTGCTTGTTCTGTCCCTTCCCTGGCTGCCCGCAGCCTGTGCCGTCACCGCCTGGTCCACCACGGGGTGCTGGGCACCAGGACACGGGAGGAGCGCAGGGGGATGTCCCTGCAGAGCTCCCTGAGCTGCAGAACCCCTGCACCCGGGTCCCACAGGGGTGCAGCACTGGTGACAGGCACTCCTGAGGTGTGCTGTGCTGGAGCACTGTGCTGACTTGCCCACATGCCCAGTTCCCAAGTGAGTGCTGTGAGTGGGTGAAAAGCTGCTCTAATGGCATTTCCTCAAGGCTGCCAGCGAATACCCCTGGTTCCCACAGCAGCCCAGGTGGCTGCAGCTCCGTCCATGCGTTGGGTACGATACCCCCAGCTGCAGACAGCAGCATTTCTCACACACACACCTGCCCTGCACCCTTCAGTGTTTGCTCCAAGCAAACACCGAAATCACAGGCACTGAAAAAAACGACTTTAAAACTACCTCTTTGGGACCTCTCCCTGGCAGTTTGGTTTCTCGGCCTCTGCTCCAAAATACAGCGTTTATCAGGTGCAGAAAGACAGGAATTGTCTTTTAAAACAACTCAGTCCTGTCCTCCTTTTCCTGCAGCTAAAGCAGCCGCAAGGTGGCTGTGAGGTACCTGTAACTGTTCTGGCACCTTGTCCTCACAGCAGGCTTTTTTTGAGGTTCCCTGTGAAACCACAGCTCCTGGACCTGAGACTCTGTGACCTTTGAGAGCTGACCTACAGGACTGTCCAGTTGCTGGGAAAGATCACGAGGTTCACACACGCACGCTAAGGAGGCGACATTACACAAATATGAGGAAAACACGCGAATTATACACTGTTCCACTTGAGCTGATGGCAAAAATTTTTAAAGGGGGAGAAAAAATCTTTACTAGGGCCCAAATAGCACCACTGACCTGGATTTTCGTTTTATGATGTTGTTACTTTAGAAGGCCTTTAAGCCCACCCTGCAGTGTTCTTGGGGCTCAGAGCTCACCTCAGCTCTGCCAGGGATGTTTCAGCCAGGAATTCAGGGGAGAAGCTCCTCGGGCAGCCCCAGGAACGATCCTGGTATCTGCAGCAGTAACGCTAGTTCAGGAGTGCTCCTCTAAGGGATCGCTGCTGATTTACTGTGTGACAAACAGTCCTTCCAGCAGCATGTAGTGCTGTGAGGCAGCTCTCCAGGCGCTGCATCCCTGCTGCTGCAGCGTGGCTCCGGGGTGCCCTGTGGGAGCTCTCCAGGGGCCACCGGTGGGACGGCAGTACTGAGCAGGGGGTGAGCACCAGGCAGGCAGGAATGGGGTCAACTGGCAGTGGATTTGCCTGATGTCCAATAAATGTGCTGGTGGCAGCACACCTGGGCTGTGTCAGCAGGGTGAAAAGCCAGTTCCAAATGCTCACAAAGCTCTGAGCTTCCCGGGTCTCTGGGATGAGAGATTACCAGATCCTGGGACAACAAGGAAGTGGGAGAGAGGTGCCAGCTTAAATCCCTGCTGGCTGCTCAGAGTTGCACAGGACAGGGTGGGTTAGCAGCCCCTCTCCAAAGTGAACACAGAAATCAGCTATCTTAAAAAATACATATAAATATATAGTTCCCTTCAGCTGTACACTCCAGCCTGTCAGTGGGTATTTATGGGGTCAGGGAATGTTGTAACAGTGAAATACATCCCGAGTGGGGGAACCAGGGAAGTAGCGCTTGGATTTAATGCCAGAGGAATTTTAATGCCCAGGAGATGGGCAAGGTGACACTGGCACCAGGTAATGCTGCTTCTGCCACCTACGGCATGAGGAGGTCAGCAAAGGCGCTGCTGGACAGCGGGGTTTGGCTCTCCAGCCCCACACAGGCTGTCTGGTCCACTCCCACTGCCCAGGGCAAGGGCCAGGACTTATCCAGTAAGGAAACAGGACTCTGAGGCTGGTGCTGCCAGGCACTGGCACCTCAGTGCCCAGTCTGAATCGGTCCCAGCTTCACTTGTTCAGAATTCCATTTCACTGTCAACAGTGCACCCAAGTGTGCAGGTGCAGAGCACATTCATTATCCCAGTGAGCTCTGTGCTGGGAGGGTTAGGGAAGAGATCTGGAAAGGAGGGAACAGCCTGTTCCCTTGCCTTAGCAAAGAGGAAAAGGTATACACTAGTCCTGTCCTTTACTGCAAGGGCTTCAGGGAAGAGCCTGATAACCCTCAACTTTGTTCCTTAAGCAAAGTGCAGGCTGGGCCACAGGGAGAAGAAGTGTGAGAAGAAATAGCATCAGCTAAAGCAGGTTCTCACCTGCTGGTCCCAAGGGCAGCAGCAGCCTGGGCAGGCTGTCCTGGGGAGGTGTCAGGAGCAGACAGCTTCCTGCAGGATGCAGGCTAGGCTCGCAGGAACATGTCCAAAGGTGTTCTGGTAGTGCTGTGAGGACACGGCCCACAGAAACAACACTGCCAAGTATGTGTCTCAGGAGGGACGTTATTCCGAAGACCTCTCCTTCCTCATGGCTCTGTGGGTACTGATCATGTGCCAGATCAATGCCAAATCCCAAACGGGCACACTCAGCTGAGGGAGAAGCACACAAGTCTCATCAACAGACAGTGGGACTCTCAGTCCTCCAAGGTCAGAAGGATCCAAGCTTTTAGACCATTGGATATTACAGGGGTAACGACAACTGTTCTGCCCCTCTGAGAAAGGCAGTTGCTCTTAGTCCTCAGCCAGATGCTGAACACATCAGCAGTGCTCAAGGAACCTTTTCCCATGGATACAACTCCTCAGCACATTAAAGCAATCCACACACAAAGACAAGCAGCTGAGGCGGAGCAGTGCAGCCTGGAGGCTGGCTCTGGTCACAGCCCAGCCCAGGTCCAGGCTGCTTTGCCCGCCCTTGCTGAGTTCCTGAGAGATCCTGATGGGGTGTGCAGGGCAGCCTGGCCGGGCAGGAGGCAGGCTGGCTCCAGAGGAGCCTGTGCTGTGTCCCCCACCCACTGGGATCACGGATGGTGGCGCACGGCTGCTCACACACACAGGGACACCCACCCCAAGGTGCCCGTCACACCTGCCTGGCCACCACTGACACCCGAGCTCCAGGCTCAGAGCAGATGCCATCCCAAAGGGATCTCTCCCACCTCATGTGCTTCAGCACTGCTCCATGGAGCTGGATAGGCTCAGAGAGGAGGGACACACAGCCACTCCTGCTGCCACCTCTTGGTGCCCTTTGCTTGGGGCACTGCCAGGTGAGGCTCTAGCCTGGAGTGGGGTGCAAGCACCCACTCCCTGAGATCCTGTGCCCTGTGAGGACTCCACCTTGCTCATCCCACAGCTTAGATTCAGCAAGAAATTCAACAGTTTTAAGGGATGACTGTGATGTAATATGAAAGAATTCCTTCTTCCCTTGCCACAGATCTCTTTCCTCTCTTGCTTTGATAAACACCCACCACATTCTGATCCTACAGCACCTGTGGGTGCATCTGCGAGCAGTAAGGGTGGTTTTCTTCCTGTTGGGTCTGGTGCATGGAGACAGCTCTCATATTCCCTACAAAGAACACAGAATGCCTGCATAACTAATTTTTTAATTACTCCAGTCCTAAACCACTAATTTAGTGCAATTTCATCCTGACTACATGTTGGTATTGTTAAGGTTTATGATGCAGTGATTTACAAGGCATGGTACGTCTGAACTCCAATTAGTTGGACTGATGGTCTAATTGAGCACAGGGACACGAGTGCAACAGTAACTCACCACAGCGCCGATCATGGCAGTGCCACTAGCAGGGGAAGGCACTGCTGGAATTGGTCGCATGAATACGCATGTTTTAATTGGCAAGGCCAAAATCAGACTGATGAGACTACTGTTTGGTAAATAGTGGTTCCACTTAATAAATAGTTCTTTCTCTAAAGGTCAGATTAGTCAGAAGAAAAAATTAATATTGTGTTTCTAAAAGCTGGTCTTAATGATGACACAGACACTGCTGCATGGGAGGTTTCGGATGCCTTTAGAAGGACTTACATGAGTATGAAGTTTTTTCTCCACACCAACTTGCAGAAGAGACAGTGATGTCGGTCATGTCACAGACAAGCTGGGTTTCTAGTAATGAAACCCTGCAGTTCTTGTTGAGCTGGAGTGATAAATCCCTAACAAGTGAACATCAGTCTTTTATGTTCTGCTGGCCTCAGTCTGCCCATGCAGAATGCACATGGTTTTAATTCCCGCTTAAACTGACCGTGTATTTGTTATTACCTGTTTCTGTCTGACACTGACAGTGTGTGGAGAGCTGTTACTTCCTAGGGCTTTGAGGTTCACCAGCTCAGGGTGTTTTCCCTGCCTCTTACAGCATTAGGGGTCTGCCTGACCACACAATTCCTTCTTTCTCTCTTCCCTTCCCCATGAGTCCCGCAGTAGGGAGGTTGGGGGGCAGAGACACAGGGAATGAGTGAGGAACCAGAATGGGCATTGCTCATTTAAGGCTCTTCCTGCTCTGCCTGGAAGAACCCTCCAAGCCTGTCTGAACTTCACCTAAACTCATGCACTGGCAACTGTCTTTAAACAGCAGTGAGAAAGCTACAAACAACAGCAGAAATATTGTACGGATAGGTAAATTGCAATATTAATTACATCACTGAGAACTACTGCAATTCCCCATTCCCTGTTTCCTGATGATGTTCTGCAGTCTTGTTTTGCTGTTGTGGCATCACCTTGGCTGTGAACACCTTCTTGTCGGTGGTTGACATCAGCTCTGTCGTCACAAGGCCTTGAGTTTACAGCATTTCAGGATTTTGTGCTCCAGAAATACTTTGCTTCTACCACATTTTGATAGGCTTAATTAAAAAACCCCCAACTCAACAATCATCAGAACAAGCCCATGGAAAGCTCCTGGGTGATCAACAACTCCCTGAGAGGAGGTTGTGGCCGAGGTGGGGGGCGGGTTGGTCTCTGCTCCCAGGGAACAGCCAACAGGACAAGGGGAAGCAGCCTCAAGCAGTGCCAGGGGAGGTTCAGGTTGCGTTCTAGGAACAGCGTATTCATGGACAGGGGGTCAGGCCCCAGTGGTGGAGTCCCCATCCCTGGAGGGTTTAAAAGTCACGTGGATGTGGCACTTGGGGACATGGTTTAGTGGTGGCCTTGGCAGTGCTGGGGGAACAGCTGGACGGGGTGATCTTGGAGGACTTTTCCCAACCTAAAGGATTCCATGATTTATCTCTCTGCACCTCTTCCACATTTATAATACAGATGGTGGCAGCCAGAAATTCCTACAATTTCCGTCCCCGTTAATCTACCAGTTTTATATTTCTTAAACAGCTGACAGAAACACAACCATTAGGAGAGCATTAGGAAACCCCCTGATGAGAACACGGTCCCTTCCGTGCCAGCAGAGGCCTGCTGGAGTCACACCAGATATCTGTGTGCCATCACCCTCCCTGTTACCCAGTAAAACTGTAGATCTGACTAAATGAAAGTAATATGAAACCCAGCCCAGATTTCATCTGGCAATTCCATCATCTCCCAGGTTTCAGAAGAAAGCAGTAGTTTTCCCCCAGCCACACATCTTTAAGCAGAACTAAGGATTCAGAGCACAAGCACTGCTGCCCCCTCCAAACCCAGCACTGTCATGGGGCACCATCCTTGGCAGATGCCCATGACAAAAGGGAAGGCATCACTGCTGTGCTGGGGAGCTGCGCTGTGAGAGCACACCCTACTCCAATGCTCCACGACCCACTGGGAGTTTGGGCATTTAAATAAGCACCAAGGGAATAAAAAGGGATTATGACTTTGGCTAGTGGATTTGTTTAATTCAGCAACACCAAAAGCTGTCAGGACTCACCGGGGCCCCTGGACAGGTGAATGGTGTCTGCTCAGGTATCGCATGAGAAGCCCCTTTTCCTTCCCTGTGCACAGGGATTTACAGCCCATAAGAAGAGAGTTTATGGATGCAGAGCTGGGGCTGTTGCTAATGCAGTTTCAGATCAGCAGCAGCTCCACTAACTCACAGTCACATCCATCCATGCTCACTGGGTGAGGACCTGGCTTGGGGGGGATCCGGGGGCAGGATCTGCCTCCCCCATGCTCTTCCCTTCCCACAGTCAGAGGGGTTTGAGTTTGCTCAGCGCAGTTACCCGTAATTTGTGAATTACGCTCACAGAAGACCTGGGAGTGTCAGAACGTGTCGCCCGTGTCCTCGCATCTGCCTACAGCTGCATTTGTAAGGCAAATGCGCTGCCTCGCTCTGGATAATTTCCATTAATTCCTAAAAGGTTTTCATGGGTTTGTTATTTTCCCAAACATCTGAATTTCAATTATAGCTTCCCCCTAGCATCCAGCAACCTCACTGTGTGTGCTACTCCGCCAGTAACAGCTTCTCTCTTCCCTCAGGGCCGCTGTATCAACTTCACCCGAGTTCCCTCTCAGTAGAGGAGGAGAAGCAGATACCAGGAGGAGAGACAGCCACATTGCCACTGTCCTACCCAGCCAAGAGAACCGAGCCCTCCCTCGCATCCCTCGGACCATGACCCAGCCCGAGCTCCGCAGGTTCCTGCACCCCTGCTCCGGCTCCCGTGTGCTGGTGCTCTGCCGGGCAGCGCTGCCACGTGTGCCTGGCTCCGTGCAACACCGAAGGACAGCGCAGACACCAAAGATGAGAATGCTTTTCTATTTTTGTTATTTGCTGTTTTTTTAAGGACTACAGATTCTCAGGACGCAATGTGCTTGTAGCGGAGACGCAGCGTTCCTCAGCTGCGGCGGAGGCACGTGGTATTTACACAGGGACTACTCGCCACGGGCACAGGATAACAATTCCCACCAGGCTAAGCAGGCGCAGAGCCGAGTGCCTCAGAGCCATGTCAGATCCCCAACCCTCGCCAGCTCCTCCGTCGTGCCTTACGGGAACCTTCTGACTGGAAATCTTGTCACTCTAACACTGAAAAGTGCACACGCATGACAAAATGTAGACAGGATGCCTCGAGGTATCAGTGGCGAGCAAGACTTTGCCCTTTAGTTTTTGAAGACACCTTTCTCTCATTATGCACCCGGGACAGGAAGGAATTACTAGAGCGTTATTCTGCGGGAAGACAGCCTGTAAGTAGAGATCTGGAGCTGAGTTGGAGGGACTGATGCTTCAAGACCTTGACACTGTGGCTGGTGGTTTTTTCCCCTTTCCTGCATTCACAGTTCAGTAGCGCATAAAACATCATCATCTATAAACATACCTAGCAGTCGTAGGCTTGTGTATTTTTTTTAGATTAAAAAAAGCAGTAGCCACTAAGCTGGTATCTCAGGGTTTTTTCCCCCCTGCAAATCTCCAAGGGCTCTTCAGCGTCACAAGCCAGCAACTCTCTTTGCATGAGAATTTCAAAGTTTAATTAATATAATTAAAGGCAACAGCAAGCAGCAGCCTGTGAAGATTTTGCTCATCTTTTTTATGCCTTTTGACATTGAATGACCTATTACTGTATATGTGTTCCTCGGCGGTGAAGGGGGCGCCGAGCATTGGGTACGATTCCACAGTGGGAAGACCTCCTTCCATCAATTTGGAAATTAAATTTATGGGAGTGCCAGCCATCACAAAACATCGACAATGTATGTATTATAATTTTTTAGAAAAACCAGTGTCGTGTCACGTCGACGATGCCAAATTATGTTAGCGTGAGCGGAAACACTGTGGGGGAGGAAGGAGGGAGCAGCTGAAGAAAAAGGCTCAAATGATCCAGTCACTTTCGATACTGTACTTCAGAGGCAGAATGGATATTCGAGTCGAAACCTGACAAAGCGCGCCCGCTTTGATGGGAACTGGTATAGACAATGACCAGTGGCTGGGTCAGTGGGATGTCTCTCTGCGAGCAGGGAGGCTTATCAAATGACACTAAAAATAAGTTCAACAACCATCACGTTGGAGGGGAAAAGGCGAACATTTCACATTTGGTGGGCATGAATGTGTGCAAGATGGAAAGAGCAATGTGGAGCATCCTGGGCTAATTATCTCCTTTGTGCTCTTCTTTGGAATCACAAGGGACAGAAATAATTCCCTTGGTCCATGTCCAAATCTGTGGCACTGCCCAAAGAAGCCTTTACGTATATCGCTTACATCTTCTGCTTGAGTTTATTTATGTCACTGGTAGCCTCATCAGCAACAGCCATGTCTGCACATTAGACTATAAATAAAATTATCTAAGTTTCAGTCATTATTTCCTTCTTCTCGTCCCCTGTAGCCTCCTGGGTGTGCAGAGCTCAGACCTTCGTTTTCCAGCTACATGGTCACCCGTGGCACCGCCTTCCAGGGGCAGCCCCCATCCCCTGGCCCTGCACGGCCGCGCCCAGGGGTCCCGACTGCCCCCAGCCATGGAGAACCCGCCGGACGCCGGCTTGTGCTGTGCGGAGCATCACCCACACACCCGGAATCACTGAGTGCCCACAGGCATGTCCTGGCGCTGCCATACCTTACACAACCACTGGCCCTGGGCTGGGGACGCTTGAGCCCACTGGCCCCAACCACCAAGCCCTTGGCTCAGTGGGAGCCCCTGATTAAACCTCCGTGTGCTGTTCAGACTGAGGCAGAACAGGAGCCGACACCAGGCAGATGAGGCAGGGCACAGGTGAGGTCCTGCACTGCTCCTCACGGTGCTGAGGTGCTACAGGTAGAAGGGCAGAGCTCAGCAGATGCCAGGTTAAAACACACTCGGCTCCCTCTTACATTTCCTCCACTGTCCATGTACACACGACACACTCCAAGGTACTGCTGGAGCATCAGCCCGCATTCTGAGATGAGCTGGTAACAGAACGTGCAGATGAAGAGGGGTTTTTCCCTTGTGTGTCTGCTGCCTCTCAAACAGTATTTGTAACCAGCAGAGCCACAGAACAGAAATCCACTCATCATCTTTTGTCCATCCTGTCTATCCATGTTCACCCAAAACTGTGAAACAAGCAGTTTTTCACAGAATGGCTGATACCAAGCAAAACAAGATTTTGGGTCTCTACATGGATTTTCCCTTCTAATCAGCACAGTATCACAGCACGTTGCACTTGGCATTTTGCAGCAGATAATACCTGAGAGTTTCCAGTGTGGAATAACCGTCACAAATAATTTGGGGGGCAAGAGGCGTAGGGTGATAATTAATTATACTTTAAAATCCACTGATTAAATGACACAAGTGAGACTTCCTTGGCAGGAGGGCTCAGAATGCCTGAGAGAACCACGGGTGGGAGGTTTACCAGAGTTATGTTCCTTGTACACTGTCAAAGCTTGGTATCTCCTTACAAACAGCCCATGTCTCATTAGCACTGTTGGCACCAATTTTAAGCTGCATGAGAACAGTAACAGTCTCTTGCAAAAGTAGATGGGTCTGGGAGCGAACCAGCAAATGTTCCACCTAAGGCACGTAGGGACCCAGAGTCTGCATCCCACTGACCAACAGTGCACCACCAGCAAGGACAGCACATGGGTGAAATACTTTTTTCCCCAAAGAGCCATGTACAAAGTGCCCAGCAATGTCAGCAGGCAGCCCTGAGGGGCACCCTCTCACCAGCGAAGTAAGGCAGGACTCATGGGAACAAGATCCTCAATAGAACAAAGCTGGGGTTATTTGATACATTTTGAGAATAGCAGAAATTAATTGGCTGCAGTCAGGAAGAAATCAAAATGAATTTTCCATGTTTCAGTTTTTGGATTTAACAAGAACTACAGCTTTCACTAGGCATGAATCTGCCAGGTGTAACCCAGGGGAGCTGGGTCAGGCTGATCCCAGGGGAAAGGGAAGGGAATTCCTAACCCAAATGCAAGCTCACCCTGAGCCACAGGCACTGCAGCAGGACAGCCTAGGCTGGCCAGTATAAATTCCTATTGGGATTTTTCCTGCAGGGAATTACTGTGCTACATCCCTCCTCTTCTGACTGAGCCTAATGCAAGTAGATTGAGCCACAATTCTACATTTCACACCCTGCAGTTCATTTTACACACTGTTCACTCACCCTCATCCCACTGGGGTGCTTCCACATGTGGGTGTCGTCCCACTCCTGAGGGTGCTGGGGTTTAGGGGCAAAGGAAAGGTGATCTTTGACCCCTCTCAGTACATGGCACCTCCTGCAAGTCATGTTTGCATCCCTTTTCTGGGTTTCTGACAGACTCCCAGGACACAGGTATCCGGCCTCTGCAAAACCCTGTTGTCACCTTTAACGTGCCCTTGCAGTTCAAATCATGCTGACATACTCCAGTGAAAAACAAAAGGTGCAAGTAGGAGAGGTTTTAGCTTTCTCCTACCACTGTTCCCCCTGCACAAGGTAAAGGACTAGGGAATTCTGTGTTCTGTCCTTTTAGACCAAACCTCCCTTTCCAGCTCTTTTATGGTCGCAATTCAGGCTGCAGGGAAGGGTGAAGAAAACCAGTGCTATCAACGAGGGTTTTTTCCAGGTGGGAAAAATCCCCCTTTGATCCCATGTTATTGACTGCTGCCCTATGGCTGCAGGAACCTCGCTCTGCTGGCAGGACAGGATTTTTCCCCAGTTCCCTGGGAAGCACCGAAGGTGCTGTCACCACCTGCCTTCAGAGTTCAGCTCAGGGAACTACTCCCTTGCCAGGGAAGCCACTGAGGGGAACTTTGGAAGCTCAGCTCTGCAGTGCTGGGAGGCAGGACCGAGCTCCAAGCTTCCCCACACACATCCAGAATCCCAGCGTGACCCCCTCTGCAGGATAGCACAGGCAACCAGGTCACCAGCTGTGGACGCCAAGCTCAGGTGTGGCCAGAGCAGCATCCCAGTGCTGACTGCCAAATAGGGGGTTTGGCTGCTGCCAAGAGCCAAGAGCCGGGGCCCTGGCCCACAGAGCTGCCCCTGAGCAGGACACGGGGCCTTGGGTGGCCAAAGGGCTGGCACAGCACCCCCAGCAACAGGCACAGCAGAGGCTGCAGAGGCTGCAGGGAGCAAGTCAAGGCGGTGGCACATTTGCTAATGAGCAGCTCCTGAGCACCTCTTGTGCCGTTACAAAATTAATGTCACCCTTTCTAGGGAGGGCCTTATTAGACCTGGCATGTACTATTTTATTTCACAAATCTGCTTTGCATTGGCTCAATTAAAATTGTTATATATTTTTGGGTCCTGTGTAGGTGCCATCTGTTTAACAGCGCAAGTGGGTCCTGTGATGCACTTGTAAATTTTGTGCTGCAATAATTTTTTAATATAATGAAGGACTTTGGATACAAGAAGCTGCCTTTACTTGATGATTTTTTGGTTTTGGCAGTGAACTTACAACAGTTCTCCCAGTGTTAAAAGGATGGCTCTGCAGCCTATGGAAAAAAAAGAGTTTATTTCCATGTTTGCACCAAAATCGTATTATTTAACTCACACTTATTTTTTCATTTGTTTGTTCTGCATGGTTTGTAAATGAGCTTATTTTCCCAAACTGGAAATCAAAAGCATGCTCAGCTGGGGCCTGTGGCTGCTGCCTTCTGGGGAGCTTTAGGATGTGCCAGGAGGGCACAGGGGCCTACCACAACAAACCACACCAACACCTCCTCAGTGGGATTGGGAACAAATGCACCTTTGGAGGCAGAAATCCCCTCTGCACAGCTGGGTGTGCTTTACAGCAGAGCCAAACCCAGGACAAATCTCCCGGGAAACAGAACTCAAACACAGTATCACACTTTGGGGGTTTTTAGAACAACTTTTAGGTCTGCTCTGATGTCACCAGCACTGAAAGGCTGTTCCTGACTCACAATGAATCATAACAAAACCCTAAGCACAACCTCATCAGTCGGTTTCCTTTACAAACACAGTTTCAAATTCTGCTCCATCCTCCAACGTGCTGTCGGAGAGAAGCATCTGCAGTGGCACCAATCCTGCGCTGTGTGTGGGGCTCCCAGGTTTGCTCCACAGCCAGGAGAGGGGTCCCAGACCTCAGCACTCAAGTTTCTGTAAGTGGAACTGCCTTGTTCAGTGTGGGGGATCGGGCAGCACCCAAGAAGTGTCTAGCCCCCAGCAGCACTGCTCAGCAGGAGAGCTGGGAAAACCTGTTCCCAACATCTCAGTGCTGCTAAGCTGCCTTCAGGGACACCGATGTACCCAGAGCACGATTCCTGTGCATTTTGGGATGTTAACAAGACCCAGCCATGGAGAGACTCCTCTCTGACCACAGCACTTGCTTTAGCACCGACTCAAACCCCACCTCAGCTCCAGCCACTCGCCCAAGCCCCAGAGACACCCTCAGTGCCCTGGCCAGTCTCCTGGGGACACAGGGAAATCTGACTGCTCTGCCTGTGGCACTGGAGCCACGACTGAACTGGGATTTACCATAGCAGTGGTAAATTTAGATTTACCACACCTCCCGCTTGCCACCCTGCCATGACAGGACGGCCCCAGAGCCTTCCCTCCTGCCCCAGAGCTCCCCAGCTAACCCTACGAGATGCTCTGGCTCCTCGGGACAGCTGCTCTGTGCACTGCCAGCCCTCAGCATGGATGGGGTCTATTGACAGAGGCGCAGACACTGATTCAATTAGGTGCTTTGGCCAACCTGTGTGGGGAACACTAATTGAAGTACACAAGTGATGGGTTCAGCGCTGCCTTGTTGGAACGGAGAGGCTGGGCTCTGGGATGCTTCATCTCCTTTTATCTGATTAGGCAAATTAGGAAACAACAGTATGAAATGCATTATTGTACTAATCTGATGTCCAAAATGTGAATCTCATTAGAGCTCTGGCCTTGATGCTTTTCATTTGGTTTCTCTGGAAGCTGAGGAATAGTGAGTAGGCCAGAAATAGGTATTTTTCTAATTGTATCAGAATTGCCCAGTAAGAAATATCATATTCCATACAGGCTTTAGTCCCTGGGACAGCTCCTCATGAAAACCATCTCTAAGCTTCTGGAGAAATCCAGTACAACACATGCCAGGAGTGGAGGAGACGCAGCAGGGAGAGGAGGTTGGAGCAGAGGGTGATCAACGGATCCAAGTTCACTTAGAGCTCTGTGGGGTGAGATGCCGGGAGTGGGGACATTGTGTCTATCCAAAGGGATGCTCCATGGTCCAAAGAGGGTTTCCACAAGCTTATCTGGGCAGGGGCCCATGCTGTGGTGATCTGGCGAGAAGGAGGGACAAAGCAGGATGGCTGTAAGTGGGGGATGAGCCCAGGGACAGAAATACCTCACTGAAAGGGGGACTGGCTCTGGAGGGCTCTGCTCAGCCCAGACCATGCCGGGGCTCCCTGTGGAACCCCCTCATGACAGCAGGCCCTTCTAGGAAAGGCTGGAATCCAAGGACACTCTTTAGTACCAAGGGAAAATAAACATATGGTATTAAAGTAGAACAACACGACTTTTCACTGCAAAGGGCTCTCCGAGAAGAGTCAGTTCAGGTATCAGTTGGTAAAGGGTCACTTCACAATACAGCCCTTCCAAATTGCAGCTCCAACTCGGAATTAATTATCCTTTCACTGTCTTGGGTTTTCTTTTCTTCTTTGCTTCACATTAACTGCAGCTGAAATTATTTTAAAGCAATGATCTTGAACGTCATGTCCTTCAGCTGGCCCTGAAAATCCATTTTCTATAGAAAGCCTCCTTTCTTCTCCAAGATTTCTGAGAGTGTATAAAGCTCATCAAGGCTCTGGCTCTCTAGGGGTGTCAGATGCTTGGATAATACCCAGGTGTCTGCCTGCTGGAGCAGCTCCAAGGTACTTTATTAGCATGAAGAGGCCAATTTGGAAGCTTTTAACTCCTTCAGTTCCCAGGGCCCAGCACAGGTCCTGCAGCAGCAGCAGCACACCAGGACACCACGTGTGCACGGGTTCAAATACAGACTCTGAGTCACCACCACCCACTGCCACATCCCAGGGAAGAAGATGTCTTGGCATCAGGGCTGGAAAGATCCCTCGGCGATGTCCCACCCCTATGAGAACAGAGTTGTACAGACAGCCAGAGAGCACAGCTCTGCTGCACACCTGGGGCTCAGCCCTCCCCTAGATTGCCTCAGAAGAACCCCAGCAAAACCCTCTGTGTGAGCCATGCCCTCCCTCAGCCAGCAGCAGCACGAGGGGACACGGTGTGGTGCCCATTTTCCAGGTGTGAAGCCGGCCTGCTCTTGATGCCCAAGGTGTGATTGTGTGCCTCGGTGTTCCAGAGGCAGGCAGGGACCCCCAAGATGCCTCTGTCCCTGTCCCTGAGCAGGGCGGCCCGGCAGGGATGTCCCTCATCCATCCAAGTACACACGCCACGGGCAGTGAAGAACGGAGCATGTGAAGATCCTGTCAACACACACTTAAAATAAGAACTGGGAGCAGAAGCCCTTGGCTTTCCAGGGACCGCAGGAAACTTCAGCTCCTGGCTTGGAGCTCCAGTAACTTCCCTCAACAATGGCAGCCCCAGGCAGGACTGCTGGTGCCCACCGGGACACTGTACCCTGCCCCATCGCGCTGCTGTGATCACATGGTCTGGATCCCAGCCTTTAACACATTTTCTTTAGTTTCCAGCAGGCAAGATTGGGCTATGCGAAAAAAAGACAGAAAACCTCCAATCCCCAGCCCTAAAAAAATCAGTTCCGACTTTAAAAGCAGTCTTTTAAACAGCAGTGTTGCTTCAAAGGTGCAGCAAAGAGCTAAAAATCTGAGCCATCCAGATATGTAAAATCTGAACAAATACAATCCCAAAGGCTCTGTTTAAAGTTTTAAAACCCCAAGGTTTAAGCTATTTATGAGCTGCACGAGGCCCTTGCTTGGATTAAAGAGGTGCAAGTTTTCTTGAAGTCTGGAGTGATTCCAGGTGGAATTCAGCAGCAGGAGAAGGGTGGCACTTGGAGCCAGCCGTGTTCTCCTTCTCCATGCTGTTGAACAGGTCACGGGAAAGGACACGTGCACCTCCCCTTGGAGATGATCTCTGCCTTGGATGTCACAGCCATGCCTACACAACCAAAGAAAACATTCAGGGTTGCCAAAGCATTACACACTGTAGGGAGGCTGTGAGAGAGTGAGGTTCCTGTAGCTGAGCTCTCAAACACACTGAGGAAATAGGAATTTTGGGAAGAGTGAAAGGAAGTTCAAGCCCTCTGTGGAATGAGGCTCCAGAGCCCAGAGCAGCTGAGAGGGGAGGAGAAAAGAGCCATTAGCTCTGCATCCCAGCTGGAGGGAAAAGTAGCATCACTGGTCAGAGCCACACAGAGATCAAGAGCCAAAGGAAAGCTCTGGCAATGCTTGCAGTGTTTTACCCAACACAGCCCCTTCCATCCCCTTGTCCTCCCGCTCCCAGAGATGCTCCAGTTCTGAAGCAGATGTCTCCTGGGGGTGTGGGCTGAGCCCAGGGATGGCCCCAGCCCTTCCACAGAAGGGCCGTCATGTGGGCTGGTGCAGCTTGAACCACTTGCAGCTTTATTTCCCTGCCAGGACAGGACTGCATGGAGGGTTCCTTAACCAGGACCTGGAAACCTTTCAGGTGAATTGCCACCATGAAGCCAATGCTGAGTACTTTGATGCTGGGGGGTGTTTTCTGTACCTCACAGAACATCTGGACGCTGCACCAGGACATTTGCTGCCACCACAAAGTCAGGCTCCTTCTCCCAGAGCAGCTCAAACTGCACTTTCCTTCTCGCTTCAGGGATGAGGCTGTGCCTCTGGTAAACACCCCAGCAAGAGGAATGTCTTCACCCCTAAGGAGGTGAGGAGGACTCTTCCAAGTGGCCAATGTGGCGCTGGCTGTATCCAGGGTGGCTGGTGGCACCAGCTGCCTGCCTTCCCCTCCAGCCCCACACACACTCCGTAGGGTCGGTTTAAGTGACAAAACCTTTGCAGGACCAATGAGACTCCTCTCCTATTTCTATTTGTTTTCTGTTAGGCAGCGGCTTCTGCCATCAGCTGAAGTTGAAACAGGACTGGCTTCAAAGGTAAACATTTCTCACAGCTTTCTCATCAACTATATTAAATACAGTCATAAAAAAAGCCCCACAATATTTTCTGTATTTGCTGAAGGATGACGTCCTCCTTGCCTTCAGCGTGTGCCAGATTACTCATAAACCTGGACCATATGCCGCCGCAATTTACTGATGGGCCCAAGCTGTTTTGGTAGATACAAAATCCGAGGGGATTAGGGAGGCTCGATCCGCGCTGAAAACAGAGCAGCAGCGGTGGGGCAGCTGCTTGCTCTCTTTGCTCAGCCTCAATTTAGGTCAGTGGCCAACAGGCCCTCGCAGGCTGGGGAGCTGGGCTGGCTGCGAGGCCACACTAGAGGGGACCCTGGCCACGGGTGTCTGCTCCCATTGGGGTCCTCGCCCTTCTGTGGGACTCGGCGCCCGGCCCGTGGTGAGGAGAGGGCCAGGAGCAGGGGAGACCACCCTGGTTCCTGGTATCTGGAGCCAGGCTGCCAGGCCCAGTGGGGATCCCTCAGCACAAAGCCAAACAGAGGGTGCCCCCGTCCTGGCCGTGCACCTCGGGGTGTGGTGGAGCAGGGTGACAGCCAGCAGAGCTCCCTGGTGCAGACCCCACTGGGGGCTGCTCTGGAAGGTGCCTGGTGATGGGCAGGTCACCACAGCTGTTGTTTGTATCCCTGGCCCAGGGAGGGGCCTGCTCACAGGGAGAAGGGAGAGCTCAGCTGGAAGCACTGCCTGCACCGGGAGTCTCTCCTGGGTGGGGTTATCCAGCCCAGAGGTGCCTGCAGCCAGCCCGCCTGTGCCTCCCAGTCCCGTACCTTGGCTGCTTCCTCAAAGCTGAATTTGCATGGAGCATGGAATGACATCACAGACCTGCTGACTTGAGCAAAGCCTATTTAACACCTGGCAGGATACAATGCAGCTGCAGCAAGTAGCGACTTATTCAACAGCATCTTCACCAGAGCACTGGAATGTCTTTCCCCTCCACATTATCCTCAGTTTGCTCTTTTCCTAAATAAAGATGCAAGTACCTCCATCACCTCAAAGACAGCCACTGCTTATCACCAGGGAATTCCAAAGGACTGAGGAGAGCATGACAAAGAATGGGGACCAGAGGAGCAGAGCACAAGAACCCCACGCTGCCCTATACAGATGGGAAGCATTCCAGACTATGACTGCTGTGCATGGAATATCAAACCTCAGTCAGGGGAACCTTCTTTCCACCTTCTTTCCGGAATAATCCTCCACTGGGTGTAATTTGGGACTAACTTCTCATGACTTAGAAGATGCTTATGATCAACACAGCCCGTGTCGGAGCTTCCTTCCACACACCATGCTGTTTCCCTGCAAGGAGGAGCTGCTCTGACAGATCACACTGCTCGGCACAGTTACATAGATTAGAGTGGCCATTATAAGTTTTAGAGCAAGAGTTCACGATTTTAACCTCCCACCTCTCACTCTGACAGCTCAAATGCACCAAACCCCTATGGTGCTGTACCTGCCAGGCTCCAGAGGGGTGGCGGTGCCTGGCAGCAAGAATCTGGCTCAGTCCCCTGTGACCAGGTCCCAGGGTGAGGCCAGGTCCGGCTGTGGATCTTCCCTGGTGCCAGCCTGGCACAGCCCAGTGCCTGCAGGGCTCTGTGTCCCTGAGCCCGGAGCACCCAGTGACAGCTGCCAGGAGGCCAGGCACAAGTGTCAGCTGGAAGGGTACGGATGAGCTTTTTTGCATATTTTAGGGAGCTGCCCTCCTCAAGTTTGTCATCTCTGTGTCCCAGAGTGACCCCAGACACCCACACACCCCCTCCTGGTCAGGGCAGCCACGATGGAGCGTGCTGGTCCCTGCTCTGTGTGCCCAGATGTGCCGTGCAGATGGGTCTGCAGGGAGGGACAGGGTCTGGCTGGCAACCACTGTTTGCAACTCTTATTAAACCCATTCTCCTTTCCTAATTATTATAATAGTTCCTGAAAACATCGCCCGTGGACTTTAAATGTTTGATGACTGTGTGCTCTAATGAAAGCTGTGGAATTATCCTGTGCTCGCTGCCACATGGCCCACACAGCAATGGAGATGCTAAATAATTTTTAAAAATTTATAGTTTACAAGATGTATGTCCCATCTGTGGCGATGCAGCAGCTCCCAAACGCCGATTGTCCCTGCATTAACAACACCTCTTAAAACCAGCTGGCTGGTCTCCACAGGAAGGCTCTGCAATGACCCGAGAGGTGCGTTACGGCGCACACAGGTTGGAGATGAACCTCGCCGAGAGCCAGTGCCACCGGAGCACACAGACTCCACAGCCAAACCAAGTGCTTTTACACCTACAACTAACACACTGCTGTTCAAAGCATTACTCCTGTTATGCCAGGGAGAAAGAAGCCCCTTTTGGCACCTTTGCCAAAGCTCAGCCCAACCACTGATGTGACAAGGAAAACCTGGCGGGTTCAAGTTCAGTATCCCCACAATGATCGATTCCTGGGTGAGATCAGGAGCTGCTTCTCCTTCTCTCCTCTCCCCAGAGACGTTCCCTGTCACAAGGCAAAACCACGCAAACCGTGCCCAACTTTAAACTGAGTTTGGGATGGGAGCCAGAGCAGATGGTTAGGAAAGCTAAACACCACTGATTTATTTCTTACCCTTTACGCAGCAATATTAGAGACAATGGCCCTGATCAGAACAAATGAGAACAAACACAGGGCTGCAGACTCAATAGAGAATTAACAACTAGCACTACCAGATTCCATTATGCTGTGATTAATTCTGAATTTGTGGCAGGATTACCAGCAGCAAACCTCCAGCTCTATCTAACAGAAGCAGTGCCAAAGCAGCCAGCCTTTCAGGGAATGCTCTTCAGTCTGCAAGGGACTCCAGCAGGAAAGCAGTGTGGAAGATGCCAGGCTCTGAGCTGGAAAATTCACTTACACACTGTGCTCCACATCCCCTCCCAGGCCACAAGAAACCAACAGAACAGCCAGGATGGACACCAGCAGGAGATGAAAGTCCGAGTCAGGGAGGTCTGAGGGATGTCACCAGGAAACCTCAGGGACATGGCCAGAAGGTTACCACCCTCCCTCGCCTGGTCCCTCTGCCATGAGCCCTGGCCTTCAGACCCCCATTTCCCTCTAACCATCCTGTGAAGCTGGGGTAACATCACCAGAGACTACCTGCTTCCCACACCAGGGCTTCCCAGGGCTCCAAACTCTGCTCCAGGGCAGGCAGTGGCTTCAGTCACAGGGCAAATGACTTGGGCCCACAGTCACCAAGCCAGCCAGGCCCCTGTGACTCCAGACTCCACCCCACGTCCCTCGGTTTCCCTGTTCCCAGGGCATTGTGGCCTCCCCCCACGGTGCTCTCCTCCTCTGGCAGAGACAAAAGGGGCAAACACCAGCTATGGCGTTGTCACCATCAGCATTCCCTGGAAACAGGTTATATTAATTACTTAACAACGTTTATCTATCACTGCAGAGAATACGTGGCCTGGGAAATGCTGCTGGCAGACACAGGAAATGGCCTTGCTGACAGGGGTGTTTAAGGCCCATTATTTGTGGGATGCAGCTGAGGTGGGACGCAGTGAGTTCAGCCCTGTTGTGCTCCATTTCCCATAGCTAAGCACACAGTAAAAGCTGAGTTTATACCCGGAGTTGCCATGGACAAATCTCTCATTATGATCGCAATGACCTTTCATTTTTATTGCACCCTGCACCAGTGCTGGGCTGTGTTAATCACCAGCCCTGTAAACCAGGTGCAGCAGGTTTAGTTCCTTCCATCCTTGCCCCTCCATGAGGGAAACCAGGGGGCTGCCACCAGGCTGAGATTTTGGCTGGCACCTCGTTCTGGATGATGGCTGCAGTTAATGGCGAGGAAGTCCTGTGTGTCACTCACCAGTGGTGACACCACAGGGGTGACACCACGCCCCGAGATGTGGCCAGCACAAAGAATCCCAGCATGTTACCATATCTTGCCTTTCAAAGAACCGGTTTCTTGTGGCACTTGACCATTCTGAGGAATAGATACCACTGGTGGTGAGAGAAAAGTCACATGTCACTGGTTTGATGGCAGTTTCTTGGGATTATTCTTAGGACTTTGCTAAAAGCTGGAATTTGTTTCCCCTCCTCTCCAGGCAGGGAAGCAGCTGTTTTCCATCTCTGTGGAAAAGGGCTTTTCTGCACAGAGCTTATCTGCCTGTAGCCCCAATGTCACATCTCCCAGCTCCTCTAAAACATCCCCAAGGCAGAGCCAAGAGAGAACAGAGCAGCTGAGAGGAAGTGGAGGACATTTAAGGCATCTCTGCAAAGCCTACAAACTGTTTTTACTTTGGAAAGCTGAAGGTGCAGTAAAAATGGGACAAGAGTGAAGGCACATGGGAAGGAAATCCAAACACAAAGACGGAGCCAGGTGACACAGGGAAATATCAGTACCCAAAACATCCAGATATTCATGAGGTAACATAATCATCCAACCCACATGTTTTTTACAAGACCAAATCCTTAAAATCCCTTGGTGTATTTTTTTCCTTTCACAAACATTCATATTTTGGAAAACTCCGGGCTGGAAATTGCTCCAACTGTTCATGCTCCCAGGGCTGTGGCTACACTGAGTCACTGCCGCATGCCGTGACCTTCTGAAAACCCTCTGCAGAGCCCAGCAGTGCCTGCCAGCACAGCACTGAAACAACTCGTAAACTGCTTTTAGAGGCTCCTCAGACCTTGCCCAACATCTGACCCAAATGGCTTTCTCCTTCCCTCCTGAGTTTTGGTTCCAGAGTAGGAGTCAATGGAGAAAAAGAAAAGCTCAGGTGACTTCACTGCCCAGCCAGGCAACGCAGGAGCAGGGATCTCGTCTGAATCTCCCCCATTGTGCTGGGCCTGGAGTTTGGCCCCAGGCTCACAGTGATCTGTGGCTGCAGCCAAGAGTCTGGAGCCAGCTCCAGGATCTCCTGCAGAGCCAGGCAGTGCCTGCACTCTGTACAGTTATGTGGCATCCTGGGGCAGCTCTCACCCTCAGGAACTTGCCTCCACACCCATATTTTGGAGCTTGTAACACACAAATGACTCACCACGGAACATGAAGACCTGCTTTAGCAATCTGTGGTGAGGAAAGCTCGGGAGAGATGGATCTGGCAGTGCTTTTGGCACAAGAGCTGGAAACTGGTGGTTCAGAAGTTCAGGGGTTTGACTCGTCACAGGGAACGGTTAACACAGCTCTTTGAAGTGTACATGCAGAGATGGGAAGGAATGGGATTTCTCCCTGCAGTGTCACTGCCCACACCTCCACAGCCTCTGCCCTAGGTGCAGGCAGGGCTGTGGGGAGGGATTCACACTCTGCTGCTCCCCAATTCCATCTCCTCCTGCTCCAGGCAGCACAGCCCCAACAGGGGCACTGGGATGGATGGGACATGCTGGGAGAAGGGACGGCAACATGTCTAGCTTTGGCAGCCAGCTCTGTGTGTTCTTTGGCCCTGACAAGACACTGATGCTCAGACTCTCTCCTTTCCAAGGGATTGTAGAAGGAGAGCTGCCCTTGGAAAGCCAACAGCACAGACACGAATGGAAGGAGAGCTCTGACCTCAAACCTGAACTCTGTCTCAAGGAAAACTCCACCAAGTTGAGACATCAACAAGAAATCACATTTGAGTGCCCACGGGGCAAACCCACATCCTGAGGGGTTCCATGTGGGCTCCATGTCACCCACTCGCATACCAGGCAGGAAACAGAAGCACCAAGGGCAGTGCCTCACTCAGGGGTCACAAACTGTTCTTAGCTCAGGGTACTCACCAACTTGCAACAATGCCCAGCCTCCTTCCTCCCAGCAGATACAGAACATGGTTCCCATCCTGAGCCTGAGCCCGTTCACTGGGATTCCCCACGCTGGGAAGCACTGACGAGGCCCCCTCTCTCTCCACAGACTCTGGTGGCATTTCTGTTTTGCCACCCTCCTGACACACAAGTAGGAGAAATTCTTTCTGCACAGAGCAGGAACGAGATGGGGGCAAAACATTAAATACCACAGGAACTCTTGTTAGACCCAGTGCTTCATCTCTTAGATGGGGAACTTGCACATATTTTCCCCAGCTTCCCTTTTATAAGTATTTTATCTTACCAATTCCTTCCCTAAGTAGATCTGAACATCAAAATGAATGAAATACACACAGCTCTGCTGTGGGCTTTGGAAGAATCCCTGATAACTGTGTCAACTGCTGGAGAGTTGGTATTCCTCCTAAAAATCCCATTTTTAATTCCTGCTTACATGATTAGGTCCTGAAGCACAGATACATTCAATCACCACCTCAGAGCACCTCGTAAATCTGCGCTCAGTATCAGAGCAGTAACATGAACAACCTAAAATGCTTTAGGCAGAATATTCCCATTTGCTTGGAGTATGGTTTCCCCTGCTACAGAGTGTGCTGGTCCACCCAAGGGTGCAGCAATAGCCCTAAATCCCCCTCGGGCAACCTGGGCTATGCTGGAGCAGGCAGCCAGGTACCTGCACCTTCCTGTTCACTGGCTGTCACTTCTGGGTTCCTCAGCCACCACAGCTCCCTCCACATTCCCACCTCCCCCAGCTGTGCCTGAGATCCCATGCCCTAAAACCACTTCTGACACTGAGCTGTTTAAACTGCTGGAAGTGTCTGTGTGGGTGAATGCAAATCCACCTCACTGCAGTTCATGTTAAATACAGCTTAAACATCCACAGGATCACGCTGAGTTGCATCACTACCAGACATGGTTACAATAACTGCCCACAAGTTTCTGTACCACAGTAGAGGGATAAATTAAAACCAGTCTATCCCAGCACTGCCTTGTCTGAATCACAGGTTTCTGCCACCGATTCTTGTACCCAGTCTAGTGCAAGGTGTCCCTACACGCAGCAGCTCACTGCAGCCAGGCTCTGTGAGGCAAAGCACCAGTGCAGGTGAGAGAGGAGCGGTTCTAAAGGAAGGACTGAAGCACAAACGCTCCCTGTGGTGAGAGGGGCACGGGGCATTCAGCTGACAGCTCTGCGAGTAACCAATGCTGAGTGGTTTGGAAGGGCTCTGGGGAGTGCAGCACTGGGATGGGGAAGGACGCCTGGTGGCCCATAAGGAATTGTTTGAGCTAACCAAGGGCCTCTCCTGGAATGGTTGGCAGGTGTTCAGTGAAGCAGAAGAAACACATGCATATTGGTTTGGCTCTGAATGCTATTTGCAGTTCGGCCATGTTAATGGACTTTGCATGTTTGCGCCCTGTGAACACACATGTGCAGACATGCTTGGTGAAAACACGGAATGCTGGCCATTAAACAGTCACCCACATCCAACTTCCAAATGAGAAACGAGCATTTAGCACTGATAAATTAAGTCAGCCTAACACTGATTCATTAGGAACAGCAGCCTGTTCCTCCTGCGGCCCCTGCCCATCACCGGGCACCCACCCTTCCCTGCGCCCCAGTCACCTCTGAGGTGTGAGGAGCACAGAATCACGGGTCGGAGGGGCACTTCACACCCCGGCGAGTGCGAACGCTGCCGCTCTGGCGTGGGGAGCCAGCACACCGCGACACCTCCCTCTCGCACAGCCCCGGTGCCCAGGCTGTGACCTTGCTGCCGTGCCCTGGCCGCAGTGCCCCGGTGGGAGGCAGGCAGAGCAGGGATGCTGTGGGAGCCAGCCGGGGCCCGGCCATGGGACACAGAGCTGGACGAGGTGGGCGCAGGCCCGGCACCGCGCACGCATGGCCGGTGACCTGTGGGGCTGGGGCTGGCGGCTCCTCCAGGGCCCGCGGCTTGGCAGGCTCCGCTCCCGGCCCCTTCTGTGCAGCCACAGGCAGGTGCCAAAATGCTGCCCAGCCTGGATGCGCTTCAGAGGGCGAGGGGAAGGTGAAGCTGGACGGCGCCACAGCCTGTGAGCCACAGGGACTCTCTCCCAACCCCTCCGTCTGCTGTCAGCTGGCCCCACGGAAAGAACTTGCTTATCAAAGAAGCATCAAGTTTGTAACCTCTTTCCTGCCATTTCACATTGATTTTTTTTCAACAGAAGGTGGTAGTGAAGAAGCAGAAAGGTTTTAGTAGCCTCCTGACCATGAGGCCTGGAGGAAAGGACAAGAAGAGACACACCCAGAACTGCAGAAATCAAGGCTCATAAATGGCAAATACTGAGTCTGGAGCAAAGAATAAGAATTAGTGCGAATAAGTGCAGCAAGAAGTGGACAAGAAAGAGGGCTGGGATGCACAGAGAAGTTTTCCAAATGGGGCTTATTAAACCTCCCAGGTTCCTCCACCCATCATCACAGCTCTCTCCCTCTGCACCCCAAAGGATGACCAGTTCCCTTCAGTACCCTAGAGAACCAGGCATGCCAAGTGCTTGTTCTCAGCTTAATAAGCACCCTCCATGACAAAGAACATTGCCCCTGCAAACCCCCATCATGCAAACCCCATCCACACCCCGCACACAGGGCGAGGGCTGCTGGCACCGGGAGGCGCGCAGGCTCCCTAAAACAAGGTGGCTCGCTCCGGGAGGGTTATTGCCAACGTTATTGCCATCCAGGTATAAATATGTACACGGCCCATCATTCTCCCGTAACAAACGGTGGGAGCCATTGCAGTGACAGTGAGGCAGCGCGGGAGCAAGGAGGACTTTATCGCCTACCCATGACTATGTTTCCCAAGCAGCCTCCTCACCAATCCGGAGCCCTCCACAATCATTAGTTCCTGCACATGGCAGCAATGAAATTGTCCCTTAAAGTAAATCATTCATGGATTTTTATAATCCGAAATAAAATTTTCTAATATTTTTTTCCTAAGTTTTCCAGGTTTAAGGTTTTAATCTTTTATTATTTATTGTGCAGCAGTTGTGAAGGGCATGATGAGCAGCCCGGTGTAAATAGTAGTTGGTGGAGGGTCGGTGCCTGACAATGCAGCACTGAACAAATTAATTATTTCTTTTCTTATTATTATGCCACGTTCTCTCCGAGGGAGTTCAAATCCAGCAAAAAAAAAAGGAAAGAAAAAAGAAAGAGTAAAACAAAACAAACTAGAGCTGCACTTTGGCTCCTGGGTGTTTTCCTGCCTGCTGGCTGAGGCTGCTGATAAATATTCCCTGGAAATGGTACTGAAGGAGGAGAACAGCATATAGATATATTTTCCTTTCTTCCTTCACACTCAGAGCATCAAATTCAAAAGACGACAATTTTCTGCTGCTTGAGATGCAGAGTGTTCTATTTCTGCACGCTCCAGGATTTATTGCTCTTTTAAACTCCTGCAAACACAATTTAACCTTTGCTACCTTTACCTCTGGTCATTTCCTTTTGCCCACCGGAGCCTGAATTAACACTAATCACAGCAAAACACTGAACATTCTCCTGACTGTGGGCTTAAAAAATAATCCTCTTTCCACAGAAAAAGACATAAAATATCTCATTAGACCAATAGCACTACCAGGCACATTCCAGCCTAGAGTATAAAAAAATTTATGCTACGCATTATTTCTTCTACCTAAATTCTCTGACTCCTGGCACTCCGAGGTGGAACACTGTGGTGTGCCTGCAGGACCCACTCCCCTGGGGCACAGTAATGCTGTGAATGGGGGACTGTCCAACCCGTACAGCACAGGTGACACCACAGTGCCATGAACTGGGGACTGTCCAACCCGTACAGCACAGGTGACACCACAGTGCCATGAACCCATACAGTATGGGTGACACAATAGTGCCATGTCCTGACAGCCCTGTAATGCTGCCACTTCTTTCCACTTGGAAACAACCTACTCTTTGATTTCCCTCTACATTCAAACCATACAGTAACAGCAGGTACCATTTTCTTGTACATGGATCCTACAGTATTTCAATTAAAATCTCTCATCTTTAGCCCATTTTTTTCCTGGACACCCCTCCAGTTCCACTCACAGCCGAGGCGCAAAACCCAATTAGTTATTAATTGAGGCATGTTAAAATTCATTAACTCTGCTTGTGAAGCTGAAGCTATAATTAACTGTCTGCCCAGGCTTTTGTTCTTCCATCTCCAGGTAGAAGGTCCCACAGTTAATAGGATAAGGCACAATCCTGCCTCCTCTGTGTGGACCAGCCCAGCTCTGGTGCAGACGGGATGTCCCAAGTAACCCTGTCCTGTCAGCTGCTGGCTGTCCTGTGCAACATTTGAGCTGGGCATATTTGGAAAGAGCGGGAGCACTGAAAAACCTGACAGAAATATTTTGCCAAAGGCCATTTCCCACAAGCTCGGTGTCCTGCTGTGGGATGGGTGGAGAGGCCCCACCACCACAGGCAGGTCTCGCCTGGTGAGCACCTCCACACTCGAGCCTTGCTGAAAACGCAGCTCAAGGCAAATCCCATCTCACACGTGTTGCAGCACGAAGCCAGCCTTCGCTGTAAAGCAGAAGGAGCACAGGAGTTCACTCCTGTGTCAAGCCCCTGTGGCAGCCCTGGCTCTGGCAGTGACACCTTGCTGCTACACCCCCACTGGCTGGTGAGGAATGCACCTAAATCTAACCTGTGTAAAACTGGCTCTTCCCAACGGGAGCTGCTTTGGGGCAGAATGTCATGAACAGCTCAGTATAAGTGACTTCCCATGCCCTCAGCAGAATGGGACTGATTTGGCTTTAACCTGGGAGATCACAGTGGATTCTGTGTCTGTAAGCAACACAAGTAAAGAGAGGAACAGGAGGAAATGGTGTAACCCAAGGGGGAAAGGGTTGTACTGGATGACACGTTGAGAAGTTCCCCATAGAAGCCAGGACTGGCAGAGGCCAAAGCAGGTCAGGGCAGAGGCAAGGGAGCCAGGACTGTTTCCACTGCTTCCATCCACCCCACCCCCTACTCCCGCAATGTGCCAGCCTACACACCAGAGCTGGCACCGAGGGAGCCGGTCGGTGCCAGGAAACAAGTCTGGTGCAGATTATTTCCCGGCTGGAGCAGTGATGGAGCCACAGAGACTCTGGGAGCTGCAATATGGTTGCTCACCCCATTCCTGCTGCCCCCTGCTCCCACAGTGCCGCTGCCAGGGGCTGGACTGGCACAGCCCCTCACCCTGCACCCGGTAGCCACACCGCCTGGCTCCTCAGGGTCCAGCCAAGCTTTGGGGGCAGCACAAGGACCTGGATGAGCCGCACGAGCTCATCCAGCACAAGCGCATTCCAGGTGCCGAGCAGGAGACATTTGGGGAAGGTTCACTTTCTGCTCCCACAGCCAGAGGCAGCAGCAGCAAAGGAAAATGAAAATGGAGATCAGAGACCAGGAACAACAGCCCAATTCTTGTGGTGCCCTGTGTGGGCACTGCCATTTGTCAGACCATTTCACTTCACAGAGCATGTGGATATGGGGTGTCTGTCCACGGAGAGGGCCTTCAGAGGGGATCCCTGCACCCCTGCCCTGATACCCCAGCTGTCTGGGAGTTCTGTCTGGACACACCCCAACCCACCAGGAAGACAGAGCCAGCCCCAGGGGTTCCTTACTCATCCTGCCAACTGAGCCGCAGCAGCACTGAAGAATTCATGTCCCTGTGTGAGGAGTCAGGGAAGCAAACACGGCCCTTGTGAAAGCCAGGAAAAAAATGGCAGTGACCTTGCCCAATTTCTCACATGGCTCTGCATCCATCACACCCGTCCTGTCCTCATAAGCTGCACAAGGAGCTCTAATGCTGGTACTGATGATGCTGTCAAGCCTTCACAAAAGGTGTCTGACAGCCCCATGTATGGCAGAGATATGGGGAGCTCAGGCCATCAATAGCTCCACAAGTCTCACACAAAAACCTCCACTCAGTGCAAGTACAGAGGAGACAGTGAACAGATTCTTCCCACCTTACCTAATCTTGTGAGGATTAATGCCCAAAGGAGTCACCCTCCTCAGACTCTGCTACAAATGTGCCTATTTTTACAAGAGAAACCAAACCCATCAGGGCCTGTTTCTGCCCGGGAGCACCTGGAGTCAGGAACTCTCCCTTGAGCAGGAGTTGCACAGGAAGGACACACAGGATGGTGACAATCCCGCACCAGCACCTTCCAGGCTGGGAATGCTGTCGTGGACTCGCCTACCATCGCTGGGTTTCCTCACCCAGGTCTGTGAGCTAACAGGCCACTCACCCAGCAGCCTGGCTCGGCCCAAAATCCAGGTGGCTTCACTACTTTATCGAAATATTAATGGCCATGTTATAAGATCAACATTTGTTTTGCCAGGAGTGATGAATAATGCAAACAGCACCGCCTCAAACCATGACTATTTTATTTAGATCAGAGGCTGAGAGCCACCCTCTGATCCCGTGCCAAAACTGCAGGAAAATGAAGTGCCTCTGGAGCTGGTGAGAGGGAATGGGTACAAAGGTATGAGGAATGAACGGCTGGCTCTGTTTATCAACAGAACACAGAGTCAACATGGCCCCGTGTCCCCAGACTGCACCTGCCAACACCCCATTCTGCCTCCTGTCCCCTCACAGCCCATGTGCCTCACGAGCTCGGGATGCCTCTTGTTTCTGGGAGAAACAAGTTTCCTGGTTTGCTCCTTTCCGAAAGCAGTGACCCAAAACCTCTATCATTAGTAACAATAATTAAAAGGTGCCATAAAAGGGAGTGTATGGATGGCTGCCACTGCAAGGAACAGTCTCATTAATTTAGTACAGATTTTTAACTTGGCTTCATTAGGACACGGATGTTGAAGGCCATTTAGGACTCAGGAGATACTCCTGCACTTTGGGTTCCCTCAGGACTGCCACGAAGAAGGAAGGCAAGGAAAAGCTGGTGGCTGCTGTGCAGTTTTGCCAGTGCAGCCAGAAAAGGCATAATTTTGTCAGTCCTTTGGCCAAGAAAAAGCCCCCTTTCACTGAATCTTTTTCATGAACACACTCAAAAGTTCACTCTTAAATGTAGCTTTGTAACTGGGACACCGGAAAGAGCCAAAAGGCCTAAGATAAGTGATAACTCAGGATAGACACTGGGGAGAAGTTCCCGTGTCAGACAGTGCCCACAAAGCAGAGCTAACCAATAATCACAGATCCAGCAGATAGGAGTATGCAGTTTCTCCAGTGGAGAGATAGGAATACAGCACTAACAGCTGGCTTGGGAATGGTCCCAGAGCCAATTCCTTACATCACGCACAAATGGGAAGGCACAGTTGTAATTAAAGTCTACTTTAAGATAAATAGAAAAGTTCTGTCATGAATCACAGCTTTATTACATGCGTTATGCAACTATTGGAACTACCCCATCTCCCTGACTGCCCCGCCCTGGCAATCCCAGAGCTCCCAGCGGTGTCTCTGCAGAAGGGCATGTGCAATTAAGAGGAGAAAGCCCTTGGGAAGCAGCAGTGTGCAGGAAGCTTCCCAGCGGACAGGGGCTGTGGGCTCCCACCCTCCTCACAAGGACCATCAGCTAAGACCAGCAGCCACCTCACTTTTCCCAACTACGGAGTAGCCAGAGCATGCAGCAGGTGTCTGGAATGACAAACAAGGCCAAGTCCTGCAAACACAAGATGTGGGCCACCAGCTGGAAGCTTTCTGGGCCACCTCCAGCCTCCTGCAGTCCCCAGAGAGCAGCTTTAGGAAATAATGTCCTAGTACTTTTGCCTTAGAAAAATACTTCCATCCAAGCAGAGTTTTACACTAAGTTGTTCCTATTTATCATGACATTTCTGGAATGCTTTGAGATGCGTACCCCACACAAGACAGCTGTCCTTTTATTTCACAAAACACAGCAACTGGGAATTGCCTCTGCTCTCCTTTACCAGCAGCAGCTTTGTGCTACATTCACTTTTCTCCTAACTGCAGTTGGAAGAACAGGCTCAGGTCTCTCAGCAGAAACCATCCAGAGTGAGGTATGGGGGCTAAATCCACCCTGCATGGTACAAACAAATTAAACTAGGTTGATAAAGTGTGCACCTTCAGCTGCCAGGAATCCATTAAAGCCCCAAACTGCACAGATTTATTCCTGCACTGCATTCCAAGAACACAGCCAGCCTGGCTTACTCCAGCTCAACCCAACCTCACAGCATGCAGGAATGGATTGGGGGTCTCAGCTGACATGTAAATGCAGAATTTCCTACCTGCTGCTAACACTGTACATGCAAATAGACAACTTACACAGTAAGGAATCTTTAATTAAAGAGACCACTAACACATGGACTCCTGTGTCACCAAAGTAAGACCCAAGGGGCCACCAGTCTTGCGAGTGCAGATCCCCAATGTTCAAACAGCCAAGTAACCAAGAATCCCATGTGCTACATTACTGCCTGTCTGATATGTTCTACTTCAGCCACAAGCTATTTTTATTCTATGATTCTTTGCATACCCAAGGATTTTCCTCATTATCAGACCAGAATTGCTCCAGCCATGGGCAAATCACACCTCCCATGCCCTCGCTCACCACCAGCCATGTATGGCAAGTCCCTGCTGTGGCATCAGGTGCCCACAGACTGTGCTGGGATGGGCCAAGCCCCAGCCTGGGGTGCATGAGCCAAGGCACAGCTCGGGCTGCAGCACCCACCTCCTCACCCACGTGACCAGGCAGGTACTTGGAGCCCAGCACTGCCACGGAAACTGGAAGCAACCAGAGTTGGCAATTGGACACCTGTAGCTACAAGACCAGGGAACAAAATTCATGTTTTATGACTAGGATCTAAAGCAAATTTTATTGGGAGCTTTTATGTTGGTAGGTTTGAGTAGTTTTTATAGAGAGGAGTTCTGAAAACTGCCATAAAATTTTGCCTTGGGGGTTATGATTACATTTGTATCTCTCCCAAACTTAGATAAATAAAGACGACAGTTTTTACTGTAGAAGCTTAAAAGGTTAGAGTGGTATTTGGTCTGTGATGAACCTTTTATAGAGATGATGTTGTAAGAATTTATTCTTAAATATCAATAAAAAAATACAACTTAACACTTCTTGATAAAGCTATGGTGATTAGAAGAGCTGTCAAAGAGGTGACAGCACTGCTGGTGGCTTTCTTCCTGCTCAAATCATGCTTGAGTACATTTTTGGTGGCTGGAAACTATTAACTAATTTTCATTCTATGAGAAGAGAAACATGCTTTCTAAGGGCAATACTTTGTGGTGTCCTAGTACTTGAGGTGAGATTCCCCTCACACCCGACTTCGGGGGTGAGCGGATACACCCCCTCTACGAGGGCCCCTGTACAGTTTTACCTGTCTCCGTGTGCCTTTGCAAAGGGCCATGAGACTGACACCTCTGCTTCAGGCGGGAGGTGCCACAGCCCAGCTGTGAGCTCAGCACACAAGCCCCGGTGCTGTCGGAGGGCCCTGCCCAGGCTGTGCCCCCGCCCCACGCCAACCCTCTGCCCAGCACTGAGGCACCTCAAGCCCAGACCTGTACAATTCCTGTGTCACTCAGGACACCCCTTCAGCAGCTCAGTAACAGCAGCAGGTCTTTCCCATGAGATATTCCCCAAAGTTTCATTTCTCAGACTCCGTACCCACACAGATTGTCAGCAACGCTAACAGGGACTGGGGTGTGGGCTCCAGGTTTCCCCTGTGTCACAAGGAGGTCTCAGCTCCAGGAGCACTGAGCACTGGGTAAAACAGGCACTGCAACTGGTCTCAGGGGAGCTGGGCACACGCAGCATTAACGTGGAACAGCTTGTGTGAAAGCAAACACTTGAACACTGGAAACAAGGACTATTGAACCCTCCATCAAGCGCAGCCATATTAGAATTTAAATTTCAATCAAAAGCAGTGATAATCTTATTTGTTGCAGACAGGATGACTAATTAGTGAGGAGAACTCCCTCAAAGGCCTCAGTGTGAGCAGCTCTCGGCCAAGCACAGCGTGTGGCACAGCGGGGCTGTGAGCGCCGTGTGGGCACAGGCACCCCCACCCAGCCCAGCACCCCCAGCGTGCTCCACAAGGCACACTAAACCCCCACACGGGCTTTATCAAGCCAGGTGGTCTTGACCACACATCTGAATGCAACCTTTTGCACACAAATATGTTAAGTGAAACAAATTGGGCACCATCAGTTAGAAATTACACACTGCGACAAGTGCTCACAATGAACCAGCGCTCTGCAGAACTGGCAACAGACACAAAGTGGAATGGAAATCACAGCATCCAAAAGGAGACAACAAAAGCACGCGCGCAGAAAAAAGCTGCTTTATTTTTTTGAAATCCCCCACTCTCTTACCTTCATTTCCTCAGTGCAGCACTGCTCCAACAGGATCGCTGCTCCAGCCATCGGAGGAAACGTGGATACCTCCGAATGCATTTGGAGTCACAATGTTTGCATCCGTTTGTGTGCTTAGCTCAGGGTTAGTGTGTCCATTTGTGCATTTCACCCAGTGTTAGCGTGTCCATTTGTGCATTTCATCCAGCGTTAGTGTGTCCATTTTGCATTTCACCCAGAGTTAGTGTGTTTTGTAATGCGTGTAGTGTGTAAATAAGGATGGAATACCTCCTACCTTAGTCTTCACCTCCTGCTGTGCCTCATGGTTGTCACCTGGGAGGTCCTGTCGTGGCTGTGCCAGGTCATCAGAGATCCAGAGGAGGCAGCTGGGCCACAAGTCCCCACAATGCCCTGCAAAAGGAACGTGCAGGGTTAGCCAAGCCACAGGAAAATGCTCAAACATTTCATGATCAAAAAGCTCCCATTCTATGAGAAATGTAACTGTACTTTAACCTTCTGTACTAATTAGAACAATGAATTGTGAGCCATCGTGGGCAGCATGGGAATTCTCTTTGCACAGGCCCAGGAGCCCCCTGCTCTGCTCCCACCTCTCTGCCATGGCAGGTTCCACAGCCAGAAGGCCCTGCAGAGCGAGCCCCTCACTGTGTTGTTTGCAGAGGGCCTGCTCTCATGGGTTTCCAGGCACCAGGCTAATAAAACCAATAAACAACAGGCTGGGTTATGGCCAGTGCCTGCCGTTCAACAGTTCACTGACACTGCCATTTTAAAATCACTGCAGTGCATGCCTGAGCCCACCAACACAAGTTAAACACTTGCTGAAGCACTTGGTCAAACAATGAAGATTGCCCAAAAGATTTACTTTACTTGTATCCACAGATATTTTGGAAATGCTCAGCGACCTGCAAAGCCAGTTACTGCCCAGCAATTAGCTTACCATCCCTACACACAGAGTGAGGCACGAAAAACAAATATTGATATCAAAAAGCTCAGGAGAATTAATATGGCTGAACACTCTTTGCATCCAGTACCACCCGAGGAGTTAAGAGATAGATATTTTTGTTAAGAACCTCACATGTCTTCAGTGTTTCTGGGTGAAGGAAGGAAGTGTAAATCCTCATGGAATTTATTTGTTATGAAGTGTGTCTTTCCATCTTGCTGCAGGTATTAACACTTCATTGTGTCAATGTAAGGCCTAAAATGTCACTGACAATGATGCAGTTTCATTCCAGGACAAAATAACATAAACAAAAAACTCAGTAATTCAAGGGAGGTTTCTGTGTTGTTTTAAGGCAGAGCTGGCTGGTAGGACTCGAGTTTGTCCCCAGCTGAGGACTCCCCGGCTCCACAGGCTGTGTGGTGCTGGAAGCACTGCCTGGCCCCTGACACCACCACCCCAGACTCCCAGCTTCCTGGAGGCTGATCATCAGCTATTCCAGTAACTCCTGCAGGCACCCCAGCAGCAGATTTCACATCCCCTGCCTGGCTGCGAGCACTGCAGCAGGTGGATATTGCCCACGGGTGAACTGGGTTTCAGAGGCAGCGGGAACGTCGCCGGCAGCTGGAGGCTGAAGGCAACAAGCGGGATCAAAGGAGCTGCTGTTACCTGAGGCCATCCCAGCGCCGCGGCCTCCGGAGAGCCGCTGTTTGTTTACTGTCCTTACAGCGTTCCGCGGGATGCTGTCTGGGCACGGGCCTTTGGATACAAACACCCAGCCTGGAGCGCTGCCCTGGCGGGGGCTGCCCCAGCACCCAAGCCCCAGCTCTCCGGGGTGGTCCCCGGCAGCCACGGCAGCGTGGGAGGGGTGCGACACAGCCAGCCTTCCCCATCTGCACGGGGACCTGTCACCATCCTGCAGGGGGACCTGCCCAAAACCGAGACAACTGCGAAACGCCAAACAACAAACCAGCCAAAGCAGGAAGCCTCCACAACACCTTCACAACACCTTCACCCAGTTTTATTTCCCCCTTTTTTTTTTAAAAACAAAAAAGTGCTGTTCGCCCTAGGCTCGTTTGCAGTATTTGTCTTGTGCTGGTGAGCAGTATGGCAAGGCCAGCCCTCAGAGCACCCAGACAGCAGGATGGGATGAGAGAGAGGGCGAGCACGGACTCCACACAAGGCACTGAGGCTGTGACCCAGCACCAGCCACGTCCAGCCCAGTTCCAGAGTCCCAGCACAGCAACGTGCAGGCTCTGGGCACCAACACAGGCGCTTGGACACCACCAGCCTTGTTTACCAGTGTTCTGGCAGAAGTGCCCGTGCTCCACATGGGAAGGAGACGAAGGAACGCCCTGGAGGAGCTGGGGGTTCAGGGAGCCCCCAAACCCCTTTGCTCCTTACCACTATCCCTGCCTCGTTGCATTTACTTTCCTGCTCAGTCGGACACACGAAGCACAGGCCAGGCCTACCAGAGGGCTTCCTTCCCCACACAGGCAGTGCAGACAGGACAGGGAGAGCTTCACGGAGCAATTTTTGCCACCGTGTATCTTTTTGCTGTTGTTACAGTTTGGCATCTCTACAGAGTGAGGAGAGGGAGCCAAGTACATTTCTACCCAAGTTTATAATTTACAACCTGCGCAACTGAAGGCTGAAAACACAGCAATTTTGCAGGGTAATTCTGGGAAGTAACCATCCTGCAGCACCAATTATTAAAACCACTTGCACACAATAAAGCTATAAAGATTAAAAATATAGCACACTTGTCATTAACTATGGATGAAGTCATGTAATATGTATTATAGAGCAGCGCAGGGCCAGGCGCCCGCTCCGGCACAGCCCTGCCGAGGAGCCCAAACCCCAGTCCCAGACCAGCACGCGTTTTGTCAGAGCCCAGGAACAAGTTTGTCATGCAAAATAAACACAGCTGTTCCAGCACTGACTGCAGCTCCCAGGCAGGGCCAGGCGAAGCAAGGGCTCTGCAAAGCAGGGCTCTGCAAAGCAGGGCTCTGGGTGCAGGCCCCCTGCTCCGCACACACTGCGGCATCGGCCGAGTCACCCAGGGGACACATCCTGCTCTTGGACATAACCTGCTTTGCTGCTCACTCCATTTTAAACCAATATTCTGTCCTGAAACACACTCAAATGGCTCCCTGTGCTGCTGGGCCTGGCACGCCTCAGTGACACTCTGCATGTGCCTCCTGCTTCCAAAAGGCTCCAGTTTATCAGCACCTCAGGCCCTGCTTTGCTGGCTTATTGTTTCCTCACTTCCCTCATTCCGCTCCCCTGAGAAATGAATCATTTTCTCTCCTGCCACACACACAGGGACATCTTTCAGTTCCTCTAAGTACAGCATGTAGGTCCCTGCAATGCCCTGCAGGTACACACACACCTGTATAAGCACACACACACACACACAATGGCCCCTCTCAACTTTAAGTCCTGTTTTATTGCTTTTCTAGATTAAAATACAAGTGTTTCCATGTAGAGCTAATATTGATCTTGCTCAGATCAAAGATCAGCTGAAGCTCTGGAAAAACAAGGGGTTAATTTTGCTGGAGGATGAATGAGGTGATTCCCCTCCATAGACCTGCATGAGGTAAACAAGCCGTCTACCACAGAGGCGACTCCCCTGAACCAGATTCCGGGCTGGCTTCTGGCCTCTCCTCTCACACCAGTAAGGCTCTGCCACCTCAACCCTGCCATGCCTGGGTACCCCCAGTTTCCTACCAAACACACATGCTGGGAGAGGCACGGAGCTGCATCAGGCCGGGTTCTCAGCTGGGGTGACCCCAGTGAACAACCTCAGCTCTGTCAAGCTGTTTTACACCAGCTGCCAATGCAGTCTCCTGGGGTTATAATCCTACAGATGTGTACTCTAGAGTGGCTCCTGCAGATCCCTTTAGCTCTGCAATGGCCACTGAAAGGAGAAAAGGCCAGACGCAGCTCCCTGGCCATGTCCGTGGGGGAGCACCAGTCCTGTCCAACCTCCTCGTGGAGAAAACTGCAGCCAGCAGCTTGGTTTTCAGCCAGAGCTGTACGTGTGGATAAAATGGGGTCACCTCCCGCTCCCAGGAATTCAACATTCGTGTCCAGCTGTTTCAGCTGGACTGACCCCAGTGCACGCTGCACTGGGAAGGGTGGAACTGGATCTCTTAAGTCATGGAAGAAACAGAAAGAATAAAGGAAAAAAAACCCAAAAGAAAGGGATCAGAGTACTATTTCTGGTCTTTTCCAGCACTGTCAAGCAGAGAAATCTGGAACCCACAGTGTTAACGAGGGTAAGCTGCTTCGACAAGGGAATATATACTGTTAAATCTTGGGAGTTATTTAAAATGCCAGTGAGTATAATAGCAGTGCTCTGAAATAACCATTTCATCTGCCTACATTACTCTAAAATTAATGAATAATGAAGCGATGCCCTTCACATTCTCTTCCCTTTCCATTCCAAGATATATTGATCAGATGACATTTATTTAAGTTTGGGATAATGTATTAATTTCAAGATAATTATTCAATATACTTTTGTCACTGTTGATATGCTTCAATGTCATACAGGGGCCAGGGGATGAATAAACTGTTATCTGACATTGCTGGACAGGGTGCTAGGAATAAATGCAATTTTTCTCCTTGAGAGTCACTGCCTTAGTTTTCCCTTTTCTTTCCCCCCTCGGTGGGGAGGGAAGATGTTCTGGTGGAGCGGAGCCAGGCGAGACGGGTAAGGGGGGTGGAGGGAAAGGGAGCACTGTGGGCTGAACTGCTCTTTCCTTGTCACCGGGGTCAGCCTGACGCTCAGCAGAGCTGACAGAGCCCATCCTTAGTGGATGCCACTGCAATATTAACACTCATTTGGAGCAGATGTGGCTAAAAGCATGAAACATTGAACAAACAGCTGCCACGGATCCAGTGCCATTGCAGGAGCACTTATGTTCCATTACTGCTGTGTTCCCGGGGCCGGGAGGGCAGCCCTGCTCCCCCCAGTGCTGCAGCTCCTCCGGCCCACCTGGCCCTGCCCTCCTCCCACACACCAGCAGCACTTGGCTCTGGATTTATTCCAACACAGAAACCATAACTTTTTTCTTTTTTAATCTCCAGTCTTTATGTGCCCCTCCACATATCACACAGGAGACAGGCAGCCAAAGGGGACAGTAAAGCCTGACAAACCCCAGCTCAGCTTGGGAGAGGCTCCCCTGTAAATCTTCTGACCCCACGGGCTGATTTCAGGGGTGATGGAGAGCCCAGGGCTCAGCTCAGGTGTGTGGAGACAAATAACATGAAACCTGCATGCACGGGTAAATGCAGAGAAAAAGGGAGATGCAGCAAGCAAGGCGTGAGCCAGGTGCTGTTCCCTTGGATTTTAACTGAATGCTAGAGCTAGACATAGCCGGGCTGCCAGCACCTCCCTGGAGCCCAAATCTGAGCAGAGCAGGGATGGAGCTCTTGGCCAGTGCAACAGCGACTGGTGACAGCACCTCGGCCCCGCTGGCACCTGTGTGGGGACAAGGGACGGCATGAAGAGGAGATCACCAGCCAGGAGAGGGCGGACACAGGACTCAGGCTCCCGACGCCACGAAACCTCTCTCGTGGCTGCAGGAACTCACACCTGGCTCTGCAGTCTGTGCTGCTCCCAGCTGAAAGGGACTCCCAGTTTCCTCTTGGTTGTCCCAGTTCTCTGAAGGTCTCTTCAGCTGCCTGAACCTGCCTTTGATTTTTATTACCCTTTAATTCCTGCATTAGCCTAAGCCACAACGATAACAAAAAACTCAACCCAAATGAGTGAGGAAAGGATGAATAATCATAGGGAAATTCAGTATTCTAAGGTGAGGTGCCCTGCAAGCAGAACTGACGCTGTGGTGCAGCAGGTTACACTGACACAAAGAGCATCTCCTCCTCCTCCCCCAGCACCAGCCACAGATACAACAGCAGCATAATGAAGTGTCACTGCCATCATTAGTGACATGATGGACTGTCCTCCATTAACACACCTGATGGTCAGGTCTGCCCTCTGTCCCCTTCCTTCCACCTCTCAAGTGTGCTCCTGATCCCCAGACTCCAGAAGGCACAGTCCATAAATCACAGTGCCAGCAGTTCCTCCTCAAAGGGAGCAAACCCTGTGCTCAACTTCCCTTTGGAAGTGATGCCCAGACATCATTTTGGGAGGCATTTGGAAGTGCCCATGTGACTCAGCCAGTCAGGACAGTTGTATATTCAATTCACAAAAATGCCATGGTGGGTATGTATTGCTAATTAACAATGCATTGAACAACCACAGAAGCAGGTGATTGCCAAACCACCCTGAAGAAAAGGCCAGGAAGCTTGCATCCAGTTGCTGTCATATTTCTACACGAAACAGAGCTGCTCCTCAAGACTCCTGCACATGCTGTTGGGTTTGTTTCTGGTTTCCAGGAGTGCAGTGACATTCCATAAGCCAGCAGCCCAAGCCAGCCCTGTGCCACCCTCCGTGTTTGCGCCTCCCATGGGGTCCACACCAATTCTGTGCCTTTTACCTTAAGGCTGTGGGAGTGAAGACCAGGCCTGGCCTGGCCTGTGCATCAGCAGGGATGCTCCAGAGCACCAGGGTGTGCTTTAGTGACGGATATCCACCTCCTGGCAACACGTTCTCCACTACAGCTCTCCTTTCCTTCCTTTGAATCTCACAGGGAACCTGTGCCAACTTCTTTTCAGTTGGCTTCAGGTAAACAGGAAAATTCTTCCACCTGTTCCTTTTCAGTGTTTCATGACACAACAGACCTGAAAAGTCACCCCAGCACAGCAACACCCCGAAAGCCTGCACTCACAGCATGGCTTTCATGTTTGCTTCTTCCCAGGGTTTGTCTTTAGCCTCTAAATGAAGGGGAAAATCCATATAAGCCAGGTTATTCTGATTGCATCTGACAGCGTTACAGTGCACCCCTTGTTCCTCAAAAGACTTGGGTCCTCTGGCTAACAGGACCTGGAGCTGCAGACAATTACATGTGCAGCCCCATGCTCGGGGCTGGCATTGGCAGGGCAGCGTCAGTAACTGATGCAGAGCAGCGAAGCTCAATAATCCACAACAAACCAGCCACTCCTCTCTCAACATGCTCCCTGGGATCCCAGGCAGCTTCCTCCTCTTGCCATGCCTCAGCAGTCCCCACACTTACCAAAAACACAGACCCCAAGGCCATAGATAAAGAGCAGAGACCCCCAAAAGCGTACACAGAAACTCTGCAGCAATCTGCCAGCTCCTGCACTCACCAGCAGGCACGGAAGTGTCTGCACTTCCACTGTGATCCGAGGCTAAATCAGAGAGAATCCCCCAGTAAAAGGTCAGTGACTAATCCACCGAGATGTAGCACAGCGTATCACTCACTCTGCCTGGGAATAACACATGGAGGCACGGGGGAAAAACAGACAGAAAATCTATCCTGGTAGAAATAACACCTCTGGCTATGGGGTATGAAAAGTGCATTTCTGAAAACCACTTCATGACTGAGATGAGCAGCGGAGGCAGTGAAAGCTGAGCCACTGGGAGGGGCAAGCAGCCAGGTGAGGGATGAGCATCACATGTCTATGCTTTGTTGCTGGCAGCTTCACAGCAACATCCAGCTCCTTTAATGTCCAACAGAGCATTCCAGTGAATGGCTCAGGCTCTCCAGCTTGGGGAAATGCCCAGCAGGATGAAAACCAGCTGTGGACAAAAGTGCAGAGGCACAAATTTTAACAGATCATTTCTCCAGCTTCCTCCAAGTGTGCAGAAGCTCTCAGGACTCCCGAGGTGGCTGGCCCCTGGCTCTGCTGATCACAACTGGAGTGAGCACTTTGCTTTACCTCTTTGATGGAATCCACCTGGCATTTCCTGCTTGGGAAGTGGCACTGGAAATCCAAGACGAGCCCATCACCTTTGGGTTCCATATTCCCTCTGCAGAGCACACAGCCAGCTCACTGCCCTGAGGCAGCACTGACCAACCTGTGTCTATTCTACCCTGTTCTGTTCTGTTCTGTTCCACCCTACCCTGCAAACAAGCCCTGCACATTCTGAACATGTTCCAGACTGAACACAAACATCCAAGCTGGAAAAATTTGTATCTCTCAGCTGTAATGAGGCTCCCTGGCAAGGCTGCTGTGGCATCCCTGGCTTCAGCTGCCCCGTGAGCCCAAAGGCTGCAGCAACAACCAGCAGCTCATTCCACACACAGGGCAAGCAAATGAGGGAATATTTAACCGATGTCGAAGTATCACAGCGCTCGTCCTCTGCCTCACAATTGGATGTGTCAGTTGTTAAATTGCGTGTGTTTTCCAGCACTGCAGCTCCTGTCTGAAAGGGCATCGCACAGTCCTCACTTCCACAGCAAATTGCTTCATAAATGGGAACTTAAAGGATAACGTTCCATTTCCCATTGCAATTAGGCAAGGCTGCTGACAGACAGGGATAATGTGTTCCACATACAGGTCGTTACTTGCTAGGGAAGATGCGGCTTCCCCCAGCCAGCGGATATCGATAAACCTGGGGCCAAGTGCTGGGGCCTGAAACCAGCAAAGCAGGTGTGCCTGTGTTTCTCCCGCAGACCCAGCGAGCAACACCTCTGAAGGGACTGACCCCTACACAGCTCCAGACAGCAGCAAATCCCTGCCAAGAACAGACAGGGCCTCACACCCTCACTCACAATTCACCACGAGGGAAGGTATCCAAGTCCTGCACACGCTGACAGGTATGTTTTTAGGTGAGCTAACCTTGATTAGATCTGACTGAGGTCCAACTTCATTTCTCAAGCAAGCTGTGATCTTTATTTACCTGGACGCTGTGCTGCTGCTGTCAGGTGGAATAACTCTGCACTGGGCTTCTCTGAGTCACAGCAGGAGCAAATGGAAGGGAAGGCCTGCTGGGACCTGACGGAGCTGCCACTGCCTGGCCTAGCTCTGAGCATGGCATTGTAACTCTATACATCCTAGACCTGCTTCAGTTAGTCTCTGTACACAGATGACGGGGTGAAGGAGGTTTCAGATTTCCCAGCACTCCACCAGCAAACTCCTTTTGGGAGTCAACAGGAACAACTGACCAAACAGGGGTTCACCCCTGTGTGCCGGATGGCCACGTGCAGCTCCTGCTCCTGTCTCCAATGAAAGTGATCACAGACTCATCCAGCACGGGAGGCTCCTCACTAAAGTTGGGGTAACAGCCATCCTCTCTTCTTTTGGGATGGCAAACCCCACTACCAAGTTCCAGCAGTTTATAGCCAGCACAGTTCCCACATTCAGGACATTACCCAGCCCCTCAGGCACTGCTACAGCAATAAAGGGCACAAAACAGCAAGTCAGAGGAGCACAGGAAAGGTGTTTTCAGGAAAGCAACCTGTCTGGTTCTGCTTGGAGTAGGATTACAAATAGCATAAACCCTCTGGAGAATGAAAAGCAACCACAATTATTTTTGTGGAGAAGAGAGAGCAGGAACTATAATGTTAAGACTTAAGAGTTTAGGGATCACTCTTTTCCTTCTGGCCATTTTTATACACCAAATCCTTTCCCAGCACTAAACTCCTGCACTTAGTTTGTGAAAGAGAAGAAAATCTCACAAGTTACTGTGTTAATTTAGTTATTGTCAGTTTTTACTACTGTTTAGAATGAGTGACGTGTGGAAATAAATCTGTGCACAAGGTCTGTGACAAGTCACACCTTACACTGTGCTGCCCTGTACCTGAAGGGTTACAGCCGTCTGGAAAAGGAGCCCTTTCCCCGGTGATCCGGGCACGGGGAGCAGGAGCAGTGCCAGGCAGGCACGCTTGTGTGGGAGATACGATCAGGTGGACGCTCAGTGTGTGCCTTCTGGTAAAATCCTGCGCTGGAATGGCTCCCGACTCACACTGCTCCCACCTCCACCCATCTCTGCTGCATCTCATTGGCATTTGAGAACGTTAATTGACTCATTATTTAAATTCCTGTTCAGGGGAGGAAGCTGATTAAGGCAGGCAGATGCAGGATCTCCAGACGCATTTGTGGCGCGTTGTTGTCCCGGCAGTTTACCCGAGCTATTAGGATACTTAGGAGGTAATAGGCAGGAGAAGAGGGAACGAGGCCTGGGAAGGGGGGCCCTCGCAGGAGTGGGCTCTAACCCACGGTGACACGGCCCTGGTCCTGCCAAAGCTCCAGCAAAACAGCACCGGAGCTGAGGCTGTGCCCCCACCACAGCCCAACCCACCCCAAATTCAGGCAGACAGCAGGGTCCGGTTAAAGACAGCCCCGTGGCCACCCAAGAGATTCCCAGAGCCGTGGGGAGGAGGGCGGGCACCTCCCTCCCTGGCTCCAGCACAGTGTGACTGCTCCTACTGAGCGCCCCGCTGATCTCTGCCAGTCCCTTCACCTTCAGGTGCACAGACACCAACCTGAAGCAGGAAAATATCCCTCATGGAAGTCTATTAGGGGACACAGCAGACAGAAACAGTTCCTTCAGAGCTGTTAGGATCTGTCACGTAAATATGCAATCAAGGACTTGTTAAAATGCAGATTATGTAAATATATATTAAGAGCCTTCTACAAATGCTGATTATGGAGCCACTGGAACCAAATGACTCCTCTGGAGCTGTAAAGAAACACACAGGAACACTTTGAAGTGCCCATTTCCAGCCCTGAAGACCAGCAGCTTCTCCTACAGGGACTTCTACAATGCCTGTAAATGCCCCTGTGTGGACAGTGGACACTTCACAAAAATTTCTGGACAACTGCCATCTCTGTGAAGGAGAGGCTTCTCCACAGAGGGCCTTGGAAATAAGGAATTTAGTTTCCTGTGAGGAACACCGGCTTGTCAAAGTAACAGAGCGACATCCCGTTACACCAGCCAAGGTTTTGGTTTATCAGACACACCAGCGCAACACTCCCAGGTGTGCATCACCCAATACTCCAGATGGAATGCAGACTCCACCAAGGAGTCTGTTTGCTTAGGAATCTGCTCTTCCATCCTTACAACGTGAATGGGCCAATTCTATCAAAAGGTGGCATAAAAAAATAAATGACGGGAACAATTGTTGTAAACCCCAGACTGCACGTGGAGCCATTTCAGAACCTGATGGGTGCACTCAATTTCCATGGAAACCCAACCACCCAAAATGTAGTGCACACTTGTTAAGCCAGAAGAATTCAGATTCTGCCAAGGTAGGTTTTGCCCATCAGAAGCAGTGAAGAAAATCACTTTTTTTCCCGTCTGTGGATTCAGATACTGCACTAACCCAGTTATCTCTATCCACAATAGCAGTTCAGTTTCCCCCCCCAGTAGCAATGCTGACTCTACGTTTCCCCCAGAAGCACGAAGGAGACAAACTGGATGTGTACTGGTACCACTGTGGAAAAGGGAGTGCTAACATTCCTCTAGAGCAGCACAACCCAGTGCTCTGTTCTCACAGAATCCCACTTCCACTGTACTCAGCAAGGCTGGGGAGAGAAGGGGCAAGTTTTTACAGGTATTTGAGTTTTCAATTTGAGCTGAAGAGCTAAATCAGATCTCACTGCTGCCCTGACAGAGCAGCTCTTCTGACAACAAATAAATAGGACAGCTTAAAAAGTATGATATATTTACCCTGGAAAAGGGGATGGGCAGCTGGCAGAAAGTGTTAAGAAACTAAGAAATCTACCTGATTCGGCTCAATATTTTGGAGGTGCTCAGCTTCTAATACCTGTCACTGTTTGTAGCTTGAGATCCACATCGTAGTCCACCCCGTTCCATTGCTGCTGACAAACTGTACAGCTGACTTCACCTTCACACCCACTGCTCAAACCTCTTCTCCTCTGGGGAACGAGCCTGCCCCAAAATGGAGGACAGGCCCACAGAACGCTGAGAGCCCCAAAATGGTGATGTCTGACCCCTGGGCTGCCCCAAAATGGCCATCACTGACCCTCGGGCTGCCCCAAAATGGCCATCACTGACCCTTGGGCTGCCCCAAAATGGCCGGCACTGACCCTTGGGCTGCCCCAAAATGGCCATCACTGACCCTTGGGCTGTCCCAAAATGGCCGGCAATGACCCCTGGGCTGCCCCAAAATGGCCGGCACTGACCCTCAGGCTGCCCCAAAATGGCCGGCACTGACCCCTGGGCTGCCCCAAAATGGCCACCACTGACCCCTGGGCTGCCCCAAAATGGCCACCACTGACCCCTGGGCTGCCCCAAAATGGCCGGCACTGACCCTTGGGCTGCCCCAAAATGGCCGGCACTGACCCCTGGGCTGCCCCAAAATGGCCGGCACTGACCCCTGGGCTGCCCCAAAATGGCCGGGACTGACCCCTGGGCTGCCCCAAAATGGCCGGCACTGACCCCTGGGCTGCCCCAAAATGGCCGGCACTGGCCCCTGGGCTGCCCCAAAATGGCCGGCACTGACCCCTGGGCTGCCCCAAAATGGCCGGGACTGACCCCTGGGCTGTTGAGAGTCCCAAAATGACCAGACTGACCCTCGGGCTGCCCCAAAATGGCTCTGTACGTATGTGTGTGTATGCAAGAGGCAGTGGCAGGGGGAACAATAAAGTCAAGTTGATGCTGGCAAGGTTTCAGTAAATCCTGTCTGGTAGATAAACACTTTTCCCCAGAGAGCTGAGAGCTGTATGTGACAGAAACAAGCAACCTGTGTGGCTGAGACACACTGCACATGCTGCTGACCACTTGGAAAACCCGGCCTGAGGTTTTGGAAAGGTGGTTTGCAGGACTCCCCCAGCCTGCTCAGGTTTGCCCAGTGCCATCTCAGGACATTAGCTGAGCTGGTCAGGAATATTCTGACGGAACAGCTCCCTGTCACACAGTGACAACTCATCAGAATGGAGCCGTTGAGCACGTTCTGACAATAGATCACTTTTCAAAATGACAAAGGGACTTCTGATCAAGTGAATTCATTCAGTTGCAACTTCCAGTTTGAGTCTCCCTGTTCAAATGTGTTTTTCATTTGAATGTTTTCCATTTCCATAAGAAAACCCAGGACAGAGAATAAAGCATTCGGACTGGCCGGGGCTTTTTTGCAGAAAAGGGAACAATAGAGGTTGCACAAATTGTTTTGCTATGCTTTGCTTTAGAATGAAAGGCCACCATTTTCTCTACGCTGTTTCAAGTGCAACCCAGCCTTAACTGCAGGCATTAATGAGAGGAGGAGTGCCTCTGGCAGCCCCACGCTGCTGGTCAGGGCTGTCCCTGCCACGGCTGCTCCGTGCCCTGACCCAGCACTGTCTGGAGCTCCAGCGTGTTCTCGCATGCCCCACAGCTCAGCCCCAGCAGCTCCAGTCCTGCTGGGACGAGGGTGTCCCTCACCACGGAGCTGAGCCTGCTGTTCCAAGAGCTCAGTGTGCCCTATGCCCTTGGCTTGTGCCAGGCTGCCACTGGCTCAGGGGGACTGAGGGAATGGGCACAGTCCTGGCAGAGCAGGAGCTAACTCGAGTAGCTGCCCCCCCAGTGCTTTAGGGAGGATCAAAGCTGCGGGAAGAGGCAGGCTGGCTGCCTGACAAACACGTTCCAGCAAATACCACTATCTTTAGGGTCTGCTTCTTCACCAGTCAGCAGGAACTGTAACAACACACACACCCTGCACGCCCCAGCGAGCGGCTGCGGATGGAATATTCCCTGTAACAGCTCTTATTTGCTTGCTCTCTCACAATGACCACTCGGATGCCCAGCCTGCGTGTCTGTGCCGCAGGAATGGGAGGATGGGCAGTCCCAGTCCAGCAGCAGTGGGTCCCTGCCCAGCTGCTCCTCTGGGGTGGCACAAGGGGACCACAGTGGCTCCCCACCCGCGTTTCTACACCCTGTGTGCAGCTGAGCGCAGAGGACCAGGAGCTGCCAGCTCTCTGCCCTGCCTGGGGCCGGTGCTGATGAGCTGGGCAAAGGCTTCCCGGGCTCCAGTCCCAGGCAAGCCGGTCCCTCCTGGCAGTGCCAGCCTGGAGCCCCCAAGGCAGAAGCAGAGCAGGAGCAGAGGGCAATGCATGGTGGCACTTGCCAGCTCACAAGCAGAACTAAGATAAAAACAACAGTTTGCTTCAATCCCTGACAAAAAATAGATTGTGCCATTCAAAACGTGACAGAACTAAGAAAATGCAGAGGAAAATGATCCTATCATTTTCTCCCATTTATTGTCCAGTCATACCCCTGTAGATTTTTCTAAAAAAGAGACTTTACAGAAGGAAAGAAAAACCAACAATCCCCCACCTTCTCCAGGTACTTTTTTCAGAATTATTTGGACCCAACAGAAGAGCAAATGCTTTGTTAAGGACACAAAGCAAGGTAATTCCAGGTAAGTCTGTGCTGGGATAAAGCCTGCACAGTCATGGAGGAATCTCTTCCTCTTAGTTTACTAAGACTGTCACGGGATCTTGAGGAGCAGCTGAGACCCTGAAACCTGGTGAGGCCAGGGAAGGACACTTCCCTTGTGTATTGCTGCACGTATTGCAGAGTGCAACCTGAACTACAGTGGCTTTGTTTTGTTCCCTCTGCTGATGCTGGAGAAAGACATTTCCTTCAAGTGTTCCTTTACTGATAAAGGCAGACAGTGGCCTTAATTACTGGCCTGCCAGTGTCCAGAGTCTAAGATTCCTTCTCTCTTCTCCACAGAGCTGGTGATATTAGTGTAGGTTTTCCTTCTGTTATCAATTCTTTGTCCATGACAGATTTCACAGCAGGAAACAGTTCTGTGGCATATGGCCACTAAATTACTGAAACTTCAGAAACTTCTGTCCATGAGTTAATTTTAAAACTGAAGAGACAGAAAATTGTTTTCAAAAAACACTACAGTAGACCACATAAAACCCTTCTGTCTTTCCCTATCCTTAAACACACTCTGTCCTGGGTTGCAGAACCAACCCAGCCATGGCTGTCTCTGTGCAGGAGTGTGAAATGTTTATACACAGCATAAAGTTCTGTGTATGCATCAAGGCTAGGGAGGAACTGGGAAAAAAACCATCAGAGAAGGAAACTCTTCAGAATTTTCAACCCAAATGCACCAGAATCAATGGAAAACCAGAGAAATTAGACCCAAATATGCATTTTGGGCATCTGCAGTTCTCCCTTTGCCCTGTGCCAGGATAGATTCTCCTTCTGGAGTACATGAGACAGCTCTGTGGAAGCATGTGGTACAAGTAAATTGCGTCTCCAGGCTCTAGCCAAAATACTGAGCAAAGATAAGCTGCCTTGGGTTTCATTTTTTAACCTGACAAGGGAGGAATTGGGCCTTCCTAATGATTCCAGTGCAGGGGTTTGTGTAGGGCTTCCTGTGACAGTCATGGTGCAGAGGCTCCACCACGCAGGGTTGGTGAAAGCCACCACTACCTGGGCTGGGAATGCAGAGCACGAAAGGGAGAGAGGCAGCACCCCTTCCTTCCCAGCGCAGTTCAGCGAAGCACGAAGGCAGCACGAGTGCCACAAGCCCAGACCGAGCCACCCTTGTGCGCTGGACACACCGGCCCCGGCAGAACTGGCCTCCCTGAGATCCCAGCGTGCTCTCCTCCTGCAAACCAGGGACATGAACGCTGCTCCCAACACCCTGATTGCATCTGGCATGGCCAAGGTTTCTTAGTGAGAAAATGTACAGTTCCCTAATGCTGCTGACAGAAAGCCACACTCAGACCTTTTCAGAGGCTCTCAGGAGTTATTAGCACAGATTAACTATGGCGGGAGCAAAAAGGTTTAAAGTCTTGTTTATAGTTAGCCCATGGCTCTAAATTAGCAACTTCTCTCTGAAATGATCAATTGAGTCACAGGCGTTAATGAGTCAGGCTTAGCCAGAAGGGGTGAGGAAGGAGGGAAAAAGAGCTCAAGCCACAGCTCTGCAAAAAGGCAGTATGAAAATCTCAGTAATTTCTGAAGTCAAACTGTATTTTAATCAATGCCTCCCAAATAAGATGAAGAAGCCACACTGTGACTTTCCCAGCTGTAAAAAATGGAAGTCTGGTTTCACATTTGCATGATTTTGAAGGTCAAATGCCTGCTATCCAAGTCTTACTGATCCATATGGACTAGAAATGCCACAATATGCAGTCATCATGAAGGCAGATTGTCTCCTGTAAATCTGTCCTTTTTGTAACACATTCCGAGTGTACCGTATTGGATGGATTATAAATCCATTCAGGAAATGCAGGCACTGCTGCAGGGAGCGGCTCCGGTTTGGGAGGGGGGGTATGCGGGACGTGGTGTGTCTGCTCGGCTCTGGGAGCGGCAGGGACAGATGGCCCAGGCCTGCCCTCCCCGGAGTCAACGGGAGCGCTGCCATCCCCGGCACACGATGGAAGGCTGCATTTGGGCAGAATGGGACTTCTACTGGCACAACGCTGAGCCGGGCTGCGTTGAGAAACGAAAAACACTGGGAAAAAAGGCAGGCAGGGCTGTGGGAGCTGTTCCCTGAAGGGTGCAGGCTGCTATTTGTCTCCCAGCTCCTTGCTCAAACGGTCTGGGCAGGGCGTGGGGCTGAGAACCAGACAGCTACAATGCTCTGGCCCTCGGGCAGGGGAAAACACGAGAATGCTGCTTTACATGAAACCATTATCCGTTACTTTCACGGATCAAGTCAGGGACTTTGGAATGACACAGGTCTTCCTTGGAGGGAAGGGCTGAGAGGTCCCTGCGCTCTCCCACAGCCTCACAGTGCACGGCGCTTTCCCTTCTCCATTTTAACAAATCTCTTTACACATTGCCATTTTTTCTTCCAGCACATGCAATTGAAAAGAGACATATGGAGACCAGCATGCAAACCCTGCAAACATTTCAGCATCGCTTCAAAACTAATGCTAATCTGTTTTTTGGAACTTCTTTTTTTTCCCCCCACTTCTGCTAACTCTGGAGTGAGTTCCCGAGAACCCAGGGTGGTTTTTAAGCCTGTCCTTGGTGAGTGACAGGGTACTTCCCAACAAATACTCTTCCTCCTGTCTTATTTTTTAATCATATGCAGACACAGGGTCACCCACAGCGTTCCCACGAGAGCCTGTGAGCTGCTGGAACAGAGAGCTGGGATCAGCACATCTGGGAAACCACATCCCGACAGCAATCCAGCCGGCATTGCATCACACACCAGTTCCCCTATTTTTTTCCCTGTGTCAAGCAAAAACCCTGTAGCAGGAGCTCTCAAAATCCTGCTGCCCGCCTGTGCTGAGCATTACCTGGGAACAAGGCAGGCACGAGCTGAACAGACCTTTACAACAGAATGTGCATCTGCCAAGACAGAAATACCCGGCGAGCTTCTGGTGCTGGCAGCGTGTCAGGCACACAAGCTGTCGGCGCAGCGGCTCCAAACGAGCCTCGCAGGGTCTGAGTGCGGAGCTGCAAAGGCCGAGGGGCCCGAGGGGCAACACGTTCCCCATCCCAGCACCTAAACGCACACCGGAGCAGCAGGGCTCCGGAGAACAGGAATGCTTCCAGGGCTTTCCATGCAAATGCGCTGCAGCAGATTCGGAGCTGCTTTTCCCCCTCTCCCTCTCTCTTTTTGTTCAGTTGCCTGGCATTCGCTAACCCACAAGCTGCTGTTTCCCTTTCCAAAGAAGCTCTGATGGGTGGAGGGCCAGGAAAAATTAGCCCAACTGATGAATGCAATCTCGACAGAAAATATGTTTTTTATCAGAGACCACATGTTGCCAACAGCAATTAAAGTAAAACTGGGAGATTTCGTCGGATATAAGCCTGCATGAAAACCCCCCGGACACGCTGATCAGGTGTCTGTCGGCTCAAGAGGATTACTCGGATGCTCCGGAGCCTGCCAGCCACTGGGAAGGGCAGCCAGGGCCCGAGGAGGGTGCCAGGAACGCCCGGAGCAGCACGTGTGCTCACTGGGATCCTGCTGTCCGTCCAGCAGTGCTGGTGCAAAGACGCTCCCAGGCCTCGGAGGGAAGCTCTTGGAGTGCCAGTCATGGCAGGGCAGAGCCTGGCTCCAAGGTGTGCATCCCAAGGAACAAGTGACCAGAGCATTAGAGGTCCAGCTGATGAGGACTTCCCTCATTAGTGCCATTTGTGTTGTCCACGTCCCATCCATGGACTGGCAGAAGCTCGGCACCTCAGCCAGGAGAGGAGCTGAATAAATCACCACAACTAGCATTTTAGCACGGAGCAATGATAGCTATGTCCATAAGGGCTGTGAATCATTTTCCAGGCTACCCGTGTTTGGCAAAGAATTTACCACGATTATTTTCCAATAACTCAAAATATCTGCTAAGCGTTCCTCAGCCTGTTACCCCTGATTTCCAAAGACTACAGGACAGTGACTTGCTTAACAACTCGCAGGGACAGAGAACAGCACTTGCATCCTCTCTCTGTGACCCACCAGGTTAGTGCACACTCAATAGAATAACAGGAGTAAACAGCTCCAGAATCCATCTGAGAGTGTGCAGCATGTGCAGCAGGCAAGTCTCAAGAAACCCTGGCTATCTAGAATGGATCCAGAAGGGAGAGGGCAGTGTGGACAATAAAGGATAAGGGGATGATGTACTGGCCAAATATTGAGGAAGAGGGGCCGGGCAGGAGCAGGTGAGGATTCCTGAGTGCCATCCTCAGAAGTGGAAACCAAGAGGATTTATTTTTTTGACTAGATGAACCAGAGAAGAACAGCTCCTGGGACCTATCTCCAAATAATTTTTAAAGCAGCTGTACAAATAATTATTATCATTCCCTACCAAATCACCAACACCACACAGGTCTGCTTTTGGTACATGATCACACTGAAGCCCAAGCCAAGGTGAGAGCCCTCTACAAGGCACGTATTTGTTTTAGTTCTGGAACTGAAGATTTTGAGATAACAGGCACACAAAGCAGGATTTTGGGACTATGCTGGGCTCAGAGGGAGCCAAGTTCCCCAGCACCAGGATTTCAGCCTAGACTGACGACAGTATGATTTTATGATGACCAGCAGCACCCACCAGAGAAGCCAGAAAAGTTTATTCTTTCAGACCAGAATATGAGATTATGCAATAAATGTCACTGTTTATGTATATGCAGAGATAACTATACTCATATCCACAGAGATATACCCCAGCAGGGTACAGCCAGCTCAGGTGTCTCAGACACAGATATCAGCTGGGAAGGTTTCTGCAGCAGCACGTCCCCTGGTGCTGCAGCACAGGGCTGCAGGGACACATCCTCACGCAAACACGAACCCCAAAATCCTGAAAAACAGCACCCTTCCCAGTTGTCAGCACTGCCGCCACCTCACCCATGACTTAGTGCAGTGTTTATTAAAAGAATAAATACCACTTAAAAGCCGTTGTACATGAGGCAGCAGCGTGGCCACACGAGAGCCAGGCTGGGGCTGCCACCAGCCCCGCAGAGCTGACAGGGCAGCTGCCACGCTCCTCCCCAGGCAGAGCCACCGGAGCTGGGAGTCCGGGAGTCCCCGCACCTTCCCGAGCACAGCTGGATTTTTACATACGACAAAACAATGCCCGTATTGCTGCCTGTGAACCCTGATGATCCGTGACCGCCGGTGTCACAAGCAATGATTTCAGCACTGCCGGCACGATCTGCTTCGCCGGGTGCGGGGACGGAACCTGTGCCACAATCCAGTGCGGCTCTCACAGCCGCGCTCGTCCCCTCTAACAGTCACACCAAGTGACATCTGCGTTTGGCCCATAAGCAGGGCAGTTCACCTGACACAGGGTGGCCCAATTACTGCTAAAGACCTTGTCTCTCTGATCCCGAGACGGCCCTGGATCCCAATACAGCTCCCATTTAGGAGTATTACGGAGGAATCAATCACTTGTCCGAAGGCAGCAGCATTCGGAGCTTGGCTGTCGGGAGGGGTTGCTCGCCACAAGCGGCCCGTCAGGCTCTGCCCGGAGACTCAAAGTGACAAAGAGCCGGTTCGGAGGCCAGCAGTGACCTCCTGCGAGAGGAGCAGCGGGGCCGAGGAGGCAGGGAGCCTGCCAAGGAGAGAGCCAGGGGAACCCCAGGGGCAAACAAAGCCTGCCCCTCCTTCCTGTGCCGCAGTGAGTGCCACACCACCCTGGACAGACAACTGCAGGGACAAGTCTGGGCTACGCTGTCAAAGGGCAGAGTGCCTTCCTATTTCAGAGGTCCACTTCTGCATCTGCTCAGGGAAAAATGGAAACAAGAGGGAACCCTTCCCTTTTGCCCCTTGGTACCATCAGCTTCTGGATAGGAAGTGACTGTGTTTGCCACTCCAGAACCGCAGAATTTTGTCAGGTGTATGGATCATTTGTTCTGTAATACACAAAGGCAGAGAGAAGGGGCTCTGGTTTATCTAACACACCCGCCTTGTTTCCTGTAAAACAGCCAATCCCAGACGAACGCAGGGCACAAACTGCACTGGCTTGTGTTTGTGGAAAAACAGAGAGCAAAAGGGTTAAAGAGACTTTATGTATGGTCAGATCTAATTTAGCACCCTGATGCTGATCTAGAAAGGCAACTGCAAAGTAAATTAATAGCACTTCTGAAAACCCAAACAAACCACCATTTAGGGGCTGTCCATGAGAATGGGAACAGGGTAGCAATACTCTGCTGGAGATATCAAAATGATTACCCACAAAATGCTCATTTCTGATGTACCTGTACATGATATTCATTCAGAAAAGCCCAGGGAAGTGATACAAACACCAAAGAGTAGCAGTGGATTAAACACTTCCTTTTATTATACCAAGTCAGAAGTGCAGTCCTGATGAGCGTTACACAACCCTCAGGGACCTCAATATCTGGAAACAAATTCAGGAGAGACAGAAGCCCAACTCCTTCTGCTTCTGACGGGGCCAGAACCTCCCAGGGCTGTGACCCAGAGATGCATTCCCTGTGGACACACATCCACAAATGACAGCAGCACAGCATTACAGAAAAGGGGACACAGGAGGCCATGCAGTAAGGAGGAACTGCACAAGTAAGTTCACCCTTCATGGCAGGAGTAATGCCTTGCACTAGATGGCTTTTCGAGACGTAATGGGAGCCAGTGTGGAAACCAAAGGGAGACAAGCAGAGATGGAATTTGGAAGCTTTGTTATTAAAGGGGAGATGGTGAAATCAATGGGACATGTGACACAGGGACAGGGATGCACTTGTCCCTGTAACTGGGGATGGACACTTTCCTGGAAAGACCTCTCAGGAGTAGGGGTGCTCCAAGCCATGATCGCTGTGGCCAGGACAGGGAGGAACTGGCACCTGCCCCACGTAAGCGACACATGTCCCTGTGGCCTTTCCCCATCCCAGGAGGTGTGAGCTGGCCTGGCTGGCCATCCAGTGCAGTGTGATCCCCCACTGCTCCCACGCTCTGTGGGCACTGCCACGGGGCTCCCACGGGATAAAGATTTAGGAATACAACAAAGTCCTGCATACAAAGCTTTTCTGGGAACTGACTTGTGTCTCTGCTGTGAGAATGTAATGCCCAGCAGGCTGAGCCACCAGCACTAACAGCAATGCAGCCAGGCTGACTGATACGGAAAGATAATTTGGGCTGTATTTTATGTATGGCCTTTGGACACCTGCTGCTGCAAATGTTTTTAAAAGGAAAAAACCCAATGGAAGCAGTCACCAGCCACAATGCTTCCTTCCCCAACAGGAGCCATGACATTAGTCCAAAGAACAATATCTGGTGCCCACAAAGAAATACTCCTGAAGAAATGAACTGGGAGCACCCTTGGTCGTGTCCTGAACCAGAGGTCCAGGTATGGTGAGCCTCTGTGAGGAAAGTCAGCCAGCAGCAGCCTTCAGCACAGCTGCTAACAAGGGCACATAGATTTGCAGGGGCTTAGGCTCTTATTTACCAGAAAGTGTCCCTTTGCCTCCAGCTAAACCCCTTATTCTCATTATTCACTCACTGCAATCTCAGTGCCTGCAGTACCACATTCTGTTTGATGCTTCCCATTAAGTTTGCCGGTTCTCTTGGCATGACTTTGAGCCCAGTCCCAATTTAGGCATATGAGAGAAAACTCTGCATCTTTCTGAGGAACTGGGGGCTGCTCCGTTACCATGGCAGTGGGTTTGTGCCGAGCTGGTGATGGTTTGTGCTTGGCTGGTAATTACTGTCACAATGCAAAGGGTTAGCGACCAAGGCCCATGGGAAAGGGCGGGATGACAGTACAGGCAAGACATCCTGCTAATAGGTCTGAGTGCAATTACTGTATGGTTTGTGATCACATCACTTAACCCTCTGCCTCTCACATCCCCAAATGCCTTGGCTGTCTGTGCCCACTGCAACCAGGCTCCCTACAGCCCTCGAGGGACTCCCCGGCTCTGCAGGCCACAGCTCCACAGGGCTCTTTTTCAAGCTAAGTCATCTCTGCTCAGTGCCAAGCTGTGCATCAAGTCTATGGACATCCTGCAAGAAAACTGGGAAAATTCACCAGAATTTGTGTAGCTACATCTGAAAATTATAATTAGCATCTAATTTATTTTTTAACTGTGCAAATGGTGGCCAAACACAACAAGCACCACCATCTAATAGTCTGATTCCATTACATCCAGCCACAGGAAATCAGGGAAAGATCCACAGCCAGCTTATCACAGGACACAACCAGCCTTTCCTTGTCATTTCCCACGTGGCCAACCTAGCACAGAGTGGGCCAGACCTCCAGTCAGGATGAGGGAAGGGACAGAAATTAAGGGCATTCCCTGATGAACCAACACCTTCAGTAAGCAGGAACCAGTTGTCAGACGGTGCCAGGTCTCTGCTGCTTCAAGGACAAATGTTCCTTTGTGCTCTCCAGCATTTCCGATCACTTCCCATGGAAGGACATTGCTGGGAATTGGTATCTGTGTCCCAGAACAGCCACAGAATGGATCTGCTTGCAGTGATGGAATTACAGGTGCTGTGAGTCCCTGCAGTACTCCCTCCCCACGGTTACAGACACCTCCTGCCTCACCCACCTAGCTCCGGCCACGGACACACGTGGGGAAATGCAGGGAGCTCACTGTGCTGCTGCCTGTGCTGGACCTGCTCAGGCACCTTCTGAGATCTATTTCTGGTTAAGCTGTAGGTATTTTAGGGGACTTCCAGTCACTGCAGGGCACCTGATCCCCCCTCTGGCTTTGCCAATTCAACACCTTTCCTCACAGGAATAAAATCAGAAAGCCAACCCCGCCTGCTGACAACCCAGAACTTCTGCCTATCACAGAGACCCGTTTCTAAGCTCTGTCCTCGGCCTCCTGACTCACCAGCCACGTCCACCTCCCCAAAGGTCACGGACAGCCTGGAATACTGACTCCACGCTGCCGTGGCTCCACAGGTGTGGCTCCACAGCAGCAGATCCAGGTGCTCTCAGGTCATATGGGAGCACCCCGTAGGTAGAGACTGGAGCCAGAAGTGCCCACGGTCCCTGGGATGCCATGGGGGCTCTGGCAGCCTCTGCCACGCGAGCCCTTCCCTGCACAACCCAACTCCAATTACAACCTCATTCTGCTTAACGGGGCCTTGATGGCAATTTCATTACTCAAAAAGTAACATTTATTAGTCCGTTGTAATGTGTTGTGATTGTAACTCTAATGCTAATAGGAAGAAGTTTAACCTCATTCCATTTTCTGTACAGTTAAAAACCTGGTTACAATGGTCATAAATCAAGGTTTCAAATGTCATAAAAGCAGATCTGCAGCTATACACTACGCGTGTCTTTTTTTAATCTTTGCATTTCATATTAATCTCAGATCCAGTCTTTCACAACTCCACTTACAACCCACATTTTATTTAGATTATCATTATGATAGCAGGAAAAATCCTCACCCTGCATATAATTTGCATGATTTAGGTAGATTGTGTTTTCAATTACATTAATAATCTAAAATGAGGCAGACTGATTAGAGCCCTTTCTCTCACTTAAAATGAACATTTTCATTAGTGATGTCTGTGGAGATGCCCCTCCTTCCTCAGCACTCCAGAAATCCACCATGATGGATGCAGTAAGGGAAATGGCCCCTAAATTTGGTCTCAAGGCATCCTGCTCTTGCAGAAACCCACAGACAAAATGGAAAGGCCCTACAGAAACCAGCGCAGCTGGGTTGGGCCTCCTCACCTCATCCCTTCATTTTAAGGGCAGATGATTTCCATTTTTTCCTTAACTATTTTCAGAGATGCTGTTTAGAAAGTGACTGTTTAGAAAGTAACTGTTTAGAAAGTAACCAGTTTTGTCCTGAAGGTGTTTTAATTCAAACACACAAGATGTGGATGCAGAGCTCCTTCGCTGTGCCTTGAGTTTGCTTCTTTCCAGGTAACCCACAGATTTTAACAGCGATAAAGAACATGTGTTTGAGCTGAGACAAGAGGAACCTCAACTTCAGTCTACACAGGAATAATGGCCCTGGAGCTTGTACCTCACTGAACTTGCAGCATTGATATTAATCCTATCTACCACCGCATGAATGACAGGCATAACATCTTGCCAAGAAAGTAAAACGGGATTGTCTCTGAAACCTTTTCAGTTTGGTCTTCACGATCTCAAGGTGAGCTGGAAGGTGGAAAAGCTGGCACACGGTATATACCTGTTAGTCACAATATTCATTTTCCATCTGTTCAAAGCCTCTGCGATGCTCCAAGGCAGACACCAAGAGAGGGAGCATCCTGGTTCTTGGCTCCCAAAGCCATGCTGCCTTTCAGAGCCGCCAGTTCCACGTGGTGCCTACTCACGAACCCTACTGCCAGAGGTGAGAGCAGGAGGAAGGAAATGCTGCTCTTGGAAGCCACTGGAGGGGAGAGAAGATGGGCCTGTTCTCCTGCTGCAGTCACCCCACAGGCTGTGGAAATCAGGCTAGAGGCAGAAAGGGATATGCTTTTTGAAGCCCTTTTTATCTCCTGGAAGGCTTTCATTTAGCAGGGCTCCCGCTGCACAGCTGGGGATGGAGTGAGAGACCTCTCACAGCCAGGCTCCCCTTCCACACCCGGAGAAGGACTGACAGATCTGTCAGAGCCAGAGGTGGAATGCTGTGCTCTGCTCGAGGCCACTTCAGCTGCCGTGGGGCTGCAGCCAGACCTGGAGCCCTGAAGGGACGAGCGAGTAGAGCAGCTGGAATGCAAAGGGACTGGCCTGCAGAGCCACGTCTGGTTCCTGGCACCGTCACTGCCCCCAAACCCGTCACGGCCTTTTCATCCTGCCCAGAGAGGGGAACGCGGTTCCTTAAATATTTTAAGTCCAGGGGCAGCGGAGAGGGACAGCCAGGAAGGGAAAGCACCTCAGCCCACAGCCTTGTCAAATGTGGATGCTGGCACACTCCCACAAAACGCCTGACGGGTCCAAGCCTGAGGCTAAAAGCTCTGCCCAGCCCCCATGGCAGCTGTTTATGTGCTCCATAGATGTGGGAGGATTGCTATTCCTGCCTACACAACCCTCTGCTCCACCGCCAAGGGGAGCCTTGGCTGGGAATTGGACTCCAAAACGCACGCAGCACAAACCCGGCGGCATCTGTTTGTGCTCTGGAAAGAGACTTCCGAGAGCAGGGACCTCCCAGCCCTCCTGTCCCACTCAGACACTTGTCCCCTTGCTGTGTCCCTCCCTCCGGCACCCGTGGGATTCCACCCTGCCTTTGTGCTGCACAGACACGGATGTTGCAACAGGGGTGGAGGAACAGAGACCTTCCATGAACCAATTCTGCCTCCTTCTCCCAGTCCCAGTCCTTCACAAGTTTTCAACTGAGGCAGCCGTATCTGATTCCAGAACAGCCTGTCTTTCTCAGTCTTGGGGTTTACCCAATTTCTTGCATCATCTTTTCTACATCACTTACACACCCACAGCCTTACCCTGGAAAATCAAACAAGAAACCTCCTTCCCTCAGCCAAATTTCTCCCTGCAGCTCCAGCTCAGGGGGCATTCACTCCCTGCCCTTCAATGTGTTCTCCTCCAAAAATGCCACCTACCCCCAGCACTGTGCAGGCCAGGCCTGTCCTTCAGCCTCACTCACCTGCTGTGCTTACTCTCAGGCTTCAAGTCCCTCTCCTAGTCATAAAATCCACCTTGGTTATCTAGTCAAGGGTATTCTGAGTCTTTCTCAAAGGATCCCCCCCACGCCATTCCAGCACAGCCCTGCAGAGCCAGCATGGAGCACGGAGCACAGTTCCAGCTGCACAGAAACAGACAGTTCTGAAATGCCCTCTGACAGTGGGAACCTCTGACAGATTTGCTGCCTTTGTGACAATACTGCAAACAAATACTGTGGTGTACCAAAGAAAAACAAAAACCACCACCAAGAACTGTGCTCTACTTCTACTGACTCAACACGTTCTCCCACACCAGACAGAGCAGACCTGGGAAATGCGCTGAGCCATCAGCCTACGGACACTTCCAAGAAGTCAAACCAGAGGTGCTGATCCCTTCCCACAGCAAACACGGCTCCAGGGACACCACACAGCCATGAAACCACCTTCCAGCGCTGCTCTTGTCAAGATGCCACTGGGACCGTTCCTCACTGGCACTAGACAGGGAAATGTCAAAACTTTCCCTTCAAAAACAGAAGGAATTTTTTCACCTTCATCAGGAAGAGCCTTTTAGAAAGCAAACAGAACCAAAGCCACTCCTTCCCTCCCAGCCAGAACACAGTGACCTGATTTAATCCACTCTAAAAGCACCTTCACTTCAATGGGAACAGGACAGAGCAGGGTGACCATCACGGGTCAGGGGTAGAGCTTAAACTCATCCTAGTGCATCCACCTACATCAAAGATCAGCATTCCTAAAAATCGTTCTCCCACCTAACGCTTCAGGGTAGGGAAGAGAGAGAAAGCAGATACTCTCTGGGACCAGTGGCACTCTGTGGGGACCGGCGGGCACACAGTGCCATCAGGAGAGAGCCCCCTGGCCCCTGCCAGCCCACCACCACAGCCCAGGTCCTTCCTTCCCCTGCTCACACACACACTTGGATCCAGATGCGTGATGCTGTCATTCCTCATCGTTCTCAAGCCAACTCTAATATCAGATGATACCAAAACACATGGGCTCAGAGGATTTCAACCCACTCAGTAGAAAAACTGGCGTCCAAAGGCCGTGTGCTTGTGGATATTTCACACCTCAAACTAGCACAGCCGCCTTCAACATTCCTTGTCCTTGTCCAACAATTTTGCAAGTCCTGGAATTTGTTTATTTTCATCACCCAACTCCACTCTTGTTCACATTTACACAGTGGCTACTCCTTACTGACAAGGATGCATCCCAAGGCAGCTATGCCAGCCCTCTGGCACTGAGTTAGGTGCAGTGCTGTCCTCAGGCAGCTCCTACCTGGCCCCTTGGATGGGTTGTTAACCACTCTGCTGTTCACCACCACGGACAGAGGGTGTACAGACACTGCTGCTTTCTTCCCTCCTTTCCTTTCCAACACAAATGCCTGTGACACACAGGATTATATGAGGCAGCTCAGAGCAGGAGAGTAATGAACAGCCAAATGACGGAAAAGTTCTCTCCAACCACTGTTGAGTTTAATAGTTCCCTACAAACCCATCACTAACATCTGAGACTCACCCCCACTGATGTTCACTGAGCTATCAGTGTCCAGGTTAACTGCCGTGCACATCTCAGAATAAATGTCTGATTAAATGATAAAATCACAGCCAGACTTTTCCCCCACCAACCAGAAATCCCCCCCTTTTCTGTTGCTGTGTCTCGCACCCTCTCACTGAGACATGGTACTTAAGAAACCCGCAAGTAGGAATAAAACAACCCAAAATAAAAAAGAAAGAAAGGACCTTTTCAAGCATCATACAGGAAACTGCTCTAGCAAACCCCAGCCCTGTGTGGGCTGGAAATAGCAGCTCTGGGACACTCGCTGGAGTATCCAGACACGGCTCATTCAGCTACTCAGCTGCTTATTGACACTGAGTCCTTTACGTGAAAAGGAAGAGCTGCTACCACCTATATTCTACTACCCCAACTCAGAATTTGGAGAGCCTGTAAGACTTCTTCCATCTCACTACAGATTAACTGCTGCACAACAGGTCCATTTTTAATCCAGCTTTGTAAACTGAAGGTAAAAACATCTGTCAGCTGACTGTCAGCAAGGAAAATGTTTACTGGAAAGCAAACCTGCCCTTACAATTGAAGAAGGGAAACAGACCTACTGCAAGTCCAGCACCCTCTGGAGCCTGGCTGGTGCCCACCCTGGATGTGCAGCACATGAGAAGCACAAGGAACGGCGCCAATGCCAAGTGCCTGGCAGGGGTTGGAAATATCCTTTTCTCCTTCCTCACAACAGTGTGCAGTAAACTCTTTGTCCTTGAAGGCCAACATCAGAAGGGAAGACATCTTCAAAGAGAAGTTATCCCCCAAGTTCACAGTTAATATTCCTTTCCTATTTAGGGGAGTCTCTGGGGACAGGACTGTACCAATGGAACCGGGGTCGGACAAGATAAAGGTGGGGCCTTCTGCTCCCCATTACCCAGTTTTGGTTGGGGGCCACAGGAAGAAATGCACTTTGTCCTCACCATGTAAGTAAATGTATCGACTCCAACACAGCCAAGAAGACATGAACTAGCAAGATATAAAGGCCCTCACCATCTTGTCACCCTCCAAATGGGAGAAACGTAGTTAACAGCACTAGAGAAATGTTTCCTATTTGATTTTATTAACTGATTGACATGAATTAATGCATTGGGATATTTGATTGTGTCATAAAATGTGTATATGAACATCATGATTCAATTTAATGTACCCATTACTGCTTGATGTGCCATTATATTAGACTAAATTAAAAGAATTTTATGGAAAAAAAATTACAATTAAAGACTCAAAATTGATTACATTCATAACTTAGAGGATATTCACTTCTATTCATGTTTTGAATAATGACAATAAAACCCCCAGAAAACAACACAGACCATGGAAAGATGGACAAAATAAAGTGCTGCAGAGACAAACAGTACAGACAGAAGGAGGGGTCCATAAAACCCACCTTCCCACCGGCTGGGAACAGCTGAGCACAAATCATCAGCACAGCACCAGCCTTCCAGGACAGCAGTGATTTTGTCGAGAGGCTGGTGCAGCCCAGTTACAGGAACACAGAGACTGATGTGCTTCCCAAGCTCTCCTGGGGATCTTGGTTGTGGTCTGCTCTGTGTGTGTGGGATGGGCTGGGTTTTCAAGTGGTGTCCATGGCAGGTATTTCCACCTCAGACACAGCAAAAACGTTCAGTCACGTCTTACACCCCAGGCTGTAGGTGTCTGTTTGGCTCCTGCCTCTGTAAGGCTGAACAGTGCTCTGTACCTGCCTGAGAGCGTTTGGTAGGTGCAACAATCCAAGTTTTTCAGTTCTGTTCATGTGCTGACAGGCAAAGGGACCCACATTGCTCCATGTCACCCCATTTCACTCACAGCACAGAGCCAGGATACAACACTTCAGCTCAGTAACTCAGCACTATCCTATGGACCTGAGCAGGTAAAAGGGACAGGAATTTCCAGAGCAAAAGGACCAAGACCAACCACAGGTAACACTGCTGGAGCTATCTAAACTTGACCTGTTTTCTGCAAAATGAGAATGTTACCAAGAAACCCTGAAAGACTTTCTCAGTGTACACAGATGCGACTGTGCAGTGGGGGACTGGGCACCAGCCAAACCAGAATTATGATTTAACTGGCACACCTGAAGCCTGGCCTGAGACGTGCCCCACCTCCTGCACGCAGGAGACACTGAGTAACAGCCAGGCATCTTCCTCAGTAGCAAGAAGGTAAAAAGGCATCTCATTTTCCAGTAAAACAATACCCCACAGTACTGCACAGCAGGACCAGCATTTTAAAACCCACAGTTCTTTTTTTTTTTTCTCTGGGAAAGGAGGGCCTGACCAGCAGGATCTACTAACCAGCCAGTTCAGTCTGGGCATCAGACAGCATGCCATTTCAGAAAGGCAGGAGCTGGACTTGTGGAGACATGTGCAGGAGGTAAGTGGTGAGGGCCTTGTGGAATATCCGCTTGAAGAGATGCCAAAAAGTAAATTGTTAAAGAAAAAAGTACAACGCATGTCAGGTTTTTAATTACACGTCTATTTTCCCAACAAAGAAGTGCAATTAAAGTTAATCATGTCTCTTATATTACACAATGCCTCCCTTCCTAATGGAACCAGGCCTGCATGAAGAAAAAGCAGCACATTAATACACAAGCACTGCTGGTACAGGGGGATGTTCTGTACCCTGAACACATTCCGGTGCAGCCGTGCTCAATTATGCATCACCCACTCCAGGGCACAGCTCTGCCCGTGCCTTGGGGAGGGGGCGCAGCAGGAGAAGAGGGGTCCCTTCCAAACCTCAGCATCCCCAAAGATGCTGGTGTGCCCACATGCCATGGGAGCTGCCTGTGACAGCCAGCACCCAGCCCACCCGGCACAGCCCTGTGAGCCTCCCACGGCCCCGGCCCCGAGCAGGGACCCCACAGAGCTACAGGAGGCCCAGGAGATGGGGCTGGTGATGGGCAGGCTGAGAACAGCAGCCAAGATCAGAGCCCTCTCTCCTTTACCCAGCCAGTGCAGCCTGATGGAATCTGAGGGACACCCGCTTAGCAGGATAAATTTTGCTCTCTGGTGTCAATCCAGAGTAGTGCAGTTCAATATGGGATTTAATCCCTGTTATAGCAGGTGTAATTAACAGCAGAATTAGACTTTTTCTCTCCCCAGCCATTACAGAAATAACGTTTTCTGCTTTACTCCCATTTTACAGCCTCCTGCCATCGCTGCCCAGTTCTGCCTTTACACACCTGTGGTGCATAAGAGAAGCTCCTGTCAGCTCGGAGGAAGGAGGCAGCTCTCAGAGCCCGCAGAGCTGAGGCTGCTGCCCCATCCAGCTCTGTATCCACAGTGGTGGCTGTTCTTGGAGCACTCCAGGGCAGCTCCCACACCCACAGCATGCGAGCTCAGGCCACCAAGGCCAGGGTGACAGACACCACAAGGGGATGCCATCTGTGCCCTGCACCACTGAGGGCTTGTTCTTGGGTCAAGGAGCTCAAAAGCTGAGACAGACACAAGCACGAGGAAGTTCCATGCACGTTTCCATGCAGTTTCCAGGTACTTTCAGCAAAGCCCTTCATGAGCTGCTCGGGTGCTGCAGAGCACAGCCCCCGCATTTCCAGCTCCGACCCAGCCTCTAACAGTGAGCATGACATTAGTAACACCATCACCAAGCAGCATGATGCCTGCAAACCCCGCTGGCTTAGCCCATAGACAGCTCTTTCTAGCAATTGACTAATTCCAATAACTTTTCCCAAGGTTTTCTTTTAATTTGACTTGGATATCCTGCCTTTCAGCCTGGCAAACCTGAGTACATCCAGTGGAGCCCTGACAGATCAAACTGCTGTTGCTGTGCTCATGAACCAGCTTGGACAAAACTCCGAAGAAGCAAATAATTTGCAGTGAAAATACAAGGTTTCAATTTTAGCCAAGTCGAAGCCAATAACCAGTGCAGGACATCATTATCAAAGCTGTCTGACCTTAATTTAGTCTTCAAAACAGTAATTCCTAAAAAACTGCTTTGAGCCAAGGCAAAGGGAAGGGGAGGAAGGGAGGAATCCAAATTCAGTCTTTTTTTGGTGCGCACCTCCAATAGCAACCACTCTCCCTCTTGCTCTACCCCAACGAGACTTTCAGATTTTTGTGTATTTAATTCTCTTTCATTTAAAAAGAGGCTCTGCAGCTGACGGGAAAGGGATGCCAGTGGTGGAAGTGTTCACCTGAACAAGGATTTGCCTGTAAGGGAAAAGAAATTTGGCAGACTCTGCTAAAATGGCGCTAAACCCAAGCACTGGTTATTAGAATCACAAACCAATTTTTCAGAAGCTGCTTCATCCCATCAAAATGTACATGCTGACATAAACCAGCACTTGAAATTCCAGCTGCAGAATGCTCACTAGTATTGAAGAAGAAATTAAGTGTTTTATGAGATTACTTTCAGAAAATCAAAAGACCACGAATGAGAAAGCATACGACAAGACTCTGCTGTTAGTAACTTGTCAAAAAGCAATATTCAAGGGAAAAAAAGAAATTTAAAAATCACTTAATGGCTATAGCTGGGTTTGATACATACAGTTGGGCTTGATGAAATTAATTATTTTTAGCTACACAACCTGATCTTCATATAAAATCCCTCCACACAGTGCATGTTATCAAGCTAAATTGGTAGAAGTAAGCAGAAGACAAAGGTTCTGCATAAATCCACAAAAATATTGTTTAGCAAGTGTTCTTGAACAGGCAAGGGGTACGATAAACTAAGGGCCAAGTATGTCCCAACTGGTTTAAATTAAGTCAGACAAATAAACACACAGATCTACAACCCTCTAGAACGGAAGAACTTCCCAGCTATGCCAGCAGGAGCTGCAGTGCACATTCCTGGTAGCCTGTTTGACACAGGGGAGGAAACAACTGCACCACAGACCTGGGACGCCTGCACTGCTACACTGCAGGGCTGAGACAGTGAATAAAATTGCTTGCAATTCACCGCATGGGATAAAGGGCAAAACCCCAAGTGGTAACAGTCACAAACAACTCAGAAGGGATGGATAGCTGCTCTCCCATAAGGAAAATGGCACCTTGCTGGGAGCAGAGGTGCTCGGTCCATGGCCATCCTCACCTACCCCAGGACACCCCAGGGCCATGCCTGATTCCTCACTCAGCACGGGCCTCAAATGACACCCCTTGGCAGCAGCACGCTCTGCGTGACAGAAGGATGAGGTCAGGGTGACAGGATGGAGCCACATGGCTCAGACACCCAGTCTTGGAAAACTGGGAGTTTCCCTGGCACCATTCCCCACACTGTGGATTCATGGACAAACAGCAGAAGTCTGTTGCCAGCGATTGGACATCTAAGGAATTAATACAGCTTCACACGGAAAGGTCTTACAGGACTCAACACAGTGGGGGAGCTAAACAGCTCAAGGGTTCTTTTACCAAAATGCCAAACCTCAACCTGTGTGCCCAAACCCAGACACACAGTTCTTACCCGAAATCATTGGTGGGTCTTCCCCCCCAATTCCTCGAGTATGACAAATGTCAGTGGGTGGGACTCCAAGGCCAAAGGAGGGCTCCCCTGGCACACGGCAGGTGACAACAGCATGGGCTCATCAGCTCAGCTATTGTGTCTCGTTAGCTTAACCAAACTCCAAACTCCGTGCGGAGCGCGTTTCCCCCTCAAGTTATTAAAGGGTAGATTTCTTTTAATTAAACTCATTTACATGACTAAATGAGATTTAATTACTCCCATTCATTTCACTAATACCTCCCTTTGATTGGACAAAGGCAACTTTTCCAACTGCTCCGAACAGGACTGGGTGGCTCTGCCCTCCTACAAGCCGGCTTGAGGAAACCCTGGCTCTACAGCAGGTGGAGAAGGGCCCGGTGCAGATTTTGGGTGTAAACATGCTGGACAGCTTTTCTACCAGACCTGTGCTGTGAGAGGTATTTACTTTAGATCCACAGCACCCAACATTTATGGCACAATACAACGCAAGTGAAAACTCAATAAAAATTCTTTTCAGGTCCCTTCTACCTGCTCAAGGGACACACAAGGAGATATTCAATTTGCTTCCCCTCTTGTACTTTTGAAATCTGGGGCAAAAATATCAGCAGTTTTGAAATGGAGGGTTCAATACATTTCTAGTGAGTAAGAGTCCTTCAGCAAGGCAGCTCACTGCTTTAATTCTCAATTTTCTTAACTGCAACTTTCAACATTTGGTCTTTTTCAGTATTTCAGACTTCGAATGTATCAACCTGCTGCTGGAGTGATCCATGAAGCCAAAGAATCGAACTTCTCATTAGGCCCAAAGGAGTCATTTTGTCAAACTCAGTGGGGCTGTCTGGCACACCCCAACGTCCCCAGTGTCATCCCACCAGGCATCACCTCATGCTGCTCTGGCTCAGCAACGTGCAAGCCGAAGAAATGCCATGCAGAATTCACAATGCACTGAATTTCCAGACACCTGCACACGTGGCAGCAGTGATTTCTCTCGTGCCAACGGGAACGTTGCCATTGGTGGCCCCGGGAGCCAGCCTGGCCACAACTTCCAGAACACACAAAACCCCCAGAGGTCATGGCAGGGACACCCAGACTTTGCCCCGTTTATTCCTAAATATACCAGGCCCCAGCCCACCCCAGGGGCATTCTGCCCCAACAGGCCTGACTGGAGCCCGCAGCTGAGAACAGCAGACCTGAACTTCATGTAAAATACAGGAATTAACCCCTCTACTCAAGATACTGCTTGCAGAGCAGTCTTTGTGCTTCCCACGGTTGAGCTGGTCACCTATTTGCAGATGAAGCAAACCCTGAGCCCTTGTGAGGGGTGTGCAGGTGCAGAACCCACCATACAACACCCTTGCTCAGACGAGGTGAGTGCAGCACACTGCTCCAAGACAAACACAAATCTCTACTATTTGGCACCAGTTCTTTCACTAGATACAATTTTATGCCCCCTTTCTCAACATATAAGTATTATTTATTCAACCACACAGGATGTGTGGCCTAATGATCACTCTGATATTTTTTAAAAAGCAAAAAGGAAAGAGTGCAATTAAGAAGGAATAAAGAAACCAGCCCCCCATGGCTGTTATTTTTGTCGTTATTAAAATCAGGATCAGTAGTGATCACAGCGGTTGGAATCAAATGTGGTATTTGGATTCTTTGCCAGCACTTCATACATATTAAAATTCAGGAAATCATGTCTCTGGTCACTTTTTCTCTTCACCTCTCAAGTCACTTTAGTATCTTCACACTTCCTTCCTTAAAAAAGATTTTGAGCAAACAGTATCATCAAATATCCAGCTGATATAAGTACTTCCCTTAGGATAAGTTATCTGACCTGAGCACAGGGCAAATCTAATCCAAGTCCCTGTGAAACGAGTCAAACCCCAAAATCTGTTGTGACGTCTACAGTTACCTTTTGCTCTGCTCCAGTAGCTCTTCTATCAGAGACTGGAGAAGGCATTTCAGCTGCAAGAGAGGTGTCCCCAGGGACACAGAAACCCTCTGCTTTTCCAGCTGGGCACGACTAGGCCACTGGTGCCTGCGCTGGGGCACCCGCATTCCTGGCTCAGAGGTGACACCCAATACTATCAAAAGAAATGAACATGGGGGGAAGGAGAAGTCTGGAGAGGAAAGGCCGTGCCTCCTACCATTAGCAAGCCCCTGCCTGTTACCTGCCACAGTGTCCCACTCCCCGTGGCTCACAATTCCCTGAGCAGCTCTGAAGCATCTCCTTCCTTCTTCGTCCAACAGACCCAGCACTGAGCACTGATTTCAGGGATTTCTGGACAACAAGCAGGCTGTAATTACACGCTTGTGTAAAGTTGTACTGTCACATTTAGGAAACCACTTGAGAACATGGCTAATTCCAGGAATACCATGTCCTTATTTACCAAATCTTGCGTGGGAGAAACAGCTTTTGGTCTGTTTTCATACTAAAAACTCTACGTGCCCATCACACAACAGGTTCCCCTGTTCTAACAAAAATAAAGGTCAGATGCATCCATCAGTCTGAGGGGCTGTTCTGACTGCAACCCAACTACCGTAATTCCCCCAAATTCAAGGACAACGCAAGTAAGCATCTGAGTGTTGAATAACCAGGGAAAAAAGCATGTGTGGGGGCTGTTTGGGTGGTTTTGCTGGGATTTGTGCTGTTTTGTTATTTTTCTGGGGGTGGGGGAATTGTTAACACCAAGTGCATGTCTCAGCGCTGCCTGTCAAGGAACACCTGAATGACTCAGTGTGTGACACAAATGACACCATGCAGGCCAGCTCTGCGTGTGGGAACAGGGAGAGGGTCTGGAACATGTAAATGTCTCTGAGATTGGGGTATGGCTTGAAAACTTCACTCTAATCGTGCCCCCAACAAATGCTTTTGCTGTCGAGTAAGGAAAAAAGAAAAAAGTGCTGTTTAAAATGTTTGATAATCTGACAAGGCCATAAGGCTTAATGGAATCAATGATTACACACAGATGGATGATTAACTCTCGAGGTTTAATGTTAAAAAAAGAGTGCTGGATTGCTACTTAATGGAATTACACTGCCCATATGGAAAAGAACTATAGCCTGCCTATACCCAGAATTAGGGAACAGGTGGTCGATCTGGGCAGGACTGCTTGGAATGCACAAAAGCGTGCTGAACTTGTAAGTGCCAGAAAAAAAGAAAAAAACTCCTCCAAAGTGTGTTAACTTTTCCTGTCTGCAAATTGTAAACGGCAAAACTGCAGGCAGTGATCCTCCCAGCCCTTGTTTCCAGACGCGAGCCCAGCAGCCCTGCCTGCTGCAGGTGCTGAGCACAGCCCCGTGTGGCCGAGGACGCTGCTGCACAGGACAGGGGGGCTCAGGAGCTGCTGTCCGAGGTGCTGCAATCTGCCGCATCCAGCCTATACACACACAAGCTCCACCGCCTCCCCCACGGCTCCAAAAACCTCCACGGCCCCACGGGAAACGATTCCCACAGGACAAGCTGCGGCTGAGTCCATCCCACTCTCCCAAGCTATTCCTTGATGCTCCAAAACTGATCCTGCGATGCAGCCATGAACAATGTTAAAGCAAACCTCTACAACAAGCCATGCTGGAGATCACCATCCCAGAAAGGATGACCTGTATCCCAGCCTGCACAGCAGGAATTGCACACATGGACCCACCACACACTCTCCTCTTGGGTGAAAAGCATTTTGTACAAGCAAAGTAGCATCACCAAAAGCTTCTGCCCACAAGCCTCTGAAGGCAATCCAACTGGACATCAGACCAGGCCTTCTAGGAGAACAGCTCCTTTGGAACAGACATACCCCAAGACCCATCTCCAAAGCAAATTGGGTACCCAGAGATCCACAGTACTGCTGGATAGAACAAGGGTCACCAGTGCATGTCCATAATAAACACAGATCATTAAAGTGGCACAGCCAGGCAGGAGGATCCCTTATTCTACACTAAGAACAGCTTGCCTGCGTGGTTCTAACAATTTCCAAAATGACATCAACTAGACTGAAAAGAAAATATTTCTCAGTGAAAATACCGTAGTCCACAAAATAATGTTCCTAGAGAGGAGGAACTTTAAATTCACACCTCATCCTGGTAAAACAGCTCCATATGGAAATAACCAAGTCACACTTAGACTCTGCAAGCCCAGTTAGCAGAAAATGAGGCAATTTCTAAATTAGGCTGCAGCCCCAAACTCATTGTAATTTTGAGCTTGTCATACTCAGGGGTTCACTCAATGTAGAGCTGAGGTGTGACACGAAAAGAGGCTCCAAAGCCTCTTCTTCTCCCTGTGCCAGCGGCCGGGGTCCCTGCCCCAGCACTGCCCCAGCCAGCCTGGCTGCCCGCTGGGGTGAGCTGTCCAGCCTCTCACACGGGAGCCAGGGGCCATTCCAGAGAGGGTGAGCTCCTCCTTGCTCCTCTCTCTGCAAACACTCACAGGACCAGTTCTCACAAATGACCACTCAGAATGTACCGAGCGTTTTTTTCCCCATATAATTTATTCATGCTCTCTTGTAACCAAGGAAACAGAAGGGATTTTTCTCTCTCATCCAGCATTTGCTCTTAAGGGTTGGGTTTTTTAAATCTGTGGGGTCTAATAGCTGTTGAAAACTGAGTGCCAAACTCCATCCAGAGAAGGCCAGCATCCCAGACACAGCATAAGGACACCAGTCTCCTTTCTTTCTTTCCCTCTCTCCAGACCCTGTGGCTGCCCTTTCCTATGTTTCCTACCACGAGCATTTCAAGGACAAGCTTTCCCAGACAGTGCTGTCTCTATGTGCTGGTCCCAAGATATGACCTGTCTCCAGTGATACAGCACACTGTCCGCGTCCCTCAGGATAACCCAAGCATGGAACTGTTCATGCACTTCCATTAACTGGACACCCGGTAGACATGGGGTTGGTTACTGCCCTCCTGGCCACAAGGTCTGCATTGACTCTTCAGCAGGGCTCTCTCCCTCTAAGTACATTTCTCCAAAGCACTAACAAAGGGCTTACAGCAAATCCCTTGCCTCTTCTCTGGGACCTTTGGTAACTCTGCCTCCCACTTCACACACCACCTCTGCTTCCAGGGTCAAACAGCAGTTCCCATCACACCCCAAACTCCCAAGGGGTGCCTCAGACAGCGGCCAGCTCCCATCCTGTTTGCCCGGTGAACGCACCACATTATCATGCCTTCACACCCATCTCATTCCCCTGAATCCCGCTCCCTTTATTCCACACCACACAGAACACTGATGGACCCAAGAGTCTCTGTGGGCTGATGCCACCCAGAGACACTCAGACAAAAAGAGGCCAAAAGCCATAAGCAGGATTTGAACTTCCAGTCCCTGGGAGCTTGAACTGAAACGTGCAGAATCCAGTGCATGTGAGGCACTAACTCCCTTGGTTATCACTACTCAGCACTTGTGACGGCAGTAACTGGCAGTGGAATTACTGCACAGTGTCATCCTCACGGAACATAGGGTACTCTCCAATTAAACTGGTACCACTTCTGTGCTGCCATTAATATGACTTATTTGTTTCTGATTAATTAGGTTTCAGCTTCTTCCTTTTTGGCATTGCATTTTCCTCCTGTTCAGTCTATCTGGCCAGTCGAGGTCTGTGTTGGCACAGATCAGTCACTGCAATTCTGGATCAGAAATCTGTGCCTTTGATGAACCTGGCTTCTGGTTCCCGTCAATCTCGGCTGCGGGTATCACGAGCCACACAGACACACAGGCTCACACACACATACAGTGCGAGATCTCTGCAACAGGAAGAACGGGGAAAAGGCAGCCGTGACAAGGTTGGCTCCTTTGGAACCACAGAGAGGTGCCAACTAAAGGTCCCAGCAGCTCGTCTGCCAGAGCGTAAAGAGCTATGGCAAACATTTGTCTCCTTGCTCATTTGAAGGCCTTGTAGTGGCTGGAGTCCTGGATCGTGGTGGGGAAGGCTGGGAGGGAGGACAGAGCTTCACCTGCCTAAGATACAGCGGTACCTGCACAGGCAGGGGGGTCACAGCAGCCACGGACCCAGCCAGCGGGCGCTCTGGCACCTGAACTGGGCTGAGCCCACACAGCTGATGAACTGTCAGGGGCTGCCACTGCTCTTATGGGGAAGAAAGGACCAGGAATAAGGAATCAAAACTCATGGAGTTGTATCAATTTCAGGGAGAGAAGAAACTGAGGTATTCCACATCGTTCCATGTGAAATTATTGAACGCTTGGAAATGGTGCTTTTTTTTGGCAAACAATATATGGGGTCTCCAACGCGCAGATGGGAGAGCAGCTTATATTTAATAAAATAAAATTTGACATTGGTGGCACATTCTCATATACAGTCATACATTATGGATGATATAGACTTGGTATAGTTTGCACACAGCCTAAACGTTTATCCTACAGATGGACAGGGAATTAGAGGGATAATAGTCTACATTACAGAAACGTTCCAAATGTGTGCTTTCCAAATATGAGTTAGTGGAAAATTGGTCAGAAGTAGAGGACAAACCAGAACTTTTATCAAATTCACATTTCCGTGTGCTCCCACCAGCCTTGGGAAATGATCCTGGCAAATTAAGGTACTTCCAAACAAAAGCAAAATCATTTTAATAAAACCCTCTAATTTTTAAAGAGAAGTTCCCCTGTTCAAGGTCCCTTCATTTGGCAGCAGCAGAAACAAGTACTAATGCGAAGAACAGAAGACATCAAGCCACACATACATCTACAAACAGCACTGCAGAGAATCCAAAATGTATACCTATGAATGCTTTTAATCCAGCTGCCTGTCTTCAACTTTCCCTTACAGACACATTTCACAGCAGAAATACTGTCTCCAGTTGTTAACCATGCCCATTTCCGTTCTAAAACCCTACTTGTGCAGAACTTGATAAAAACGCCATGTGACGCAAAGCTTTCCATCCCCGTTCTACCTGAAAATGCTTCTGTGTTTTCAAGCCGAGAACAACTCTCCCATTTTTAAATGCTTAAACAACATAAAACTCAGTTTTGCCACCTTTCCCTCTCTTCCCCAAGTCTTTCAGAATGACTCCCCATTTCTGACTCTCCCTCAAGTCATATCCACCACAGAATCACCTGCTTTCAGGAATAGCTCTCAGCATCATGCAGTTTCCTGGGGAAGGAACACACTTCAGGATATATCCAACATTGAGATTCTTGGATTTACCGGTTACAAAAAAAGGAATCCTTGCCTTTAAAGGAAGAAAAAGCCTTCAGTCATTTCAGAGCAAGTTGTTTTTCCCGACCCAGCTCTTGGAGAAGAAACAGCAGAGATACACCTTGATTTTAATGAAGAAATGCCCATTTCCTGCACTGACTGTGTTGCTCAGAGGGCTTTGCTCATCACTTCAGCAACAAGGTGTAAGGAAACATTGTCATACAGAGCAGCTCATCTGCTATTCTGAATTAAATTTGAATTACCAGGCCAAGAAGTTACACAGCAGGATTTCCTAAGTCCCTCCTGCTGTGCCAGAGGAACACAGTGGAACTTTCCACTACTTTTCAGGAAGGAAAACCATTGGTACCACAGCAATATTCCAGAATTTCTCAAGGAAAACCCTTTTGCTCCAACAATTTGTGCTCACTAAGCATGAGTAGCAATGTCACAGCACCCCATTTCCCCTGTCGCTGCTGTCCCTAAATCCCAGTCCCCAAACCACTAAAATTAAATCAGCAATAAAAGAGACAAAGTCCCAGTATATTACAAGTCCTTAGCAGCAATATTCGAGGTAATAGCTCTCTCCATAACCATTTCTCATGCAATTTTAGTCTCAAAGCTCAAAATTAATTACAAACATGGAACAAATCATGCTGTTAAAACATATATTATAAACAAATTATGCTCTCAAAATAGGTAACTTACAGCCTGGGAAAGTAATTGATAAACCTAAAGTGCTCACAAATAACTGAAAAATTACAGGTCAAATGATTGCTGAGTGACCAACATATAAAACTACCCAGCATGAGACATAAAACATACAAACAGACTGCCACTCACTCATCCCACACTGTAAATAAACCATATGGGCTTTCTTTGCACGTGTCCCAGTGCTGATGTTCCTGAACAGTGTTCATAAACCAGACACTCTGAGCTGTTACAACATTCTCAACCATCAGCTCAACCCCCCACGAAACAGAATTAACATTTTTGTTCAGCAATCACTTAAAAAAATATCCAAGGGTGTAACAAGTTCCTGCCTCGTTCCCATCCCAAATTCCGTGTGCTCAGCATTTTGCCGTTGTGTGCCTGGCTCCAAGAGGATGGAGCCTCCTACGCCTTGCAGACCCAGCTGCACACACCTGCATCGCACCGGCCATCACTTACACTCTTGCCAAACAGCCCCTGCCACAGAGAAATGCTCCCCTCCTGCAGCCAGCCCAGCCCAGCCCAGCCCAGCCTCCTGCTTCGACACCCCAAACATGCACACAGCCAGCCCTGCCAGCAGACCAACTGCCTGGCACTCCCTGTCAGCCGAGTCCCAGAGACTCGCCTAGCACAGTGCTGGACATGATGGCAACTCCACAGCACTTAATAAACCCACAGAGATCTAATGCAATTGGAACCCGACAGAGTAAGGCATTAATACTGTGCATTTTAATCAAAGGGAGATATATAATTATTATCTCCATGTAACTAGAAAAGCTGAAAGATTCTAATGGGAAAAAATAAAACCATCTGTTTGCTCTAACTCATTAAATGAGTGCTTTAGGACAATGTCATCCCCCCAGAGCCTGTAACAATTTGGGCCTTAAGCAGAGATGCAAATTGATTAAATCCCAGCATATTTTGCTGCAAATGGTGGAATCCAAATACCACTGAACAAACAGTGATTTCTGCCACGCACCATGAAGACAAGCCAAAGATGTTTTCCCATTCCTGATTTTGCAGATAGGAACATGATTAGTGGCTGTTTTCTAATCCAGGTTTTTAAAAGCCCCAGTATTATTTATTTTAGGAACCACACAATACCCTGCTGCTGGGGGGACAGAGAGAACCTCAGTGCCTAGTTCAGAGGTAGCTGCTGGTGTGCACGTCTCCCACCTAAGTGCAGTTGTCTCCAGTTGTGTTTTCTGTGGGTTTCAAGCCAGGAAATGCAGCTCTGGAACAGGCAGGAGCTGGGGCCTGGCACGTAGAGATTTAGCATTATGTGCCTGCAAGGACAAACACCCAAGCATCACTGTTTGACTGACAGTACTATGGGGTAGCTGGATTCTCTCACTTAAACCCAGCCTTGGTTCACTCTAATTATAGGTATTTTTACATCCTGGATGAGTATTTCTGTTAAACCTCACTTTGTCCAACCAAGACCTGCCGGAGCACAGCATGGCTATGGGCAGCTTCCCAGAGCACCCTCGGTTTCACTGCCAACAGGAGCCATGGAGGTTGCTGGCTGAAGTGATCCACGACAGAGGCAATAATCAAGACATGGCTTTGTAGTTCTGGTACAGGACTATCCCATGGGATCAGATTCAGGTGTCTCCTACACCTGAAGGCGTGGCCATGCCCCAAATGACCTCAAGCACATCAAGTGTCCCACGCAGACAGCAGCGAGAGCCGGGCAGGAGGGGACGACATCCCCGGTGGAACAGCCCTGAAGCATAGAGGTTTGAGATGCTTTTCCATGGCTGCCACAAACCTGGCTGTGCAGCCCTGGTTGCGCAGAGGAACTTTCCCCTCCCCGTGCCCTTCCCAACAGGCAGGCTCCTAACTTACACCAGATCAGACCTTGCTCCTCAGTCTTTTCCCACCTCATTCACCTGACAGGCTCCTCCACAACAGACATCTTATCAGATGTGACTGATTGCTGTAATCTGTACTCTGGGCAGCCATTAAGCAAATTACCTGAATCATTGCAAGGATTAGTCTCATTAACACATGATTAGCATCAAATTAAAATAATGAGTGTTTAACTTCTGATGTCTTCCAGTTGTTTGAACAGCTTGATCAGCCACACCAGGCTGGCAGGGAGGTGGTGGGTGTCAAAGAGTCAGGGAGAAAAACTCCAAATCAATAAAAGGGTGGGCTGTGCCGCGGCAGAGCTGCAGCTGCCAGAGGCCCGGGCACAGGTTCCCAGAGCGGCTCGGAGCACAGCTCCCTGCAGCCCAGAGCAGAGGCACCCAGCCCCACACCTGGGCAGGTGACACTGCCTCAGCTCCTGGGCAGCGGGGCTTCACCTGCCTGCCCGAGCTGGGACGGTGACACACACAAGACCACAGGGCAGCCAACGCCTACGATGTCAACGCTGCCTCTAAAACGACAATTAGTGGTGAGTGGACACCTGCATCCTCCTGGATGCTCACGTGCCTTGCCCTTTCCAAGTAAAAACAATGCTAAAGAGGGCAAAGACGAAATCCCATCACCAATAATCCTGGAAAGCAGTTTGCTTCAGAACCTCTCCTTTTAGAGCTGGGAATTGCTAACCCACCACCTCTTTTTCTGATCTTTTTTTCCACCACCATCACCTACTCTCCCCTCTAACTGCAGCTGATGTGCTGTTGGGACTGCGACAAAGTCTCTCCAAAGTCTCAATTCCTTCGAACCTGCTGCAGCTTATTTGGGCTTACATGTACATAGATCGACCATGTTCTCCTGCAGGTCTGCAATCCAAGCCTTGCTTTGCCTTGTAAAACTCCAGCTGAATTCCTCAGAGCCTTCCTGGGCTGTTTCCAGTTCAGTTCATTCACCATGTCACTGACGGGCACCTTCCCTGTCTCCGAAGGTGGGGGCAGATCTGCAATATGAAGGATCTGCAAGATGGGGACCTAAATCCACACTCAGAACACTTCTCTCTCCATGAAGAAATGACAGAACATGTGCAGCAGCCAATGTTTAAGCCTCAACATCTTGGTTATTTATTCTTTGAAATGCCACAAACCATAAGTACGTATTATAGACAAATCACTTGTCAAAGCTCTTCCCTAATTTAATTAAAGCCATTTTTTATTCATACAAGTGCAAAGAAGCAACTTAAACAGATAACATTTTTCACACTTGCATAAAATGAAAATAGCCAAACTAAATTTTGGCAAAGTATATAACAACAAAAGATCCAAGCAAAGACTCTATATGTGCCAACTTCCATCTCTGCTGAGATGTTAGCAAGGAGTTACACACACAAAGTCTCCTACTTCAGTTTCTGATGGACTCCTGACGCTCCACGTCCTACAAACACACCAGTGGTTCCTATGGTGCTGCCCAACCGTTCTCTTCAACCACCTTGCTGTTCCTGTTATCCACACTGCTGGGACTCGCTAACACACCAGGCAGCAAAAAGTTCTCAAGTTAAAAACACTGTACCCCAGAAGCACCCTCCACTTGTCCAGCGTGGATCTGAATATTCTGCTGACAAAAGCAGAGGTATGCAAAGAAAGCATGGGAAGCACCTTGGCATAATTGCCTTAGTCCAAGCCTTAACACACACGCTTGCCTTCCATCTAACCCATGTGACACCACAGGCCAACCCTGACAAGAAACACCTCCAAGGTGAACAAAGTGAATTTGGGATCAGCGATACCAACGCACAAGGCTTTGCATTAACTGCAGTTCACAAAAACTGACTGGGAGATAAAGGGACAGAAGAATTGCCTTCCATCCAAATGTACCTGCAAACACCATTTTTGTCATTTAAACCCCCACAACCACTGGAATCCAGTATGAGGGAATTCTGCAGGCTGGGTGCAGCCCCCGACCACACTGATTTTATAGCAGCATTTCCTAACAAAACCCATTTCACACTTCAGGGGCCACCACTGCTGTCCACAGTAAGCACCCTCTAATTCCACTGGGTTTGTTCCCCCTGCTCTAGTAAACAGAAACTCATTTATCAATTTATCCTCCAAGTTCCAGGTTGCTGCTGTGCTACCCCTTACGGCGCTCAGCAAATCCTGATTCAAGCAATACATTCAGGCTCCATCTGTGCATATTATTGACCAGATTATGTAAACTACGCTTTAGCAATTCACACTCGCTTGGTTCTGCAGTACCTGTGGGTGCCAAGCATATGTTTCCCATTCTCCTTGCTCTCCTGGGCCATATGCAATTCCCTCAAAGCAGCAGCTTTCCTATAGACCCAACGTGCTGCCTGGTATAAATCCGTGTAAATCCCACTGGCTGTGCCAAACCCTGGATGCAAGCCTGTTCATGCAGACTCGGTGGGACTCCATGTGTGATCCAAAGGGCTGCAGGTGCCCGGCAGCGAGGTGGACAAAGCCTCCCCTTGCAGCAGGCCTGGACTGGCTGGGCAGGGACATTCCCTGGGCACCAATGGATGCCTGGCAGGTGCCACCCCAACCTGTGCACGCAGCCTCCAGGCTCCCCTTCACCCCGCTCAACCAGGCAGCCAAACCGAGAAGCCAGCACACCAGACATCCAACAGGACTCAAGGAATCTGGTTTTCAGAACTGAGATATCACTCTGTTGCTAGGCAAAATGTGAATGGTTTTTCTCATGCTTTTGGAGAAGACTCTGCTCTCTTCTTGAGGGCCAGGGCTGAAATTCATATTGTCACTAACACAGAATGAGACTGACAGCATGGAGACCTGCTTCTTATTCCAAGGCATGTCTCCATCCAGCCTGCTCCCTTTCTGGGAATGACACCATGTGCTCCAAGGATTTCACAAGAAGAAAATCAAACCTTCAGCGTACTGCTGCAACAGGATGATGCCAGGGCTCTGCTTCGGTTTGTTACAGTTTGCACTAGAGCAAGGGACAGAACGACAGAAACTTCGACAGATTCCATGGGCACAACAACCAGCTTCAGGCAAAGAAGCAGGCCCAGCCCGTCCACAGCAGAATGGAACAGCTGGCAGGAAGCACAGCAGTTGGCTGGTCCTCCTCTCATGTAGCTGTCCCTTTCAAGTGCTGAACGTGCACTGGGATATGCAGTTCTTTTGTTCCAAACTCTGGTATGTTTATAGCAGAGAGGGAGTTCAAATGCTTGAACACGCCCACAGGAATTTTCCAACCGTGAGAGGACACATTCCTGTCCCTCACCTGCAAGAGGGGTACAGAACAAAGATATCCCATGTCCTGCACAGAGTAATTTCAACTCTGCATCACCCTCCAAAATAAACCTCCTACATCTGTGGTAGGAGGAAGTTGCAGAGCAGAACCTGACACTGGAAACCGGGCCCAAGGGTGCCACACGCCGAGGGATGGCATTCCTGGGCCATGAGCAGTGCAGGAACATGTGCCCAGGCTGCCAGTCTGGAAAACCCAGGGAGCTCTTGAGCAGGTGCCCCATGAGCCTGCACAATGAGCTCAACTCCTTCGGGGAAGTCAGCCACCTGCCCAAAGGCTGCCCCACACCAACACCTGTGTTAGCCAAGAACACGAACTGCACCCCACTACAGGTTACAACACAAAGTGCTCTGCTCTTCCCCATGACCCTTCATTCACCTCCCGCTCCCTGCAGAGACGCAGGCATTTACTGCTGGCTGATATGAAGCAAACTACAACATCCCAGAAGCCAGCACGTCTGTACCAGCTAACATACAAACCCAGACAGGAATGCTGACTTCCTGGGAAAAGTAAATAATTTCCTCCTTACTGCCGCTCACCTGGCCTAAGGTGTAGGAATCCAAAAAGAAGAATGGGTTTAGTACACAGCTCTAGTTACAGTCTCAGTAATTAAACAGATAACTCAGCCTAAATGTTTGCAATTTCCTCAGCCGGCGTTTGTTAGGGATGCATCTGGATCTCCATAACCATTACCTTCTGCTACCTACAGGTAGAGATAATTATGCACGAGTAAACGATTACCTAGGCTATAAATTACCTACAAAAATTTGGGCTGGGGTTTTGCCAATCACCATTCCAATTAATTAACCAAAATTGACTAGCTGGCTTTAGACCAAATATTTCCTCATCAGTATTCCATGCCAGTGCATACAAGATGAAGGAAACAAACCAGAGAGGAGAGACAGGAAGAAATCCAGCAAAGGTTAGAGAGAGCTAAGAGCAATGGAGCCAAGCAGAAATGGATTCCTGGAGTTTGTGGCACGTGACAGAGCCATGGGCAGGGCTGTGCACGGCGCCGACTGCACACGCACAGCCATTCCCATCACAGGAGGGCATCACGGCCACCAGTGGGAAGAGGGAGCTCAGCAGGCTCGAGTTCCCCTGCAGATCGGGGCTCTGGGCACGTTTCCAAGGGCTGTCACGGCAAGCAGAGCCCACGGTCCTATGTGGGTTGCCGTCACTGCCGGGAGGGGCGGCCCCCAGGCCTGAGCCCCAAACTGCCGCAGGAGCACCCGAGTCCTCAGTGCTCTGTTTGGCAGCAGCTACTCAGACCCTCTCCAAACCCTGCACTTCCATCAGAGGAAGGGACAGAAAAATGTCACACCAGTATAACCAAGTCTTTAAACTGCCAGCACCGCACACCTGGCAACTGAGACACCACACATGTGGTCTGTGTGTGGCAGTACACAGCGAGTACTGAACAAACCCCTGTCAGTTGTGGCTGAACCATCCCTGCATGCCCTCCCAGTGGCAGAAGCTGCCATTCCCAACGAAGCACAGAACCCTCTGACAGGCCGCACTCCGGCTCAGCACCGTGGGGTGCCCCAGAGCCCCTCACGGGTGCTCGAGTGCTCCCCCAGCACAGCAGAGCTGCGAGCCAGTTCCCACCGCACCAGCCCCGAACCCCTCGGGGGCAGCACCGCAGACACAGGGGCGAGCACAGGCCGTGCTGCACGCACCAGTGGGAGGCAGGGCAGCACGTTCCAGCTGAGCCAAGCTGGACCAGGGCTGTGTGACCACAACAGCCGTTTCTGCTGTCCCTTCTCTGAGGGACACAACTCCAGAGACAACCTTGAGAACAAACCGCAGTGCAATGCTGCCAGTGCTCCTTTCACCTTTACGAGTCTGCCCTCTCAGCCTGACAGCTACAAGTGTTTTCAGAGAGCCCTGATTCTTGGGCATAGCATTACCTGGTTATCAGCACCAGACCCACACCTCTATTTTGTACCACAGCCCTCACACATGATCACAGGCCATGAAAAAATTCCTGTAAGAGTGAAAAACTGAAGTCAGAAATTAGAGCAGTTCCTTCCCCAACTAGAACAAATCTTCCTCTCTGTCATAAACAGAAACATGCAGTTAGCTGAAATGGGACCAGAATATTTACTTGGTAGCAATTTTTAGTACTAGTTCTTGAACACGTAAGGCACCTCATGCACTATAACAAAGATCTAAAGACGTAAATGCTGACAAACCTAGTCATTAGCAGTTGTTCTAGACTGTTCTGGAGAACTCAGCAGGGAACAATGTTTCCAACCAAACAATCTGCAAAGAAAATTACTAATACAGGTAGTCTAGTGCCTTCTACATCACCTCAGAAATTGTTTTCAAGATGCTTTTCTCATGTCACCTCTGGTTACTGATTTATTAAAAAGCAACAAGATATTTCACTGCATAAAGTAAGATTTTTATTTATTTATGCAGGCCTGTCAGTGTCGATAAAATACTGTGGATGCTAGAGATTACTGCACTCCATCTAATTAAGGGAAAGGGCAGACCTCTGTGGGAGTACTCAAGAGAATCCTGATCCCACCCAGGCAGGAGGGGTACCAGGAGAGTGCAGAGGTGCTCCCGAGGGCAGCAAAGCCCTGTCCCGTGCCACTGACCTGGAATGGTCCGATGGCTCCCTAGAAGTATTCCAGGTAAGGGTCTGTCTCTGGGAATGGCAGATAGAAGATGCAAGGGGAAAACCTACCACCAGCCAACAGCTCCCAAAGGTCAACCAGCCAACACAAAGAGAGCATCAGAGACAAAGCCATGCTGCCACTCACCAGGCTCCCAAGGAACAGCTACACGTGTGAGGCACATTGCTACCGTGTGCACCCTGCCCAGCTCCGCAGCAAAGCCAGGGCACCAGGGGCTGGACAAACATCTCCATTTTGAACTCTATGGATGAGCCTGTAACAATGAAGCCATCATTCCTCCTTATTCTGCCCTGTTCTCATTTCAAGTTTACTCAAACATTTGCTAATGAACACTAAATCTTTAGACTACTTAGAATTGCTCTGGTTAATAAACTGGGGGCATTTCATCAACGTTATTTAAAACTCAAACTAATTTATGAAGAAATCCACATCAGTCTGAGAGAAAGATGTTCTCCACTCTCAGAAAGGCCCTGGCAGCACAACACAGGTTCAGGCTGACTGAAGCATTCAGGACCATAAGCAGAATCTAATTTTCAAGAGCTTCATTTTAGAGCCCTAAAATGAAACACATGATTTCTGAAAGCACTGAAAACTGAAACTGTGATGTAAAGACTTGAGCTGCCTGAAGTGCTAGAGATGCCTCAATCTTTCTCTGCTCAAGCTCCATCTGCAGCTCCTGCTTGTGTCAGGGTGCGGAATTCCAGCTCACCTGGCTGCACAAGTGTTCCTGGCTAGCTACTGTGCCAAGCCAGAGGCAAGAAGAGATTACAGGATAGGTGAAACTAAAAACAAATAAATATAAATAATCAGGGAACAACTACATTTACCTGGCAGGTTTTGGAATAACTGACAAAAGCACATAAGACCTCTCTGTTAGCACAGACCATTCCTTGAAAACTCACAAGGTCCCCCAGAACTGCAGGTACCAGCCTCTGGTGTCCCTGAGGTCAGCCCAGTCCACACTCACCTCTGGCCAATGATACAGACAACTCTTAGATGAGCAAAGTATACAGACTAATCCAAGTTAAAAGCCCAGGAGGTTTAAGAACAAGAAGTGGAAAAAGCCCTTCTCCTAAAGGTTAGAGTGCTCTTGAGCAATCTGCTTCAAACTGGTACTCTGCATTTTACACTTCTAAAGCATCTAACAATAAATCCAGAACACAGGTGAAGCATTTCCTTCAGCTGGACTCCCCCCACACCAACTGCAATAACAGGTGCTTCAGGAATTGCAGCTTTGGTCTTAGAATGTAAGAAAGCTCCCCAAATCTGCTTTGATCTGTCTCATTCCCAGTGCAGCAGAACAAACAGTGCCATTCCCATCCCTCAGTACCACAGTGACTCACAAAAACCCAAACCAGGAAGGACCAGCTGTAGCTGCGGGTCCTGCCTTGAGGAACTCCCCTATTCCTGACACCACCAGCCAGGCTGGGCAGACTCCAACCCAGTCATATGGGGACATGTCCAGCTGCCTTGCTGGGACCCTCCTCGGTGCTTGGCTCACTTGGCTCTCTCTTTGCTCTCAAGGTCATCTCTTGTTTATCTGTTCAGCCATCCTGCATCTCTCATCCCCGGGCTGGTTCCTTAACTTTCAGTGAGTTCCAGCAAAGCAGGGCCTGCACCTCCCAGGGCCCACCATTGTTTGTGACACCCGGGGAACCAACACTGTGGTCCTTGGGGGAGCTCAGGGGACCTCAAAGGCAATAGTTCTCTGCCCAGGAGCAAAGAAGCCATTACAGCTTGTACTAGAAGATTTAATAGGTGTCATAATTTATCATGTAAACCGAAAAGTGTTTCTTAATTAAGTGCGTACGTTAATGAATTTTTTAATTTGATCCCTGTAAGTACCTTGCTATACTAATTGCAATATTCTACACATTAGTCATCCGCTGTTGCCCTTGGCTATTTTCTACCCTGAGAGAGAGAGATAGAGCTTTTCAGTTAAAGTTCATTTAACTCTTTCCACCCAACAAATTAAATTTCCTGTTGTTCACACTGGAGAGTGACAGCTGCATTCCAGGCCTGGAGCATGGGAAGGATGGCATTCGGCACACACCCCAGGAGGCACGGACACATCCCAGTCTGGTCTCAAATGCAGTGGTGTGGGTTCATTTCACTACCTTGACTACAAACAGCACCAAGAGACAGAATTTCCAACCCACACATTGCTCCAGCTTTCCACCTGTGCTTGAGTGAGGCATCAGCTTTTCTGATACTGCTCGCTGATACTCAAAATTCAAGAACAAGAGGGTGGGAATCCTGCCACTGAGCATCCAGAGAGAAGAAGGAAAGTAGCTGGAGGCATGGCACATGGCTCAACCACCTCAGGAATTTGCTCTCCAGTTGGTGCAGATGAACTGGCACAACATGCAGTAATACTGAGGCAGTTCACAAACCTGACAAGCATCTCTGGCTATTTTATGCTGTAGCTACTTTCTGGTACCTTAACAGCTTAAAGTGGAGCTTTCAACACCTGTGACACATTCCAGGCTACAAACCCAACTCTCTCTCTGCAGGAATAATACTCTGGTGGCTGTCGATATGTACTAGAAGAGCCACTATAAGCTGGAACCTCCTCAGCTGTAGCAGAGATGCTTCACAAGCAGAGCAAATAAAGTCCTTGGACCCCTCCAACCTCAGCACTAAGACAAGGCAAAGCACAAGGGTTTTACCTGTATCAAGACAAGAGGCTGCTGTGACTGAAAACACACAGCTTCCTTCTTAGTCACTTCACTTGTAACTTGTGACTGCTTTTGGAGATTGCATAAAGGAATTCAGAATTCCAGCTCAACAGGGATGGGAACCTAACATCAACGAGGGAGCTGAGCTTCATTTGGCCTCTCCAAGTTCTTAAACAGCCATTTCTGGACCCTGTTGAGTGGCAGTCACTGTACTTGGTCTGTACAGGAGAGGCAGACACACCACAAAGCACCTCCCTGTCGCACACAATTTTTGGGAACAGAAGTGCCATCAACCCCCTAAGACGCAGGCAGCCAGGAGCAATGTGTGTGCACATGCCTGACCTACGCACGGCCCTGTGCAGGATCAGCACACCTGAGCAATGCTGCCAATTCCGCCTGTACTTCACACCCCTGTCAGAGTGACCAGCAAACAGGAAAACAAACAGCAGAAACCAGCATCCTGCCTGATGAGCTCTGACTCTGGACTCCCAAGAGCCTCCCTGTAACACCTATGGCTCCTGCACTTTCTTCAGCAACACCCCGGGTTCTGCTGGGAAGCAGACTGAGCAGCGTGTCCACACTGACTCCTGTCCATATGTTTCCCCCATCCACCAGGAATACAACAGATAGAAAAATCATCAGGCAGGACCCATCCCACCCACGGGAGTTCCACGTGACTTCCCTCACGGAACGCCATCTAGGTCTGAGGGGTGAGGCTGCCAGCCCTGCACTACCTCGAGTGTGTCACTGCCCTACGGCTCATCATTCCAGCTGGATACTTCATGCCACACCTGACTCCATGTATATTAAGATCCAGCAGCAACTGCTCTCATCACTGATTTGAATTAAAGCTGCCTCTAAACGTGAGAGGACAAGAACACACCATGCTAATCCACCATGCATGCTGTTCCCCACACACTTCTGAGCGTGTTATGGGTCTACTTCTGCAGTAAGTTCTCCTGACAAGCTCACACATGCCATTAAGTGGATTACATGGAACATGTTTAACTAGCCCAGAAACCTCCGAGGCTGAGGCGGCTCTGGATAGCAGCACTGCATCACTCATTCACTCTCCACTCACAGGCAGAGCCTGTGAAATTAATAGCAACAGCCCAGCATAACACACTTCAGGGAAGTGAGACTCTTCACATGGGTGGCTGTCACCTGCTTTTCAACAAATTTCAAAGTGTTGCCTACAGCATCCTGTTGTATTAGATGAAATGCATCCTGACACCTTTCTCACTGTATTATGCTCGACCGCTCAAGTATTGAGATGCAAACCTTCCTCTGCATTTTTTAAACAAGAAAACACTGCCCAGTAACTGCCAGAGGTCAGCTCTTGCTGCTCGGTAGCAGATCCTGCCTGCCCAGTCCTAGGGATGCCAGAGGTTGCCATTTGCACCCAGTTCTAAAACCTCTTCTCGGGTGCCCTGACCAGCGGCACAGCTATTCCTGGTGAGTTCAGGAGCTGCTGCCTGCTGTCATTTGTTTCCCAGTCACCTCTCCACCTGCCATCCACCACCACAGCTCCGTGTGAGCCACGCTCACCTGGTCTTTAGTGCCAAAGGACATCTAGCCAACTTCCTGCTCCAGATGTTGCAGTTGTAATGATCAAACTAAGCTCAAGCACTCTCCCACGTGACAATGCACCCCACGCTCTGCTGACCAGTGCTTGGCCAGTTCCAGTAACCTCAGCAGAACCATCACAAGGAATTTCACCAGGGAGGATCGGGCCAGCCTCAGGTACACATAGAGAACTGGCTAATGACAAAAAAGTCTCGCTCCTCCAGTTCCAAAATCTGAATGAGTTAAGAAAAGTGGTATTTATCTTTTGGAGAGTCTGCAGAGAGCATAAGCAAGTAGATTTCCAATCGTTCCAACCACGCATTACTGAAGCACACCACAGGTAGACCTGTCAGAAATCACCTTCCCCACTACACATACCATATGCTATGAAGCCACAAGTCACACGTATTTTATCCTAGCGTGGGATCTGACATGACACTGTCAAACAAAGCTCATGGAGTCTGTCACTCAAGCAATCACATTTTCTTCATATTTATCCTCAGCCACTCCTGCAGCTGCTGCTTCCTGCACAGATTATCTCCTCCTTTGCTCTTACTGTGATTACCCAAAGACAACACACAAAGCTATGAACTCGTACTTCAGTCTGGACACACCAGGAGTCAGAAAGCAGCTATCTCTGGAAAAAACGGATGGGTGCCTCTCTCAAGTGCCCTGCACTTTGCTGGTCCATCTCCATCCCCATGAACTGCGACTTTGATCCTGTACCAATTTCCACAGGTGTGAAACCATGACATAAAGTGCAACACAATGGAAAGCACCAGACTCGTGATACTTCTCTCTCATATCAAGACCATCTGGACCATATTTTGAGCTGGTGTAAACCAGGGTAACAGCCATGGAATCCCTGGAAAGATGTCCAGTTTAAACCAGTGAAGAACGTGGCCCTCTGTTCCCTTGCATGATCCCCTGCACTTGCTGTCACACCCCAGCACCAACTGAACACAGAAGCCGTGATGAGAGAGAGGCTGTTTTACACACATCTTGCCCTTCAAACAGGGAAATCCTGTGTTCCTTTCCTAACTTGTCTGAGAAACCTTAAACCCACTCAAGTGCAAGACAAGAAGAGCTGCCCAGATTTTGACCAATTTCTGCAAGGGACTCTCCTGTCTTAAGAAAGACGTCATCCACCTGCAGCATCTTGAAGCACTTGTACCAGCGCGGCAGCAGCGGCTCAAGGTTAGGCGAGCGCTACATCTGTCTGCAGCTGTTCTCATAAGCATCCTGCTGATAAATTCATCTCTGTGCTATTCTTTCCAACTTGCTCCTCTGGCATAATACAACACATACCTGCTCCTGGTAGAGCAAGCAGCAGATCCCCAGGGCTCACCTGCTCTTTTAAGTTACATGCCAACCTAGTTGGAAACCCTAAGAAGCCACTAAATGAAAGTAAATCATCTAAGAGAGGAGTCCAAATAACACCTTTCTCATTTGACAGTTTATTTTTGCCTGTTGTCTTTACCTTTTTCACTGGCAACAGTGAAAAAATCCTAGAGGGAGAAACGATTCCTCAGAAACATAAAGGTGAGGATAAGGCAAAAAGCGAACCATGTGGTTTTGTCATGTCACTACAAGTATCAACACACATGAATCCCACAAACACCCTGACTGCTCTGTAAGCCCCTGGTGCTGATTATGTCTATCCATTGTTCAAAGCTCAAAATACTCCTTGTTTATCAGTCCCTTTAGAATTCACTATTCTGCAGGAACCAGTTTCTGGGACTCAATTCCCATCCTGCATAGTGCAGCCTCCTTGGTCCCACTGATGGAGCTGCTTCTTGGCTCCTTGGGTGCGTGTAAGGAAGAGTCCAAGGTCCACTGGTGCAGGTAACCCTGCACCCTCAGGCTCTTCCATGGGCTTTGTCCCTCGGACAAATGCGGTACCCTGGGAATTCCCAGTAAGCAGGCACAAGACAAAACCCTGAAGCTCACTGACATCTGGTCGACCCCGCAGAAATGCCCTTTGACAGAACAAACCCAACTCTGGTGTCTGGCATAAATCCAGGGAAGTTTCTGTGCCGTCATTAATCGTGTTCCCAGCACCCCCACAGAGCAGATGACAGGTGCCCCAGACACTTCTGGGTCCCACTGAATAGCATTTAATGCAGAAGACATCTGATCTGCCACTGAGAGCAGCACTAAGTGGCTTGATCAGAAATGACATCTGAGCCAAATGAGCTAATTAGTTTACAGGATTTCCCCTTTCCCCCCCTACAACAGGAGTGGATTGGTGTTTTCCCCTCAGCTCTGGCCTCTCAGCAGGGTGCCATCCTATTGTTGGAACTGTAGCTGGCATTTACAAAAAGTATTAAGTGCAGTGTTGGCAATTCTGTCAAAGCCAGCACACGTGCTGCCGACACACTGTCAGTTCTTTGTCAGGAACAGCACAGCATCCCAGACATGAAAAACAGTTGGAACAACAACAGCTTCCACCTAGACAGAGAATCAGCACTGGCAAACTGGGACAGGCGAGCCTGAGGTTGTACCAGGTTCATTCACAGAGTCCGAGGGCTTCCCTGGATTCATTTCTCTGTTTTCTTTGTGGCGGTGCCTGGGAGCTCCAGTGACACCAGGGATGTCACAGTCACCATTATAAGTCAACCCACCACATCCACCCTTCACAGACACCTTGGAAGTTTACAGTGAACAGCAAGAATCCGCTCTCCTCCCAGACCTTCAGGCTGTGGACAGAAGGGCACCTGTGTCCCATCACCTGCCCAGACTCCTTCTTGGGGCACGTGGCAGCCACATGCTGTTGGTCCGTCACTTCAGCCAGCCCTTGGAACTCTGAGCACCACTGACCGCTCATTCCCCAAATCCACAGGAAAACACCAATCCTGTGGAGCAGCAGTGACACCATTGGCTAAATACAGGAAGTGCAGTGGCTACTAGTTCAGACAGACTCCAGTATTTCCACCGGCAAAACCCAACCAGGGCAGTCCCAGTGAAAGGCCAGTGATCTGTGAAGGAGCAGTGAAGCACCTGAACGCAACACCTACCTCCACATCCCACCTTAACAGACACTGCCAGCCACTGAAGCAGTTCATGCCAGCACTTGCCAGAACCGATGTCACAGACGGAGCATCAACTTTAACCCAAGCTTGGAGACTGGGCCATAAATAATTCCCTTGAACACAGTATCAAAGCGGCAACTGACTTAAAACTCATTTATGACAGAAACACTCCGTGACCTACTCTAACAGTTCCAAGTCACCCCTGCAGCAGTTCTTCCACGCTCCCAAAGCCGAAGATCCATCCCTGTGGTACCTGTGCCCTGCTAACTCCACGCCTCCAGACGAGACACCAAAGCCACGACAAGCACGAGGACAACCCTGAGCTCCATCACTGACTCTGTTTAACACCATCAGAGCTGTGTGTTGTCACATACACCGTCCAGCTGTTGGGACCATTCTGGAGCACTTCTGATCAGCTGGAAGCACTCGGGCAGGCTCCACAGGGATTGTCAAGGACTGGTGCACAAGCCTGGATTTGAGTGGCAGATCTTCACTAAAGCAACAGTTTTAACTAACTAGAACTGATTTATGCCACTTTAATACCCAATAATAAACCATTTAATATGTGACTTATATAAATACAGGCTTTATCAGGTCTTAGATGTTAAACTGAACAGGACAGAAGAGACTTATTCACTCATTCCTGCAAAAGAGCAGATTTGGGGCTGCCACACCAGAATTTGTCAACATTAAGAGCAAAACAGCACATGGAACTAGCTCGATCACAGAAGTGAAGACATTGGAGGATGTGTTCCAATACAAAACCCAACCACCTTGCACTGCAAACAGCAACTATAACTTACTCAGTTTTGTGGGGTCTTTTCAAAACAGGTACCTGGCAGAACTTCTCCCAGCCTCTCTCTTGCTATTTTACCTGCAGCAGAGAAGGTGAACAGGACAGTCCCCTGCACCTGGACTCTGAGCACGTGGGGCTCAGCTCTGGCTGCACTAGCAGCAACATGTGAGGTGCCTCTGACTGATTCTTTTCAAAGCTAGTGCCTCAGATTGCTGCATAAAATGACTGTCATGGGATTTGTATCCCCTATAAAATATTCCAAGAGCACTGATGAAAAGAGTGAGCAGCACTTGAGAAAAATACATGTCCTGTGAAGAAACTAATTTACTACAGCAGACCGAGACCAGGAAAAACCAAACCAAAATCCTACACCTGCTGCCTGGCCAGAGCAAGGGAACACACAGAGCTCCTCAGGTTCAGTACCACAGTCACTGTCCACGTGGGAAAGGCTCCTACAGCCACCTTGCTCACAGACACCACCGATAACAACCTGCCCATGACAGCAGAGAGGGTTTGGTGACACGAGACACCTCCTCCAGCCTCCTGCTCCTACGTGGGGTACTCTTATTCCATTGCATTCACCATGTTGGGTGGCTCCAACTGAACAGGAGGATGCAGCCAAGGTCATCATCTCCCTCTTCCTGAGCCTGCTCCATCTCCCTCACAGGGTCTGTAGGTAGGACTGAGCAGAAAGCGCTGCACAAGCCAGCATTTGTCACTTGCTCTTCTGTGACTGTGCACAACACGAGACACACCCTCCTCTAGGAAAGGGAGGAGGAACTCACACATGCAAAGTAATCACTGAAGGAGGAGCCTTCCAGTGAACAGGTCACCTTTTTATCTGCTGGAAGACAAACCCTTACTCAAATGAGAGGTGGGAAGGAACACTGGAGCTCCTCGCTGCAGGTTCTACCTGTTCTGCCCTCATACCCAGGACGATGGGGCAGAGACTGGGACACTGCCACAGAGGGCACTCTGCAGGAAGCTGCTCTCTGCCTGCCACTGACCTGTTTTTTATTTCACTTCCACCCTCACTTTCTGTAAGCATCCAGGCTGCCATACACTGAGATTTTTCAGTTGTGCTCTATCTTCTGTGGAAAACTGACCCAGCCCAGGAAGATGGGTGGTGACAAGGCTCCACTGCCACCCAGTCCAACAGTGGGCTGGAAGGAGGCTCAGAGTGGATGCTTCCCAGTTAAACTACAGGTAAGGCTGAGGAGACTTTGTGTCTCGCTATCCCCAGGAGGAAATGGGGAACCAGGCACACAAGAAGACAGAAGGGATCCCAATGTACCCTTAATCTATAAATATTTAAGCAGTTCCTCCTCCCCCTCTCCTCAACAACATATGCCAGAGTCTCCTTCAGCTCATAAAAGCCAATTCCCTCCTGCTGTTCGCAAGCACCAGGAGTCTCCGAGTGGTGATTAGTGGATTACGTGCATCCCAGGGCCTGCCTCCAATCACTTTCCCCTGCAAATTGCTCGGCTCCGATGCAGCAGCACAGAGCAGAGTGGGCTCTGTCACTGGGGCCTGGTCCTCATTATGACCAGGAGACTGCAGGAGTTTGTTTACATGGCTGGAACATCATCCTCCCGGGCAGCTCATCAGCCTTTCCCCAGGGTTTCTGCTCTTTGAATGCTTCGGAGTAATCACCACCAGCCATCTACACCCGGAGTGGCATCTCAGCAATTCACCAAGTCAACTGACAACAGCTTGAGGTAATATTAGCCCCCTTACAGGAAGGCAAGTGCTCTCCACACAAGGATGCTGGAGCTTAGCACCACTCAATAAATCAGAGCAGCATCCTGGAAAGCTTGCCATTAGTTCTGAGCCATTAATTTTTGCTGGGTCTTTGACATGACTGTTTGAGAGCACTATAACCTGCTCTCTCAAAGTTAAATTATAAAGAGCAACTTCCCTGAAGGTGCTAGTCTACTAACCCATTTAAGGCCTTGGCTAAACACCTTCAATAAATCACTGGGGAGCTTCAAGGCAGAAGGTTTCCTACTGTGCAATATGTGAGAATGAGCCATTCCCTCCCAAAACAAATCCCAGCTGGGGCACCTTTGGCCCTAAGCAATACCTTTACAAGATATTGCACATCATGCTGTAGCAGCCAGGTGAAACCAGACATTTCACTGCATGGAGTTCCACTTAACATCATCTTCCTTTCACATCCTTTCCACTAAGACTTCCCAATGACTAAATGTCAAAGAGATTTATAAACAGCAGGAAGCAAACAAGTCCAAAAATTTCCAGTCCTGTTCCCACTGCACACCTGGAGACACAAACGTGTTCTTTGAAGGGCCTTGCACTTCTTAAGTTTCCAACACTAAACAAAGAAGTAAATAAATTAAAAAGGAGTTGTCTTGTAACCCGCAGAAGTCCTGTCCCACTTCACAGCACGATCAAACACTGGACCCCAATATCAAAGCCTTCAGCTGAGGGCCCAAGGTGAGAAGCCCCAGCTGGGATGTGCCCAGTCTCTTGTCACTCTGAAAGGTGGGCTTGGGAATTCTTCCACCCCACCTGCTTCCAGTGTGCAGGCCCAGACCCACCTGCCCACGGCACAGCTCCGCAGTACTGCATGGAGCTCTCGGCCCTCTGTGCTTCTGGATGAGGCTGTAAAGGGAAATCCTAATTAAAGGCACAGAAGGAAAAAGGCCTTCCAGACAATTAATAATCAACCTAGCGTTAGGTTAAAACCGCATTTTAATTGGACTGTAATGAGGCAACAATGTAGCTCTGATTCCATTGCCACTGAAAAGCCTGCTCCAGGTAAATGAAACCCGGGTGATCATGGAGACAGGGAGTGATCAACGTCCTTCCATATGGCACCATAAATTATAGAGAGCAGGTAATGAAGCAGTGCCAAAAGGTAAATACTAGACAAGCCCCAGTTCCTCATATCTGTCCGTGAGGCACAGTCCCCCTGCCATGACACAACCACGGGAGTACCCCTTCCCAGGCTCACCTACACTCACAGCCATCACCAAGGAGAAAACACTGACTGCATTTTTAGATCTACTTGTTTTGCAGTGGCCCCTCTCTTCTGCAAACCAGTGTTTTCAAAACATTAACCTGTGCCAAGAGACAGCATTAACTCCATTAATGAACCACCAAATGACACTCGTGCCCTAATACAGGGTGAAAACCGTTTCTTGAACAATGAAGATTGCAACCATCATCTCACTGGATGTCAAACATTACTACACCCATTCCTCTGACTCTTCCAACAGAAAATGCATCTTATTCATCCCCCTCTCTATCTCATCTTGCATTTCCTGTAGCATCAATGTTTATCAGCATGTTTACATCCACAGTCAGCTTTCCATTTGTACAAAAGACCTCTAATTTCATTAGTCAATTAAAAAACTAAGGAAGGATGGCCTCTTTGTACTCATCAGACCCTCATTACCACTCAGTGCTGCCTGTGCTAAGCAGTCACAGTGCCGATGTGATGAGATGAAGGACTGCCTGTGAACAGGTGCACCGAACACACACGAACAGAAGTGCTGCTCCTGCTCCGAGAGCTTTTATCAGAGGTCAGCAGTAAAAAGCACCACTTTCAAAGGATCCTGCATGCTACTGGACTGACATCTGGGGTACAGGGAGCAAGCAACTAACTGAGCCTAAGTCACTGTCCGACGCACCAGAGGTTCCCTCTGGGGATAGGATACAAGAGAGAGGAGAACTAGAATATGCCAACTCCTGGTTGGTAACTCCAGCTGTTTTTACTCTCTCACCTTCATACAGCCCTGCTGCAGTATCATTTTAGACACGAGAGTAAAGAAAAAAATACTCAGCACAAACCCTGCACAGGAAAACTGTGCACAGGAAAACTCAGCACAGCAGGGAGAGCAGAAGACAGCAGACAAAGATTGAGCCTAGAACAGAAAGGGCTCAGCTCAGGAAGCTCCTTTACTATAAGACATGAATATATGTGAAACTGTTTTTATTACTATTATTATTTGCAGGCTTAACTAAATTGTCATTTAAATAACATATTGAAAGGTAAATCGCCACCTGCTCCTGCCAGATGTTCCAAAATCTTTAGTACCACTTTCAGCACGCTGCAGTACTGAAGGAAGCACAAGACTGGCCCTCAAAGGTATTTATCTCCCCAGTCTCCTACTGGGGTTTAAGGAGATTTCTATTATGCAGACTCATCATCAAAATAATAAGGACTGTGCTCCAATTAGTTATGTAAATGAGAGCACACAATAGCACACTGCTCTTACTCCAAGGATCCGAGTGCATACGAACACACTGGAATATGTGTGGCGATGTTTCCTTGAAATTTCCAATCAATAGAAGGAAGCATCCTGGAAAAGCTTTGTTTGGGCTCTGGCAGTGTTTTGGAAAAAGAACAGAAACATCCTTGTCCTTTAGAACACTGCACCCCTCCGAGGAGCATAACCCAGGGAGCTGGCTGGACACCTCTGGCAGTGGCACACTGCAAGCAGTGCACAAACATTTTATGTACTAAAGCTTGCCAAACTGTGAAGTCCTGCAAACAGCACTGACTTCTATAAGCACTTCCAAGCACGGAATAACCTCATCCCCACAGTCAGCAGCTAATGAACTTGCAGCTTAGTCATTAAAAGAGTCCCAAAGTCCCTTTTTTTTTTTTTAAAGTAGATGCCACCAGCTCAGAGGAGCTGCAAACAGCTGGGACCCCCATGCAGGCAGAGAGATGTCTGCACATCAGAAAGGGAAAGACAAGTAGGGAACAGTAACAAGCAAGCCAGGGAAGACAAGACTGGAATCCATCATGTAGCACATGTACTCATAACCACACGGCCACAACCTTCTCCCAGCCCCCCTGCCTGCAGAGCCTTACAGGGGACTGTCCCCTCTGTCCCTGTGAACCCAAGAGCTCCTCCTGGAGCCCCCGCAGTGCTGTCAGCCTCTGCGGGTCCCCTCGCTGCTGTGATGAAAGGCAGAAAGCTCCGGGCACTCAGGAGTTCTGGTCCCTCCCTCCTGTGCCCTCAGGCTGCTTTGCGAGCCCATCTGCCTCGGCTTCCACTGTTGGAGAGGTCCGTCAGGTACAAAATGAAGGAGCTGCTAAACTAGAAAGGCCTGTCAAACCACACAAAGGCTGTCAATAGATATGACTTCTCCCCCTCAAGTGACATTTTACTTGCAAAATGAACTGTCACTGGCCAAACATTCTGCCAGGTCCACGATTTCACTTCACACCAAGCAACTCACCTTCACTACATGCAAAGGTTTCTGTTTGGGGGTTTCTGAGACCCAGAATGGCCTTACAAGAAGGGCCACAACACGGATTTGTGATTAAAACAAGGATTTTCAAGTCTACTTTCTAGGTATTGCTTCCTTCCTGAAAACACCACTTGGCTGCTTTTTCTACCAAGATCTAAAGCCATGAAAAACTGAGCCATTACTTTGCTCAGTTTTTACTGAGGAAACTTGCACCTGCAAGCAGAAAATTGTTCCAGCTTCCAGACACGGTCTCTTATCACACAGTCTTTTTATTGCAGGTTTATGTCTCTTTACTGAAGAGCTTTTTATTACCCAAGTCCCAAAGCCCCTGGCTGCTATTCCAACCTCTCCTCAGCTTTCTCCCTCCTTCATTTCAACAGTAACTATGCCAGTTCCCCAGGAGAGAGCTATTTCAATTTCTCTGTCTTTCACACTTTTCTTCAAGTTCTCTGAAGTTCCACTTGACTACCAGAACAGGCAGTCCCAGAACCACATAGAGCCTCGAACAAGGCAGTCCCAAGCCCTTTGGGGCATAGAAACACTTAAATCCTCTCACTGTTAACTCCTTAGTGCTGTTCTAGAGATCAAACAGCACCCTTTAGCTGGAGCAATGCCTCTCCTGCTACAGAACATCCCAGACATCTCCACACCCTGGCTGAGGGCTGCAGTGTATTTCCTCCTGTCCGAGTAACAGAGAATAGTGAGGTGTAACAGCGCAGGACTGTAGCTACTCCTGCAGGGTATCAGTACAATCACTGGCTCAACACTGATAACCTGGCTACAGTTGCGTTTTAAGACTTCACAGTTAGCACGTTTTTAATCCGGTTAATAATGTGTTGCGTGATAACTTTGCATCATTTCAGTTTCTCTATCAAAATCTCACTCAATACCAAGAGAAGTCTATCAGCCAGACTCATAATGTCATCAAAAAAGATATCAAGTTCATTTGACAAGATCTCTTCTCCATACGGCCAGGTTGATTGACATTAATTATATGCAATGCTTGTTTCTGCCCCAGACTGCCTGTGTGTGGGTGTTGCTTGCCTTTCCAGGCTTCAATCTTCATCTTTGTAAATGAGCATGCCGCTCTTTCCCACCTCCCAGGAGGTCACGGGGACGGATCCATCGGTGCTCACAGTCCCCGGGACCCCCTGCGAAGCCAGGCAGCGAGAGACCAGGCTGCAGCCAGCACTAGCAGCTGACCCACGGCCCCCTTCCCAAAGGCCCAGTTGCCAAGGACCGAAGCACACCAGGCAGCACACTGCGGGACTCGCTGCAAACACATCTGACCCAAGATTCCTCTTGCTTTTCAGGCCTCTCATTCCCTTCCCTCCATCAGATTTCTAGTCCCTCCCTTTTCAACCATCTCGTGTGCTTGCCTGGCAGCCGGGAGACAGGGATGGATGCAGGCGCAGCAGACGAAAGGGCACAAGCAGGAGAGGGGCTCTGACATGCTATCCCCGCTCGCACCAGCAGCAACAAACGGAGGGGTTCAGGCTGCCACACCAGCCAGGACACAGCTCAGGGAGGGGGTGTGAGCAAGCACATCTTCCACACAATACCTGTTCTAAGGAAGCACCCAGTGCAGCTTGCCATGATAACTAAATTTATTATTAACTGTGTATTTCATGATGTTAGTGACAATATGTTAATGTGATTTTTCACGTCCTCCTGCAGTGAACAGATGGCTCCTTTTACTTTACTTTCCACATCAAGTGTGATTATTTCTTAGTGCCAAAAGCCACCTGCCGCTCACTGGTCTCCAGTCTAATTTTTTATGTTGGTAAAACACAGCAGGACTTGTTATCAGTTGGATGGCATCTTAATAAAAGGAGACATGCCAACATATTGACATCATGTTCAAGGGGAAATTTTAGCCCCATCCTGGCCCCTCCCCCAGTCCATAAAAAATAATAAAATGAAACTAAGAGGAAAAAAAGCCAGCAAGCCCCCCCTGCCCAGACTCCACCAGTTTCAAGATGCTCAGTCACCATTTTCGGCCCCGAGCCAAGGCACAGTGTTGGCCTCCTTTTGTTCCCACACCGAGCACCTCAGTCAGGGCTCTGATCTCTCATCCTGTGTAATGATAATTAGCCATAACATATTCAGAAGTCAAATGTAAGCAGGAATACATTAACATTGAGATCAGTGCCGGGGTAATTTTCCTTGGGAAAATGACAAAGAAGGACACAAAAATTAAAATACGGGATATGGAGAGTCTGAGTATCACTTTCAGAGGATGAAGGGTGAACTCATTGGTTTGTCAGTCACGAGCCCACACTCCACAGCCAGCTGTGGGCTACAGCAAACAAACAAGCCAGGCTGACGAGCCCTCACAGCCCCTCTCCTGTGCTCTGCACACGTAGCAGCTTTCCATGCAGAGGGGAAGACCCCAACCCAAACAGGACATTCAGCCCACATTTAGACACCTGTTTCAATGGCCCAGTTCTCCAAATACCTCCTGTGCTTTGACTGCTTTAGGTACAGCCAAGTCCTGGACACTGGCCAGCTGGGAGCAACCATTCCAACAACTGCTGAGGTGTAAAACAGTTCTTTCCAAAACACTATTGCAAGGCACCCAACACCTCAGGTGAGGACAAGCAACAGCACCTTGGGGCGGCCCTGACACACAGCTGGAGGGATGGACTGCATAACAAACATCATTATTTCCCTCATACAGGAGCAAAAATGGAGGGAAGTTCTCCTCAAAGTATATCATTATTTCCAGCTTAAACATAAACCTCACAACTGCAGATACATCTGAAGCACTTCAAACAAGGAATATTGACAAAGATGCAAGAAAACAAACACCAGTCACTGGGTGCTGCACTCAAGCCTGCCAACAGGTGACTGTTGTGAACTACTGCAGAGTGGTGACCACAGATCACAACTGCAGCTGTGCTATCCATATTCAGCACGTCTCGAGAGTGCAGCCTCCTGCTCTGAGCCACCGACCTCCAAAGGCGGGTAAACTGTATTTTGTACTGGACTCACTGTATACTGCATCAGCCTGTACATCACTACTCATAAATCCCATCACACCTGCAGCAGTGTACAACTCGTGCCACCAGCATGACACATCTGAAGCAATTCCAGCGGGAGAGCCCCTGTCAAAGGCCAAGTTGGGTGAAAAGCAGGGAAAGAAATGCTTCTGTGGAATAAGACACTGCAACAAAAACATGACACTGTGCCAAAAATGCATCCAGGAAACTCATGGTAAGATGGACTTCAAAATTACACAAAACACAAGCATTTTTGTAAGGAAGCCTATACTTAATTTCCTGTTCATTCATCCAACTGCCTAATTGCAAGGAAGTTAGGTCTGGAGTTCCCATCCCACCGGGAATATTGTGAGCATCACCGGTGCGGCTTTCATTCCTCAACTGTCCAATTTGTGTAAGCTCCAGTCCTTCATAGCCTCAATGAACTTCCATGGGAGACATCTACCTTTGCGAATCACAGCTTGATCTCTGCACTTCCCTCTTGGAAGGGTTCACAGCAGGAGCGCTCCATCACTCAGAGAATCTTCGTGCCACATTTGTGTACTGGTTCAAACAACTGAGCCAGACTCCCCACCTCGTGCTTTACACCCCGGTGCCCAGCAGCCAACGCACAGCACTTTGTGCAGCTGGGGCTGATGGAAGGATTAAGCTTGTCATTAGGAATCATTCTGGTGGCTGAAAATGCAGCTTCTCTCCTGATAATGTGTAGTATCATTTAAAACAAATTAATTTCTCATTTCTTGCTGCTGGTCATAATTCTCAGCATGGGACACATCACAAATGACCTTAAGGATGGACATACAATCATCATTAGTGAATCAGAAAAAAGGCAACTAAAAAACAACCCAAACCCATTACAGCCATATTTTTTGACTCTCCTTTCCTGTAGTATTTGAAGCTCATTTCCATAATATAATTCAAGTGATAGCAGCAAATTAGAGCCCTCTGTTCCTCCTTTAGGCAGCTACATCACCTCTGTATATCCTGTCATCAAATCGGTTAATTAATAATTTCTCTCCATTGTCACTAAGCAGAACCGCAGTTCAATGATGACAAAGGTGCCTCACTACGTGCCCGCTCAGACACCAAGCCATTCTTTGCCGTCCGCTGTGTTGCCTACAGACACTAAAGGCAGGGCGGGGCCACATTGCCCTTGCAACGCTTTCCCGGGCTCCTCTTTCCACGTTTAGGAAGTCCGCGGTGGTGGCTGCAGCAAGCAGGGCCAGGAGAGGAGCACTCGCGGAAACACGGGCTGGGGACGTCAGCGCAGTCAGAGCCACAGCTCTGGGTTCAGCCCAAGGACAAGGCGCTCTGTGCACATCCCATCAGGGGCTGCTGCAGGAGCCTGGCTCGTGGCTTCCCTCTCACCTGCAGGCACAGGGAACGCTGCAGATGTTCCAGCCTCTCTTGTCTCTCAAGAAGGAAAAGTCACAGTGAGATCAACCATATAAACCAGCTCCTGTGAGGACCAGGCTGCTTTGAATCCTCCAGCTCTCTGTTTGAGCATGGTTCTGATGCTTGTGCTGTCATTTTGATATTAATGCCCATAATCCCCTAGGAGTAAGCAATTGTTTGTCTGAGTAAGCCCATGCATAAGACTAAACATTAAATTAAACTATCATCCATCTAAATGCAACATTATGCAGCCACTATATGTGTTAGATATTGAAAATTTGTTGCTGCTGCTTTTTTGTGGTTCTTTTTTTAATCATGCAGTCTAATAAGATCCCCATGAGTAATCTCTGTGCTGAAGCCTGGAGTAAATACACTCACAACTCGGTCAGTCACCTACTTTAACCTCCTGCTGAAATTACAGCCACACAATCTTTTCTGATTGTTTCAATCAAAACAAAATAAATAAACCTAACTTGAGAAGTACTCAAATATCCACTTCAGTTTGCAGTAAAACCTTTACCAGGTGATTTACAGGAGCCCAGAAAGAATTGCCTGCACTGCTCGGCCCCTGTGTTTAGCATACATTACCGTCCTTGCTGTCCCAGCAGCTCCAGAGGCTGTTTTTTGTTTGTTATGCACACTTACCCAGGACACAAACAACATAAACCTCTGACAAATTCCAAGCCACCAGGGCTGCCAGATATTCTTAAAGCAGCACAACCTCAAGCATGAACTTGACATAAGGACAAAGCAAAGTCTGGGTACACAAATCATTCTCCAATGTCTGCTGCAGAATTAACTAACTTCACTGAGTTGAACAACTACACACCAGCTCAAGAGCCTCACTGAAAGGCCCAGCAGCACCACAGCCTCATGTGGCACCTACACAAGCAGAGTCCACCCTTCCAGCCACACAGCCCTGTAAGGACATTTCCACTATACCATTTCCCTCAAATTCTTCCCTAGTTTCCTGTAGCCTTACACTTTGTTCTGGAAGCCAAGGCAGCCCTGCCTCCCACACAGAGAAGTCCTCCTCTTTCCACGGTGCTGCAGAAGGTCCAGAACAAGCACTCCAGAGAGTACCACCCATCAGTGCCTTCCTGGAGCCCAAGGATTACCTTCTCACAATGTGGTAGCTGAGCTAATTATGTGATCCATTATCCCTCTGGAGGTGATTGTTATCTTTCCATCATCATCAGAGCTTGCCTCCAGCTGAAATTCATCTTCTCCATCATTACCCCAGCAACGGTGTTCCTTCGGCAGTAGCCAAGAACCCTCCTGGAGCTGTGCATGCCCACTGCAGGGCCCAAGGGACACAGAAGCCAGGCACGGCGGGATATTTTATTCATGGTGGCCATTTAAACATCCTCAGTCATTAGCAGACTGCACGAGACAGAACCCTCACTTCTATCACTAGCAATGCTGCAGAGGTACGCTAATCCATCTGTACAGGTGTGTGTGCAGGCATACACCCCCCACACACATAAGCAATGTTTATAATTTATTTTTTAATTTCTAATCAGAGTTCCTTGGGTTTTTTTCTGATAACCCAATGGAATCACTAGTGGCCATCTGAATCCTGACCCAAAGCACAGCCCCTGCCTTATGAGCTCACTAAAACTGGTACATCTCCCGAGAGACCAAACACAAACCCTTACAGTCAAGGTTCAGACACACTAATGTGGCATTTTTCTGGCCTAGCACCTCAATTTTGTTTTTTTAAATAGCAGTTCCAGATACACCAATTACAGATATCTTGAATCTCTGTCTCTGCCAGACTCCAAGGAACTGTTTGGGATGAAACACTGTCTTTTTCTCTTTATGTATTTCAGACTGTAAGCTGTTTAGGGCTTACAGTGCACTTAAACACTGTGATGCCTTGCCCACAAGTAGATCTTTAGGTCAGGCTATTACCATAATTTGAGGAGTTACAGAAACCCCAACACAGAAGTTCAGTGCAGGAAGTGTGACGTCTCCAGAAGAATGTGTTGAGTACAAAATTAAGATACACATGCAGTGGTCACCATGTCCTGTCAAGTGACCGTGACACATCTTTGTGATGCCAGGTGAGCTCAGTCCCAGCTCTCGGCTCAGGTTAAGTGTAGGTTGGAAACTCAACAGTCCCTCGATGCTCTCCTTGCTTGGAGAAATTCCAGTAAAACCAACGTGAGCCCACCCTAGGGCAAGTCAGGGCTCTCTGGGCAGTGAGAAGGAACAGGTACACCCGAGGCACACTTTGACAGGAGCAACACTCAAAGCCACAGGAAAGGGATTTCAGCTCCCTGTGGACTTGCCAACAGCTCAGGCCAGAGCGTGTGGCAGGAACACCTGAACCCCCTCAGGTATCAGCAGTCACTGGCAGGGAACGTGGATACACATGGAACTGGGCTGCTAAAACATTCAGTGCCCAACACAATTCAAACAGCCAAATACTGCCTATAAATACTATTCCATTTCTCTTCACAAGCATAAAGCACAGTTTTCCTTCCTATGGCACATCGCTCAATTGTAGGCAGGACACCACAACTGTAAACCCAACGCAAACCCCAATCAAAGAGAGGATGCTCTGGCAGTTCCTTCATGCACAAAGCCTCACTGCAAATATCCTGGGCAAACCCTGAGATAGCTCCATTTACATACACCCCAGAGTGCTGCATTTCGAAAGGAATCTGAGTGCTCCCTGCTCCATGGGGTCAGAACCTTGGCTGAAAGCATCTGTAAGGAACACCACTCACCCCATTAGACCAAGGCTGGCAGCACAGCACCAAGAACACTGTCGCACTGGGATCCCAGATGGAAAATGCACAGGGATATCAACTTACCCCAAATAAAAGACTTTATTTTCTGAGGAACCTGGAGACAGGGGAGTTGGATAAAATATAAAATACATCTACTTTCCACAGACTGGAGATGGGGGAGAACCCAACCCTGAATATTCAGAAGAAAAGCCTTTTTTTGACAGTGTTTCAGTCAGCAAACATTTTTCCATAAAAATGCCTATAACAGAGATGGTCTATTAGACTCACTTCTAGCTTATTCTTTGCCAGAGCATGATTCCATTATCGAGTAAGCCTGTGAGGCAGGAAATTCCTCTGGAGCCAGGGACCTATTATTTTTGAACTTTCCAACAGTTTCAGTGACAGCTGCTTATCAGTCACATATCAGCTGTTTATCAAGAGTGAAACACAGCAGCTGAGGCAGCTGCGTTTCCCCCACATCCCAAGTCTCACCCACATTCCAGCTCCCAGGAGTAAAGCTTAAGGACCTACTCAGTGCTTGCACTGAGCTGTTCCCCCTTTATCAGATCTCTCTGCCCAAACAGAGACTCTGCACACTCTGCAGAACAAAGAAAACTGACTGCACAGTATAACAGCAGCATGGTATTTCCAATTTCATCCATAGTATCATCTCTCAGATTTGAGAAACCTACACCCTTTAAGGTACTGATTGCCACGAGTGACACACTGATACCTCCAGTACCCCAAAATGCACAGAATCAGCTTATGGCATTTGTTGGACTGCCAGTTATTAAACAACCCAACATTAGAGGGGGAGGGAACGGGGAACACGGCCTTGCCCGCAGCTCCCACACCTTGGCTCCCCTGCAGCTCCCAGCCCAGGCACATGCAGCATGCAGTGCAGCCTGGACAACCCCAAGCGAATACAGAGCGTGTTTGTCCCCCCCACAGGGACAGGCTGATCACTGACATGGGGTAACAGCAGAGACACTACGGGCTCCTCCGTATCACAGAGCATAGCACAGGCAAGACAGAAGGAACCTCACCACAAGCTGTTTCATTTCAATTTCAACATCACTGTTTCTTCTTTATCAAACTGTTTGCGATTCAGTTTTCCTACTATCTGGACAACTTGGAGACAGCCCTCAGCAATTTCTCCTTGTGTCTAAGGAGTGGTTTGAGGGAAGATTCCCCAACAACAGTTTGTCCATGCTCTGACACAAATATATTAACTAGCTCTTGCTCCTCACAGACAGCAAACAACAGGCTGCACATTGGTGGCTTCACAGAGGCAAAAAGGGCTTTGCAATTCTGGGATATTTTCACCATCCAACTTAAGTTACTTGATCCAAACAGTTCCAAAGCCCTGAAAGCCATGGCAGGGGCCCTTCGGTCTGATGGCCACTCTCATCACTTCCTCCCTGCTCACAAGATACTCACAGAGTTGGCCAAAACGGAGGTCAGGGGACAAACCTCCTCTGGCTCTGCACTGGGCCCGGACTGGCTGCAGCCACCAACAGGGCTGATGACAAATGGGAAGCCAGGCTTCCAGCTGAATTTCAGTTTAGTTATTTTTGTTTTAATGTATGTGTGAATCAATTAATCCTGTCATAGAAGGGCATCGTAAACTGTGTGCCAGAGTTAATGAGTCAGACATTATCACATCATTACACCAGCTGGCATAATGTAGCATGTGTTGTTTGTCATAATATACACTGCCATGCTTAACAACCATTAATTGTTTACACGAGCAGTCATATTTTTCTTCAAAGAACCTTCAGTGACTGGGTAATATTTTGAAAGCTTCTTAAGCAAGTAACTCTTAAAAAGATACTAAAAATCACCCCCTCTCTCATGGAGCAAAACACATTTACATCTCCCTCATTAAAAAATTGAAAAACGAACGAATTCAGATTCCAGCCAGGTCCCTGAATTCAATGCCCACTGGTCAACGCTGCCATGAACATTAACAGAGGTGATGCCCAAGTGCTCTCTGTTCTTCCTTTGCTCGGGCAGAGCCCTGAGCACCAAAGCCTGAGCCCGTTCTCCTCCGCTCTGGAAGGTACCAGAAGGAAGAGGACAGCAGCTAAAGCCTGGCCAGCGTAACACTGATACGACACCAGAACTCAGGCTGCTCTTTGGGGCAATTGAACCTGCACTGCCCGACAGAGATGCTGGTGGTTTCCTGTCACTCCTCGCATCCATCACCTGTGTTTGTCAGGTGAAAACACAACAATCAGTCTTACTTTATCATAATACTTTGGCTGCGAGTATTTTCTTGGCTGACTAAAGACAACATTTGGACACTCTCAGCAACAAATCCAGGTTTACCAGCTTTCTGTGAATTGGATTCAGTCTGCTTCTGGCCAGATTTGTTGGCCATATGGCTTCCCAAAGCCAAAGGCTAATAACATGTTTTAGGCTGAATTGACTGCAGCAGCCAGGAACAGTGAATTTGACCTGCAGGTTGCCCGTATGTCCACTCACACATACAAACTTCTGTTACACTGGAGCTCTGCTTTTAAACAAACACCTGTGTTACACGGGCAAGGCAGTGAGAAAACAACTCTAAAAACTCACTGCTGGGGAAAAGAACACTGGCTATAGGGAAGCCTGAAAAACTAAAGATAAGGTCCTTTTTTAAAAAAAATATGAAAATATGGAGTATTAATACCTCAAACAACCTTAATGTACTGTTAGTGTGATTTAAGACACCCGTGATTCCGAGAAGTGCTAAAAACAACAGATGCTGCTCTTTTGATGGGAAACATACAATCCTGTTCACTCACCTTATGGAATTCATTGTCACCATCCCTGCTCTGCCACAGGAAGAGAAGATCAGGACCACAGATGTGGATAAGAAGACATGGTGCAGCAGCAAGGTGCCTCTGATACTAAAGCCCCATGTGCCATGTGGCTTATGCCCATGGCTGTAGAGAAAGGACTCTGTGCACTTCCCTGTCTCGATTCCCCCCTCAGTGAGCCCTGATTCCACACAGCACTGGGGCACATGCTCCTCTCCCAGCAGCCCAGTACCTGCACTGAAGTTATATGCCTGCCCAGGGCAGCATGTGTTAGCTTCTGCTTGCACTTTGGAGCCTGTAGCCAACACACAGTAACAGAGTTCACAATTTATTCCTCTCTGCCACCCTTCTGGGTTTTCCATCTTAGCATTAGGTCCAATTAGCTTCTCAGTGAGTGCATTCTTTTAGGCAATCAAGAATCAATAGCCTGCTACACACACATAAACTCTGACCAACCTGTGTGTAGGTAAGATCAGTTATTTCTGGTGTGGCGTCTGTATCTAATCCCCTATTACATCAACCCTCACCTCCTAGTCCATACTCTGACAATGGAGTCTCACGTACTCTGACCTACAGACATCCTCCTCCAGCTTGGCTGTAGCATTTCCCCTGCCTGACACGGCTTTTCGCAAGGGACCCTCTTTCCCAGCAGTTCCCAAGTTGTCCAGAAATCAAGCAAGCCCAGGCATAAAGAATATGGACCTCTATGGCTTTAAGAGATGTAGGGAAAGAGATCCCAAGCATGTATCACCACACCTGATCTGCCATATGTCTGAAGATATATCAAATCCCGACGAAACAAAGAAAGATTCTTATTTTCCTAATGAAACTGAAGCCTAGGGAAAGTCATATGAGATCAGTATCCCTCTCCTAGTCCATCTTGAAGAAATGATTTTACCTCTTAGTTGGTCTTAGGGTAATTGTATAAAGGCTTCCAATCTCTGAAATCTGTAATGAAATCTGTAATCCTGACCTGCTGGATATGAGCTACACAATTACTCAGAGTATATTTAGAGCAAATAATCCATTCCCCCAAAGCTCCAAACATTCATAGCTGCTGATGCACACTACCATCCAAGGGTCTGCATCATAATTACTTGTGTAGCAAGGTGAAGGCCACATCTGACTCCTGCTAAGCCCTTTAGGAAAGCTCATCCTCTCCTTTGACAGTGTTTGAGACATATTAAATCTTTGCTGAATCAATATGTATTGTGTGGGAGCAGAAAACAGCAAGATTAAAAAAACCCATCCAAACAAGTCCAGCCAATAATCAATACAGAATAACCCGTAACTACACTGAGCAGGAAGGAAGACCCACCAACAGGGTTCATTTCTGTAAAGTAAACCAGGAGATACAAGGTTCATCAGATAAGCTGGTCAAAACTGTTACAATCACAGAGGTTTAACACAGTAAAGCCTACTGCTGACTCCTCCTTGGCTACCCACAGCTGAACTATGAAACTCAGAGGGTCAGCGATGCAGAGACACCTGGAGCACACACAGCCCCCCACAGACCAGCACAGTAAGCAGAGTGGACATGTATCTGTCTGCTTCGCCTCAATCTGTGCTTAAGTTGCACCAAAACAGAAAAAAGGCTTCACCTTACCCATAAAGCTACTCAGGCTGTGAAGTTGCTTACTCAACAAGGCATTACAAATGCCAGTCTTACTACAGCAGATTTCACAGGATAGGTAGTTAGAGACTCGAAGGTCTATTGGCTTATCTTTGGCAAAAGGACCTGAGGTATGGCAGTCAGACATTGTCTTAATCCTATGCAGCAACCACAAATGGCTGCAACGTAGCATGGGTTTGGAATCCACCCAGTGACTCAAGTCAGAAAGTTCATTATCATTTTCCAAGACTGCTTCCTAACCCCCTTCTCAGACAGGACTCAAGCACTCGGAGCCCCAGAGGATTTCAAGTCTCAGTATCATGCTCAATGATGAGCTTCTAAGCCCTCCTTCACTTGGAGTTAAACTGACCAGGGCCTCAACTGGATCAGGTCCAGCATTCTCTACCTGTTGCAAGGCCAAGGCCTCCTATGAAGATTTAAGTGCCTTGTTTCACAAAGCCTTGCAGAGAGGAAAACTTCTCCAGACAGCAAATCTGCATTAGCAGTTCAACACAGGGAGAGAGAGCTGAGGCTGCCCAAGTCTCCCAGGCCGCCCCCAGAGTTCCTGTGCTGGGAAGCTGGTAACAGATTGTCAAAAAGGGTTAAAGCAGCTGTCCACATGGCTCTCCGCAGCTCTCGGGAGGGTGGCAAAGCGCATTGTTTGGCGTAATCATGACACAGATCTGCATGTGTATGTCTTCAATAATTCATGTTGCAGCTTGTCTCGCTGTGGGGACAGATGTCAGTGAAATCAGTGACAGCCGATCACGCTGATCCCTCACATAATCACGGGAGAGCTGATCCCGTGGTGACACTGAGCCTTGGAACCCGCCCGTGGTGCTCATGAGAGGGTGACAAGAGCAGGCAGACACAGACATTACAGTACCTGTGTTTGAAAACACCAGTGCCTGTTCAGCAGCACAGCCCATCGCAGGCATCAGAGACCAAGACCAAGGGGAAGCCGCAGCAGCCACTGGGGGGGCTACGGGTGCCACAGAGGGGCCATGTCACACACCCCATGTGAAGGACGAGTCACACTGACAGCCTGTATGAGCCCTGCACAAGGTCACACACACTTCAAAATGATCCAGTGCTTTCCTGCTTCTTGTAATGCTTTGATTCCAAACTGATCCACCACCGCTGTTCACATCTGTCCCATTCTGGGTTATACTGGTCTGCTCCAATGTCCCAGCTGCTGACAGGAGACAACAAAGTGCAGTTGTACCCACTGCAGAGCTCAGATATTATTTCTCCAGGAGCGAGTGACTCAGTGCTAATTAGAATGATGGGATCCTTTCACCTCATTTGAAAAATCTTTTCCTGTTGGACAAAAAAAAGCACATTCCTCTCAGCATTCAACAGTTCCTGTGTATTTTCACTCCAGTGTCTTGTTTCAATTGTTCCACGTGCTCCGTTTTGATATTTAAGAGAAGCAGCCGATTATTTATGGTGGGGTTTTTCAAATACACAAGTATTTAGCTAAGTTAGGTCAGCTTTCTAAGTAAGTGCATTCATCTTTGCTTGCAGGATTTCTGTACCTGTGCTCGAAGCAGCAGATAAGCAAATCTACAGCTAACTCAACTGGGCCTGTTACACCTTCCATTGTTGGCACGATTCAAGATGAGCGGCGTTACACCAGAAAAATGGAGTTTTGCACTTTTATGGCCCTAACTGAAAAGCTCAAGTGAAAGCTGCCTCACAGTCGTATGTGAGACTAGGACATGTCCCTATACACACGTGTGCATATGGGATTTCTGTCAAGTGACAGAGACACAATGCCAGGACCACCAACTGGACTCCAGGACCAGGTATTCCTAATTCACAGAGCGTTGTGTTCTGCAGGTTTGTCTCTCAATTGCCTTCTTCCCTCTTGGCATTAGAGTGTGCAGATTGTTTTTCTGGTGATGCCAGCACCGGCAGAAACCTCATCTAAGATCAGTGCATTTAAAAAAGGACATTAATTCCTCATTATACGCAGATCAGATTGTTTTCGAGGCAACATCCTGACTGAGTCAAAGTACCTCATTAGAGCTGCCATGCATACTGTTGTTTAACATCATGTGCCATTTTTCTTGGGAAGGTGCATTTACATAAACATTTCTAATCACAGCCCTGTAAAGAGACACAGTATAATAATTTATGACTTTTAGGTAATATGTCATATGAATCTTAACATATGGCATTACACTGTATGATGGCAATCTTGGCTCTTCCAAGGGAACCTGGACAACATCCAGTGAGATGTGAATGAGCCAAAGGCAATAGAGAACCATATCCACGCTAATCCAGGTTTACACCTTTCATTCAGCACTCCAAGGTTCCACCAGATGGTTTTGCACAAAAGCATTAATGCAAGAAATCATTGTGCAGACTCACCCAGTTTTCAGACATACTACCTCAGAAGGCTCCAATGTGAAAATGATCCCGGTAAATGGCACCAGCGATTCAAAGGTGCACGGAGTGGTTTGCAGCCTTTGCAAGACAGTGTCAAAAGGTGACTTGAGAGGTTTGCCATTCCAGGCCACAGCTCTTTCCTTGGTTTTGCAACGGCAGCTCAGAGCAGGTTCTATCTATTGTACAGCCATTAGCCCCACACAAGGATAATCAAGTACCAATCCTGGAATAACACTTGCCAGCTGAAGTGTCCCGGGCTCCACAAGAACCAGCTGAAATCTCCATTTACAACTAAACTTCCTTAGATGATCACAAGGAATTTCCCTCCAAGTTAGCAAGGACACAGTAGTGAGCAAAATGATAGGTTCAATACATGAAAATAGTGTAGCTGGATTTCAGAGACAATAAACAGCTGATGCCAAAATAAAACCATCTCACTACAACCCTGGTGTCCACATCACCTTCACGAACCATCCTAAGGTGAATCAGTCACCAGTACCAGAGATAACAGACAGGGATGCATTATCACTTCCACCACGCTTTTGTTTTTCCACACATAAGAAACGGTCCTTGGAAGCTGACACATACACTCCCAGTGAAGTGTTCAATCTCAGTCACCTGCAAAGACTACACCTGGACCAACAGAGAGCGCCTGGTACAGTTTCCATCTCTGCAAACTGCTAAGAACTGCACAAGGAAAAATGCCAAAGCAATTGTTGCTGAGGTGATTCCAGTCTCAGGAGTGACTCCCATAGTTTGCCTACACACTGGAGTAATGCCAGAGGGTGGGGTTTTCTGGGGGGATGGGTGGTGATGGCATTTGGTGCCCTGGTGTTCTGGCATGAGCGAGGGGATCCTCCAGGAACCACTTCCACTCCAGAAAAGCATTTTGTAACCATTCCTGCTCTTCAACACACCCAGCCCCATCCGTGCCTCAGCATTCTTACTCACTCCATACGGTATCATACGCTTAGACTAACAGAAGGGTCTCTTTGTGTGAGATACCTCAAAAAAGCATTTCCCAGCTCCTCAGTGCTGCCAGCCATAGGGGACATGCCCCTCATGTGACACATACCAAGAGCACATATGTCAGCTTTTTATTTCCTAAAAAAAAAACTCCACTTTTTTTCTCCACAGCAGCATATGCATGATGAGCCAGCTGTCAGGGAAACACTGTTTTCAGCTTCCTGCCCTGCATGTAGGTTGAACAAAACAGCATATTGCCACATTGTTCCAGGAGCGTGAGGAAGAAGAAAGGAAAGGTTTAACTTTTGCTGTTAGTTCCCAGTTCCTTTGTGGCAGACATAGCTCTGTCAGACACAATGGCTTTGTTACTGCACGTTCTAGGCAGGGCTCAAGCTTTGAATATTCAGCAGGGCTCCAGGCTAGTGATTCTGTTGCAGCTCGGATTCTTGTCTTCCAGGAAGCCCTTGACAAAGGTCACAAACAATTTGCTCGTTCCTCTTATTAAAATAAAGATGGAAAGCATTGATGATAGCTCTGCCCAGCAGCTAACTTCATCATCTGTAGCAGTTCCAACATATGCTTGTGAGATAATGAAAAATATAGCATTAAATACAGTGGCAGATTGAATCTTGTTTCAGGGTAAATATAGTAAGTCATTTTTTTTTCCTCCTCATTTCCTCAGAACCTGTTTAGCATTAGACTGTTAATATCATCACTGATACATGACAAAACCATTGCATAATATACTGCATTTGAAGCCAGCCCACCTATAAAAGTGAGCAATGACAAAGTATGAACATTACTCAGGCACTGATAGTAATGAAGTGCTCCAAGCCGGCCCTTTCCGGATGTTTCCATTTGCACACCTCCAAAGAACGTGGCTTTGGGCTGGGCTTTGCACCTCACGCCCCTGCCTGCTACGCCAGGGTCAAGTCAGAATACCTTCAGACTTCTGTCCAGGTCCTGCAGCTTCACCCATGTCCTTGGCCCTGCAGTTGGCCACTGTCCCCCTGCTCACTGCCAACTGTCTCCTCAAATTGTGTTCTTGTCAACATGTAAGGCAGCTGATTTATCTTCTCCTGGGAATCTTAATTAGAAGCCGAGACAGACTTGGTTGACAAACGGCATCTTGAGGAGAACTGGTCAGGCAAATTCTCTGGATACTCCACCGCTGCCCTGTGACATTCCTCTCCAGGCGTGTCTCCTGACCTGGGCCCACCTCAACAGCCAAAGGCCTTTTGCCTGCAGAAGCTCCTCAAGCACATCCTTACGTCTCTCCTCACAGCCAATAATTCCAAACCACATCTCCAGAGAGCACACAGTGACTCCCTTCTCACCTTCATGAGGAGTGGCAGTTCCCCTACACTAGCCCACTGACCAACACGTCACCTCTGTTCCCAGTGCTGGATGCTCTGCATTTCCCATTTTTGCTGTGCTGCTGAGGGTGCAGCTCAGAAAAGACGCACACCTGAGAAACACAAACCAACAAACAGCTCCAGAAGGCCAACATTCCAAGTAAGCAACACTTTTTCCTGGGTTGCAGGCAGGACAGTGTTGTTTGTGAACTGCCTTCTCAAACGAGACACCCTACTTACATTTATGTTTAGCTACTTTACATAAAGAGTTCCTGTATTATGGACAGTTAGCCTCAAGTCAACTTTAATCTTGACACTTGACCTCTCTCACCTATTTCATCCCAGTTAAACTAGTGTCAGCTCTGGGCCTTGAGGAAGTCAGACCCATGTTCCTGACAGGCAGATCTTCCAGAACTCCACCTACAGTCACATATAATGAAACATTAGGGTTTGAATGAACAATCAGTTCATTACTATTTACTGAAGACTACTCTGAATACTTCAAGTCCTATGGTTAGATTTCTCTAATCATGTTGGAGAAAAAAAAAATAAATTTCTTGGGAACTGCTTGAAACTGTTTCAGCCAAGAAGCCAAAGACTTACAGACAGACACAGATCCCCACAATCTCCATTCCCGCTGCTGTTACCAGCATCATGAAGCTATCGTGCTGTCCATTCACATACCAGGAGAAACCAGGAAACCCATTAGCCCGCACCACAGCTGGAAAACCTGAGACTCAGCAGATCAAGCTGCCTGCTCACCCCACTGGAAAGGCTGTTAGAAGCACTTAGGAGCAGCCAGGCATCAGCTGGGACAGGGATGCACAGGCATTATAGCCAGTGGTTCTTGGCTCTGAAGGCAATCACCCAGACTTGCTTGGTGAGAGAGAAATCCAAGGCAGAAGGAGAAAGGTGGGAATCAAAGACCAAGCCCAGTTTGCAATGCCACATGCAGATTGAGCTGTATGGACCATGCACTGAAGAATAAGACTCCATGATCCTTGTGGATCTCTTTCAATTCAGAATATTCTGTGACTCTGTGAAACTGTTTTACTGTAGCACTGAATTCTTTTGGTATTTCCAGCCGAGGAACTGATCTCACTGATGAAAACAGCTTCCCTGGGTGGGCTCTGTCAGAATCCCCAGCTGGCCCAGGCCAGCTGCACAGCGCAGACAGGTCTCACACCAACAAACTGCCCTTTGCCTGAGCCTGGCTATCTCTGAACAGCAGAGCCCACCTCCTGGTTCCAGGGAATTTAGCTATCCATGGCCATTTATACACATTTCCCGTGTGCCTGTTCCACCTCTCAGCTAAACAGCTTGACTCCCAGGCACACTCCTGACAGATGCCATTGCACACGTCTAACCAAGCTGCTCCTTCCAGCCTTCTCTCTTGAGATGGGTACTGCTGCCCCTAATCCTGCTCGTGCCCTCGCTCCTCCTCTGTCCCTCTTTGCCATCTTTTCTGTGCTTTGCATAATGCTTCCCCGCCTTTATGAGAAACAAAAACAAACCAAAAAACCCACCCTAAGGTAACTTGAAAGGTTACCTTAGCACAGCTGAACTTCAGCCCTTTTCTGAACCTTTAAAACAGTATTTGCACTAAAACAAGCAGTAACTTTTGAGTTATCTGATACAAAAAGCTCCCATGAAGAGAGCCAGAACACTCTGGACTGGCCACACAGCAGTAACAGTGGCAGTTCTGGGTGCCAGTGTTCTCTGCCCTGCTGGTTTTTCAGCTCATTCTGAGTACCTGCTGGCACCAATGGAAGGCAACCACAGAAAATACCACAAGCCCAATTAATATTTGGGCAGTTATGGACAAGCACTACTGTACAAAGCCCAAGTCGGGGCACCCTCACATAACCCAAAGCAACTCTGCACTCCTTCCAGCTTCTCTAAGAGCTACAGGGAAGAAGGCTGATGCAAGGAGATGTGAGGAAATGGCCAAGTCAGAGTGACAATACAATCAGACAATCCTCAGTAAAGTGATAATCTCTCTCCAACTGCTGCTCAGACACCCCTCCTATCAACAGCTGGCCACTGACCTTACACCACTTCATAAGTGGTTTTTTCAAACATCTATTTCAGGTATTTCCATCCCTTTAAACCACTCCTGCTAGCAGCCAAGTAGGTAATTTGCTCTTTCCACCTGCTATGTAAATTGACTAATCACAGGCAAACAGAAGGCTGGTTCCCAGGGTGGGGAGGAAGAAAATCTGCATCAACCACTCCTTATAACACTTTGGTTTCACAAAGGTTCCACCAGTGCTAGACCTCCAGTCCATGCTCCAGTTCCAAACTTAGTTTTCCTTTGGCCAAAAGGGAACAAGCTTTCACAAGGCTTTTAATCTCCCTGCAAATCTCTGCACAAGGAACACAAAGATGATTTTCTTTATTTCAGCCTAACACAGCAAACATTCCATCAGGCACACTGAGCTACACAGATGGTTCCCGAAGGGAATGGACCATCTTTCAAGGGCCAGTTGCAAAGTGACACCATCACTTTGTCACTCCAGACTCCCACTTAAGGCAGAGTTGGAAGTTCTTCATAAAGCAGCATTCTGCAGATGGCAACGTTTACACATGATGTATATCACCTTTAGGGAACCTCCGAGGTCGTTCAGTGTTAAGGATGTCCCTGGCACTGTCATCCATCACGAGATCAAAGTGAGAAAGTTAACCACTTTGGTGGCGACTCAGCCAAGCTCTCTGTACTTTGCCAAGAGGCACGGAAAACTCTGCCACTCGGTGAGCCCCAGGATCACTGGAACAACCTGTGAATGCTGAAGCTTTGTGTTCCCCACCTCAAATGGCATGACTTCACATTACACACTACTCATCTACTCACAGAGCCCCCCTTGACAAGCAGAAGGCACATCCCTTCTCTGATGGTCCCCTGCGCTGATTTCCCACCTGAGAAGCTGAGGAGGTGCTGTTTTCTCATCCCAGGAACTTTGTGCAACTCCTGGACATCCACACCGTGTCAGTGGGGGCTTGGGGGGTCACCTGCTCCTCAACCCAGGAGCACTACTGTGAGACAAGCAAGCTGCAGTTGGCAGCAGCCCAGCAGACCCCTGAATGAAGCTGTACCCCTGCAGAGTCCCACAGGAGCTCTGGATCAGTACAGGTGCCTGGCACACTATGGTCAACTGCAGAGCCATGAAGCTTTGCCAGCAGGTTCCTCCTTGGGCACCTGTAAGGTGCTGCAAGGTTCACTAGAGACAGGAGCCAGCGACACGATCTCACACCTTCGAAGAAGGATGGGGACGCTTCTCTTCCTCCCCAGGCACTACATACCCAAGTTCACTGATACCCAGTTCTTTTGAAGCATTGTGGTTGAAAACTTCCATTTTATTACCTAAACACACGCCCCTAACCTGTAAGGGACTGCAGAATGCCTCTACAGGCCAGTCACAGCTGAATGGCCCCAGCTCAGTGGAAATGCTTCCAGCTGTCAAATACCGTGCATGGATAACATGCAGCTCACTCAAAGCATGACTCTAGCAGCTTATGGCCATGTGAGGGTCAGTATTACAGCAAGGCTCAGGATAGCTGCTGCAGAGCAGCACACACCCACAGTTCATTGAGCTTTTCCCCAGGGAGAATGCTGGCACTGCCTGTCACACACCACAGGAGCAACAGGCAAGGCAGAAAGCTCACCTGAATGATACCAACACACAAGTGTAACACAATCAGACACACACAGCACCTGCAGCAGACAGTGGGCCTCTCTCCACTGACACTTCTCAGTCAGACACTACCTGGCTCCTAGGTCTGACTAGTTCAGAAGCAACGCTTTACAATTAAGGACTGAAACCCAGTCTGCATGAGCAGCAGCACAGCTGGTCCATGTAAGAACAGACAGGTCAAAAAGCTGGATAAGCTCACTTTTCTTACTCCCCACTAAAGCTTCTTATCTCAAGGCAGCAACATTCACCCCCTCGGTCTGCCATCAGGTAGCAGGTGCTTCTTTAAGTTCTGCCATGGCCTTTTCCTCTCTCAGCTACTTGTTCTCCCTTCTCTCCTCCCACTAAGCCCATGTAGTAAAAAAAAAAAACCAAAACACAAAACCCACAATAATCTTTCCATCCCTCCTGCAAGCATGTGTTTATCTCTTTATTTTTAAATGTTACAGCTTCCCAACATCTGTCTCTGTGGGGTATAATCTTACTGATGAAATATTTCATGTTTTCCTTGAGCCCTCATCAATATGTCTCCATGTTATCAGCTTAGCAGATGGAGACACGGAAGGAATAACCTCAGCTTACCTGGCTGATTTCTTCTTAAGTACATAGTTACTATACTCCAGGACAAGAATCACAATTATTTTAGCAATGCAACACAATATCTCTCTGTAGCAAAGCAAATGCTCCCCTCTGATAGAAGGTATGTCTGAATGCAGAGCAGTCTTCCCCTTGAATTCTCCAAGTTCTTGTCACTGAACACTAGTATTTCCAACCTCATTTCATACAGACTGAATAACTCAGTGAGACACCAGGGCCACCCGAAAAGCCACCTGCCTAGCCAGGAACTGCACCTCCTTTTCTCATACCAGACCTCACTGGTACTGGATCTCCACTGCCCTTATCCAGTGACTATTCCTTAAGTACCTAATGAAACGCCACTGAGATGCCTCCATGATCTCCAATCTGCTATGAGAGTGTACAGTGCACACATTCAAAAATCCACCACCAAATCAACACTTTTCCCATTTGCACTTCATGTTTTAGAGGTTTCTGTCTTCTCCATGTTAAGGAAACACAGCAGTGATTATAGTGAGGAGAGAGATTTCTTTACAACCATTTCACCACTGTGGAACTCATTTTCCTTTTGGCACAGCTGGATTTTGTGTTAGCCCTCCAACGTAACCAAAGACACTTGACCATGACATTACCTACACCCCTGTGTGTGACTTGTAAGAGGAGGCAGGTGCAGGTCTCCTGTCTTAACTGTTTGGCTGCTCCTACAGCACAGAAACACTACTCTGCAGTCTCGCCAAAGAAGCCTTGATCTCAGCAACACCGTGACCATCATTTACTGCTCACTACGGCAGGTGCCAGCCCCAGGCACAGCCCAAGGCCAGAAAGATTCCAGGAAAAGAAAAGCCCTTCATTCTATCAGCTCAGCAGAGGTTTGGCCAAGTCACCAAACTCACACCAGCTCATTCCAGCTCTTGGCCTTGCACTCAGCACAGCAGCAAACCTAAGCACTATGAAGTAGTGTGAAGTTTTACAAAGAGAAGGTGCACTTCGCAGGAACAGCGTTCCCACGCAGGCCAGCCCACCTGTCTGCACCTCCCTGGACATTTACTGTGTCCCCTCCATGCCAGCACAGGAGTCCCTGCCCCGAGGAGGGCACAGCCCTAGGTGCAGGGCCACGTGGGCAGTGCTGCTGTGGGGAACCCCAACTGCAGAGTCAGCAGGACTGGAGCCCAGCATGCCACAGCTCAGCCCAACACATCAGGGAATGAGTGCTCAGCTGAAGGGTATTTGCTCTATGCTAGGCTGGGGGGAGGGGTTTTATTTATTTGGTTTATAATCCTATCTGAATAAAGGTAAACACATAGGGATTATAAATGAAATCAATCTGAATCAGAATAGAATGGGGGTGGGAGAAAAAACATCTCAAGAGGGTCAGGAGATAATGAAGATTATACCTCAATATTGGGATTATGATGTTAGTTCTTTATTTCAATAAAACTGGATAGAGATCTTTTATATCAGGGACAGAGCTTAGCTGTAAGGACAAAGTAATCTTCTGGGAATTATGCACACAAGCTCGACATCATTTTTATTGGATGGCTGATGAACTGGAAAACTCCAGGATAGCCTGGTTTTAATTTGTAATCTTAATTTTCATATAAATCAGTACAGTTGGAGGAAGGGGGGCAGATGTAGAGGGGCTGTGATGCTGTGCTAATATTGCAGCATTAAGACAGCACATGCATTAAGGCTACTACTGTAACTCATCTAATATCTGATCCTGTCTTTCTGTCTATCCATCTGTCTTCCATCTTCACATCAATCTATCATTTCCCCACCAAAAAAATCTCAACCATGACCCAAAAGCAGAAGAGAATGAGTGTAACCTTTCACCCACCAAGAAGCATCCACGATACACCCACAAACACCTATCTGCTCACCAGCCAGAAGGTTCAGAAAAGCCCCATGTTTTCGGATCAACTCCATCCCGACCTGTTCCAAAATAAACCCCCACCAGGCAATAAGGGACAACATTGTATTGGTGATTTTAAGGCTGGAATCACCTAAACATGCTGCTGAACCCTGTGGGCAGTGAAGCCCTGACTGCCAGCTGGGCTGAGGGGACACAGGTTGGGCAGCAAAGGTGCAGAGACTCGCATGCCTCAAACCTTTCAGGGTGTACATCTTCCATTTCTACAGTGAGATGTACTGTTTTCTGAGGCACAGAAGTTCCTCCTCAGTCCCAGGAATATTCCCTATGGCATTTTGCTGCTTACAAACCCTACTGCACCCAGCAACAGACAATGGGAGGCTCAGCTTAAGTTAAAGGCCCATATCCCAAGTATAGGAGGGGGCTATTCCTGCCTGAACCCCTGGATGGTCTCTATCAACAGCACACCTCCAAGAGCGCCCAACTGGCCCCAAAGGACACGGGTCCTGTTTAAGGTCACACAGCAGGGTGGATGCCAAACTGCTGGGGCTGGCCTATTAACATCTAAGTCAAATTCCTGTACTCCTCTACCTTCCTGATAAGAAACAAACCCACAGCACTGATGGAACAGCTGCTTTCATGAAGGCAGTAGTAACCAAAGGAGCTCCCAGAATTCTGTAGCACCTGAGCATCAAAACAAGATTTTCAGGGGGAAATTGAAATGCCAGAAAGATTTACATTTCCTTACACAGGTATCCCACAATCCCAGCCTTTAAAATATGACCTATTGTATTCATGCTGAGACAGAGAAGAAAGAGCCACCAAACTTCTCCTTCCACTCCCCAAATATACAGCAACTGTAAAACACAGGGAATGGGCAAAGCCAGCTTTTATGATCTGCCTGATGGCAAAGTGGTGGGTGAATGACAGAACAGAGTCTGATCGACTTGTACATAACCCTAAAGAGTAAATTTCTTTATTTTACCTCTGTCAGGAATGCCCTGAATCAACTCCCACTTCTGCTTTTATTTCTAAGATGACATGGTGACATGCTGGCAGAAATACTGTGCAAGCGAGCAGCACAAAGGGCTCATTTCCCTTTCCCTGTTCCTCCTCTGTCTCCTCTGCCAGGTACATGTCTCCGAGTTCTTTCCCCACCTCAATCCTCCACTCAGAGCCAACAAGTCACTGAACAGAGTGAGCAGCAGCAGCCACAGCCGTGCAATCAATCACCAGTGAGCCTGGGAAGAGTGTGGAAATTCATGCCCAATATATCCCATTGCATCAAAGCAGGAGATGAAGAGGTGTGTGATGACATCTTATTCTGGGCTTCCAAAACACCTCCAAGTGTCTCACCAGACCTTCCAGGAATATTAGGTAGTTGTGCACAGCCAGCCATTCTGGCAACTTAGTCAGAGGGAGGAAGGGAGGGGCAGGGGAGAGATCAGGATCAAATGGTCAATTAATATAATGGCTGGAGATTAACAAGGAGGTGCCCCAAGACACTAAGACCAGAGTTATTTACAGCCGTTAGCCATGATTTAGAGAAGAGGCTGAGAAATGAGGTGATGACCTATGCAGATAATACCAAACTCATTTGGATTAGTCCAATCTAAGGAAGACTGTGAGGAATATGGAGGAGGCCAAAGACAGAACAATTACAGCAGTGAGCGAGGAAAGCAATGAGCATTGGAACCGGCAAAGGGAACGCTCCTGTGCCAAATTCCAGAGACTACTGCACATTTGAAAAGCCAGGCAGGTTTTTAGGACAGCTGGACAAGGAACTTGTCTCTCCTAACAGTACAGACACAGAAGAACAGAAAAGCAGTCATACTGAAACCTGGCTCCAGACACAAATGAGACCACAGGTTCCCTGTAAAGGGCTCGGATTTTTTTCCTTTAATGACACAACCATTTCAGAAGACAATAGAGAAGGTGTTACTCAGGAAGGCTCAAAGGCAGCCACACTAAAATTCAAAATCATCTTTAGTAGTTCTGCTGTTTATCCTTCAAACTCATTGTACCCAACTTTACTATTTTTAGAAATAAAACTAGGACAATTACACATTTTTCCATATCAGACAGTTGCCATAAGCAAGACTTTCTACTTGTGTTTAAAAACAGCTATGTCTCAAACATACTAGCACTTGGTTTCACTCCTCAGCCTCTGTCCCTTTGCCCATTCTGGAATGAATTTTTTTTTATTTTTAATGTTTCCCTGGAATATTCAGGCTGCGTATCATCAGCAAGATGACAGAGGATTACCGCATCATTCCGTGTAATGTTCTCATGTTTCTGCTGCATTACTTCCTGACAGCGCAAGTATACACAACGTATGAGACTTCCAAGACATTAATTTTATCACCTTGCTATATCCACGTATCCATGGATCACCAGTGATATTACATAAGTCAGTAAAGCAAATCTAAACTAAAAAGCAAATAGATGAAATTCAGGGGAGAAATGGAATTTCTTTCAAAACGACCACTTGCTTCTCATTCGGAGGACAAAAGTGAAAGCTTCTTAGTGGTGGGAAAAAGATCCATTTTCTATCAGGTTTATGCAGTATTTTACAGCTTCCCTGTGTTCCTGTTGTTTCCAAACATTTTACCTTGTTACCAGGTTAAGAAAAGATCTCCTGGCTCCTCTGCCTGCACTTCTTCTTAAGCCCATCACACCACTTGTCAGCTGTGACCAGGCCCTCAGCTCCATCCTGCGTGACATCCCAGAGCCCCAGGCACCCAAGCACATCCTTCATGGAGGCAGCAAAGTGAGCACTGGCATTGGGCTGGGAGCATGCCCAGGAGGACTGATGCTACACGGGGTGCTGGGAGCAGGACACCTCAGATTCAGGTCACCTCAACTGCAAACCAGCTGGGAAGTTGGTCTTGGCCTCACGTAACCCTTCAGAAAATGTTCAGGGGAAAAAAAAGAGACCTTCTATTTGCACAATTCTCAAACAGGCTGCAGATGAAGGGACATCCTACCACATCTCATCCCTGATGGAGGAAGGAACAGTTTACAACCTCAAAAAATACACTCAACACACTAACTTGCCAGAAATGCTAAAAACCCAAACCAGCACTCACTCACCACAAGCTATTTCTTGTTCTCTGTGCACTACCCAACTGCATGGTTTGTGGCAATCTGAAACTAAAAAACTCTCATGTGAGCTGAAAATGCTGCTTTTCATGAGCCTTGTGAAGACTCACTGCCCAAAATGTCCTTGCAAACAAGGTGCCATTGTCAATAGAGAACAGAAACAGCATTTCTCTGCTGAACCAGTGATCCGGGCTGAATGATTTGGTACCCACCGTTTCCAGCCCAGCCCAGGTTTAGCCTTCCCTTCTTCTAACCCCAAGAGCCTCTGCCAGAGGCTTAGCCCATGCATAGTCTCAGTTACAGCAGCAGTCAGGGCTACTGTGCACTGTCTGTTCCTGGTATTAGTTCCTGCTAAGTTTCCATACACGGCAAGGAGAAGCAACTACATGCTCCTCTGGGTTCCAGCTGTTATCTTCCCTCCTTATGCCATCTTTTCTTGCAATTTCAGGCTTGTTCCTTCCAAATGCGCTTAGTTAAAAGCTTTTCTTTTGGCTCTTAGGGCAAAGACTTCAGTACTAAGTAGCTTTCCCACTGTTTCTGTCTAATCTTCCTATTTATCAACCTGGAGATTCCTCAGCTTTGCTAATCTTTCCTGAGAGCACATAATCCTGAGAGTGATTTCCTATGGAACAGAGTTAACCAAAGTGCCTGATAATTACCATTTGGAACGTCTCCTCTGATTCTGCACACTATGCTCCAGCTCAGCCAGGACTGTAGTATTTGAGAGCATACAACTGCAGCCCCTCAACAGCACACACCCCTCAACTCCCACTGGCTTCTCAAGTATTTAATGGAACCACATCCCAGCATGGAGAAACGCAATTCCTTGTTATCCCCTTGACTTCTGCATCCTTAACAGGACCATGTTATCTGTGGTTGGCAGCACTATCCAGGCAACAGCTTTAAGGGGGGAAAAAACAAATGTAAGGGTATTTTTAATGGGAAATCTATCCAGCACAGCCCTTTCTCAAAAAGCTGCGCACCAAGCAAAGCAACTTTCCTTACTGCTGTGCCAGGCAGTGGTTTGATCTTGCAGGCAGGACTGCCCTGTTCTTTTTATAAATCTCCAAAAACCTTCTCCCTCAAAAATGCTGGGTTTTGTCCTCTAAAAAGGGCAAGTGAGAACCAAATCCAGCCCTCATGCAGCCCATGAGATCCACCACACTACCACATCACTGAAACTCCCACATTAGTCTTAACCAAAGTAGATCTGTGCTATTTACTTTCCCTCTACTCAAGGGGGGAATGGCAGCATAATCAACAAAGATTTTCAGATGAATTCAAATAGAACAAATTATGTGGATTTACTCCTTATTTCTCTATCAAATACATACAGCAGCCCCAGCACTTCAGTACTAGGCTGAAGACAATGCCTGTACAATATAGACATTTAGGCTTTTTTAATATACATGTACATAATACATATATGGAAATGTTCCTTCTGTCCACATGATTCCAAAGCACCTCTTCAGTCACCTGGCTGTGAGAGGCAAGCATTCCTGTACCCCACCTTCAGCGGCAGGTAACTCTGTCCCAACACAGCAACTCTCCTCTACCTGTGTAGAAGAACTGCTACCTGTAGAAAAACTTTCCCTGCCACCAAGGTGGCACAAACATGGGTTTTTGCTATGACTTCCTGAATATGAATCCGTTTTGGTCTTAACAAAGGACTTTTGAATGGATGCTGAAGTCCTTAACTCAGAGGAGGCCAATCCCACCTCCAGCAGAGCTACAAACACCTCATCAGCAGACACATATGTACCATTGCCATCCTCCTACATCAAAAGACACAGTAAGCCACGGCCTGCTTGTTACTAACCATTCAGGCAGTTGACAAGGCAGCTCACAGGTGTTTAAATTAGTAGAAAGAATTCTACCTTCCCTAATTCTGAATCTGTCAGCATACTGCCTGGAAAACCACTTCATTTTCGCTTCCTTCCAAGCAAGAAGGGAGACACAAATAAGCAAAAATGTCAATGCCCACCCCCCACCCTCCTCAATCTCTGTACGATATCTTTTTAATCAAGAATCACAGGTTAATCCCAGCTTTCAAATACAATAATCACAGAACATTTTATACACTACAGTCATTCCAGAACTGGATGTGAAAATACCTAATCCTGTAAAACTACACAAATTTCTGATCAAAGTATAGCAGGTAAATCAAACCTGAAATGAAAGGATTAGAAAAGGTTACTGTAATTCTTTTCTGTTAAATAACACAGAAGCAGATTTCACTGAATCTTGCTCTGTAATTCCCATCTGGAAAAGCAGCACTGGAGGAATGAACAGGTTTGAAGAATGCCTTTTTATGACATCTGTAAAGCAAAGCTCAGCAATTGGAGCCCATCCTAATCCTTCATCCAGCAGCTGTCCTTGGCGTACAACTGTGGTAGAAGTGATCAAAGCCCAGTCCTTGGGACAGCCACACCAATCCATGCAACTTGTACTCTTTCAGCACTGCCCACCAACCTCCCAACTTCTCCAACCCAGATGAGACCCAGAGGCACAGTTCAAGTTTTGTTTGCCCTACATGGCTCCCTCCATTAGCAAACCCCACTGCACGGGGCCACCATGGCCTGTGGCACTGGCACTCCACAGGCAAACCAAAGGACACTCACTCCAGGTTGCTGTTCCAAGATCCTCACCCACTCTCCTCTTTGCCTTAGCACACACTTAAAAAACGTAGACATTGTGCTAGCTCCTACTGAACCATGAAGAACTCTTGTGAACGTGGCATGAATAGGAACTAGGCACCCACTCAGCTCTGAGGCACCAGAGAACAACACAACATGTAGGCCTGCCTCTTCCCTAGAGATGATGCAGAACTCCCTGAAGCCAAGAGATCACCCTTGACGTGCTTCACCAGGATCTGAAGCAAGCCCTGTGTGGGCAACTCAGGACTGCAAAGCATCACAAAGGAACTCCACCATATTCTGCATGTTGGTAAGAGCATGCACACATTACTTGTCCTGATTTTCCTCAAACCCAGGAGGGTAAGACAACAATCACTTGTGTTTTAAGTGGAACTTAGACTGGTAACTTACTCTGTAGTCATTTCTAAGCGTGGTCTTTCCAATGCTTAGACTCCTCAGGAAACACCCACCTCAGCAGCAGCTTCAGGAAAGCAGCAGCTCTATCAGTCAGGCCTAGAAGCATCAGGATAACGGGCTGTTCCAGCAACAACCATACCTACACCCCTGCAGTCATCTCACCCCACAAAGGAAGAGGATAAAAACACAGCAACTGCTTCTCCATGTTGGCAGTATCACAGATTTCAGCACCCATCTCCCCCTCATAAAGCCACCAAATGCCCTGACCTTGCATAAGATACCTGTTTTGTCTTTGTGCAACATATTAATTATTGTTCTGGCACCTCAGTCTTCTCATGAAACCAGTAAAGCATGAAATGCCTCTGCACAGTATAGTATTTCATATTTTCTGTCTCATGTGTTAATTACTTCCCTGCTTTTCTTCATTTGGGGCAGGGGGAATTAACTCACACAGCCTGTGAGAATGAACTAATATGCCAAGAAAAGGAGCAACCACCTATTGTAGTCCTCTTCTGCCCATTTCAGAGACTTTCACCCATCTAATGCTTCTCAAATTCTAAACTACAATTTAGGAACTAATCAGATCCATTCCATTCCTGCAATGTATTAACCAGAGATGCTATAACCAGAAAATTCACCATTTCTTTATTTGTCTTAAAACCCTGTGAAAGCCATAAAATTATGCACACCTGCACAATGAAAGCAGTGATAGAAAACAAGTGAACACTGATTCCGCAAATAACCAAGAGGAACTGTCAGGAGTAAAAGGTACCTTTAGAGTCAACAAATGGCACAGTGCTATTTGATGTGCCATTTTTATTTTCAAATAACAGAGACAAACAAGTAGTGAACCAGAAGTAGATAAAACACCCATCACAGACCAGACACTGCCAAGCCATCCAGCTCCGACAGCCACTTTTCCTTGCAAGTACTTATGCAGCATTGCTAACAATCCTTCCTACTTAAAGATGATCCTTACTCTCAAAGGGCTAAACCAATCTGGGCACAAACATTCTGGGGCCTTTTAGGCATATTTTTTCCCAAGTCATTGGAAAATCGTGAATCAAAGTCACACAATAAAAAAAACCCTCAAACCTACGGATTTTAAGTTATCCCTACTTTTTGTTTTGTTCAATACTATTCATTTAGCCCCAGCTGAGGACATCAAGGCTGGCAAAGCCACAATGAGTTTTCTGTAACTTACAATTAGGAATAAAGACAACCTGGAAGACTCCAGCCCAAGTTTTCTTCAACAACACACCTCAGAGGGCACCGAGAGCCAAAAGAGCCTCCCTGCACAACACACTTTAGGGTCACTAGTTACTGCTTATTGGCAGGGTATTCCGAGCATATCTGGGCAGCCTTACCAGAGCTGCTGGGTCCTGAGCTCTTGGGCTTCTCTTGGTCTTCCCTCTACTCAAGTGTCTCCAAACCAAGGATCTCATCCCAGCTGCTGGCAAGCTCGGAGATGGGCACGTGTGCCTGCCTGAGGCCTCAGGGATAGCTCAGCTCCATCTGGGCATGGTGGGATGGTACCTCAGCACAGCATGCCATCGTGACTTCATCTGGAACTCCACCGCCAGAAGCCAGCCCAGCCCAAGGCTCCTGGGCACCAAGTCACCTGGAGGCTGACAGGGAGCTATGGCACACATGGCTTCGCTCTGCAGAACCAAACCAGAAATTTCCTTCTGCTCATCCTGAGAGGGGAAATGAACCCCAAGCAAGCTGAGGCACAGGCTCACTCCACTGCACTTCACCTCTTGTTCTTCACAGCTCAGTACGAATCACCGGGCCATAATGCAGTGCCGATTGCCAGCCCCATCTGATGATGTAGTTATTTCCAATTGGCACTTGGGAGTAGTGAAGATGGGAGGCATTACTCATCGCCAAGAGTACAGATGTTTCTAATTGCTTTCCATTACCAAGAATAACAGCTGTTTACATCTATCAGCAAATAATTCACAAGAGCTCCAGACTATTAAGATAACACACCCCACCTGGTCACCATCACAAGTTGTCAAGGCCAAGGTAGTGGCTGCCAGAATCCCCTTCTGCATCTCTGTTCATCAAATGACAGCATGTGTCACCTTCAGATATCCTTATGCTACCCCACAAGCCCTGGCTTCTTGGTGGCCTGACAGATCACATGGACATATGGATTCTTCATGGCTTCGCAGTAAATGTTTTATGGTTATTCCACAGCCAAGGGCAAATGACAGAAGCGAGGGACTTGCAAATAACCCAGTGAAAGAAATACCCACACTTGTAATAAATTCGTTAGCAGAAAAGTGTGCCTGCTTTGCTCACATCCGTGTGCAGAATAGTCTTTAAAAATACCCCAAGTAGCTGATGAAATGGCTCATTTTGCAGCTCTCTCGCACCCTGTGCAGGGCCCAAGTAAGGGGTCTGCAGATAAAAGTTAGCACAGCTCACTTCTGCTGCCCAAAAACAGCACTTAAACCTCCAAGGCTCAACTTGTGAATTTCAGAAGTCAAGGCCTTCTTTAATCAGCGCCAGGTACATCGGTCATCAATCCACAGCTTACACATCAGCATTACATGATTATTCATTTCTCGTTCCACACATTCCTGTTACATATTCACCCAACACCTATTAGCATACATACATATCCTTGTAAGGTCTCTGAGGGGTTTCATCAGGAGTCTTCAGGGGTCTCCTCTGCCAGGAGCTCCCAAAGTTCTAAGTGACTGTCTTATAAACTCCAAGACAGTTCAGCTGGTTATACAGTAACTGGGTGTTGCTTGGCTGGCTGCCTCAGTTCCTCTCCTCATCATGTCTTTACTTTGATTTACTTTAAATCACTTGGCTCAGCTGTATGTAGTTGCTACAGTACATTCTGCTGCAAATACTACCACCCCTTGTTCCATCTCTAAACCTCATCATCACTTCCCTGGCTCAAGTTATCTTTCCCAAAGGCAGTGCAGGCCAGACTCATTTTCCTCAGCCAGCCATCGGGCCTGGGAGCTCTGCAGCAGCAGGGATTGTCCTTTTCCAGCCCTTCACAGCTGGGGGCCGGGTCTGTGGCAGGGGCTCCACACCACTTAGGTAGTACACATAGACAAGCAGCCAATTAACATTAACAATTAGGAAACAGGCAGCCTAACACCCTACAGGTGACTGGTATCTAATGAGTTCAGCAGTATTAACCATTTCCTCATCTTTAAAGCTGCATTTTCATTTGCCTGAGAGAGCTCTAAGTCCACATGTCTGCAAACAAAACCATGCCCACACAAATTCAAATGGATTACTACCAGAATCCAGGATAACTGGGCTGACTTCTTGAGAAACAAAGGAGAGGAAGGAAGATAAGCAAGTTCTCCATCAAATGATGCATAAACCCTTCCTCTGGCCATTCTCTGGGAACTTTCTCATGTACAAATCCCTTGCAGAACATACTATCTGTCTCTGGAAACACCAATGCTACATTAGGATCTTCTCCCAACAGTATTTTATCCATTACATTGAAGTGCTTACACTACTGATAGCATTCTTGATTATTGTTTTACACCTTAATAAAGGTGTAAAATTCCTAAATTCTTAAATTCCTGGCATACACGTGCCCCCATTTCACTCTGGCCCATACTAAGCAGCAAGTGTTGTTTAATTAGAATAGCATCAATGTGGCACAAATCCTGCTAAGGGTCAGCCTGCTATTCCTGAGGTCAATACACCACAAACAAAAGGATCTGGTCAGAGTACATAACTTGCAAGCTGCTCCTATTTCAGATGTGGCATCTGTGCCCTCACTCCACTTCTTGTCCCATCCTTTCTGTCTCAGTGAGTTCCAAAGGGCTCTTCCATGAAGTAACTGCAGTAGGACAGGCAGATCCCCTACAACCCTTTCATCTACTTTTGACAACCGTATTCAGCCCCTCATGCCCAGGAACGCATCTCTTTGGTTGGTCCACTGCTTTTTCTTTTTGCCTTGGGAACATCCAGACACCCAGTTACCATCTCCTCTGCAGGTTCCCTTAAACACAGCCCTTGTAGAAAAGGAATTATTCTGCTTCCTCCATAATGTTTTGGTCTCCCAGAGTTGCGCAGCCATTGTTGTTCTCATCATTTGTGCTATTTCAGGGCAGTGCCTCCTGCCCAGGGAAGGCTGCCAACAGGAGCAGAATGCCATTACGAGAGGAGGCTGCTGTGAGCTGCCACCATCACAGGGAATTTATCACTGCGAGCCACAAGCATAATGGACTCCTTCACCAAATGACTCTGGATGTGCAGGGCTTTGGCACTGACTCTGCCATCCACACGCAATTAATAAACTGCAAGCGCATGTAATAGGAGCAGGGGACAGGGACATCACATCAGTGCAGGCAGCCATCTCTCAGCAGCTCTGCATACACACACACAGCAATTCACTCCAAGAGTCCAGACTGCCCGACAGGCGGGCAGGAAAAAATAAATAAAAAAAAAAAACCTACAAAAAAAAGAAGCTCCAGAGCTTTGCTAAACTCAGCAGCCCGGGAGGGATGTTAATATTGAATGCTTTTGGCTGGGAGAGTGAGCTTGGCCAGAAACATCCAGATACAGAAGCCACACTATTTGCAAACCCTTGCTGTCCCAACTTTCCATCTTTCCCTGCCCTATTTTGGATTATGGACCAACACATGAACTCCATTAGGCACATGGAGAGCTTTTCCAAGAGTAATTTCCTAAACAGGCAGCTAATCAAGTAGTTGCTTTTCCCAAGTGTTCAGCAGCTCAAAACTATCACTGTACTCCAAGAACAAGCTTCTCCCTACGTGTGGCCTTGTGATCCTTCTAGGCCAGAATAGAAAGGGAAGCCTCGTACCTGTGAATGCAAAGAGACAGGTGGATATACCAAATGGACCAACAGAGCACAGGTGGAGAACCCAGTGGATGGTGTTGTCATAGGAGCCTGCAAGCTCTGCACTTTCAGTGCCAGGCTGGAAGCCCCAGTCCTTCCAAAATGGTTACTGCCATCTCCTATGCTTAGCTTCTCTTTCAAACAAATCACTTCTCTTTCAAATACATCTCCCTCAGGCTGCCTCACTTACAAACAATCCAGATACTTACATTTTCTTTAGGCCTACATGGAATTTTGCTCTCTTAAAAACCAACTGTCCAACTACCCAAGGGACCAGTGCAGAGCTGCAAGAACCAGGAATATATCCCTAAAGACAAAAGGCCTCCTGCTGTCTTCCCTCTTTCATCCTAAGTACCTGCAGGTGCTCCCACAGCTGCCCTTCAGTTCCTGTCAAAGAATTTGATTCTTAAAAACATTCAGCAATTGGTGCTTCTAAAACAAGCTTCAGCCCCACCTTACCCTACCCTGGCCCTTGTGCAGCCTACTAGAGCCTTACCAACCTGTTGGCTTCCCACACATGCAACAAAGGAGACAAGATCTGGATTTAGGATTCCTGCCTTCTGCTTTTCTTCCGTTACTAAGGCTCTAAGCAATCCCAGCTCAGCCCTGGAATCAGAGCTGATACATGGAAAACCCAACTGTCCACGCAGAGTTTTTGACAGCTAATCAATTATTCAGATACAGTTAGGCCCACGTGGGATGTAAATACAATGCACTGTCACTTCCGTAATATCTCCTTTATTACTGCTTGGTAACTAGATTACCTCCCTCCCCTGCTATTATCCAGGCCGTGTGCCCCCTGTGCCCTACCCTCAGCCTCCTCTCTCCATTGTGACATTTTCCATCAAATATATTTCTGTTTAGCACTTTTGCTCCCCCAATTTTTCACTGTTTCCAGCATACCTCACCACCCTACCCCAACACAAACTACAGTTCTCCATCCACAGACTTCTTGCTGAAAGAACTAGCAGAGTTCTCTCTGCCTCTGTCTCAGCCTCCACTTCTCAGTGGAGACTCCCAAGTTACAGGTCACGTACACCGGTGCTGTTCCCATCGACTTCTACAATCACAGGAGGGTAATACAGTTTCCCACAGCACTTCAAAAACTTAAAAATCAGCATGTTGCTCACTGTCCTGGTGGCAGCTTCTGAAAAGCTTCCAAAAACCTGAATATTTAAAAACTTCAGAAACAAATATTGACTTAGGGGAGTTTTCCCCCCCTCTCCTTCCTGCCCTGATTTGCAGTCCAGACTCAGATTCCCACATCCCCAGGCTCCCAGTCTGGCATGCTGGAGGCTGCCACCTGGTGAGAGTGCTGGGAGTAGAAAGATTTAAGGGCAAACACTAACAATAAGGAGGAATACAGCAGCAGTTTCTCTCCAAGACAAATGCTCCTGTAGGCTCCTTTTCCATCTGTGTAGAGCCCACAGTGCCCAGGTAGCAGGGGTTGAAGCAGCCAGCCCCAGCCCCCATCTATTCACACACAACTCTAACTCATCCGTATGTTTCTTGACTCGAGCACACAACACTAGCTGATTCAGAAGATGGATAGATAAACCTCCAATATGTTGAGCCCTGAAAGATGCCGGCACAATCGGACTCAATTAATCTTCCTGCAGTGCCTGAGCTCTAATGGGGTGCCCAGGCACACGCCATTCATCACCCCACACCCATCCATCACACTGCAGCACACACAGAGCCTGGCAGGGCTCTGTGGTGCCTGGGGACAGGGCACCTCTGCAGCTGCACAAGGCAGGTTCTTCAGGGCATTATTTAACTTTGTCCCGGAATAGAGGAGCCAGAACTTCTTACCAGCACTACTTATTTCTTATCAAGACGTGAAAAGAACAAAAATTGTTCTTTGACACAACTGCCTTATTTTGACAGAAAGGAGATGCTCCTTTGAATTCCGTTTTTAAGGTTATAATTTTTAAGGATGGAGTGCCCCCCAGAGATGCCACCAGGACAAGTGACCTTCACATTGTGTATCAATAGAAATGATCACACCTCCCTGACCAGTGTTCTCTCATCTGCTGGGAAAGCTGCTCCTGACACTCAGTTTGCTCTCGACACAGCCAGGGACCTCCCTCATCAAGGTTTAAGCAGTGAACTCAGAAACAATTTCTACTTACAAAGTGTTACACGGGATCTTAAAAGGTCTCATTCCCTGGTGCATTCCCAAGTGGAAACTCAAATCTATTCCCATCCCAGTACCATTCCTCATTCACAGCTACATAGAAACGCAGCCCAGCTAATGGGAACACAATATGGGAGACGCCAGAGCAACCCTGTGATTTACAGGATGGCTAACGAGCACGACCAATGAAGGTTTGTTGCCTCCCATAAAACCAGACGGATGTAAGCACTGATTAGAAGCAATTAACTCCATGCAGCACTAAATAACTTCCCATTACTGTACTTTTTTCCCCACCCCATGAGGGGTACATGGGCAAATATATGATACATAAAAAATACATACATGTAAGAGAGGAATTTGGCACTCCAGAGCTACCTCTGTCACACTGAGTAGGTGACACAAGCCTTTTCTTTTACTCATGTTATGTCACAACCACCACCTAAACACCTCAGCAAAACCCAACTGCTTACAGTAACCTGAGACACATCATTGAGTCATTATGGAAAAAGCCATAAGGCCCCAACAACACGGATGGAATATTTGAACATTTCCAGCGAAATGACATGAGGACACAGCCCAAGGCATTTAGGTCCTGTCTGCTCAGAGAAGATGACAGGAAGCCTCACTAAAGATGTCTTAGGTATTCCCTAGGGCCAGCAATCATTTGGGCCTTGTGTATTTAAATGGGATTCAGAAAGAGAAAAGCAGTTAATGAACTTAATGCTGCAGGTGAATGTTTAAGGACAAGAGGTCCTAGCTATGATCTCTGTGTAGCAGCCCAAAGCACAGAGCCACAAGCGTAGGAAGCGCAGACTAAGCACCACTCTTGGGCTACATCGCAAATCAGGCCGACATAAAGGAGCACCATCCCCCCTGACCTATAAAGGCATTGCTAGAACAACAAGCAACTCAGAGACCTGGGCGCCAAAACCAGTAAACAAATTAACTTCCCTGTTGGTTGTCTTTCCCCGCAGTACTCTGGTCCAGAGCGAGAATTACAAAGCAGGATCAGAGCTATGTTCCAGCTGGAACAGAATTCAATCTGCAACAACAATCCAGAGCATATAGTTCAGGAGTCCGTGTGAGAAACTCTGCCATAAGCGTTAACCAAACAGCTTTTGGAAGCTGCTTTTCCCCAACTCCAAAGTGCTGGTATCGCTGATTTGCACTGAAAGCACTGGTATGTGGGACTTGGGGTGTTTGTAACAGAGGATTTTTCAAAAAGCCCTCTTTACTGACAACTATCTGTTTCTGTCCAATTAAACAACAGTAACAGAATCACCCTCACCTACATCAGTGTACTAAAACTTCTGCGTTTGTGCAATAACTGCATGATCATTTAGCTGTACTTTCACTAAGCTGATACATAAGTGTTTTGTACACATTTAAGGCAGTTAATTGCTGTTTCCAGTGGAGCTGGAAGGACTCACACGATCATTTCCCCTATTCCTCTCCATCGCTTTGCAGACTCCACTGGTGATCAGTAATCACTCAGAGCCAAATATCCACTTTTCCAGTCTTAACTCACAGGTGCAGCAAGCTTCACAGGAGTACTTGGGCAAGTCAGGTGGCAGAGCAAAGCCCCCAGTGCTGCTGCTAGCGGGGTCCATAGTGAACCCAGAGCCCCTGGCTGCCGCTGCTCAGTAAGCTGCCATCTGCTCCATGGAGGGCCCAGGTCCTGCCTGAACAGCATTATGTGAAATCAACCACCATGACTTTCCGTGGAGTTTTGCTTGGCTGGAACAGAAGCCTCTTCAAAAAGCAGCTGCCCACACAACAGACACCAGACTCTCAGATGACCTGGACCCCTCACCTACACTATGGGCACAAGGAAATGCTGTCCTGAATCAGAGCACTGTTCCCAGCAGCATCAGCATTTTCCAGCCCACCACACACCTGGAGCTCCCTGCCAGTAAGGGGTGTGCTGATCAGATTGTCTCAAGAAGCAGCAGCTAGTGAAATAAAAACATTTTAGGGTAAGGTATTACTCATTTAAGCTTTGACCACATCCAGGAATGCTGATCCCAGCACCACTCCAGGTCCCTGTTCAAATGCCTCACCACCCTCCAAGGGAATTAATCTTCCCCTGTCATCTAGCTGGGATTTTCTGTGTTCCATTTGTCCCTCTCACCATTCTCCTCCACGAGCATCCGGCTCTGCCTTCTCTACACCTTCCCCTTTAGCAGCTGCAGACAGCAGCAGCATCTCTCCCACTCAACACCTCTGAGGTCCCCGACACCCCTAGGAGTCCCCATGTGCTACCTCAAGAGTTCCTTTCCCAGGCTGAACCGTTCCAGGGGCCTCAGCCTCTATCCCCACCCTCTGCCTTTGCACACTCACGTACTGTTGTGCCAGTACAGAGAACAGAGAAGCTCCTGGCAGAGGCCTGTGGCTGCCTGTCTGCTCCAGCTGCCTGGGCTTGTACAGATCAGAGCTAGCAGGAGGGCTACCTGGACAGATCAGTCTTTTTGCAGTGCTGCTCACCACGTGGATTTCTGCAAAGTCCCAGGATTCCCTGGGACTTGTCTCTCCTGCCCTCAGAAAATAAAGCCACAGAGAAATGGCTGGGGGGAGGGAGCAAAAAGCTGGCGTGTGGTGGTTTGAAATGAGCAAGATGTTAACTAATTTTACTTTTAATCTTCCCTTTTGCTGCAAAGTGAGCCATTCAGGCAACACATCTTCTGCATTTTCCTTGCCTCTTTCAGAGAAGCATATTGGGGCAGAACTTGCCAGCTGTCTGCCTCCTTCGCCTTCTGCTACCATTATCCTGAGGTACCACCCCACCTTCTGGCCCTCCAGCTTGTGGGGGGGTGGGGAAGGGAAGAGGAGGGAGGGCGGATGGGGAACGCAGTTACTCTTACAACACATCCATGGTGGGGGAAGCCAAAATGAACCACACAAATATTCTGATAGGACGTGGCATAGATGGCGAGCTCAGATTTCTCCAAGCACAGTTTACACCTGTCTTTATCCACTCCCACGCACACCCGTGCTCCTGGAAAGAACTCGGCGCTGCAGCTTCACTGTGGCTTGCCTTGAAACTTCATTAACCCTTACCCATTAAACCCTCCATTCACACACAGAGCGCTACCCCTGCCCCCACCCCGCAGAATTTTGTGATGCCAGCACTCAGCCAAAGCAGTGAGTCAGGTTGGAACGATGCAGTTTGATGAGATGCGGGCTCCAAGCACATCCAGCAGCCTGGCAATCCCAGCCCCCGATGCCTCGTGCTGCCTGCGAGTAGGTGTAGCTGTTTGCAAAATACGCAGCACACAGAGCTCGTGTGTGGCAACAGCTCCACAGCCACAGATGGATTTGAGGGATGTGGAGCATGAGCACATCAAGAAATCTAGCGTTTTTCCCATACTCATCTACAACATTCAGAAGCATGAAAAAAAGGGAACAAAAGGGCATTTCTATTTATCCGCATACTCAAATATTCCCATCTGGTTTGTCTTTTTATCTCATGAGACCACTGCAAAGCGAGTGTTCCACCTCAAACTGTTTTAACTCCTTTGGAGTTAAGGAAACTTCATTTTTTAGAAGTAGAACCCTACCAAATCAGACACTCTGCCCAATCAGGCTGTTAACCAACACAGAAATCTTTCCAGACAGAATATCAACAGACTCCAATACCTTCTTAGTGACAAAGAATGTTTCAAATAGACTGGTAAAACCCAGGAATTACAGCTGGAAGCTCAAGAGGCCTTTCAGCTCACCGTTTTTCAAAGCAAAATTTTCTGCACTTTTAACTCCTTTGGCGTTATTAAAGTTATTAATCGTTATTAAAGACCAACATTAAAATATCACTCTTCCCTAAATATCACCAGGTAACAGCACCACAGAACTGAACAGAATCATTTCTTTTTTCTTACATGCCTTCGCAGATACCATCTCTGCTTGTTTTCATGGATTATACGTCAGCAAAATCCGTGAGGTGGCATCCACTTATACCAATACCAGACTTATTACCAATTACTACTTATTACCAATACCACTTATACCAATACTTATACCAGATAGCTTGAGTGATGACTCAGTATTGGTTTCTGGAATTGCAGAACACGCTCTCATACACACCTGTGTATTCCAGGTATGGAGAGGGCACAAGTGTCCAATCCTCCACGCACATTTTCCTTCACCTCAGCATTTCTAAGCAGCCCAAGCATGTGACCACAGACACAGGGGACACTGCAGTTCAGCCCACACACAGATCTTTCAGTAACATAACAACTTCTGCCAACAGCAGAACCCAGCTCAGGTGTCTGACACGCACAGACAGGTGACTTTCCCCACACCTGGCCCCAGAGCTTCCCCTTCTCTCCCAAGTGTCTGCTCCAGCTGCACACACAAAACAGCTGCTGAGCTACCCCAGTTTCTGGACGACTGAGCCACTCACTCACCTACCAAGTGGGTAGTCATAACCTCTGCAGCCATCCCATACTCGCAGCAGTGGCATTAATATTAGTAACAATATCAACACAGGAAATAAAGGGTGCCAGGTCAGTGATAATTAACAAAACAGAATAGTCATCCCTCTTGCTTGAGCCTTTTTTCTACCCTTCTGTGCAGCTTCTGCCCTTGGTGATTTTTTTTTCCAAACATCTTTCTCCAGGCCTTTGAGAACAGAAACACTTTGATCGCTTCACTTCCGAGGCCCTTTATTCTTAACCGCTATTAAACAAAGTGACCCAGGAGACACTTCATGCACACAGTGAGTTCTGCAAACAAGAACTGAAGGGTTAGAGCCGGCCTGGCTGTGAGGAAAACACACCAAGAGCTTCAGCACCACTGATGCTAAGGGAGACTGACAACTTTTAGTGTTCCTCTCTAGTTACTCTGATGACTTACTCTTACAGCAGACAACATGAAACCTTTTTTACGCTGTTAAAATTGGGCTCCCACCAATGAGAAAAATTAAGACTACGTCATTCCCACTGCAGAGAAAAATGTCTATTTTAAGTGCCTGCACAGAGTTTAGGAGTTTCACATCTGGGCTCTATAATTTAAAAACCTGCCTTATCGTTTTCAAGGAAAACCCCCGCAGTTCACACATCAACAGAACTGCCACTGTTCCGTTTTATCAGTGTGACATACTGCCCACACCTGAATTCAGTCCTGGCCTCCTTACTGTAACTGCAATTTTGTTTGTGAAGTAACACGTCCGTTCTGGTGCACCACCGCTCACCAGAGGCATTTGTACGAGTCAACAGATCCCACTGGTGTCAGACACCTCATTTCCACATGGAAACATGGGAGTGGAAGGTAATCCCTCTAAAGTTATCTAAAATGACAGGATTATCCCTTATGCTTATGAACAGATTTTTTAAAGTGAGTACCTATTCCAGGTGCTGCAGTTTCTCCATTTTTCTCTCTGGGTAAATATTTAAGAAAGTGGATTTCAAGGCATTCCACTAGAAATTAGTACTCCCTAGGACGAAATTGCAGCACTTGGCATTTCTGGAAAATCTTGACTAACAAAGATACTCAATTCTGTGTGTATTAACAAAGCTCTAGAGAAAAATAAGTAATCATCCAGATTTGAAGCAGGTTTAATCTACCTGGTTCGCATGCCAGAAACATCTAGTGCAAGCTGTATAATTAATTCTAATGCTTTATATTTCAAGGGAGTAAGTTTATCTTGGGAAAAGACCATTCTCAAACTCATCACAGAGGAAAGCACATTGAAGCCCCTGTGCCACAACACAGCCCATGCCTTTGCCACTGTCCATAAAAACTCCATCTGCTTTACACCTGAGGCACTGCTGAACATTTAAAGTCATGGTGATCAAACAGCACAACCCAGACTTCTCTAAAAGCTGCCATCTCTTAATTTCTTATTTGTCTGCACCACAATGATGTGTTGCAGGCTCCCCTTAAATGCCTGAGCATGAGTTATTAAATAAATGACTGTGTGCAGTGGCAGTGGCCCATGACACACAGCCATTCTGCACTCCCGATGCAAATGCAGTGGGATGGATGAAGCTGTCACGCTGCATCCTCGGAAGGGTATTTGTTAGCCTCATTTTGGTGCTGTCACGGGCTGTAGATGTCACTCTGGCCTACCCTTACACCAACAACAGTTTCAAAGGCACGGCTGAAAAAACTCACTACATGGAAAGCAGCATAGAAAATGCTCTGTGTCTCTGTATGGCTTTCAGAAGAAAACAAAGACATTTTATTACTATGTAGAGAAAACATGGGTTCAAAAACACACAAACACATCCAACCAAGTGCTTTGTGCTAAATTTTGAGGCTGGATTTCTATGTGTTTTGGCAATTTCACAATGGAGTTCTGCACATCAGCTGCTCCAATGTATCTCCCATCCACAGTGACAGTGGATAAAATTAGCATTCAAAGGATAGAGGGAATGAATAATTACCCTCTAACTGACACGAAGAATGCAAGGGAAGTGCAGGCCCAGAGAGGCCAAGGTGGCCGAGCACCTCGGTGCCAGCAGCCCCACACAGACCCCCTGCTCTAGCACCACAGAGCACAGGGAGCCATAGGCCATCCACCCTCAGTCATCAGCACTGTTCATCCCAGCAGTGCTTTCTGAGGGAGGTGCTTGCATACGCCAAACAGCTGGGATGCAACCAAAGCCACTTAAGGACAGCCGCTGGAAGCTGGCAGCTTTTAGGTGGGATAACAACATGGATAGGACTCGAGTGTCTCAGAGACGCCAGGATTAGTCACTGTATTTCTCCTGATAATTCAATCCTCACAAAATACCTGCTTTTACACATCCCACTTCCTACAGTCTGACCCAGTCGGCAGCGCCCCAGTGATCCACATGCAGACACACACAACCACACCACCATGTACACACACACACATCTACAGATTATAAAAGCCAAAATAACTTTGGCACAACACAAAGAGGTGGTTGTCAACAAAAACAGATGGTCAAAGAATTGGGCAAACACTCAGAGTTCCAGAAATGAAGCTTTTGCTTTCATTCTAAATGCCACACTTCCTTACCCAGCTCCAGACAAGAGGATACATGGAGCCAGTCACAAGCTCGCTTCCTGCCAGGCTTCTCTGTTTTCATGACAAAATTAAGAGTCCACAGATGGAATAACTCAAAGCTAATTTTTACACAGGTTGGTTTCCCCTCTCTCCCTCCTCCCCATGATTCCAAACAACGAGAATAACATATTGTAGGAAATTAAAGAAACAACTAAAAGGAGGGGGGAGTAAAGTTGCAGTGTGAGGTCATTTTGTTGCTATGACTTCAGTATGAAGGGAGTTGTATTTAATTCAAGAAATTATTTCTTTCACACTGTGCCTCAGGAAGCCTGTTTCTGCTAAAAGCCTGACAATATCAGACTCCACTGTTCCAAGTACTTGTTTCTATTTCCTCTCAGAGACTCGAGCCAACTATCTTACAATTGCTCTGGCCTGTGATCCTACTGCCAGCAACTTAGAACAGTTCAAACCTTGTCCCAGTCCTCTCACCATTTCCTTCCCTCTCCCAGCTCCAGGGGAAGTTGGCATCCCGCTTTCACTGAATCCACCAGAGCCCAGTGGAAAATAGACAAGGTAAATCCCATTGCCTAAAGGATGCCTAGCTCCTAGCACAGTATATGCCAGGTACACTCCCTGAAGCTGTGATACAGAGCTAAGTTCCAAGAAGGAAAACAAAAACAGTATTAAGAAGCAAGAACACTTAGCAAAGAATGTGCTCATCCTTACAACTTAACTAAGTGAAGTCCAGAAACATCCCAGCAGCATACTGAAATATTTTTCATTTCCTTCCAGTGGGCACTCCCAAGCACTCGTCCACGACCGGGGCATTCATATCCACAGGCTGGACCAAGAGTGACCACTTCCAGAAGCTGTCACTTGCCAACCAGCACTGCTCTGCCAGGTTTCACTTAAAACAGAAGAACTTGGCTAGAGCACATTTAAAAACATTTGTGAACCATGGCTTTGTTGAGACATAGAAAAACAACACATTTTTAACCCGAACACCCAAAACTTTGAGCAGAAAGTCATTGGCAAATTTTACATAGTAGTTTTTCAAGGGTGAATTTGGTATAAATCCAGTAGTTGTTACGGAAGCTCTGCCTAAATGTCTATTTTCGGACTGTACAGAAATACTACAGCTCAGTACTAACGCTGGAACAAGCCCACAGAAAGGGCCAGCAGCTACCATGAATTTTGGTACAAGTCAGGAGTTATTTATAACTGACTGATACCAGCATCTAAAGGAGCTGGAGAACATGAGTCTATCAGAGACTTGGCCACCTTCTCTTCAGGCTTCTGTCAACACAGTGCATTGTGTTGATGCAGCACTATATTTCCACGTACCTTTTCCAAGGAACTACCACCCTGCCCCAGGCTGAAATCACCACCCTGTTACACACGGCTCTGTGCAGTTCACAAGACTGAGCAGAAGCTCTAAGACCGCAACAATTTCCCCCAGGAAGAAGGGGGACTGACTGTGAAGATGCTCCTGGCTTTTAACACTGGATTCAGCCTCATTTTTTCTCTGCTGTGTTAAGGAGTTTTCACAAACCCCCTCCCTCGTGCACAGCTATCAGACGGCCAGTTTCCCCGCACACATCCATTATCTGGATTTTCCCTGCCTAAAGCCCCCATTACGGACTGAGCCGAGTGCTCATTAGCCACAGCCAACACTACAAATGGCCAAGGCCAGCTGACTGAGAGACTGACCTTTCTGAATATCATGCCTCCAAAATAAACTGCACCATCCACACTGTTTGATGTCCTGGTTAATTGGAACCTCTTTTCCCTGCGTTTTGTCAAATGCATAAATGTCACAGCAAATTTTAAGTGACAAGAACTTGGAAGACACATTTAATTTCCCAGTGGCATGCAACAAACTAATCCACTGTTTGCAGTAGGCTTGTTAGAGCTGATCTCAAAGGTCCACTGCGTAACTAGAGTTTGAGGAATGTTCATTTACAGATGAGCTCCTGCCCTTTGACCTCAGCAGGAGTTTCATTTACAATGATGTAAACTCAGCTGTGCAGGGCTCCAAAGGCAATCATGAGGAGCTGGAAACTCCTGACCAATATATGCACTCTGCTCAGTGTGACTGCTTTACCTCACCACAGAGCAGGCGGGAAATCCAAGGATGGGCCAGGTCAGAACCTTCAGATCAAGCTGCATCTCCCTGTGAGATGTACAGAAGCCACGACAGCCACTCTGCCTTGGGCATATTCATATCCAGCTCAGAGTTTTGGCCCTCACCTTTTCTTCCCAATCTCAGTAACTTCCAGATATAGAAGGGTTGAACACACTTCTACAGAAAAATAACTCCAGGTGTAGACATGGATCAGGATTTTAACTCCTGTGTGTAACGTTACATTTTGGCCCTCTAGGAAATACTGGAATTTTTTAAGTATTTCTTAAGTATTTTTCTTTAACTAAACAAGTCTTCTACTAAGGATTCTCTTTTCCATCTTGGACACAGCATTCATCTCCTTCCATACCCACTACACTTACCACAGTCCAGTAAATTGAAATAGCAACTAAAAAATATCCAAAGGAAAACTTAGCCCAGATGATATTCAGGCAATTTTTTTAAGAGTTATTTTCCAAGCGTTGTTACTTCTGAACAACCTTGGTCAGTTCCCTCTTGAAGCTTTCCATTATTTACTACACACCGTCACTTTCAGTATATATAGTTATTTACATAAGCATTCACTCAAATGCCAAAAGCAAGTTTTAGCATTAGCTGATTGCTCTTAACAATATGTTAAACCCCCGTGTACCTTTCTAACACTGAGATCTTCAGCTGAAAAAAGAAATCCCAAGTGTCCTCAGGAACACTGTCCTGGGTTACACAAAGGTTCTGGTATCCACCTTTTCTTTTCTCTTTTCCCCAAATATGCCCACTAATTTAAACTGTGGTGCAACCTTAAGGGTGGTACTGTTATCTTAAGAATGTATCCACAAGTGTGAAAGACTGGAATGCTGATGACTCAGACCATCCAGGTGTTGAGGGCATGCACACCTGCCACCTCAGGCTGGACGTTGTTTCTTTGTCCTTACACAAGCAACTCATTTGTGATAACTCCCTTCAGGGAAGTACCAGGCCAATTCAGGAAGATATTGATTTCTGTTGATGGCCATAATGCATCCACCTGTGCTGAACAGGCAGCTGTACCGTCACAGGTGTCAGACTCCTGAAGTATTACATCCACCAGTGACCAACCACTCCCTGCCCCAGGGAAGGTACCACCTAGCCTGAGCCCCACACAGGACAACACTGGGAGCCTTCTTCCCTCAATACACGAGAACTTCCACCACTCGGGGCCTCTGCCACCACCTCGACAGATCTGGACTGTGACCACCCCTTTGACAGGACTGCAGCCACTGTTTGGACCCATGAGCACTGAAGTTGCGGCGTCTGGATCTCATCGCTAGAGCCAGTAGGTGTCTTGTGGGTCCTTCTGGTCGCTTGAGGGGTTCACAGCCTTGCTCCAACTGCCTGTGCCAGCACTGCAGCCTCACTCCAGCTCTGACTCTCTGGCCATTCCAGGCGGAGGGAGGCCAGCCACCATTCCATTTTGGCCCAGTGGGCTTGGGAGATTTCTCCTCACTGGTTGGCTTAGCCCAGTTTCATCAGTATCAGTGTTGGCACTCTTACTGGTAAGTAGTTATTTTTCTCCACTTACATCCAGGCATATTTGGGCTCTCTGTCTGCATTGCAGAAAACCAGGGGCACTGAATGCAAGGAAGGAAACTTCCATCCGAGGTCTTTGCCCCTCCAAATTGTCTCAGACTGAGACAGAACACTCAACATTTTAAGAAGGCTTTAACACGAGCACCTTTTCAGAGTCTCAGGTGACAGAAAGTATGAGCCCACAGCCATGACGAATGTCTTCTTCTTACTGGGTTTAATGCTTGCTATTTCAGAGACTATTCTCCTTCCTGCTGGCTGCATGATACAAAACCATCACATGCTCTTTTGCTGGCTTGACAGCACCACAGGGTGGGGTGCGCACAAGTTTTCACAGACACAGGACAGAACAAGTCCTATCCCAGGTACAAAAGTCTCAAAAACACATGAGAAAAACGACGAGAACTAATAATGGCATCTCTGTCTAGACCAACCCAGGACTGGCCATGGCTTCGTCACCTCCCCACAGCCATGATGAGTGCAGCCTGCTCCTCAGATGTTGCCAGGGTCTGGAAGCTCGCACAAACAAGTGTTCAGGTAACAAGAACCAAACCAAGCTGCAGCCATTACACCTGTGTCCATCCACCAAGTACTACGTTATGTCTATTACAGAGCAGGACTCTATCGACAGACCTGGCCATGCCTACTCCTCTGTGGCTTGTTGGGCTACAGATAGTTTGTTCTAGGGAAAAGGCAGGTCTTATCAGAACTGCCACTGCAGTGTCACACCACTGCAAGGCTGCGGGCGAAGCCATTAACCACAACATAAGAAAAAAGTCTTGAATCAAGTTTGCCAGAGTTGTGTAGCTAATCAGAACATGACACATTTCATTTATCATTAGCTCTGATATCTTTATAAACTTTTATGTACTCTCAGAGCCATCCACTAACTCCAATATCCTGCTCTACCTTGCAGAGGCCAGCCTGATTTACCACTGCCAAGGGCCCAGGATCCTTCTAAGTCAGAGGAAAACACTCATCTGCCCTTCTCCCAACCCCAAAGACCAGAGAGCTTCCTTTGCTTGCTTTCAACAGCCAGTGAGCCAGCAAAATTTAGCTCAGTCAGTAAGAAGTTGTGGATGTATGTTGTAAGCATTCAGAGCTCCCTTTGTCTTATACCATTTCAGCAGTAGCTTCTTTCAGAAGAACATCTGCTGTGGCTCACACCAAAATCATGCCAGCAGGCTGTGATGGAGGCCAGAGCAGGCACCTTCCAAGGGCACAAGAATAAGCCAGGCTCACGGCGACACTCATTCAGAACATACGCCCAGTCCCTAACAACCCGCAGCTCCGGGACTACCTGAGCTCCGGATGGCTTTTCAGTGTTTAATAAGTCTCCATGGGTTTCCATTCCAGGCACTTGTCCAGACTCCCCCAGGCCTGACAGGCCATCACTCAGTCAGACCTGTCTGCAAACCTGCACGTGGATCCCCAGAGCCCTCTCAGCTGCCTCTGCTCAGCCACACCTTCACGTCCAGCGCACAAAGTCATCTGTACAGATCAGTACAGGCAGCTCATCTGAGGATCCTCTGCCACCAAAACAAAGGTCCCTGTCCCCTCCATACACAGCAGACAGACAGCAGACACATGATAGAGAATCCTTCATTCTTTGGCACAGTTCTGTCACATGTTTGAAACCTGCCATGGCGTGGGAAGATTCTGGCACAACACGAGTAAGGCAACTACCCCACGCTATTCCCAACTGCACTATCTCATAACGATCCCAGCTCCTTGCCCAAGCTTTCCTGACAAGTCTCCTTCTCATTCCTACCCTCACAACTTCCTCCATCTCTCTTCACAGAGCAACACCGTATCTGAAGAGTTCAATTCCCATAGGAGCTCTCCAGAGTTCAGCATCTTTATTGCTCTGCAAGAAGATAAAAAGCAAACAGCAAAGGAAAAGGGGAGGGGAGAAGAAGGTCCAAATCCGTGCTACAAGGTCAGGCACTAATACACCATCAAACTGGTAAGAAAGAAGCTCACAGTTAACATGTCCCTTGGGTGAGATCATGTACATTCCATTATATCCTGTCTCCTTTCCCCATCTGTCCCTTTGTTTCTGCACTGACCCCCAACAGGCCAGACCTACTGAGACATGTCTGACACAGCCTGCCCAACAAGGAATGCTGTATGGGAATTCAGCCAACATCCAATGAACACTCCGCAGACCCTTCCCCTTTCTCTTTCACTCCACCTCCATTTGAAAACAGATTCCATCTTTACCCTGCTCAGTAAGTGACCTGCACCCATTGCATCCTTTCTCTGGGCAACTTTCTAACTAATTCTAAGAACTTGGTAGCCAGTCCATTTCCTTTTCCGTAGGAAATGAGGGTCCTGCCACATGACCACAGATGCTGCTTCCAGTGCTAGAGCCTGCTCATCTGGCAGAGAGCCTTGCTACCCAGGCACCAGGATCAACCCCCAACAACCACCAGCAGCTGCGCACTCCAGCTCTCAAGCACAGCTTAAGCCCTTGCAACTGAATTATCCAAAAGCTGCAGGAGGCAACTGCACAGCTTGAAACCTCTGCTCTGACACTTGGCTTGGGATGGACACTGGCTTTCAGCAGCACCAGCTGAGCACATGACCTTGAGGCTCCTGCCCTTCCAGACCGTCACCACCCAGCACACGGATGCACACCCACCTACCAGCCAGTGCCCCCCAAAGCAAGACCAGCACCTCCGTATCCTGCACTGCAACAAGATCACTGCCTCTGGCTCACAACGGAGTAACCCTGTGCAGGTGTGATTCACTCAAGTCACTGAACACAGAGGAAGAAACAGTTCCTGTATCCTGAAAGGGCAAGCGTTCTATTTCAGCTCCTCCATCACACAACTTCTTCTCCAGGACACCAACAATAACACTCTAAGTTGTACTGACATAATTTAACACAAGTCCCTTGGAAAAATTTCACTTGCTCACATATTCTCAGGTGGCAACTTCAAGGATCACAAACTTGTGTACTAAACAAAAAATTATGATAAAATGCAGTCTGTAAAATACACAAAATGGCCTAGGATACATTGCTCAAGAGGCTGAAGAGCCAGAATCACTACTGACGTGTTAGCTACCTCCCACAAAGACCTTGTTTTCCTTGTTTTCACGCTCTCTCCTCAGTTAAACACTAGCTTTTCCATAGCCCTCTTGGGCTGAGGCCAGTGCAACAGCTAGACAGGGGAGCTGTCTTGGGCTCTGCTCCTCCCTCACACTTTTTCCCCCAGCATTTACCTACTTCCTCCACTCAGACTGCAGGCTTTGCAGCACAGCTTGCTCTGCACTCTCATTTCCCCTAACACCTGATACCAGGGACCTGGACTCTCACTGTTGTACATGCAGGCAGTACCAACAACCAGAAAAAGACCACTTCACCGGTTCCCAACAACCTCTCCAGACACAGCACATTCCAAAGTTTGCTGCTACAGCAGGAAACACTTTAGTCTCCAAGCAGCAGGCTTACAGAACACAACCCCGTTCATCTCCAGCCATGGTGTTTGCTCAGACATCATAATTTAAGTCTGCTCTTGCTTCATTCTGCCTCAGGCCTAGATCAGGTCAAGCAGGCCAATCCCACGAGAAGCAAGAGCTCTCTAAAGCCCCGATTAGCCAAGCAGAGGCTTCTGTACGACTGAGAAAGACTCTAATGAGAGCTTTCCTTCCAGCTCTTTGATTAAGCATAGTAGCCAGAACAGCAAAAGTGACAGAAATGCTCACTGTGGGTCTTACATTTAGCCTGTGTAGGCAGCCAAGCCAACAGCAGCTGATTGAATATGTGAGCATACACTCCATGATGAGAGTGAAAGCCCTTGGAACAGGCAGGCATAGCTCTGCACCGCGGTGCTGCCCATTTCTTACAGCAGTTACCCCCAAAGACACTGCACGCTCAGTCCATTGAGCTTTGAGCTCTCTTGTGTCACAGATGGTTTATCTGAAAAATGGCAGTAGGACAGAACCACAGAGGTTTCCTTTGTTAGGAGGAGCAAAGACAGAAAGGGGAAATATGCATGCAGAGTAAGGAAAGTATCATACCAGAGGTAAAAATGCCAGACAAAAGACAACGTAGTGAAAGCTCAGCTCATTACCATAAAGTAATTTTAAGGATTCTCCAGAGGCAATATAAAGAGCGGCAGGGGCACGTTCATACTGCGTAGGTTCTAAGATCACGAGTGGGAGGTTCCTTTACACCAAGACAAATCACAACAGTTTTCTTTTGGAAAGGAGAAGTGGTAGACACCAGGGATCCTCTATAGCTCTTGGGATTCCCTCTGTACACCATAGTGCCATGGCAAACGCAGCACTGGACGCTCCTTTTGAGCCGAAACAGTCAGTGCTATATACTGGATACCTAACTGCCTCTGCCTAAACCAGCCATCATCTGATCTTCACAGTAGCAGTATTCTGCACATGCCAGGTGAAGTTCCCCTGGCAGCCTGGAGTCAGAGGCAGCGAAGAATAGCAATCCCTTGCATTTACTTCACCTTTCTCCACTGCCATCAATGAACTGTGCCACACCTGAGCAGTACAGAGCAGCCGCAGTAAGCACTGCCACTTAGAGGACATATCTCCTACTGAACCCTAACTTCAGTACCTCAGCCAGCAGAGACATTATGAACTTAGTTACTCAAGGAAAACACATTTAATGGCTTCCTTTTTGACAAAGTTTCTGGGAGCCAGAGTCTGCATAAAGCACTAGGTTCATCCATCATGACCTGCAGACACACACTGCTACACTCACTGTGGAGCTGGGGCTGTGCAACAGCCAGAGCCAGAAGTAGTCAGGCAAATCACAACGAGCTAAATGCTCCCTGCCAACAGCCACTCTCGTTTCCTTTAAACCATCGATAGCCAGAGGGTTAGCATGTACATTCTGCACCTTTAAAAATGGTCTTGGATCTAACATTTTTGCTGCCTTTGTGCTGTCAGATGGGATAAATTTTTAAGTCATCCACTGCTGTATGTTACACATAATTGAAAAAATGATTTTGGATAGATATTACAATGCTCCAGTGGCATTTCTTTCACTTGACCAGCATTATTTGCAACAGCATCCATCCTCCTCAGGTTTTGGTGCTGTGGATGCTGTCCTACCGAAACAAATTTCCACAGTGACACACAATTTGTCCTGCCTTTATTTTCCCCACCAAACATTCCTCAGGGAAGTAAGTAAAACTTCCCTCGCTGCTAGGCTCGTCTTTCATACAGTTAGTTTAGGGATGTGCAAAGATATACCAGCTCTTTCTTCGCAGGGACAACAGCCACCTCATGCTTTCCTGAAATTACCATACAGATTTGCTTACAGAGAGACTAATAAGATTTTCCTTATCTAGAAGTCAACAGCTGTTTGATATTGCATGTTCTGTTTAGCCTGATTTGTGCCAGGCTTGAGGTGTCAAAGCAGGGAGGCTGGCCACAGACATTGCTGATGGAGGAGAGTCTGGGTTTGAAATAGCCAAACCAGAGCACATCAAGACATTAACAATTAAGCCTATTCTAATTTTCAGCTAGGAGCTCATGTGGGAACCAAAGCAACACAGGAGGGCTGCAATCCACAAAGCCTGGCTTCACTGTGAGCCCTGGCTAGCCTGTCTTCAGGAGAACCCAGGCAAGGCCAGATGACTGGAAAACAACCCAGCGATGGTCACAACATGGCAAAGCCACCAAGGAGCACCCGGCAGCTTGTCCCAGGGTGGCTGGAATACAGTCAACTGGCACCTCCTCCCATGTCTAAACCAAGGCTGGAGAACAGACTTGGGGTCAAACATCAACCCTTGAGCATGTGCCAAGCTAACAAGGTAAGCAGAGTGACCTGCATTATTACACAGGACATCAAACCCCCCTTTTCCCAGACTCAGCATTTGTGACTGAAAACACAAAATAAAGTTATTAGCCAAGAGATACCAGAGGTGTTTAACCAAACCCCAATCCCCTGGTTCTCTCTAATAAGCAGCTACCAGATCAGTTTGGAGAAATAAATAAATTAATAATAAAAAATAAAATCTTTGTAGGTCTGTATAGCCAAGTAAACCATCTAGAATTTGAAAATAGAGGGAAGCGTTTAGGGAACATTTGCTCTCCATTTGTCTCATAAGCTAACAGGCTAACACATCTCCCAAGCAGCAAAGGTGTTCCATTGCCTTTCATTTCTCTTCTCTTTGTGCTCAGGTACCACATTTACAGAGACACTGGTTAGAAAAATGCCACTCAGTACCACCATGATGTACCCTGGCCCGACACACTTCAGAACAGTTAATCTGCTCCAGAATAAGGCCAGTGCCAGAGTCCTTTCTTTCACCACTGCACACACACTCCAACCCCACAGGCAGAATTCCTGGCATGCTACAAGGTAGAGGCTCCTCTGTCTCCCTATCTCTTAACGCCCAATAAAAATTATTTACAGCCTCTCCGGGCTATCTGGTTTAATCCTCTCCAGCTCAAGTATGACACTTACTGGGACACTATTAGGTTTCTTACGGTGCTCTGACTAGCAATCACATCTGTACCTGACTGTCAGGGGACACTCTTGGCTGAGCCGGCCACCCTGGTCTATTGCTGAGAGCTCTGAAATTTCTCAATTGAAACATTTGAAAGTTAATGAACCCTTCTAACACAAAGCTCCCACAGCTCGAGAGTTCTTTTATGAGCCCTGCACACGGTGGATGCACAGGAAAACCTACTTCAGGCAGGCCTCTCTTTTCAAAACATGCCCAGGCAGAAGGCTGGACTCTCTGCCACAGCCAATGGCAGTCAGGAGCAAGAGGCACGACCTCCAGGCTCCCTAGATGGCTCTGCCATGTAGTGTTCCAGGCCACAGTAAGTGCCTATAGCCTTGCTACAGGCAAAGCTATTGCTTTAACTCACCAACTAGAACTATGAAGGAAAAAAATGACATCTCACTGCAAAGGTATTACATGACCCAAATGCCCCTGGGTGGGGAGGCGAGTCCCAACCTCACTGAGAGAAATGCAATGTTTGAAAAAGGGCTTCAACTCTCTGAAAACAGTTACCAACTCACAGCCACTGTCCAAATGTGAAACAAATGTAAAAACCTCTGGAGCGAGCAACATAGAAATGTCATTGCAGGAAAAAAGACAATCTTTTCAAACCAACAATTTACTTACGCACATCTTCATTTGAAGTTTGGTTCATCTTTCAGGAACACCCTTCTGTCCTGTGGAACCTATACCTTAAAGCAATAAGACACAGGACCAGAATCCACCCAATCCACTCTCCACAGTTCCGCCCTAAGTGCCCCACAACCATTTGAAACCTCCAAAATCCATCAGTACCCCAAGACACAGACTCACGCACAGAACTGTTGCCGTTTTTACAGGCATTTAACAAGTTATTCAGCAGAAGACAAGAACAGGAGGCAGCACCAAGGAAACCCAGTGCCTCTACCCCAGAAGCACAAACTCTTGCCAGGTTTCACTCACATTCCTCCCTCCAGTGCTGCACCACCTGGCCCCAACGACACCACCAGATCCAGGGATACCACTGCATTTAACTGGGAGCACTGGAATGGGATTGGACTGGTACACCCACACCCCAAGTGCATGACAGACTGTTGTGGCAGAGAAAGGGACTGGCTTTTGTTTTTCAATTTCTGGGTCTTCTTTTTTACCCTCTTTTTAATTGCTAAGCCTGCAACTGGGGTTGAGCATGGGGAGGGGGGAAGGGAACAGAATCTGGTGAACAGCTGGGGCCTATCACTTTTCATTGCAGGTCTTGGAGAGATGTGGTTGACAGAGTGATGCACAGAGGCTGTCCCAGTTAATGACTTCACCATTCTCCATCATTATCCCCATCATTAGGAAATTAGGAGGACAGAAGGTATTTACTGTAAACCTGCCACCTCCCAAGGAGAGATAAATAGAAACTGATAAATGGGATCTTCTGGTGCTGTTCGTCTATTAACCTTCTGCTTCCCAGTTTAGGCATATGCATGCTATCCTGCCATTAATATCCAGTAATTGGCATAGCAGTGGGCAACACGCTCCTACCTTGAGCGTCAAACATCTCCTGTGCTGCGTGTGAGTGCACGGCTACGCACACCACAGCTCTGCTGCTGGGGCAGGGCCCCTGTGCAGCTGCTCACACCTCGCTCTGAGTCTGAATGACCAGGCAGACCGGCAGGGTCTGAAGGGAGGCACCAACGGGGCCAGGGGAGAGGGGACTGTGTGTGCACAACCTCCCTCCATGGCAGCAACAAACCAGCAGGCAGGTACACCGGCACCTCCAGCTGAGCTGCTGTGTGTTGTGTCAGCCTACCTCTGAATACAGCTCACAGACACCTCCGGGGATAAAAGTCCGACTCGCTGCAACCTCTGAACATCAAGGAAAGAAGCATTTTCCTTATCATTGTGAAGTGTTCTGTAAACTGCTAAAAAAAAAAGAAAGCAAGGTTATGAGTGCTCAGAATTTATGAACTTTCCTCCCTAGCCAAAAAGCAGCTGATGTTTTAGCAACCTGTACTGACACTTCTGCAGTTCCCTCACCACACGAGTGACCCTTTGCATGTGTTGACTTGCTTCACCACCCACAGGCTGAACCTCTAAAGAGGACCAAGTCTCCAGAGAGACAAACTGAGCCACTTCTTTCCACAGCAACCCAGCCCTGCAAAGCTGAAGCAAGTCCACACTCAGAGAGACCAGGATTTTACCTGAGCCAGCCCTCCTGCCCACACAGAAAGCAGGTCAGTCAACCAATCATTTCTTCCACCTGAAAGACTATACCTCTACTTAGGAAAAACCCCATTCCACTGCTACTTTCCCTTATTACTTGACATTATTAACTGCTTTACTTACCCTACCTCTAGTATTTTCTTTCAACCAGCATTATAGTTTGCAATTCACATGATGTGCAGGTGACTACAACTCAGAGACACCAGCCATGAGCACAGCTTCATTTCTGATGAGGAACAATCAGAACAACTTCACACAAGTCTTAAGACTCCCACACTATTATGGCAATATCGACCAATATGTGACGTTTTCCAGAAACTCAGGAAAAACAGAAGGCCCATTCTTACACATACTAACCTGGCAAGCAGTTACTCTGCTCTGTGTTGGAAGGGCGGCCCCAATGCCTTGGAAGGAAGGAGTGCAGATATGAGCTGTGCTTGCTCCTTCCACACATCAACTCCGTGTGGGAGACTAACGCTGGCGTGACTGTGATGGCGAGTTTAACAGGAACACCAGTATTAATTCCCATCTGTCTAAGCAACTGGCAGTGTCCATCAATTACGGCAAGAGCCAACTAACAGTTGCAGCTGCAAAATAAAAAGAGCAGAATTAACATTTCAAGTTTCTGTCATTCACCTGAATTTTGTACAGTTGTAATTAGCAAGCTGCAGAAGCTGTCAACAATCAACATCAGCCAATCTGTCTGCACCAGGAACCCGACTGCATGCCAGAAATTGTCTTCGACAGGTTTTTTCTCCCCTTGCTTCCCTCCATTAAAATTTTCCCTTCAACCCCCCCAACACTGATCTCCTACCACCAGTCACTAGAATTGAATGTGTCAAAACAGCGAGAGACAGAATGACTGACACTTAACTGATAAAGTCATAATTATTTCCCTTCTCCAAACCTCAGTACCAAAACGTGCTGCTGTCTGTCTTCGCAGGCCTCCGCCTCCCTGCCAGTACAGGAGCAATGCTGCAGCCCTGTCCCAAAAATACGACCTTTACCCAAGCCCAAATATTCCTTCTGAGGGATACTAAGAAATTTCAAGAAGCTTTCCAGCTGAATGCCTGGTCTTTGATGAGCAGGTTCAACTAGCTTCCCAACCTTTAGCAGAAAAGCTCGTTAGCCCCTCTTTACAACAACCACCTGCTATATTTACTCAGGAACACCCAACCAACCAGTGCTTCCATTTTTGTCTCTTGCATCAGACAACACAAACATGAAATAAATAAAAAAAATTTAAAAAAAGAAAAAAAAAAAAACACCAAGACAAACCCAACAAACACCAAACATTTGCTCCTTTCAGCACTAGCTAGAAACCATCACTTTTTAAGCACCTGAGAGTGGACAAAGAAAGCAACCTAGGAAGCTACAGACGCTTGAATCAGATAGTCTATCTTGAGGGGGAAGTTATGTTAATTGGTGGGGTTTTTATACAGGTTTGGTTTTTTCTGTTATCTTGTGGGTTTGGTTTGGTTGATTTTTGTTATTTGTTTTGGGTGTTATGTTTTGGGTTTTTTTAATGAAGTCCTCAGATTTTTAAAGCTACTGATCCTTTTCAAACCAAGTTGTGGCACAGGTAACATATGCCTCATTATCAATTAAGAGCTGATATTTAACCTCTGCATTCCCAGTAGATTAGAACACATTACACAGACAACAAGTGAAGAACAGCTGTAAGTGACCAGGGATAAATTGCTCTCACAGGTGCATCCCCTCATGTAATTTATTACCTGAACTCAGCTCACCTGGGCGAGCTCATGCTGTGCACCACTGTTGTGCTCACCTGCAACATGGTGGGCGAAGGGACGTGACTGTAGCAGAGCCCTGGGTAACATTTCAAACAAAATACTGCTTGGACAAGAAGCTCTAGCAGTGCACTCCCTCCACACACACTCAGCTACCTGACGTCTACTTAATGCATTAATCCCTCAGCCAGCTGAGCAACCACAATAAAAGCATAAAGCCACAGCATAAAAAATGAAATATAACAAAGGTCTCAACAATTTGTATATCCACCACCAAAAAACACATGAAGTAACCCTTTTCTTCAGGAAGCACTGGAGTACGTTTTATACACAGCTCTCACATAGGTATTTGCAAGCCTGGTAGAGGAAATGTAGGATTTATGAGTTACTACACATACTTACCATGAGTTACTACCACAGCAGAGTCCTAAAAACAATTAACACTGGAAGAGCACACAGGGCAGAAAACACTTCCCTGGCATCCTTACACAGATAATATTGATACATTTACAAATAATGAGATAAAAATCCAGTTATTAACACAGAAATATCTGAAGAAGGAAGTATCTGTTAGAAGGAAAGCTCCTCAGCAGAAACCTCACTGACCAAAAGGCACAACAAGCAAGTACAAACAGAAGAGCTACTACTTCAGAAAAAGTGGCTTAAGCCTGTTAGCACAATATTGGGCAGAGTTCCACTGCTTTGAAACCACACCACAGGACGTAAATCTCCTTTTTCCCAGCCGGACGGTGAGACGCGGACCTGCTTCCAGCCTGGCACAGTGGGACACAGCCTAAACCCCTTGGAGTGCCCTCTCTTCCCAAAACTAGTTGGGCACTGCTGCCCAACATGGCACAGCCCCCTTTTCCTCAAACCCATCCTGTGAGCCTGCGAGCAGCAAAGATATGGGACTATCATTCGGGAATAAGGAAACTGAGACCAGGCCTCCCAACCCCACAGTCGAGGCCAGGTACCACCGGGCCCCCCAGAGTGCCAAAAAGCACTCCCCACCCCAGCAAGTGAGCCTGAAGGGAGCCGGGCACGCCTCGGTTCCAAACCCTCCAGCACAAGAGCCTCTCACCCCCTTTACAGCATCCCCCTGCTCCATTCACCCAGGAACATCCGAACAAACACTGCTCCAATCCTTTTTCTGCTCCGCTAAACCACGCAACAAATATTAAACCCAAGCCAACAAACTCCAAAGGTTTGCTCCTTCCACCATCAGTCAGAAACTGGTACTTTCTAAACACCTCAGGTTGTACAAGGAAAGCATTCAAGAAGACCACAGATACCTTGAACCAGAGGATCTACTCTGAGGGAAACTTAAGTTGGTTGTTGAGGGTTTTTATAGGCTTGGGTTTTTCCTGTTGCTTTTGGGTGTAGGTTTTCGGGCTTTTTGTTTGTTTTGTAATAAAAAACCCTCAAATTCTTAAAGCCAGTGATCCTTTTGAAACGAAGCTGTGGCACACACCAGATACACGTCATTACCAATGAAGAGCCGACTTTTAACCTCCACACTCATAGCAGACTAGAACAACATTACACATACTGTAACAAGCCAGGGACACCTATAAATGTCCAGGTATATACTCCTCCCTTCCTTCTCGATCAAGCTTTCTTACCGAAAAAACGCCGCTGGAGCCTCTGGGAGTGGCCTGAGGGGCCGGGCGGGGCCCGTGGGATCAACCTGAGGGGCTGTAAGGGACCCTCGGGAGCGGCCTGATGGGCCGGGAGGGGCTGTGAAGGACCTTTAGGATCGGCTTGAGGGGCCGGGAGGCGCTGTGAGGGATCCTTGGGAGCGGCCTGAGGGGCCCGGAGGGGCTGTGAGGGACCCTTAGGATCGGCCTGAGGGGCCGGGAGGGGCCTTTGGGATCAACCTAAGGGCCGTGAGGGACCCTCGGGAGCGGCCTGAGGGGCCGGGAAGGGTCTGCGGGATCGACCTGAGGGGCCGGGAGGGACCTCGGGAGCGGCCTGAGGGGCCGGGAGGGGCCCTTGGGATCAACCTGAGGGGCCGGGAGGGACCTCGGGAGCGGCCTGAGGGGCCGCGAGGGGTCTCTGGGTCCAGCCTGAGGGGGCGGCTCTTCCCGCCTCGCGCCTGAGGGGATGAGGGGGGCGGGGCCAGCGATTCCCGCCTTGCGCCTGAGGGGATGAGGGGGCGGGGCCAGCGATTCCCGCCTCGCGCCTGAGGGGATGAGGGGGCGGGGCCAGCGATTCCCGCCTCGCGCCTGAGGGGATG
>JAWWMO010000138.1:348180-392468 GCA_035047845.1 Dendrocincla fuliginosa
CGTGTCCCGGCCGGCGCCCCCTGGCGGGCGGGGGTGTCGGGCGCGGCCCAGCTCCGGGAGAGGGGATGGATCCCCCAGCACGGGCTGGCGCGGATCGATATCACCGACCCGAGCCCCCAGGGCAGCTCGGGAATGCCCCCGCAGCTCCGCCGCCTGGCGCCACACGTGGGAGCAAACTCCACAACAGCACGTGTAAAGGAAACACACTCGGCAAGAAATTACTGCATATTTACCCAGCACTCTTAGCTTCACGTGATAAATTTTAAAGAAATAACGAATACCTGCTAATTTTAAAACTTCACTAATAAAAGAGAGCAGAAAAATGGAGAAGGGGCATCTTTGTTTCCAGGAACAGCATCCCAAGGGATGGAAAACAGATCTGCTCACACTGCTTGCTAAGGAGCATCCCCAAGGCGTTTATCACACGGACCTGATGGTGCTGCTAAGCAGGAATTCCAGCGTGGAACGTCAGGATCCGCGATAGGTTTCTGCCGTGGGAGCGAAGCAGGCCGTGGTGGATGGATGGTGCTGGGGGTGCCAAGGGGCCAGCACGGCACGGTTCCCTGCCTGCAGGTGTGGAGCAGGACGCTCCCGGGATCCTGGGGGGACCCAGGCCCTGTGCTGGTGCACCCCAGCCATCCTGTCCCCCGGCAGCAGCAGGAGCTCCGAGGCTCGTGGAAACACGGCAGGGCGCTGAAACTGATGGAGCCAAGGGAGAGGAGGGGCAAGGGAGCACCGCGTGCTGTGCAGTGGGGTAGGGCAGCAATGTTACCTGCTCCACCAGCTCTGAACCCCGAATGGGAAGCGTTCAGCTCTGTCTCAGCTTTCCAGTTTAGGGCCTAAACTTCACTGTTTCTGTCACAGCATTGTGGCTTTTCAGTGCTCCCAGTTCTTTCTCCTTACACAGCCCAAGTGACTCCACACAGACCATCCAGGGGCAGAGAGCAGCACAGGGAGTGTCAGCCCCAGGACGGGCTGAGTGCAAGTGTCCCAGCATCACTGTTCCTGACATCTGGCCAAGGAGGAGATGCTCTGCCCAGCAGGGACACTAAGCAGAGGCAAGGCCTTAATGATGATGATCCAGAGTGCTGGAAAAAGTTCTTTCCTCAGAAACAAGAACCCCCAAGTCTCTAACCCCTCCAGCCCAGGTGTCCCCCAAGCCTTACCTCACCTCGCAGTCTGACCACAGGGGCTGCACTTCCACAGCTGGCATCATATCTTCTAATTATGCACTTTAAGTTTCCTTGGGCTCCACTGGGAAATACAAGGAAGAAACCTTGAATGTTATCAAGATGTCAATGATAGATGGACTAATATTTCACTTGATCAAAAATTTTGCTCTTTGACATTACAATTAAATAGTTATTCAAAATAGTTTAGGAAAATGCATTAGAACCTTCAAGCTCTGTGATTTGAACAGCCATGAGCTGTACAATCAACAGGCACAGAGGGTTCCAACTAACTTCCATTTTTATTGGAGTGAAGAGGAGGAAGAGGGAGCCCCACTGAACTGAACACCAAAACTGCTGTTCCCTCAGCTAAGAGAAGAATTTGGTCCTAAAAATTCCTGTGAGGCCATAAAGGTTCTTAGATTTTTCCATCCCCAAGCAAAATATTAGATGTTTTTCTTCTCCATCAGTGTAATTAAGCTCTCACCAGGCAAATAGGACACAAGAGCAATCTATAAAAGAACAATCCTTGGAAAGAGGGTCTGACTCATCCTCGTGCTCTCCTGCACAGCAGCTGGAGTTTAATTGGGTTATTGGGAAGTGGGCATATAAACTAGAGAGATCAGATTTCTGATCAAGAGTTCAAAATTCATGTAGAGAAAACAACAATAAATATTTCACATGAAGCATAAACCAGTGCCAAACCATTTTATGAACCAAAAAAACCCAGGGAAATTGAGCAAACATGGCTATATCCTGCTCTCCTGCCTCAGAGATCATTTCAAAGGGTGCTGCTCTTATAATCCCTCACCTCCTAACACAGGGGGTGGCTTTCACTGCTCAATGTTATTTCTCTTGGGACTGACAGATTATGACACCTAAGCAATGGAAAAAATTATTTAAGACCCAGGATGGTGATTCTGAGAAGGTTTGAGGCATTTTCCTCATTTCAAATTCTCAAGTCCAGTGCAGGGAAACAATAGACAAAGCTTACTTAAACCCTATCAAGTCTGAAAAAAATTGTTTTATCCTTTTCTCCTCTGACCAATGCATCCAAACACAGTGTAGGGTGCTCAAGATTCAGCACCATAAAGCAATCACAGCTACTAAAAATCAAGTTGTGTTTACAGTGTTATCCTGACTCTGGAGTATCTGGAGACCCTGGCTGTGCTGAGCACTGTGGGAACGTTGTAGACTCCCTGCTTCACAGAAACTTGTCAAAACAGAGAAGGCAAGGAATGCTGGAGCAGGGACTGTTTCCCAAGTAGGTCCCCTCACCCATTCCATTTTTCAAGAGGAAAATACAGAGCTCCAACCTTCCTTCTGTTCATTTGCAGCCTGTCCTACAAACTACTGGCCAGAAGTTAGAGGATGCACTGCAACTTCCACAGCCTCCTCCAAGTGGAAGAAAACAGGACCAAATCTACTCCCTGCAACACTGAATTTCCACTCTTGTGACTTCCTCGACCTCACAGAGGGAACCAGAGGAAAGGGCCAAGTTCAGGTACTACACAATCATCTGGAAAGATCTCCCAACCCAAAGGGACTAGAAGGAAAGCAAAAGGCACTGTTTACTGGCACTGTCACCAGTGGACAAGGGCCATGTGTCATCAAGGCCACAGCTATCCAGGAACAATCACATCCCCTGCTTGACAACATTTGTTTGGGCACCTCAGGTCCAAGGTAATTTGAACACCTCTCCCAAAACATTAGGGAACAGAGCCCCAGGAAACAATGCTTGAAAAATCAGCATTATCAGCAAACAACAGTGCCCTGCAGTTGGGACCTGAGCTGAGAGACAAAGCCTTGTCACGTGTCCCCGCAGTGCCCCCAGAGCTCAGCTGCACATGGCACGGGTGGAGATATTTACCTCCAGTCCTTCCCAGTGCTCGGGCTCTGCCCCAGGCCCAGGTGATGCAGGGACTCCGTCTGTGGCCAGCTCACCAAGTGGAGAATATTCCAGGGAAGTGCCTATGTTCAGGCACCCGTGAGCTGGTGTGGTGTCCTGATGGCCAATATTTGCAACACCTTGCCCCAAACTAGCACCCAGGTGCCTTGTTCTGGCACACCACCCTTGCAGAGAACAGCAACTGTCCCAAAGATGGTAGTAGTGTAGATCAAAAAGACTGCACTCACTGAAAAAGAAAAATAAAAAAAAAAATAATCACCTCTTTCTTCACTCTTCCAGTTCCACTGTCAAAGAAAGATGACAAAAAACCCCCCAAACCAAACCAGAATAATTTCAACACCAAAACCCAGCTCCAAGCTAATCGGATCCCCAACATGACTTGCACCCTGCCTCACTGCAAGAATGCAGGCCTACAGCCCCAGCAGGGTGTCACAGGGAGTTCTTTAACCCCCTCCTTTGTCCAGGTGACTGGTGTTTCCTTCCCCATGGAAATCACGCCTGACTCCACAGAACCAAGTGCCCTGGACACTGTTCATTTCAGGACAACTCACTAAGAACAATTTTCCTAATTAAGTACACTTCATTCCCCCCAGAACAGCAGACCTCTCAGCACTGGAGAAATTATATCCTTTCTTTTCAGTGAGATAGTTGTGCTTTTCCAAAAATGTAAATTAATTCCTGCAGAGAAGAAGAGAGAGGTCTGGCCAAAAGAGCTCTACTTGGCATGATCAGCTCTCCTTGCTGTCTCACAGTCGTTCCTGCACAAAATCTGATGTGGCAGCTTGTTTGAAACTTGTTTATTGGGAAGAGGTCATAAGCTGAGCACTGTTCAGAAGAGGTCAGGCATCTGATTAAAGGGTGAATAAACTGAAATGCTTCACATGCATCTCTGAGACAGAAGCTTGATGAGGAGAGAGAGCTTGTCTTAGAAAAATGTTGCCAAGTACCTCACACCAAAGGCAGCAGCAGAGTGCAGGACTGGTTAGAGCAGGGGAAGATTAAATAATTCTGCTGTTGGCATTAACAAATACTCAGTATTGTTCTGCTATACTTCAGGACAGGCTCGTGCTGGAAGAAAGCCCCTCTCTGAGAGGGAGATAATATGAAATCATGCCAGCCCTGAACAACTGATAGTCAAAACAAATGGGAGAAAAAAAGAACATCTTGAAATGATCTGCAAAACAAGGGAGAAACAAACAAAAAAAAGAATGATCTGATTATCCCAGGTCTTATACCACCACAGTGGGAAAGAAGGGAGCTGAATTCCCATGTCTGGAGCCCCAGGCCAGTGACTGTTCCCCCAAGGTTTTCCTCGTCTGTTGTGGTTTTTGCAGTGTGTGGAGAAATGAAACCCAGGGTCTTTGCCACGTTCTACATTGTCACTGTTGCCCTTACACATTCCTGACACCTCCATGTGATCATTAGAGCTTTGCTATCCCAGGCCTGGGAGGCTGCAGCCTCCAGACTGGTGACATGACCAGGCTGCTCTCACCACTGCTGAACTGGGGCTGTAATGCACCAGAGGCACCAGGCAAACAGCCAAGTGCTTCCTCTGCTCATTCTGCCCTTCTCCTTCCAACTTCACTGGGACACCATTCCAGGGAGCAGCCTGAGAGGAGAAATGCACTCTTCCCTGCACTGCAGTGCCACGCAGGCTTCCTCTTGCCAGCCCCACACAGCCTCCTGCTCAGGCCCTGCAGTGTCCCACTGGGCTGACTCAGTTAGCTGCACCTGGGATGGAACACTGAAATCATTTGAGAACCACCTGTAAATGCTGAAGCAACTGCAAGTTAGAAAAAAACTAATTTCCAGATTTTCCAAGAAAAAGAAAATGTTTAGGAAACAGAGTGGGGGGAGACAAAGTACAACACGATAACTACAGTTTGTGTGAGGGGCAGAAGACTGCACTAAAAAAGGGAAAATCGGATTAATATTTCAAACATGATTTCCTGATAAACAGCTGCACAGAGAAGAGGCAGCCCAACTGATCAAGGGCAAGTGCTTGGCCCTGGCTGCATCTGCCCCCTGGAGTTCTGCTGCACAGCACAGGATGCCCAGCTCTCCAGGTCTCCTGGTGCAGTCCCGTCCCAAGAGCTGAGCTCAGCACTGTGCTCCGTGTGACAACTGAGGATTCCTGAATCAGCACCAACTTCCAGGAGCTCTGACTCTCCATTCCTCAAGCCTCTCTCGTGCTTTACAGTGTTACGTCCCTCTAACCTGGAGAGCACCAAATAAATCTCTCCAGTCATTAATTTCAGGCAGCTCTTGCTAAGAGTTCCCTGGAGCACAGGGTGCTCATTTCCTCAGAGAGTACACCAGCCTCAGCTGGGCCATAACTCAACCACTCCTCTGGTGAGAGCCCAGAGCTGACAGCAGGGACTTCCTGCAGGGGTGACTGGAGTGAGCCCCCAAAGCTGTGCTCTGGTCTGGCCAGTTGCACACAGGAGCTGGCAGATAGCATTTATGCCATCTGAAGTGCAGTTGCTCTGCGTTACCAGCTGGGCTTCCAGCATGCACAGCACTGGAAATACAGGGAATTTTAATTTAGCAGATACTTAAAACTCCTCAGGTGAAGCGTTTGTGACTAAGAAACCACAAAGTCATGAGAAGTCCAAGTAAGGTAAGAATGCAGCTTCTGACACATATGTTTGGCCTGCATCCTTCAATGCAGTGATTCTGAAAGAAACCCAAACCAAACAGCACCCCACGTAGCTCCTCACCTCTTACAATGCTAAACTTAGCCCTGGAGAGGCAGAGCTGCAGCCCAAGGTGCACCCCAGACATCTCCCCTTGAGCCACAGTCCAGCCTGAGCAAGTTTTTTGCAGAGTAACAGGTTAGTGTTGGCTGTAGAAACCACAAAGGTCCCAAAGCAGAATCATCTTTGGAAAAGAACCAACCAAAAAAGTGTCCTACTCTAAAAGAATGGAAAGCACTGGTGAAGTGAGGAGGATGCAGGAGGACTGCACTCCTCCTGGCCTTTCCCTTCTGCTCTTTAGCTCCACTTGCAGTGCTTCCTCCTCCCATCCCTGTCAGGACACAGCTCCCTCACACACTCCCTCTGCCTTTTCACTGCAGACTCCAGCAAGATGTCAGAGGGAAGGAAAAGTGACAAGCTCCTAAGGAAGGGAACGCCTCATTCTGCCTGAGTGTGGCATTAACCCCGAGCCCCGCCGCTCCATTTGTCAGCCCCCCTGACCCGGCGCTCTGCTCGGCCGTGAGCAATGTGCACATTGGCCGGAGCCTCGGCCTCGCCCGCTCATGCAGATAATAACGGCACTTGGAGGCACTTGCCCATAGCTCCAAGCTTCATTAAACACGGGGGATGTCACCAAAAGTCCCTTTAACTGGCTTCTCGTTTCTCTGGAAGGGAAAAATTGACAGTGCTGAGGAATGGGATTTGGGATATGAATAACCCCTGCCTTGGGAGCTGCAGTGAACGCCTGCAGCTGCCTGTGCCCGTGTGCAGGAGCCTCCTCGCCGGCTCAGGTGGGAGGAGAGGCAGCTGTGCCCGGTGGGGAGCCCGCACAGAAACACCCCAGGCCAGAACAGCTTCAAGAGGAATGGTTCTGCCTGCACGGAGCAGGCTCTGGGCACAGAGCCCTGTCAGTCACCCCTGCTGCTGGCTGGCACACCTGTCCCAGAGGTTGGTTTTCTGGGTGCGTTGCTGTGTCTGTTCCCAAGCCGTGCTGCACACTGCCCTGCACCCCAGCTGGCTCTTGCCACCAGCAGCCACCCCCTAGAGCCCTGTTCTGACCACAGACACCTCTCCTGCAGGCCCTTCCTCCCCTCCATCTGCACTTCCCACCCACCTGACACGTCTTCAGCCATTTCCCGGTGCCACAGGTAGGAAGGCTGAGGTGCTGGTTTGCTGAGCTCCTGCTGTGGGCTGTCAGGGTCCCTGCAGGAAAACCTCTGCATCAGGATTCAGCATGGGGCCCTTGTCACCAGAATAGCTCGGTGTGAGCTCTGAGAAGATTCAGAAACTTGATGAAGCAGCTGGAGGTTTTGAGTCACTGTGTTTTAAAGTGGGAGTGGGAACACACACACGCACAAAAATGTTACTATAAAAAGGGGGAAATAAACCTGGACAGGTACACAGCACTGCAGCTGGCTATAGGGCAAAACCTTTTTGCTTACTCTGCCCATTCTGATGTCCAAAGCCAGAAGATGCAACCAAAGGCAGGTTAAGTGACCCAGGGGAACTGCAGGGACTGAATTTCAGCCCAGGGCTTTCCCCATAGTCAGCCTGTGGATGAAGGAGAATATTTGAGCAGACTAAAGGTGTCTGTTGGGTCTGGCCCCACCAAGGAGAGCAATAACTGAAGGTAACACATAATCTGAAATGCATGAGTAGAACACTGCACAGCTAAAGGGCCATCCCAGCCTTTTGCAGGCCAGCACAGGCCTCTCTCCAGCCCCGCCTGGGCCCTCTGCTATTAAAGAACAAAACTCTCTCCCCCTTTCATTTCAAATGGAAGTAAATAAGGGAGTGAGCCCCCAGCCTGCAAGACTTTGCCTCCATCTGAAGAAGGTGGTCCTTAAGGTCCCTTTTTTAATGCAGGCAAACCCCCGGCCTGTGAGCCCAGGAAGCACCAGACATTTGCTGTGGAGCCCTGAGGTAGAAGCTTGTCTTGCACTGACCCACTGCTGTCCAGCAGGCTCTTGGTCAGAGCACAGGTTACACCAACAGAACAGAAACTGGCTGGAAACAGAAAGATGTGCCAAGAGAAGGTCCTGTGTCATTGCAGCACACACAGCCCCAGGCAGCCTTTGGGGAGCTCAGTGTCTGACCTGAGACCTGAGTTAAGTAAAGTTATTACTCAGAAAATACATTAACAGAATTATGCAAGGCTAGGAGAGAACTGAGCTCCCTGCTCCTGGGATCCAGCCCAGGTTTGCTCCTAGGTCTTTGCAGATTTCTAGGGTCAGATTTCCATCAATCCAGATGTTTAGGGACATTTGGATTTTAGTTTTCAACCAAACTCCAGCCTCACCCTAAAAGAAATACCACCTGTGCTCTAGGATCGAGATCATTGACTTCACACAGAGAAAAACTTCAAACACTTGAAAATACTTAGAGCTCCACCTTTCTCAAAGCTGTTTTCTTCCTCATTGCAGTTAAACATGCCATAGGAAAAGCGCTGTTTTTACAGATGAACAGCCTATGCTGTTTTCCACCTACCCTTAAAATGAAATAAAAGTCTGATGAAGCATGAAGGGAAAAAAAACAAGACAGAAAAACCTAGGTATTTTCCCATAAGAAATGAAACCCAAAACCTACAGTAAACCAAACCCAGTCCTTTGCATTTCCAAATCATGACAGGCATTTCCCTGGCAGTTGCTCACAGAGGTCTGAGCCCCAGTAACTGTACAGGACTTCTGCTCATCCTATGCCTGACAAGCAGATTCCTACAGAGCTCTCTCTGCACACATCATCCCTGCGCTCCCTTGGAGGGTCTGAGCCAGGAATGCTTTTCAGCAGAGCCTTAGGGCAAGTCCTGCACGCTTTGCCTCCCCCATAAAAGTCTGGAGTAGATCCTCGGTGCACTGGAGCCAAGCGTTGTGCCTGTCCTAACAAGGCACATTCCATGATGCAGCCAGGCTCCCGCTGATTTCCATGGACCTCAGAGCAGGCTCACGCACTGTCACCTCTGCTGGGAGGAGTTACAGACCCAGGGCAAACAGGAGCCTCTCCCTTGGGGACAGCCCTGAGCCCAGGCAGAGTTTCCCTTGCCTCTGGAGCACAGCCTGCAGAATAAGCCACTGTCCTTAAAACAAACACTCCAACGCTGTGCCTCTCATTAGCCCCAGACTTTTGTCCCCTTATTCATGAGAAGGAGCACGCTGGCCATGGAGCCGTCGTTGCAGTGCTCTCCCTGAATAGGGCCTTGTTTGTGTGGGAGCAGTGGCTCTGCTGGGCTGAACTCCCCAAACTGCAGCAATTATTCTGGCTGGAACAAGCCCAGAGAGCATCGGGATCAGGCCACAAAGACTGCGATAAAGGCAACAAGCACATTATAAAGCCCCATGACAAGTGATCCTTACAAAAGGCTGTCCCTACAGAGTGATGTATGGCAAGAGTTTTCAGCATGGTGCTCCCTGCTTTATCCAGACCCAGTCAGCCCTGAAGCTCAGATGATTTCTGTGATTTGCTGTCGTTTTCTCCATCCCTCCAGTACTGCCCACGGGACAAGAGGCAGGCTGACAGAGGCCAGCGGCCTCAGCAGGGACACTTTTATCCCAAACCTGCCCCTCCTATCCCACTGTAAAGAAAGGGAAGATCTGAAAGGAGGAACGAGGGGGAGGAAAGGAATGCTGGACACAAAAGAAGGGGGCCAATAAAGATGACATTCTTGTGCTGTTTAAGGAAAGGCAGCCTGAATATGCAATGGGAGTGCAGGCTGAACCCCAACACCTGCTGGATGTAATGGACTCTGAAGTGTTGTTTCAGAATTAATCAAGTCATTTAAAATCATAGCTGTAGTCTCCATTCACCACTCCTGTGCATAAACGCGCTGATCCCGATACTCATCCATGTCGGGTGACTTGAGCAATATATCACCATAATTGCCATTTTAGGGCTGCAAATTGGAGCTAAAATAACCAGATGCAAAAGAGATGGCCATATCATACTCTCAAGATGGATCTACAAAGTTCAAGGAGAGTTCAAGCATGGAAGAGGCAATAGAGAGGGGTCAAGTGTAAGGAGATTGTTCATGTTCAAGAGAAATTAACTTTACAAATATATTGTTTCTGAGGTGGTAATTGTACCATCTTACAGCTATTCATACCTCATTGAATCTTTGCATTCTTCTCAGCCATTAGAGCGATTGTTCCTCATTGAAATAAATTTGATTTTGACAAAATATTCTGTTTTTAAACTGCAACTAATTTCCCCAAGATTTTCTGCTTTGAAATAATTCTCTCTGAAATCACACAGCCCAGAACCAGCTACGAGATCTTGGGGCTCAGGGACCACGGACAAGGCAAAAGCACTGAGGCTGCCAATTCATTTATTGTCAGGAAGGTTAACAACACTCAGAGCTTGAGACCTCCCCAAAAAGAGCCATTCCAGTGCTGCTCTCACCCAAAATAACTCAGTGTGACTGTGGGCCTGGTCTGGAAGCTTCAAAGTGTTCCAGCATTTCAGCTGCTGTGGGTTTTCAGGTTGCCAACAGAGAAATGCCTTTTAGCAGTCCGGGATGGCATTGCCCACCTAACACAACAAACCAGAGTTCACACAAAGAGACGTGTCTGTTGTCCTTTGGAGCAACAGAGAGACAGACTCGGAGCACCGAGGGAGGGACTGTAACAGCAGGAACCAACTGTCCCTCCATGTTTGACCGAGGCTTAGAGCAAAGAGGTGGCCCACAGTAAAACAAGCACAGGCCCTCAGAAAACAGCACTCCTACACACCTCTGCAGCCCCGTGAAATCCAAACAAAAGGCATTTTAATAAGCTCTGGGGCAGGTGCCCATGGAAGTTTTGAGCCACTCATCAGCCCCAGTTTAAGAAATTCCTTTATCTGCTACTCTTAGAGTCAGGTGAGCCCATTAATTGTGTGTCTTTCCAGCTTCAAATTGCACCTTTCAAAGTCTGATTTCAGGTTATTGCTGAACCACACCCAGACCTACAGATTACTGTCAGCATCTAATAAGTCACCTGCACAGCCAGAGAAAACACACTTCCCATTGTTCCTGTAAGGCTGGGTAAGTGTCCTGTGATCCCAGCGTGCTGCTGCTACCCCTCGAGCAGACAAAGGGGCAGCTCCCAGCCCTGTAAATCAGCCCAGCACCATTGTGCTGGGAGAGCCATGCTAATTCATCCCGCCAGGAGCCGGTGACCTGAGCCCTCCCAACAATGGCACTACAGAGAGCTAATGTGCTATGGGTTACTCGCTAATTCCTGCAGCATAATTGGCCAGCATGGAAACGGCAGGAAAGATTGAAGTTCATAACTAATTGCAACCATCACCCAGACAGCATTTTTTATGATTAACTGCATGTAGGAGGCCCGATTCTGATTTCACTCACATCTCTTTCCAGGCAGTTGTTTGACAGGTAGCTGGTGACGTTTCCCATGTGCCCAGCTTCTGGAAGAGGCCCACCCTCATGACTACAGCTATGTTTTCAGCACATCAGGTTCTGCATCACACTGACAACATCAGCAAAGCAAGGTCTTCAGGGCTGGAACTCTCGGCTGAATGAAAAAACAATGGCGTTGTGCTTGTTCTTTGCTTCCCTGTCAGCAGAACTCTGCCAGTCCACCCCTGATGCTCCAGGCAGCCTGGTGACCTGTCTGCCTCTCGACTCCCATATTTACCTGGCTGTTGGGTCAGGTGGGGCTTCTGCAGCCTCATCTGACAGGCTCACCACTGGCATTACCAGTGTTTCAAATCCTCACGTGCTGCTTCCCATGGAACAGGAACAGAGTGGGCAGATGCCCTCAAAAAGCTCACACGGCATTTACAGTTCAAAACACATGGCTTACCTTTCCCATTTTCTTCCCAAGGTCTGGCCCTTGACTCTCTGCAGGAGCTTTTGGCAGCTGGGCTCTCCTGGGAGTGCTGCCTTCAGCTACAGGTGCTCAGTGTAGAAACCCAGCTGGAGGGAAGGTGGCTCAGGGCAGTGTTACTCGAGTAACTTTGGAGCTTCCTAAACAGAGAGCAAAATCAGTGTGAATTCCATTGGCACTGCCCTGAACGTGGACTCATACACAAACATACAATTGTGTGTGTGTGCATATACATAAAATGTATGAAAACCAAGTCTCCCAAAAGTGCCCTTGTTGGACACACCCATTATGTTTGACGCAGCCAGGTCAAAGCCCGGAGTCCCTTGCAAAGAATGAACAGTTCCTTATCTTTATTTTCCTGAGAGCCCTTGTCTAAAAACCATCATCTGCAAACTGTAATTTTTCTCCACCTTTCATAAATATCAGCAATAGTGCAGCCCTCTCTCCCCCTCTCTTTTTCTTATTCAGGATATCAGGCAGATAAGAGTTATCAGTAAAGGTCATCCTCAATTTCTGTACAGAAATGATCTGTCTCCGGTATGTAATAAACATTTATCCATGCCTTTATTAGCTATATTGGATCTGACAGTTCTGTTAAACCATTTTCTTTCATTTTGCTAGGTCATGACGGTTAATGCTGCTAAAAAATCTCATCACTGCTTTTGATCACTGTATTGTCTTCCCAGCATTAGCAGGATTTTGTAAAGGTAAGCACTGGCTGGAATGACCTATTAAAGTTACAGCCCGTTGAGCTCCTGGCTTTTTCCTCCCCACAATAAAAAGCAAAGGAGTGCAAAGCATAAATTCTACTCTCGGGGTTATATTTAGTTGGGCAGCTGACATTTAGGAGAGCAGCCACTTCAAGCCTGCTTTGCACTGGTTTCGCTCCATCTTTCTCACATCCTTGAGTTTCTGAGATGGTGCTGGAAGCCACAGCACAGCAAATGAGCACAATTAGTGGGACCAGGAGGTGGTGATGTCCTAGTTAACCCCCACCACACCAGCGGCGCGTTAGGGCAGCTGCTCAGAAAGCACTGGCTCAGGGTAAAGCCACAGGGAGTATCAGAGAGCATGAATATCCTGCTGAGCCTTCCCAGAATCGGGATCTGCAAAGGCAGCGATGGAAATGCAACTGCCTCCCCTGCACCTGGGCAAGGCTCATGGCCAATACAACTCTGCCAGCCTCTGGGGGCAGCTCAGTGAGAGTTTAAGCTGCTGTTCCCTGCAGTGGGCAGCTGCTGTCCTGCCGAGCACTGCAGCCGGGAACAACAGGTTCACAAGGCAGAGGTGTCCCTTGAGGTGGTCGGCAAGACAAACCTGGCCCCGGAAGGAACTCCCTCCTCAACCCCACTGAGCTGTGAAAAGCTTAAACACAGTCACAAAGCCCAAAAGAACTCTCTGCTGAGGGTAGAACGGGGCAATATGGGGATCCTGCAGCCACAGTGAGGGAACTGGAGCTACCTTAAACACCCACACCTAAAAATCCACCTGCCGCCCCCTTTTCGGGCTGTAACAAGGGGCATGAGATCAGCAGTACAAAGAGCCACATCACCTCTTCAATTTCCTCAAGCAATCCCTTATTTGGCAGCAACAGCCCATGCTTTTTTCTTCTCCCTGAGTTGTACCCAGTTATAGCTTCACCAGCTTCCAAAGGTGAACAGAACAGACTGCAGCAACTCCCAAGAACAAGCAAAATGTTATCCTGGTCTCCACGACAACAGGCATATCAAACAGACAAATCCGTCCAGTGCATCTCCCTGTGCTCTCCATCTCCCTGTGTCCTGCCAGCCCATGTTCCCCACAGTCCATGTGATATGTCCCTGCAGCAGCAGAGGTCCTGCCTTCCTCATAGAAATGAATGGCAACCCTGTACACACAGGGACTTGCCTCCCTGGTGTCAGGATCCTGATGAGCCCCAAGGAAAAGCAGGAATTCCCTGCCCTGGCTTTCTGCTTGCCAAAAATCCCACAACTTCCAACAAAGGAAGATCAAGGGTGCTAACCCTGCTGCCCCAGCTGGCTTAACCCAAGCCACGTTGCTGGTACCCACGTTCAGAGCGAGAGGCCTCCCTTGCCTGTCCCTCAGTGGCCACCCAGCATCAGCATCTCCCCGTGGTAATTCACAGCCAGGCAGCCAATGGCCCGGGCTGGGCAGCGAGGCCGCTCAGACACCATTATCCTTCCCTCCAGCCCAGGCTGGAAGTGCACACAATAGACACACAGCCCCAGAGATGCACTCTGACCCTGGTGCTACAGACCACCAGGCTGCTAAACAAGGGGCAGGACCCCTGTGGTCATGGGAACCTCCAGCATGTGGTTTGAAACTAACTCTGTGTGTGCTGGTGAGTTCGCCTAAGCTAACTCTGCCATTTTCAGGGGGATGTCTATGTGCAAGGAGTTATCCCTCTGGGCATACACACACAGACACAGGAGCAAAGGGGGAGGAAGAGGGAGAGAGAACTCCTCAGAGCAGCACCCGGGTGAGCAGCCACTGCCTGGGATTTCTCATGTATGGCTCTGTTTCCAGGTGTTCTGCTTAAACACAGCAGAGAGGTTTCTGCTGGCTGGGAATAGCTCACATGCTCCCCAGAATTCACCCTCAGCAGCCAGCTTTGCCAGGCCCAGCTCGCTCACTACAGCTCCTCTTCTACACATCCCAACAGGACTCAGAGGGGGTGTGGAACAACTGGGTTTGAAGGGCCAATTCCAGGAAACTAGAAGCCATGATGTCTCACTCCTCTGTGAGCCAGCAGATCTGTGGTAAGAAGCAAAAACACCCGCTAAAATCACCTAATGGGCCGATTTGCCAAGTTATTTGTCTATGATGAGACATGTAACATATCCTGCTATATGCTGATGGATTTTAGTAGCAGAAAACATACACAATCTTAAATAATAAAATCCATATCCACAAAATGCAGCTGGAAGTTAATTACAGTATGTGGCACTTTGAATCCACCGAGTCGATGGCACTGAGCTGATTTTTCTTGCCTTAGTTTCTGCTAAGCAGGTTGGCAAAGAAGGAAAACAGTTCATCTAACAAGTTTAACACAACCCTGAAATAAATCACATCCAAAAGCCAGAAGCCTGCGTCCGTTTAGTAGTTAAATCATTTGTTCCTAGAACAAAAAACCAAAACCATAACCCCCAATCCTGCCCTGAAGTCATTACCAGCATGATCCTCTATTTGAAGTCTTGCAAAACGCTCAAGGAATGGCCCTTGTGATTTGGCCAAAGCAAAACAGGCACTCGGCAGCTCTGCACGGGCCAGAGGAAATGGAGATCCCAGTATGAGAATATTAAATTATTATGGCTTTTGCATCAGGGGGCACAACTGCAAGTGGCCCCCCTCCTCTGCTGGCCAGGCTGTGCCACTCCCTGCCGTGAGCTCTCGTTGTCATAGCCAATATTGACACGCTTTGATAATAATAACGTTGTCAAGAAAATAGCAGGGAAGTTTCAGTAGGAACTCCATATTCAAGAGCCAGCTGTGCACAGCCCCAGTCACTTTTTCTAAGGAGATGCCTTCAAAAAGCAGAATTCAGCCTTGCTCGTGAGAAAAAAAGAAATGACTCCATTACCCAAAGGTAGAGGAAGAAAGAAAAGAAGGTTATTGGACAAGAGAGGGACGAAGACCATTTCCTGGAGGTGTTTATACATGAGTTTAAATTTATTTTTGTTCCCAAAGGCATTTTGGTCAGTGCAAGCAAATAACACGGCAAACAGAAGAGCAGGCCTTAAATCAGAGAATAATTACCTTTGTGAGCTTTATTGATTGCACTGATCGAGCTGAAAGAGCTGGGGGGCTTTTCTCCCTCATCCTCCTTGCATGACATAACCATTCAACAGCTCAAATGAGGTGGGACATAATGTGATTTTTGGCAACAATGGTACCATTGTTGAAGTCCAAAAAATCTGTATTTCTTAGGGTTTTGGCAAACTTGTTCCTTTGTCCACCCAAAATAATGGCTTAAAAAAAAGAGAAAGGAGAAAGCACAAAGTCTGCTCCCTCTCCCCTTTGCCCTTCCTCCCTATGGCAGACTGTCATCCCGAGTCATCCAGGCTGAGGAGCTTCAAGCTCTCAAGAAAAATCCCTGCTGGGGTGCTTGGGAAGCCCACCCTGTGCTGCACTGAGGGCAGCCCAGCACCCACAGCAGCCCAGCCCTGTGCTGTGGTTCCACCTGCCTCTCCTGTGCTGTTGGATCACTTTGGCCTCCTTTCACACCTTAAGGAGTTTTCTTTGGAAATTCATCTCATTCAAGTATTTTCTCCAGTGCCTTATGCTCCTCTCCAAATCAGCTGAGACAGAGAAATTACATATTTGCTTTGGGGTTCAGCAACTTTCTGTGAACAGACTGCACTGAGCAGTGCTGGTCTGTTGTAACTTCAGCCCCAAAAGGCCCTTTTCACCAACAGGGAGAAAAAGGGGATCAGAATTAAAACCACCTCGAGCTAAGTCAACCCTCCCTCTCTCCTGCTGACTTCCTGCAGTTCCATCAGGTCTGTATGTAGTCCTTTAGCATAACTGAACTCACAGACTGCGAGTCAGAGAGCCCAAAAAGCAGGGGAGGAACGTCACAATGTTTTAGATGATTCGTCCTGAGGAGGGTTTACATGTTTCTGGCTCTTGCAGGAGTCAGAAGCAGGCAGTGCAGGCACAGAAACCTACCTGTGCTTCCCATGAAAATGGGGACACGCCTTTTCACTGTCTGGTGCCTGCACAGTTATTTGTACAGCAAGAGTGACATGAGCATAAACCACCCAGAGGTGAAGTGCCTTCCCTGACTCACGTTTGCGGTGCATTGTTGCCTGAGCAGGAACCAGCACAGAAGATGCAGCACAGAACAAACCCACAGGATTGCCTGGGTCAGCTGGAGCCTCAGGAAAGACATCTCTTGAAGGTAGGAGGTTACTGAGGGGGTGGCAACCTCTAAAAGAAACCAGCAAGGAGCAGAGATGTTACTTGACTGGATACTGCCAAGATAAACACATACTAAAGTAAGAATGGCAAGTCCTACCCTCACGTCTGGCAGAGCTCCTTCTTCAGAGGGGTTTGAAAAGCAGGTCACAGTGCTAATAATCCATCAGTTCCTCCCACGGACCAACATGAACACGGTGTCCCACCACCATCTCCCTGTCAGAAGACAACAAAAAGAGAACAAAACACATTTTAAATGCTTTTTAAGGACACCCTGCTAGAATAGTAGACACAGGCATTCATTATGCAAACACAATTGCCTGTGTTTCAGCAGCACAGCCTCACTCCCCCAAAAAGCCCAGGCAAGGGGTTACCTGCACACTCATCTCTTTCTGCCTGTGGCACTTCCACACCTCGGCCAGGCAGTCTCCCGTCGGAGGCCAAGGGACAGGCTGCCTCAATGCCAGTACTAGGGGCAGCATTCCAGCTGAAGTCAAGAGGGTGGAAACTGCCTGAACTCCCTGACAACTTCATTTCCTCCCTCTCCCACCAGGCCCTGCTCCCGTGTTTCAGCTCTGAATTCCTGCTGTGCCACTCACTTGTCCTTCAGGGCTAACAAGTGGACATTGCTGTGCCTTTCAGAAGGAAATGTGTCTGCAGAGCAGGAGGAAGAAACCCAAGGGGTAGAAACCGAGGAATAAACCCCAATTGTTTAGTCCAAAACACAGCACACATACATAAGTACAGAATAGAGGATTTGAGGGGTTTCCTGGCTTTTTCCAGCTTGGACAAGCAAGGGAACAGGCATTTTGCTGTGAGTTGCTCAGTGTGGAAGGGCAATGTCAGGACTCCTGCCACAGCCCAACCCTATCCCCAAGGTAGCTGCTCTCTCCTTTGAGAGGGGCACTGTGGGACAGGCAGGAGAGGGGGAAGGGGGAGGCTTTTCTTTACACTTGTGCTGTGCTGAATGTGGACCATCTGTGCCCCCAGCTGGAGTGCTGGAGATGGTCTGGCACTTGAACCACACCATATTTACAGATCTAAACACAAATGGCTACTGCCTGATTGTTTCATGATTCATTAGTCAGACAAGCTCTCCTCTCCCGCCAGCACAGCTGTTACAGAGTAAACCTTTGTCACTTAATAGGCCTGATTATTACTTTCCATCAAAGGTATTGATCTGTGTCATCTCTACTTAAGGGAAAAGGGGTGAAGGGAAAAGGGGGCCAAAATGTGTCAGGAAAACAAGAAAGGGAGGGTGGGGAAAATTCCTAAAGAATGCCATTCGTGTGGGGCGCGGGGGCAGCGGTCAATGTGTTTCATCTCTCCTGGCTGTCCTGTATTCATGTATTCATTTGCCACGGGGCCGAGGTTGCTGGTGGAGATGGAGCCTCACATGACGTGCCGCTCCTTGCGCCGCACCAGACTGCTGCAGTCACACAATATGGCCATGCATATAATTGCCCGGCCGAAGACACAATGTGAATTAACAAACAGTGCTTAAAGAAGAAAAAGAAAGATCAATCGAGACACGCAGCAGAAGGTAAAAATACAGGTTCATCTCCAAATGGCAGGCGAAGGGCTGGAGAGATTGATGGCGAGACTTCAGCGAGCAGCCCCAGGGTTGAGCCCTCGCCCACCAGTTTACACCAGTGGAGGAGCTGGCCCTTTTTGTTCAGCACAGGAGCTCGGGTGGGACGTGGCCTGTTACATCATTGCCATGCAGAGTGTTTCACCACAGCCCGAGCCTGCCAAGCTGCCATCGCAGCAGTCCAGGGGTACTGCGGATTCACTCGCTCCGCTGGCAGGAGCAGCTTTGCACCAGCCAGGCTGGGAGTTTCATGGCCTCTCTGCCTCCCTGCACTGCCACCAGCAGCTACTGCTTCCCTGCTGCAGTTGGGGTACTACCTGGCACGCACAATGCCAGCTCCCAGGTGGGCAGCTCAGAGCCAGAGATGTGGCACCGGGGAGCAAGCGAGCTCTTCAGCAAAGGGTCTCTCTGTTTTCATCTTCCTTGCATTTAAAGGATCATTTTCCCTGAAGCAAATTTCCAAAGCTGTTGTCCAGACCCTTTTCTGACTAAAGAGCAGTCAAAGTCTGGGAACTACAGGACAGAAAAGGAGCCCCAGCAGAGACTGCTTGGCCTGTGCCCACAGCAGCACAACAGTGCCACGACTCCGGATACTGGGATGGCAGAGGAATAAAAGCAGCAAATGTGCCCTCAGAGCCAAACACAACATACAAAGCCAGTGTGCATGTTCTCAGTGCTGCACCCACTTCTCCCTGTCAATCCAGGAACAGTTTAAGGAGCGACCACAAAATTAGTGCTGCTCAGCTACTCTAGAACATGTGCTTTCTGAGTGAAATCCACTCCCCTTGTTCCACATCTTGATAGCTCGAGGACAGGGCAAGGAATCATCTTGTAAGAGCTTTTGGACCAGAGAACTCCAGAACCCAAACTCACTAACAGACCAAACACACACGGCTAAACTCACACCCCTCAGGAAACCTGCCCCTCCACCCAGATGCCACTCCCACCTGCTCACTCCCACATCCCGAGGCACACTCATTTCAGCCACATGGGAAGCAAACTCAGAAGGCTGCACAGGTGACGCTGAGCAAGAGCTGTGGCACACAGTCCCTAGAAAGTGCCAGTGCCAGGCAATCAGTCCTGTGGCTGTGGTGCAAGGGAGCTGTCAGACCCCACAGACACCCTTGCTCTCGCCTCCTCCTGCCCTACAGCAAGTACCAGCAGGGTAGTACCAGCATGGGGAGTGAGGAACTGGAGAGATGCTAGACATTTTAGCTTTACCCATTTATCTTGCCAATGTACCAAGGAAGAAAACTGCTTAGTCAGTGGTTAAAGAGGGAGCAAAACTGACAGACTGAGGTGATACCCTAGAGCTCAAGTTAGGAGCAAACACCATCCCATTTAAGAGCTGTCCTGGCAGGGCAAAAGGTGTCGCTTTGTCACAAAGGCATTCACAGGGAGGCTGAGCAGTGAGGAACAGGCTGTTGGGAACAATCCTGCAGGTCCTCACCGCTGTCAATGCTTCATTTCCTTCCCTTGGAGACCATCTTTGATTCTGGTAGTTGGTGACAAGGAGCAAGGAGCCAGCAAGGGAGGGGAAGGACACAAAAAAAACCAAGGAAAACACCCCAGTCGAGTAGCTCTTGAATAAAACCTTAGTTTTCAAAAATCTCTCCTTTCTAGGGACTTGCTGAGAGCAGTTCTGTTATTGGGTTTTCTTTCTGTCCTCACCCAATGCAAATCAGGAGCAATTGCACATGAGCCCCACATCACACCTGCTGTCAGTGTAGCCCAGGAAGACCCCAGAGACACATCAGCATTATCAGCAACACCTCCTCAGCTTCACAGCAAATTTCAGACAGAAACTTCTTCCTGGAATGCATCACGGACTATGCCCCAATACCCAGTTATGGATCCTTCTTCCTAAGTCAACAGGCACTACTGGCTGGGGTGGATCTCCCACCTCCTTCCAACACTGATTTCCTCCCTTCCCTGATGTTGAAACAAACCCCCAGACAGCTTTGGCAGGCACTGGAGGCCTAAGGTCTGATGGCATGACCCACCTCCATGCCACAAGCATGGCTCTGACTTCCCTGCAAGAGGCCCCAGCAGCACCTGGCCGAGCCCATCCCCAGACTTTCCACATAAATATCCATGTTGCAGCTGGTGCAAGCACACCAGGGCTGTGTCAGGTTCCCTCCCCGAGCCTGGTAAAGTACTGCCCCTCACAACTGAATTGTGTCATCAGCCCAGGACACCGTCCCTGGGAGGGGAGGGGGAAAGGGAAGAAGAAAAAGGGAAAGCTTCAGGTCAAACGATTGATTACGGCTCTGAGTTACAAGGGGCTATTGATTTTTCATTAAACACCATGTACTGCTGTAAAGCAGAAAAAAAGTAATTCATTGATCCGAGCTGTGGGCCATGTTCACTTATTGGCTTCCTGCCACATCCCATTATTCCCAGCTCTAAATGTATACTGAAGTCAGTTCATTCTCATCACTGCCTCCTGTCACCAGAAATGTCTCTCACTAACTATTAGTTTAATCACCCCTTTCTTACAACAGTAATGAGGGATAATATCCAGCATTATGGCAGATTCATGAATATTATTCATTGTATTCCAGCCCTGCATCTCACAGTGTTCCAGTTAAGGGTCCGTGGTGTCTCCCTTGCAAAGCTCCCAGGCCCGGGATGATATAAATCACTTCTAAAAATTTGCTGCTGGCAGAAGTAAGGATCTCTTGGTTCCGGAATAATATTGTTGGAACTGCTCTCTGCAAAGTCTTTCTGGCCGCAGTCTGGCTGCAGTCAATGAGAGCTGGAAAGGGGAGGAAAAAAGAGGGAGAAAGCAGAGGAACTTGGCCAGCTCAAGCTGCTTTTTGCAATGCATTAAAATGCCATCACTTCACAAACAGGATGATCTCGCTGTTACATTGGACAGCGACTCAGGGACGGGCACACTCCTCCTGCAGCTGACACACAGGCAGCACTGCCCTGCTCTCTTGCTGAGAGTGACACTTGAAATCTAAGAATGTCTTCTCTGAAGCCCTTTGCCTTCTGTGTTTGCTAACCTGCTCTTTGGGAGCACTGCTTGCCATGTTTTCTCGCACGAAGTGGCTTTTCCAATGTGTTCCGATACACTGCTTCCCCCTGAAGCCAACCTCCTGTGCAAGCTCTTCACAGTTTGTGGCGAAGGAGAAGATGAAGCCTGCTAATTGCTGCTTCTGAGTCCAGAGCCTGCTCTTGAGAGGTCAAGTGGGGCTCGGAGGGGCCATCTGGATAGGAAAGGAACAGCAAACTCCAGACATCTACTTGCCTTTGTGCAATGGGGCTCTGCAGAGGGAGGATGAAGGGTCCCACACATGAGGCAATGGAGGCAGTACCCACTGTAAGTGAACTCCAGTGAGGAAAAGAGCCAATGGGTGGGTTATGGTGTGTGGGAATAAGGCAGAGGATGACTGCAGGGACAGCAGGGATCTGCCCAAAGGCATCGGGTGGGGCCCAGAGGGAGCTCTGATTCTCAGAGGGGGCTCCAGGGACAGATAACACTTTTCCTACCAGACACATGAACTTAAGAGCAGCTTATCTATGTCAGGTAGTTATATGGCTCCTATTATCAATCTCTGCTGTGTTTATTCTCACAACACCCTGATGAGGGAAGGAAACACAACCCTTGCAGATGGAGCAAGACCCGCCTGGATAGATTTTGAGTGTGTCAGGGAAAAAGTGTCAGGGAAGTCAAAGAGAGCAGGACCCTTACTGTCCGAGGCATTTCAGCCTCTGTACCCCACAGGATATCACTTGGGAGTCAGTGTTCAAATAGTCTGAGGATCTTGACTTAACCCAAGCTCACAGCAGGAGCCTGCAGCAGAGCAGACTTCTCTCCCATGTTCTCTGGGCAATGCTACTCCCATTCCTGCCAAGACAGACACGGCGATCACGCACAGCAGCATCCTGCACCTGCATGGAATTCCCCAGCATCACAAGAAGTTACAGACGGCCCAGAGCTGGTACTCTGGCTGCCTGAACATTCCCCATCTCCCAGAAAGCCTCATGCCTGCAGCAGTCAGGTCATTTAAAATGGACTGGATGATGCCATTAAATCTCACCCGAGGAAAGAAGCCCTTGCTGGCCAGACCTCCTATTCCTCTAATGTCCTCACCTTGTGCCAAACAAACAGCCTTGATGGCACATCATTTGCCGAGGACAGAAAACCTCTGCAGAGCTGCGGCCAGCAGCCCTTCTCAAGGCCCTGCCAGGACGAGGCACACATCCCGGGGTAATAAAGCCTTCATTTCACGCTTCAGCACACCTGAGCTGAGGCTGGGACTCAGCAATGTACCCAGCCACAGCGCCGACCCCACAACAACTCCCACCTAGCCTCGCCATGGATGCCCCCCTGCTTCATTCACATTTTTAACCTTTACCCCTGCTAATGGCAGGGTTTAAAGGAAAAGAAAAGGAAAAGAAGATTCAAAGGGAAAGGGAGGACAAAACCCCTTCAGACTCTGTACCTTCCACTTCTCTGGTAACTTTTGCACACATCAGTGTACTGTAACCAAATCTGAGCGAGCACTGACACTGTTTTAAGACAGTTCAGCTCCTGCAAGTTGGAGAGAACCAACATTTTACTACAAAAGCAATTTACAGCCCAAGTTCAGAACTGACCCCTTCTCTCATTCTCACCAAGTGCCTTCCCATCCATCCCCGCAATGGGCCTATCAGAGCCCAGAGGCTGCAGAGCCCCATGAATTATGTGTGTGCTTGTCAGAAGCATGGCCTAAACACTTACAGTGCTGTAAATATAAACTCAACAGCTGCTGTGCCTTACAGTTCAAGGTAAGGCAGAATAGCTGACGTAAATTGTGCCAGCGTGCTATCAACATAAAACAACAGGGCACGATATATTACCGTGAGCCCTGAGCACTTCACATCTGTCTTGACACCACCGTGGGCTTGGCAGCCGTCAGTCCAAAGGAGAAAATACAGCTTGCAGAGGGAATCATTCCCGCCCTCTCACAGGGCAGGCAGCACGCTCTGCTCAGGCAGCACTGAAGGATTCGGGCCACGAGGCACAGGCAAATATGCTGATCTGTTCCACAGCAAAGTACCTGTCAGGATGAGCCTCAGTGCAGCCGGGTGCCCAGGCCGGCACATAACCTCGAGCACCAATCTGAGCAGAGCTGCTTGCATTTCGATTCATGCACGTCCTTAGGCTGTGTTCATACACGAGGGCAGGCTGTGCCAGCTGCTGCCTCGCCACAGCACTTCAAACAGCCTCAATCACACCCCTGGCCTGGGCCAGCCTGGGACCCAGCCCTCTCCTCCCCACAAATCCCACCATGCCCAATACCAACTGCAGTGATGCAAAAACCTCACTCCCTGCTCCTGAGAGAAGGCTGTTTACTTATGAACAACAAAAGGCTTGGCTATATTAAGTGCTATTTTAAATCCAGCAAATACACACACTCATCAAACAGGGTGGACTGAAGGCTCACAGGAGAACAGGACACTGAAAATCAGGGATACAAGCCACGGTCTATACCTACTTACTCTCCTGATCTTATTACTCACTAGATAAGATAAAAATAAGTCACTCTTTAAACGAAGTCCTGATTTTTTGATGGGACTTTATCCTGAGAAAAGCCCTTGTTTTTTGGCTATTGCTCACTTTAAAAGCCCAAAACCTTCCCCCTGCCCTACTGCGACAAAATCCTTCTGCTCAGGTTTAACTCAAGGCACCTGCCTGATTCTGGTGACATCTGCACACTGAGTGAGAAATGTTGCTGGAAAACCAGGGTGGGAGACAAAGGTACACTCAGCGCCCCTTCCAACACACACATGGGCACAGCACTTGCTGTGACTGGGACCTGAGAAGGACTTCAGGACCCCTGGGTTAGGAGGGGCCCAACGTGACCACACGGCTCCTTCAAGGTAAGGCTTCAGGGCTTTGTGGGCCAGAGAATTCAGGTGGTACAATAACAAGTCATTCTCATAGGCCCATCACACTGGAGCCTGGCACCCAACAGGCACCTGGCTGAAACGTGGCCTGACGTCACTAGAGCTCAAGGACAAGGAGTGACTGTGGTCACAACTGCTCCATATTTGTTCTACAATGGCACCAGCCACTCTGGACACCACAGAGAGGGTTATTTTCCCAGCTGCCTTCCTCAGTCTCCAACCTGCAGACAGAGGCTTTGCCCTGGGGAACAAATGGAGCAGAAGCGGAGCAGAGCCAGGCACAGCAGGCATGTGTGACTGCTAGTGAGCACTGAATATTGCCAACCATTATAAAACACAGGAAAATAGCAAGTGAAGCTTTAGCCAGTTTAAACAATCCTACAGGGAATGCTACCAATAGAAACTAATACATATGCAAGCAAGAGCAAGCTGCCTGGGAAATGGAGCACTCGGCCTCCGGTGTCAGATAAAACCCAACACTTACACTGCCTTTGGCCCAGTATTAAGTGCATTATTTAACATACATATATCCCCAAAAGACTCTTCCTGAATATCTATACAGATCTTATCCTCTCCAGTTCAAAGTTTTAATGCAGGAGGGCCACATAATGCTTGTGGTCTGAATTAGGAGTGACTTGGTTTTGCTTGTCTGGAAACAGTCCAGATTTCTCCCTAAGTGCCTGGGAGCAGAATTTGCCCACGTGGAGACATCTCCCAGCCTGGGTGGTGATGGCAGTCACTTGAGATTTCTCAGGAGCCTCTCTTTAACCATCCTGTGTTGTACTGTTGTATTGTCCCAGACCTGCTCGTTCACCTGCTCCTGCTGGTGGTGGCAACTACACTTGTCTCTCTTTCCCAACCCTCTCCTCCTCTTCCAGCAGAGCTGTGTTGCTCCCCTGTGCGATCCTGCTGCACGTTTGTGCAAGCTCCTGTCCCAGAGCAAGGGGAAGGGTGAGGGGGGGCCCCCACACACACAATGGCAGTGCTGTGCCAGGAACAAAGATCCCACCGGGGGCCGGCAGCACAAGTGGCTGTCACCAGTCAGAGCAGCACTCCAGAGGCTGAGCACTTCCAACTGCAATTGAGACCTGCCATGGAGTTCATCATGTTTATTTAGGCATTAAAAGCAATTTCCCAAGCACATGTCTGTCACATTTAGACACAATGGGCTCGCCCCTAATTAGGAAGTATATGACCTCACTGCCTTTAATTGGGAGAAGCCAGCATCCAATCCAGTTCCCAGATGATAGAAGGCAACTGGCATTAGGAGGGAAGTTCAGTGTCAGCTGGTAGAACACGCACAATACCTGCTGTAATGGCCTCCAATTCATCACCAGCCCTTCCACCATTGTCAATGCTTTACTCATCAATTTGCTCGTGTACCAACACAAGAGATGAGGAGACAGATACTGTGTCAGAGAGAATGATCACAGCCCAGGAAAAGAGGAGGGGAAAAATAGAGGAAAAAAGCCCAGGCATGGCAATTTCTGCTTTGGCAAGGCAGCAGGGCAGGCCCGGGGCCAAAGGCAGGGCCAGCCCAAGAGGCTGTAACTCTGCTCGCTTTATTCCTGCTTATGCCAGATCTGAATTTAGCTCACCAGAGTTTGCTGCAGACAAGACAAAGAAAATATTTCAGACTGAAACATCCCAGCAAAAGCCAATAATAATGAAAAGTCCACTTGTCATAGGAGAATGCAGCAAAGAACCCCAAATTCTGCGACACATCCTGCTGAACGGGAAGTACAATTATGGCCTGGCTAAGTGAAGAGAGACACACCTCTGCCTGCACTGCACTGCTCCTGACTGTGGGACAAGCCAGAGCTACGACCCATCCCAGCACGGCTTCCCAGAGAAATACAGGTGGTGTCAGTAATCCCAAACAGTCCCCTGCCCTTCCAAGGGCTCTGTGCTCCGGCCCATGATATTCTGCCAACTGCTTTTTTCAAAAGAGGGAGAAGAGAGGGAAAAAGATGCTGTATATAAAGTACACAAAAAATTTTTATTGCTTTCCTTTTTTTAAACTGTGATAGTAACAGAACCCCCAGCCCTCCTACACTGAGAACGGGACAAGTTCAAGAGATGGGGAAAAGAACATGCAAAACAAGCATTAGACCAGAGGGAGGCTCACATTCACTCCATCACCAAGAACCTCTGTATGTCAAAACCACATTCTCTGTGTTCTGGTAGCAGGACACAAAGATTGCAGCACCTGTAAAACCAGATCCCAGGCCAGTCACCACAATTTCTTGTCTCAGCTACTCTGTTTCACCAGCATGAAAAATCCCAGCTCCACTCCCTCCACTAGGACAGCCTCTCTCTTCAGCTAGCAATCATATCACCAGGAAAGACACAGAAGTAGTGAAAATTCAGGAGAAAAATGTTCATGCCTCAAGAATTTCCAGTTTTGAAAAACAAATATATAAACAGACAAGTAGACAGAGAGAAGGACAGGTTTTCACCTTGGTTTGGGATGTAAAGCTAAGAACATTTTCTAGAAGGAGATACTTGAATCCAGTTTTTATCAAAAAGCAGATTTCCACCTTTTTCTTTTCTCTGTCAGACCTGCTCACTGCTTGCTCTTTCCTGGCTGACAGATTTTACTGGGGCAGCAGAGCATGTAAGTGAAGTGAGACAAATATTCAGGCACAAGGAAATGTGCAGGTAGAAATTAGGGACAAAACCAGCCACCTCTACCCCTTAAGCAGCCTGAATGCTGTTCTTAGCACAGTTAGTGAGTTCTAACACCAAGAAACCAGTCTGAGAGACAGCCAAAGCCTGCACTAGGGCCTTTTGCTTCCTTGCACTAGCAGTTCCCTCCTTCATGCCTACCCTACAATAACCTGCTTCTCCACGTGGTTCCCATCTGCTCTTGGCCTGGTTCAGTTTTCCTCTGGCAGCCCAGCTGATGGGCCTCATCCCGTCCTCCTGTCCCAATTTCCAGTGGGAAACCAAGAGCCCTGGCAAAGAGGGAGAGCCGGACAGGTTACTACAGCATTCCTGATCTGTACTGCGAGCACAGCTGGGGGACAGACCCCCGGCAGCCTCCAGCCACAGCTCCAGGATACAGAGCTGGGCCAACGAGGGAGGGAGAACTGCCCGCTTACTGTTTCCAGCAGCCATAAAACACAACTCCCAGTGTGTGCTCCCGACAAAGAGGGGCTGGAGGGCTGGAATTAGTGGCTGCCGAGCATATCACGTGCAGGATTGATGGGTTAAATAAGCAGCAAACACAAAGGGCAAACACGCAGGAAGAGGGAGCTGGCCAGGCACTGGGGCCCCGTGGTGTTTGGGGGCAGGCAGGGCAGCCACAGCCATGGCACACCCCTCTCCAGGAGCTGCTGTGCTCTGGCTCCGAGGTGGTGCTGGTGCTGGTGGAGAGGGCAGGGATGGCACTGGGAGGCCCGTGCAGCCCACAAACGTGTGTCCCCGGGCTGGGGGAGCCCCCAGGGTGTGGGGAGGGGTGTCAGCCACGGGGACGCACTGCCTAGCACTGCACATGGCCAAAGAGTGGAAGAGAACATCATTTCTTTAAACTCATCTTGCATTCAGCCAGCTGCATATAAATTTCCCTCTATCTCATCAAGCTCTCACTGTTTGGCCTCCTCTGACTGATATTGGCTCATCATACTTAATCTAGGGTGAAATTTCCTCGTCTGAGCTAAATTACTCGCAGCCATCAAGGGAAACGATATTTATTTTTCGTGGGGCTAATGACCTGTCCCCCGGACCCACCCACTGATGGTTATTTACTAGGGCCCAGATGCTTGGGCTCAAAATGAGTGCTAATGTCAGCGGGGGCCATTCCTCATCCAGGGCTCTGATTGAATTGGAGCGATCCCATTGACATTGACTCGGTGACTTTTAAGGCCATTACCCTCAGCAAGAGATGAACCTCTCATCATTGCTCCGACGCTGACAGCTGATTAGCGACAAATTACAAGCGGGAAGAACCTCAGACTTTGTTGGGTGAGGGAGGGGCAGGAGGAGGAAGAGGAGGAGGGATTTGGAGGAGGTGTGGGGAATGCACGGAGTCGGGAAGGAGGAGTGAGGAGCAAAGGAAGAGGAAAGAGTGGGAGGGGACAGCGACACCCAGAAGCCGCTGCAGCCTGTTGGCACTGGTGCTGCTCTACAGGGTTTCACTGGATGTAGAACAGAGCCCACAGCCAAAGGCTGGGGCGAGACAAAGGCACATACTGACCACGGGCAGCTGGAATAGGAGCAGAAGCAGGAGGAAGAACAGAAGTGAAGAATGCACAGCAGGGCCAAACAGCTGGGTGGTCACAGTGCCACTCTGGGGGGCGAGCAGGCAGCTTGGTGACCATGTACAGAAATCACAGGGCTCGTGAAGACAGAAAAATCTCCAGAAGAGCAAAGGCAAGAGTTTTCTCACAGCCCTGACACGCATTTCACTCCCGGCATGCCCAGCGTTCTTGGTGAACAGACAGTAACATCAACACAACCAAGCGCACTGTCTCTGTGACCTGTTTTGGCAAGCACACTGACACCAGAGCTTCTCTTTTCACCACTCTTATATCACCTGGAGATGCAGTTCTAATGACTCCGGCCCACACTTACAGTTTTGTTCCTAGCCACAGAAATGCAGCCACCTCTGAAGTCAAACACGGGAGCAGCCAGGAACCCACACCAGCCTCCTGTGCCTGCTCCTTCAAAAGAGCCAAGAGCAGGTGTCAGTTTAAAGCTGCCAGAGAAAGATTTCCTGCCTTAAAGAAAATGCTACCCGCTGTGGATACAGATCTTCTCATCCAGCTGATTCGCAAGGCAGACTATGCTCCCCTAAATAAAGGGGAATATTTTTAGTGACACCATTAATACAGATGGAGCCATCCTGAAAGGCATTACAAGGAGGCTCGCTGCCCTGCAGTCCTGCAGGCTCGGCGACTCTTCACAGCTCACAAAACACCAGGCCCATTTCAGAGAACAAGTGGCATGAAATACAAACGAAGAAAATGCTTGCGAGGCTGAACAGCCACGGTCACAACTGCCCTCTCCGAAATAAAACCTGGCTCTGGGCTCTTGGCAAACAAATGCAGTATGTCTAAGTGCAGCCTGTCCTTTCTGAGACCTGGACCCCAAATGGACCTTCAGCAGCAGTCACCGGTGTTGGAATCTCAGCCTTCAGCTGAAGGAAAGCTGCTCTGAGGGACCCCAAGGCTGCAGCCAAAGCTCCCCTCGCTGCTGCTTTCCAGCTGCATCTGGCACCTGCCTGCCACTGCTGCTGAGGAAAAGCAGCCAAAGCAGCTGCACTGCTCTCCCCTCTCCCCTCCACACAGTTCTTTTCACTCATCTCAGGACCTCACTAGGAAAGGTGGCACAGGCTGACTCCTGTCCCACACACCCAACACTCCATGGCTCCCACACAGCATCCTCTGAGGGAACACAGAGTGGCTTCTTGGACATGAGCATAAGCCATGGCAAGCCTGTCACCATGAAAGACATGCTGAGGGATGAAAGTCTGATCCGTATGGGAAGTCCCCTGCAGTAATGCCCAGCCTTTAAAAGATCCTGGATGGAAAACATCCACCTCAGAGACCACTCTGTGAGCTCATCAGCCTCAGTGAGGTTCTCCTCACACAGGGAACTCATATTTCTGTTCCCTTCCTCCTACCCAGTTTCCATCTACCCACCCATACGAGGCCATCAGCCTGCAGGGAACCCACCTGCCCCTTCAGCACAGGCCAAACCTGTTTCCAGAGAAAGCACTGCCAAACCACCCCCTCCCAGCACCACACAGCTTCCCTCTCCTAAAGCAGGACAACATGGACCTGGAACGCTGGACAGAAGCGTTCCTACAAGAAACTTCCTACAGAAGTTCCTAAGAAAACTTCCTACAGACAACTGACTGGGTTTGATGGGCTCTTTTGGAAGGGAATGCAAAGGACAGGTTCACTGTCTACAATAAGGTCAGAATATTGAGCTGATGTGGTGTGCAGGAACGTGTACAGCTTCCACATGAAGAGAGTCCTTCCCCAAGAACAGGACAAACAGAGGAGCTTTTCCCCCCAGAATTAATTTCTCCCCAAAATGCACCATGGTAGGGTTATCTCTTACAGTAGAAAAGAAATTTAAGTAATAGGAGCAAATCTAGCTGTCAGCTGGCCAAATAATACACAATCCATTCACCAACTGCAGCATCAGAACCCTTGGTTACCAAACCATCTCAGAGCTCCCAAGCAGTGTGAAAGGTGTCACGCCATCCCTTAAGAAAACCCACCAACGAAGAGGAGAAGATGGCATTTCTTGGCACGCGCTGTGGACAAGGCAGATGACACCTGCCTGTGGGAGGAGGTGTGAGCAGAGCTGCCAGGTCGGAGCAGCTCGGCTCTGGCTGCGGAGCGCAGCGGGAAGCTGAGGGAGTGCCTGGCTGCCTGCGTGTGCTGCACAGTTGCTGGGGTGGGTCTGTCTGACCACGCATTCAAATGGGCTAATGCTCCCCTTCCCAGCCTGATTGGTCAATTTGGGTGACATATTTTGGGCAGTTCTGCTTACTCAGTGACTGCAGCTTGTACCCCGTCCACAAATCCCCATCTGCAGCTACAGATGGCCCATGGTTTTTTTCCTTCTTCCCTTGCCCATTGTGTGAAACAGCTCTTGGAGCCTGCAGAACAGGGGCAGGGATGCAGGGCTGTTGTGCCCTGCCGCACGAGCCAGGTAGACACTAAATTCAACACAAGGAAGGAAACCCTGAGTTCTGACCCTGCAAACTCTCTGCTCTGTGCTGCCAAAAGGCCTTTTCCCCAGGCCCAGCTCACACACAGGCACAGCCCAAGAGCAGCAGTTAAACACTGCTGTAGGACAAACCAGGAAAAAAATCCTGCTGAGTTTTTAACTATGCAAACTTGATTCTTCCTGGAGTGTTTAATATACTTTATGTGGGGCTGTGTACAATATTCTCTTTTTCTGCATCTTATGAGGAACAATAAGACTTACCCAAACCTGGGAATACTTCAAAGAGCCTGGAAGATCTGGTGAAACGTCAGGAGGAAATCCAGATTTATTTGTGTTGCAAAATACCCACCTGTCTTTTCACATCACCTCATTCCTAGCTCTCCATTTTCTACTTCACTACTAATAGTGACACCCAAGTTGAAAAGACCTGTTTCACCACTCAACCAGTCTCCTTTCTCTTAACCTCTCATGAAACTAGACCCAAACGAGGAGAAATGAGTTAAACAGAGCAGATTATAAACGCAGAAGCCTGTGCACACACTCACACATACACTGCCTCTTTCAAACTCCTCGTGCTGCAAGGAGGAGGGAACTTACCTGTACAGCACCACGTACTGCTGGGCTGGTAGTGCTGCCACCCAAACTGCTCCCCAGCCCCAGGGCTTTTGTCCAGCAATGCATTTGTGGTTATTTTTCATGGTTATGATCACTGTTACCTTCAAAGCAAGGATGCAGAGCCCAACCACGCTCCAGTTCTGCAAGGAATTACACACGCATTCACATGTCAGCTGAGGCAAAGCAAAGCCTTGTCCTCCTGCCTGCATTGTTCGAGTGCCTCTCCTGCATTTCAGTGCTTTATCCTACAAATACATCTCTTCCTTCTGTTTTCTGAGCCTGTATGCTGCAAAGCCTTGCACTTGTAGAGGCCCACCTTGAGCACTGTTAGTGACATTTATTTTACATTAGCCCTCCTCTGAAAACACATTTTGTGGGATATTTTGCCAGCTGGGCCCAAAACTATTAATCCGTTTTTGAAATGCAGGCCATTTTGGTTTTAATCACACACTTCTATTTTGAGTTGGGTGCACTGTAATCCATGGAGTTCTGTAATTTTCCACTTCATTTATTTTGGATTTAATGAGCTGGTAATAATGTATATTTCCAGCTGAAATGACTGCCTGAAATGTGGAGCAGAAAGTCACAGAAGTAAAGAACTTGGGCAGGGAACATTGCTGCCAGAAGTTTTATGGAAATAAATTGAGCAACATGAAGACACAGAAGATTCAAGAGAAATCTGCCAGCTCTCACGGAGTGAAAGCCATGTGTAAATGCTGGGTTTCCCTTTTCATTAGTTGTATTTAAGTATTTTTGCTGTGTTAGGCTAGACCATTGAAGAAGTTCTGATCCTCCTCAGCAGAGCACCAGTTACAGCCACGATTTCTGATTGCTGAGGGGAAATCCCCTTGTCATTAAAGCCTTTGGCCCAGCTCCCACTGGAATCAGGCTGGGATGAGCAGGACGATGCCCCTCCCCAGTCAGGTTCCTATCCTCCACATGGGCAGATTGGACAGGGGAGCGGTTTTTGAAGGCTCTGAGCAACCAGCAGCTCTGAGAGATGCTTGGAAATTAGACCACTTAAGTAGGTGCACAAATACGGGGCACTATTTTGTACCTTGGAGTTCTTCCCCAGAGTACAGGTTCAAACTGCTTTTCCTCTCCTCCAGGAGAGCAGCAATTTCTTGCTGAGCAACAGCAACCAAAAGTTTCACCTGTTATATGCATGTTCATGTCTGATGTGTGTTCTTCTGCTCCCTCTGGGCACCTACAATTGACACTATCATGTCATTACACCTTCAAAATCCTTTTTTGATTTGCCAAAGATGGCAAGGATCAGTTAAATACAAAGCAGCTTTGCTTCATGTGAAAACACACAAGGTTTTCAGCTTGGTTAATTTTTAAAGAATCCATTCTTGCATAGCACCCTTTGAAATACAACACCAGGTACAAAATCTCCTCAGCTCCCCGTCCCTGGTCAGTGCCACGCAGTGCCAGAGAAGGGGCAGCACTTGGAACAGCCATCTTAGACAAACATGTTCACTGTGAGCAGGCACAAGCCAAACGTGGTGTCTTCCAGCCAGGATCTGGCCCAGTCAGGCTGTGTCATCTTAGAGCTCAAGAGGAAACTTGGCAAAAAACCCTCGTCTGCCTCTTTAACAGTCAAACTGCTTTTAAAGGTGATGTTTAAATTATTAGTTTAAATGCTACATTCACAGTCCTGCTCTGCAAAGGGTAAACAAAAGCTGATTAGCCAAAGACATTTCCCCCTATAATTAGATTCACTCCTCAGTTTAAAGAAAACCAAACCACAAAACGCAAACCAACACAAAAGTCATAAGGAAAAAGAGTCATGTGGTATATTTCCCCTGCTCTCCTCAGAGTCCTCAGAATAATGTGGCTGTGCTAATTGGTACCCATTAGGGCAAGAATCAGAATCCCACTGCCCCAAACACGCTGCCTTTTCCTGATAATTACAGAGCCAGCAAATGACCCCCCAACAATTTCGGGGCTAATCACAGAGAACCCTGTATACACTGGAATGCTGCATTATTCAAAGAGGTAATGAAATTCCAGGAAACATCAGATGCAGCAGGTACATGAAGATAATTTTGTTTTTATAACCAATTTCAGTCAGATAAATACTAGAATCCTTTCCAATTTTCCCCCCATGAAACTAAAGTGTCACTGAGATTTACAGCCCCCTCAAGTTCTCTTTTCAGAGGAACATTCATTTACATAAACAGATAATCCCAGATAAAAATTTCCATTAGACAAAGGTGAAATGGATCAATTTTCTCTGCCAAGACAAATCTTAAATCTTGAACAGATAGGGTCATTATTACACCAGGCCCATTTCAGAAATAATGTATTAAAAAAAAAAATCAGCCGATAGCAGCCATTTCCAGCTTTCCAATTATCTTTAAGAAAAGCTTATTCTGTGGACAATAAAGCACATTACTGCACAATATGATACAGTCCATAAAGATCACAATGTTTTATGAAAGGTTAAAGAAAGCTCAGCACATTTAGGGGAATGTCATAACCCACAAAGTCTTTCAAGACTTAACCAGATCTGCGTGCGGGCTGTGCCGCCCTGCTGCCTGCACAGCACTGCCCAGGGGAGCTCCTGGAAACGGGGGGCACATCATCCTGCCCCACGGCAGGGAGCAGAGGGGCTGCCACAGCTGCTTTTCCCTGCGGAGGAGGCGACTTACCCGTCCCTGCTCCACGTGCCGGGGGGAAGAGCTGGTGGCTGGGGACACTTCCCACACCACGGGGTCCCTCCGCCTTGTCCATGACCAAGGGACTCTCCTCAGCCCACGGGGACGCCCCTGGCACACAGAGAAACACGGACAGAGGTCACTGTGCTGGCCCCTCCGGCTCCAGGCGAGGCTGGGCACGAACGTGGCAGAGGCAGAATGCCAGCCCCTCCTGCCCACCTCCCACCACGGCCCTCCCTGCAATGCCAGAGGGCAGCACCCAGCGCTGCAGCAAGGCCGGGCAGGAACACCCTGCCGGGGCAGGGAGGCCACGCCGCTCTCCAGGGCCACACAACTTTGTCAGGCCCCCGGGAATGGAGTTTATGAGGGGTGACAGCAGCAAGGGGGAAGTGCCAGAAATCACTGCCTAATAGACACAGCAGTCAAAGCAAAACAAGCAGCAACTTACCTGACTCGATTTTTCATCTGAAAGGAATCAGATTTATTTGCCATTTAAGTAACTGCTCCTTACAGCCATCACGTGAGGAACAGGGAGAGGAGTGCTGTGGGACTGAGTGACACCTGGCCAGAGGCAGGAAACGAGACCCCACCACAAGAGAGAGCTTGCAGGAAGGCTTTTTCCTGCTCGGTGCCAAAGGCAGTCCTACAGAGCCCTAAGCTGGCTCAGGATCACAGGTGATAAGGCTGCACAAGTGCCTGGCAGTGCTTTAGACATCACGAGGCTTCAGGGCTGAAGGCTCAGTGGGACAGAGGCTGCTGGGTGCCATTTGCCCTTACAGCAGCCAGGATCTCCGAGCTCTCTTCTCCCTGCCCATCACCACAGCTGATACTGCAGGGTGATGGAGCAGCAGCAACTCATTCCCCTTTAGATGAAAGGAAGGTTGCCTTCCAACTGAATGCAATAACTATGTGCAACTCCACAATAAGTTTTCAAAGTTCTCGTCAAGGCTCTTACGGTTCAGCCACCAAAAATTGACACCAAATATGAAAAGCAAAGTCCAATTATCTGGAATCCCTCATTGTTAATCAAACAAATCTTTGCGTGAGCAGCAATGAAAAGCTCCTTCCTGCACTGCTAGAAATGCAAGTACCTTTCACTGACACCAGGAGAAAAGGCTGGCATGACCCAGCTAAGCCATTAGACGGTTCCCTACAGCTCTATCAGCTCACCAGAGATGGCAGCTAAAAATTAACACCTCTCTGATATAAGTACCAGTCAGGTTTTTTTAAGCCATGTTTGTGCTTCTATTTCTGTCCTACAGGAACATGACAGAAAAGCTGTTGTCACCTTCCACAGCTTGAAACTAACTGTACACTACTAAAAGAATCACTTTGTGCAGAATTTCTGAATGACTACATGTCATGAAATCGTAAGAGAATGTCTTCTGTATAAAAAAGGGGATTTTCTGTAAAGTGAATAAATGCCCCAGTGCTAAACTTAAATTAAAAATAATCACAGAAAACACATCTGCTCTATCCCCCCCACCCCAAACAGCAAAGAACCCAGCAACAACAGCACTGCTTTTCAGCTTTATAAACCCTCTTAGCCCATGTGCAAGTCACTACAAAGATAAAGCAGCGACTCACCTCTGCCAGCTCTCTCTTTCAGACACACACACACTGATTTCGCTGTCTGTGGTGGATACAAGGTGTGACATTTTCAAGGTGTTTGTCTTGCAGTTGGTTTAGGCTGAGAGGAACAGATCTCCAACAGGCTACATGATTCACTGACCACTGCACATAGGCCATTGTAGAGGAGGGACTTCGGTTGTCCAAACGGGCCACTGGGTCACCTTTCAACTCGAGATCTGGTCCCACACGGCACTAAATAAAACAAGATAGCTGCTGCAACCCAGAAAAAACCAAACAGCCCAAGCAGGCTTCTCCTATGAAGCAAGACAACTGTGGTGGATCAAGCTGGGGTCTCATCTGCCCCACCATGCAACATTCCAGCAGAATTTTGATTGGCTGAAGGTGCAGAAATCGCATAGAAAGGAAAACAATCTTGATTTCCAAAAGTGTAGGGCAACGTGATTAAAACTGTCAGGAGCAGCAATCACCATGGCTTGAATACTCTGAACTTGCAGTTCGCTAGAAGACAGTACATGCCTGGCTTCGTAATTTTAGAAAATTGCTTTGAGTTGAGGAAATCTTCCAAGTAGAGCCATACTTCCTTTAACTGCTATCAGAAACTTTTTTAATGTGTGGAAGTATTTACTGTTGCTACCACTGGTGTATCAGTCATAACATCTAATGATGTGGAGATTGTTGCCTTATAAAATTCACAGCTGGGTAGCTACATGGCTCAAGGCTAAAACCTATTTTAAAATCCAGTGTTTTAGGAGAAGAATGTTTATTAAAACATTTTGCCCATTAAAAATATATGACATATCATCGGTCATTCCATGTGATGCAGTGCCAGCCCTTCTTTAGGCAGTCCACTTGGGAGGACTGCTGAAAACCTGGCAAGCCTGTTTGACAAGTCCACATCCTAAAAAAAAAGAGGAAAAAAAGGCACTGCAGCAGGCTGGAAGCACCTGAGCAGTGCCCCTGACGTGCCTGCACAGAACTCACTCGCACACACAGCCACAGTTGGTCTCTTCACGCTGACAGTCCCACACTGACATGCTTGCTTGATCTCCTCATGGCACAACTTACACTGAAATAATAATGAGGCTGCAGGTCTGGGGTGTTTTTTGGAAACGCGGTGGAGAGAGAAATGTTGATGAATATTCTTTCAGCAACTCCACGGGCATTTGGCATCCACTTCCATGAGCTGATTCACGTCTTCACCTGGAGAACACAAGGAGGAGTACTCTGAGGCTAAATGAGAAGCCCAGAATTGCTGTCTCTCCTCCCATCCCCATGTGCACTGTGTAAGGAGAGCTGCTGGTACTCAACAGGAAGGACCCCCCCTTGTCATGAGTGAATGTCTCTCTCAAACAAGAATTCTGGATGCCCAAGGAGGGCCAGGATGAGAGCAGGCTGGACTGCCTGAACACAAGCAGGATGGTGGGTTCCCAGATCCAGGGTGGCAGCTGGGTTCTGTGTGGTGTTTGCCCTGTCACCCCAGCCAGATTTCTAACACGTGGCAGAGTTACCTGCTCTTCCTGCTCAATACACCAAAGACAGGGCCAAGTAAAGAACAAGAGCTGTTAAAATGGCTTTCCTACTGCAGCAGAGGTTCCTCTGGGAAGTTCAACGTAATCATCTCCTGAGGCCCCAGGAAAGCACAGCCCATCCAGTACATCTTGGTTCTACGAGAGCCCAGCAGAGCCTTTGCTCTGGACTAACTCTCCAGCAAAAGGAACACCATGTTTTATACTTGAAACAGAAATGTCACCACTGCTAACAACCAGGAAAATAACCCTAACCTCGTTGCACATCCCCTGATCTGACAAAGTATGGATACTGTTATTCATATTTGTACAGTACAAATGTTCCCAAAATGTCAGCCTTTCCTAATGACCCTAAAGAGACTGAAAATTAAAATGCAGTTCTGGGCAGGCAAGTGACTCTATTAAAAAGAGACAGAGAGAGCCTGTGGCCGTTGCCCATAGCTGTTCCGAGCTGCCTTCCAAGTTCTATATATTAACCAAGCCTATGCACAAAAGCCATGTTTTTAACTACTGTCAGCACTGCACAGTCACTCCAGCAGCAATCGAGCAAGCTGTTCTGCCTCATGCCTCATCACCATTTCTCACCCTCTGCATCAAAGCACCCACATTAGCCAGTTCAGCTGCCCTTCAAACTCCCAGCTCCAGTCAGGAGGAAGCATCTGTGGCCGCTGAGCTCCTCGCGAGGCTGCCCAGAAAAGCCCCAGCTTGGCAGGAAGAGCCCCAGCAGCCAAGCCCAGTGGCTGTCTGTGACACACGGCCCGAGGACAGGCGGGAGGGCTGTGGGAGCCCTCGGTGGGCTCCAAAGCCCTCCGTGGCAGCACGGCTCAGCTGCAGGCTCTCCGGAGGCACGGCTGCCACTGCCCTGCCGGGAGGAGCAGCTGTCACCGGGGAGAGGCACCCTTCACATGCGGGCAAGAGCACTGCCCAGTGACACAGCCCCGGCTCAGCGCCGTGCCTGCTGCTGAGGGAAAGGCTCTCACTGCAGTTCAGCCACTCCGAGGGCAGGAACGCCGCCAGAAGGCATCCGTCAGCCCAGCAGGCTGGAGGAACACAGCACACGGGATCAAGAGGGGCTTTGGGCAAGAGCACCGCAACTGGAACTCCTCATGGAACATCCAACGTGCACGGCACGGACAGGGACTTCAATCACTGTCACCTATTTCCAGGAACAGCCTGTGTTACCGTCACTCCAAGGTCACGGAGCAAGGAGCACAAGTGGAACAGAATCCTCAAGCCTGGTCACATCCAAGTGCTCTGCCACCACTTCTGGGACATGCTGATGAGTCTCGTATGACTAACAAGATGCAGTACACAGCGTGGTTTGTGAGCCAAAGAAAACAGCAAGGAGGATGCAACTGGAGAACAACAGAGTGAAATTCCAAAAAACTCTTCTAAGGCTGGGACACAATCTTCTATGGACCTTGCTTAATGTTTGACAACTTAAAAAAATCAACACATTAGTTTAAGGATGTGGAATTAATGGATTAAATGGTCAAATAATTTGACTAAAAAAGGGGAAAATCATGCAGAAAAGCAGTCCAAATAATGGCTTTAGTGGAGCATTCCAGGGCCCCCAGGCCAACATTGAGAGGGGACTGGGGTACCAATGACCATGAAAAGTAGACAAACAAAAGACGTTACAAAAATAATAGAATAAAAAACAATTGGAGGGCTTGGCTAGTTATACAGCACTTGGTTCTCCACCAACTTCCCAGCACTTCACTCTTCCTTCACACTTAAAGAGTCTCCGTGACTTCAATAAGCCAGAGAATGAGGATGAGAGAGGGAACATGAACTGTGTATCTTCAGATGATCATGTGATTTCAATTTTAGGAATCAAAATGTTTGAGGAAAACCTAACTCTCCTAAGACTAACTAGAGTAGCAAGGGGGGAAACCAATTCTGGCAAGCAGGCAACAATATCCACAGTGCAGTCAGCAAAAAAAGACAATCCTCCCCATTTCCTGTATCTTTACAAACCATTTTTAGAGACAAGGCAAACCTGTAGTTTCATATGTCTAATTTTCAAACTATACTACTGCTGCTTAGCAGAGATTTTGGCATTTAGCAACACAGCCAGGAAAAAAATAAATCATGATTTGCATGTGCTCATCTTGGCAGATGAGTTAAAAACAAGGCAAAAAGAAATACAGTGAGATGATCCCAAATGCCAGTACCCAGGCCTTGTTTGGGATTAAACCAGCACTTGACAGGTAAGATTTAAGAGTGCGTGAAAAGTTTGGGAGGGATTTTGAAACAGATCCAATTGATTTCAGCACAGAAATCCTCACCAGACCCAAATGAGAATGCCTGTCTGTGGTCGTGCTTACAACATTCAACCACCCGCAGCAGTCAGTCAGCAACAGTGAGGATTTACACCAAAACCCACAACCACAGGATGACTTCACAGAAAGGCTGCTTTGACTTTGAAGTGTCTGGGAGACATGATCCCCTTTGGGAATCTGCTGCCAGATTTGTGGGTGAGGGGAGCCTTGCACTTCCACAGGAATGGTCTGGTTCTTTCTTTAGCAAAGTCCAAAACCCACACGCCTCTCCAAAAGGGAAATGACCTTTTGGACCAAAGCTGTCCACAATTCCTGGACTTCCATCCTTATTATAAATACATCAACTAAACTCACCACAACTAGAGAAACTCATCAAAATAGTCGGTCTCAAAATGTCATGGCATGAATTCCAGCTGTGATAAAATTTTATAGGCAGGCTGTAGTTAGAGAGACCTTTAAATAGGATAAACAAAACACCTACACCCTATGACTCTAAAATTCAGGACTCCACACGAAGGTGGGTTTTTTTCCTCTACCCTTTTCACCAGAAGCAGACTGTTGTGCTAGGAAACACCATCCCACATGAATACACAGCTTTCCAAACAGCGTCTGTCTTTCCCTGAAAATCCCCTAAGTTCTCATAAAAATTCCTTTACTTCCACCTTCAGAACCCATCCAGAAAAGAGCCATTTGTCAATTACTTCCAGCTCTTTTGGTTCAGGACTCTATTATGCTGCACAATTGTTCATGTGCATCTGCTCAACACGGAGGGAAAAGATGTTGCTAAATTGGAAGCAGAGCAGTGGGCTGGGCAGGAGAGGGGCCTTCTCCATTGTGTGCACAGGGAGGTTCTGCTGATGGCAAGCGCTCGCACGGCAGGAAAAAGCCCCAGTGCCGGCCCTGCTCTTGCACTGGCAGCTGTTCTCTTATCACCAAGGAGAATTTATCGCACCACTGACAGATGCTGAGATTCAGAAGCTGGAGCTGAAAGCCAAAGGGATTGAATCAGAAAACAAAAACGCCCCCCACAAAAAAAAAACAACAAAAAAAAAAGGAAGGAAAAGCCCTACCAAACCAAGTCACTTCAGTGCACACATCACATGGCATCTCTCCACGGGGAGAGCAAAGAGAGCCGGAGCCACTGCAGCAGATGTCAGGCAATGTGTCTCAGGCACTCCTGGAAGCTGCTCAGCACTAAACTGAGGAGCTGCAGGAAAACCACGGAGAGCTTAGCCACAAAAATCCTAACGGGGACAGTGTGAGGAGGGAAGACCTTCAGGGTAGAGGATCTTGAAATCCAGATTTTGTGGTAGTAAGGTCATTATTGAACACAACGTACTTGAGCCTCTAATGCTGTCTCCCGAAGGGAGCTGGTGGATCAGGAGTGTCCCAGGATTTCTGGTCATACACACACACTCTGTCCCTCTCTTTCAAAGCCTCTCTGACTCCCACACAGCTGTGGACCTTATTTTCTTATATGTGACTGTGCTGTGTACTGACATCCCAGAGTCCATTTCACAGCTGCTTTGGCCACTTCCAAGAACTGGAGACGAGATCTCTGTGTTGCACATGACAAGGGGCTTTAATATCTCCCTTTCCTGATGTCATGTCAGCAAACACATACTGCACACATGGCCCTGCGCACACAGATGCTGAACCAAGAGCACTTTCCACACAGGAGCAGCTACGTGGCCTCTGTGCCCATAAACCAGCACCTGTACTTGAGGCACGGGCTTTGCCCTGAAACACCCCTGCACACAGCATTCCCAACTAGCCCTCCACTGCCCTGTCCCCAGGGAAAACACAGCTGTGTTTATCACAGGCAAAGAAACCCTGAGCGAGGCTCCAATATGGCTATGGGCACGATGCAAAGAAGGACAGGGATACCTTCCACCAACATTCCCAAGTGGATTTTCCCTACTAAGGCAGGCTCATAACACATTTCATCCCTGGCCATAAACCTGTCTTTTATGGAGAACTCTAAACAAGCTGAGTTCTCCCACAGCAGCACGTTCTAACAGTGGCAGAAGGAGTCCCAGGGCACCTCCCGTTTCTGTACTTGTAACAAACCTATGAAAAGCCCTCGAAGAGAACTCGAGAGGAGGTGTTTTGCCGGGCACTTCAGAAGGAGAGGACCAAACACGGAGCCACAACAACTTCAGGACACCAGCACCGGCCCGATGTGCACCGGTAGGGCTCTGCCCCAAGTCCTGTGTGGCGAGGATGAGGATGAAGAGGCAGCCCGGCGCTGGCAGGAGGCAGGTGCAGGTGCGGCGGCAGGAGCGGCGGTAGCGCGGAGCCAGGCTGACACCTGGAGGGAAAAGCTGGGCATGAACCGGGAGGCTGCTGGAGAGCCGGGGATGCGCAGGGAGGATGCTGGCACGGAGCGCCGTGCCCTGGCCGCATCGGGCCCTCCTGGCACCCACCTCTGCCCTCCGCAGCACATCTGGGACGAGCCTGCTACAAACAGGGAACGGAGAGGCGCAGAAACCACTTTCAATGCCTCAAAAATCAGCCCCGACACTATTTTCAGCCTTTCAGTTTTAAAATTGAACTGCTTTGGGTTTTGCTCACATCCTGCCAAGAGCATGTATTTCTTTTGGATCATTATTCTTCCCCTGGTTGCTTTCTGAAAAACCAGAACCGAAAAGGGCAAAAACAGATCCTGTGGGATCTCTCACAGTCAGACCAGGTTTCGTTCCCAGCTCGGCTCCAGGTTCCCCGTGGCACAGTCCCACTCCTCTTGTTCCTTAGGAAACTTAGCCGTGGTGCAGACACGGAGCAGCAGCTGGAGCTGGTGCCTCGGGGAGAGCCCCCTACAGAGGATTCCCAGGGCGTTCATCCCACCGCAGTCCGTGCCCCCACACTCCGGGAGCCTCCCGGTGGATCGCCGGCCCTCGATGTGTCTCGGAGCAGCCCATGGAACCTCTCAGGCACATTCGTCTTTACTCCCAGTTAAGCTTATCTGCCAGTAAAATTCGGGATCCGCTGTAGGAATTAGGGCAAGCTACTTACTTACCCAAGAAGGTCAATTTAGGTCAAAGCTATCTCGCACAGATGGCTAATTTCAATTCCGTACACATACAACACAATTGTTCAATAAGATCAAAATAAATAGTTTAAGTAATTCATTTAAAGCTGCCCTAATTGTTTCTCAATTTTCGCTATTAATTTAACCTATAACACTTCTCCTATCAAAGCTTCAAAGCTTTGACTTAACAGCCAATTAAAGCTTCTTTTAGAAAAAAAAGTGATGTCAGCTCTGATTGCTTGTGACTGAACCCTCTGAAGCACTTGGGAGTTCATTTAAATTGCACGGGGCTTAGAAACAAAGTGCTCTTTCCAGGTATAGTATTCTCGGGGAGCTAATGAGTCATTGGACAATTAAGACTAATTAAGGTTTTTAACTTGGTAGCAACTTTCCGAGCACCATTTGGCTTGAGGAAAGTGAGTCACCACTGGAGCAAAGAAGGAATCTCTTGGCGTGTCAGCGGGAGCTGGCAGGAATGCGCTTAGCTCAGTGTCACCGCGGCAGCGAGAGATCCCAAATTAACGTGGCAGCTGTATCCTTACTGCTCTGGAAACACTGCAGAAACACCTATCCCCTCCCGCATTCTCCAGCCAGCGGGACACTTGTGAGGAGAAAGACTGCCACTATCTAGGGATCGTTCCCGTTAGTTTGGTCCCACTAGTCTGGCTCAGGGATTTTGGATTCCAAGTACGCTAGGCTGGCCAACACAGGGCAAATTCCTGCCCGTCGGGATTTTACCTGCATTTTAAACTCCCACCATCCTTACCTTTTTCATCACATTACACATCTCTGCCGGGGGGAAGCTCGTCACGCCGTGTGGTTTAACGATCCCAAAAGCCTCCTCAGAGCTCTGCATGGCCCAGGACCAAGAGCTGTGTTACGCCTAGGGAATGACTTCTTACCCCCCTCCCGCTTTATCCTTTGAAATTAGGAAAAAAGTGTTAAAAGGAACCTGTAAGCAACTCCCAACTCTTCTTGTTGAGGCAACATAAACCCTTTGGATGAGCCTTCCCTGTGACTAAAGCTTTTTTGTTGCTTCACGGCGTACACGGGGAAAACCCAACAAAGCTAATAATCGTGATCCCAGCTAAGCAGAGCAGTGCAAGTGCCATCCCTGCTGGGAACGACGGCCCTCGGCATGGTTTCTCCTGTCAGCGGAGTTCCCGGCCTCCCCTCTCCAAGGTTTGGGGCCCGAGGGTATAGCTCTGACATTTGGGGGCTGAGGGGTCCCGGAGGATCCCAGAGCTCTGAGGGGGCCCCAAAAAACCCCAGAGCTCTGAGGGGGCCCCAGAAAACTCCAGAGCTCTGAGGGGGCCCCAGAAAAACCCAGAGCTCTGAGGGGGCCCCAGAAAACCCCAGAGCTCTGAGGGGGGCCCAGAAAACCCCAGAGCTCTGAGGGGGCCCCAGAACATCCCAAAGGTCCCCAAATATCCCAGAAGATCCCCGAGGTCTGAGGGGGGTCCCAAAAGATCCTGAAGGATGCCAGAGGTCTGAAGGGTCCCCAGAGGATCCCAAAGGTCCCCAAATATCCCGGAGGATCCCAGAGATCTGAGGGGCCCCCAAAACATCCCGGAGCTCTGAGGGGGCCCCAGAAAATCCCAAAGGTCCCCAAATATCCTGGAGGATCCCAGAGCTCTGAGGGGGCCCCGGAGCACCCCAGAGCTCTGAGGGAGGCCCAGAAAACCCCAGAGCTCTGAGGGAGGCCCAGAAAACCCCAGAGCTCTGAGGGGGCCCCAGAGCACCCCAGAGGTCTGAGGGGGCCCCAGAGCACCCCAGAGGTCTGAGGGGGCCCCAGAGCACCCCAGAGCTCTGAGGGGGGCCCAGAAAACCCCAGAGCTCTGAGGGGGGCGCAGAAAACACCAGAGATCTGAGGGGGGCCCAGAGAA
>JAWWMO010000138.1:397901-441247 GCA_035047845.1 Dendrocincla fuliginosa
ACCACAAGCTTTGATAAACCCAGCAGCATTGCCTGGGATCTGGGAGGCATTTCCTTCTCAGCCACTTCCTGTTCTGCAATCAAGTACCACACAGATCTTCCTGGAGCAGGACAGTGGGAAGCTGGGCTGTCTAACTCGGCATGCAGATCCCAGCAGGACTTTGTATTGCCTGGCAAACACAACCAGCAGAAGTGAGTGCCCTTGGCTGAGCCAACAGGCCTGGACACCAGGGTGGCAGGTGTTGTTCAAGTGCATGGTTAGGAGGATGTTCCTGACACTGTGCCTGTAAACCCGTGGGAACTCTGGGGCCCAGTCTTGCAGCTGAACCACAGCCCTGTGGTCTGTGCATCCTTGAGCCTCTGCTCCAAAGACATGCTTCAATGTTGGCATGGCAACATGTAAACTGGGATTCACTGATCTTGTGTCCTCTCCTGGACAAGCTCTTTCCCTTTTCCTGGACCGTAGGATCACATCCAGCACAGCTAAATCTTCACTGCAGATCTTACAAATTGCCTCCCCCAACAGGGGCTGTGCCATTGCTCCAAGAAATCCCTCTAGATCCCTTCAGTATTCTGACATATTGCAGGAGCAGCACTAAGCCTGTGTGTCCATGTCTGTTGCTGTCTTGCAATCAGTGGACTTGGCTGAGTAGTGACCCTGCTGGGGATGCAAATCCCTGACCTCTGGCCTCTCCATGGATGAAGGGTTATCCTGCAGTTGTAGCCACCATTACCCAAGAGGAGGACTGCCATAACCTTGCCCGGTGAAAAGGCTGCCTGGAGTCTGAGGATCTGCTGTGGAACCATCTCTTATAAACTCAGCACCTGGGAGCCACGGAATGCACGAGTCATTGGGTAGCTGTAGCTCAGCGTGATTAACCTCCAGGGGTGCCAGTCTTTGCAGCAGCATGGAAATCCTTTGGATTTTTGGGTTGGAGGCAACGCTTTTAAGTGACTTCTGAATAGCAGCTGTGCCTGTGTTGATAGTTCAGCAGGACAGCAGTACCTGCTGCTGCACGTGCCCAGGGGTCAGCATTACCCACTTGGAGGCTGCTCCACAAGCACCACGATGCCATCAGGACTAACCCCAATGGCTCTGTCCTCATCCGGAGGGGAGGCTGGCTCTGTGCAGGGCCCTCCTCGGGGTGGGCAGCCTCTGTGAGTCCCCCAGAGCTCCCCCTTCCCCAGCTAAACCAGCCCTGCTCCTCAGCCTTTGTGGTCAGGGCGTGCCAAGGACACGCAGAGCAGCAGTGCAAGCTCACAGACAGGCACCTGAACAATCCCTGGGGATGGACAGGGCAGGATACAAACTCCTCCCAGTGTGCTGGACAGAGGTGCTTCTGGTCAGGTCAGAGGGCTGCTTTGGTGCTTTTTTTGGTTTGGTTTTTTAGCTCCAGGAACAAATATTGGCAAGAACTGACTGACTCTGCATTTACAATTCAGCTCCTGGACCTTAAGCCTTCCAGTGTAAACACTGATTTTATTTTTTTTTTTTTTTTTTAACAACCAAGCAAGTTTTAAGTGCACTAATTACTACTACTAAAGCCTGACAAGGAACCTGCAAGTATAAAAGTCTGTTTCCAGTGTTACGTGTACAGTAATACCTGAAGAATGTGTCTGTGCTCTGAAATCATACTGACTTTTGAGTTTACTAATGTATTTTTTTTTAAGGAAACTCTTAAATACTCTAGCAGTTTTCTGTGGGTAAGGAAACTGACTGCCAAGCTGTGCATTTTTACTACCCTGACAAAATTTATCAAGCTGCATGATGGTCCTCTATGTACATACTGAACCTGTAAATAAAGTCCAGTTCATTGGCTCTTTCCTTAGAGTAACATCTCACACAGTGGAACAACAGATGTGAGTGGCTCAGCCATGGAACTTGTGCCACATCCTGGGGGTTACATAGATGGGGAGACTGTCTCTGGAATTCTGGGGCAGCATCTCTCAATGACTCTCCTGATAAACTCAGTGTTAGGACCTACTGCCACTACTGTTTACTAACCAAGTCCTGCTGCTGCTGCTTCATCTGTCCTTGACCATTTCCATTCTTACTCCAGCTCAACTGGGTAAAATCAGTACAAGCAGCCTTAAAAAAACCTGCTCTAGTAAACAACTGCTAGAAGAGGGTTAAACCACATTAGAGTTCTGTCTAGAGGTGCAGAGCTCAGTCCACAGCAGCAGCATTGGGAGTCATACACAGCCTTTCTGAAGGAAGGCTCTAAAGAGCAACACTGAAAAAAATGAATTTAAAACAGCATGTGATCCACAGGTTTTTAACCAGCTGGACAAAGCAAGATGATTGGGCAGAAAACACAAGTATTTTAACACTTTAAAGACAGTAACAATCCACACCACCACTCAGCAGAAGCAACACTGCTTACAATGGGTAAATCAAAGCCTGAACACAAATACCTCACAATGCGGCATTCAAGGAGCTCTACAAAGGCACTGTTACCAGGTTTGTTTATTTAACAACTCCAAGGATTTTATGACATACATCATCTTCACAAAAAAGTTAAAAGTTCTCTGTTTAGTGGTACACAAAAAAGCTTTAGAAACTTTTGAAGTCTAACAAGAAACGGAGGTGTAGTTCAGGAAAGTGCACTTAAAAGCTGAATGCCAGCAATTTTAAAGTAGTTTTTATGCTCTTTAGTACTCGGTGATGCCTCAGACACAAGTTTAGCCATACCCACAATTTCCTTGGTTTCCTTTTGAAATAAGCACTACAGAACAGCAGCACAGCAGCCACCCCTGGCACTTGTTTTCCCTTGCAGGTTTCAAGCATATTCACTCCTCAAGTCACAAACATGATTGTGGCTGCTGGGTTACCCAAACCACAGCAACTCCACGGGGTACATGATGCGTGCGAGCATGTCTATGTTTTATATAGACTTCTCATATACAAAAATACACGATGATATAGGATAAAAACCTCCAGATAAACTCTTATTCTCACAGTAGCAAACACATCAGCTTATTTTCACAGTACTTGGTTCGGCTGACTGGGACACAGAGTGCTCACAGGGCCCACACACAAGGGCAGCCAGGGCAGTCAAGCACACACCTCGAGGCCACAAACCAACCCAACTACCCGGCTTTCTTACAGTGACCACAACCAGTAAAGGCTTCTCAGTACCCTGGGACAGACCCTCTCTCTCCTGCAGCTGACCCTAGAAGGCCTGTGCTTCAGTCCTTTGGCATGCTGAAGGAGAAGCTGTACAAATCCATAGGGCTTTTCAGCTGGAAGGGAAGTGCCAGCCCCTTACCTTGTCCCTTTGCCTTCACTGGCAGCATGGTACCTGCCCACTGCAGTAAGGGCTTGCCTGTGTTTCACTAGGGTCATGATGCCCTCCGTGGCAAGCACACCCTGAAAAAAGGGAAAGGATATCCCACACCCTGACAGTCCAACATTCCATCTCCTTTGAACAGCGGATTGTGGCTGAAATTAAACCCCAACGTGGGTTTATTTGTGTATAAACCACATATACCACACAAAGTCACCTCAGCAGGGGGCACTAATCTCTCTTCAGGCTCGAGAAAGGATAAAATGACTAACTCTAGGAATAAAGGAGTTCCATTTATACAAAAAGCTGCTTGGTGTCTCCAGTACGAAGAACCAGGTTTGTTAAGGCCACTAGGAAGCAAATGTCATGGGCCATAACTCACATGCACCAGAGGTGCTATGCCAGCTTTAGAGGAACTGGGATTTACAGTTTGCCTTTGCCTCCTCTCTGTTTGTGCTCAGCCTCACTTCAGCTTTGCTGTGCTGCAGTTTAACCACGTACACACCCTCTGCCAAAAACCCAACCAACCACCACACAAGGCAAACCTGCAGCGCTCCTCAGCCTGGAGTCTTGGGGCAAACTGACAAAGACCAAACACATTTCCTTCTGTTCTTAGTTTACCTGAACACTTCTGCCCACACCAGGTCTGCACAGCCTGCTCCCTGTGCATCCAACAGCCACCACCTCTCCTCCCTGGCCCTGCAGCCAAGCCCCAGTGCCATGTGCATGGTTAACCCTTCCCCTTGCTTTCCCACTGGGAAGGCAGCAGCTTGTGGCTTAGGTGAGGACCAGCCACATTTAAGACCATGGGTTTACTATCTGCTGTTTCACTCTCATTTTGTTTCCACCCCCTGGCCCATGTGTTGTGTCACTGTTCCAAGAGCTCTTCAGGCAGGTGAGTAACAGCTGTGAAGGAAACCAGGGAAGGCAGCTCATAAGCATGTGAAGAGGAAAAAACCAGGAAGAAAAAGAGAGTTAACCTGAGTATCAGAAAATGCTACAAAACTTGGCGTGTGCTTCTTACAGCCTTTGGCACCAAACAAACAGGTGAGAAGAGCAGTAATAAAGTAGGAAACTCCTGTGCAAATAGAGTTGAAACATTGCTACTCACAACCTCCTACAAGCTTAACTTCTAAGCCTGGAAAAGGCACTGAACCACGCTCAGCTGGAACATTCCACTTGCAGCCTGTGAGAGAAAGGAAACCGAAGCAGACGAAGGTAGTGATGGGGTATGGATAGCTACGAGCTTCTCTGAGATTCCAGGGCGAGGGGAAGCTCTCTCACATACACCCTAGGGAGCACTGACCCCAAAGGAGTCAAGTGATTTGTTTTCAATGTGTTTTGAGCAAACATTTTAAGAGATCCACCCTCCCCCCGTCTCAGGACCACTGTATGATCAGCAGGACGCTTCTGGGGGGAAAAAAGCACAGCCCTGAATATTTCACTTTACCTCCTGTGCAGGGGGAGGGATGAGGACACCCAACCAAACACTGATACCCTCTGTGTACAAACATCCACTGCCTACTCATCAGCATTCAGAGGAGCAGGCTACAGAGGTGAGACAAGCCAAGGAACTACCTCCTTCCACGTCCTCGAGGACAGCCATGGAACCCGGGCAGACAGACTGCGCTGGCTCCAGGCAGTGCCCGTGGCTTGGCCCCAGCCTACACACAGCACCAGCTTCTACGGACAGGATGGAAACGCTGTCCTCAGCAGTGCTCCCAGCTCCGAGGTCCTGGGCAGCAGGACAGGGCTCCTGCCCGTAAGGCTCCGCGGTGTGCATGCAGCTCGCTGGTGCAGCAGCCACCAGCTCCTGCTGGGCTGCAACACAGCTGCGAGCAGGGAAGCTTCTCCAAAGCTCAGTGCAGTCAGCGAAACTTAAGAGCATTAATTATGTTACAGTCACTTCATAAAACTATTTTTGTACAAAACAAGACATGTTTTCTTTGCAATAAAAATCCAAGAGAAAAAGAGAAGCTATTTTCAGACACAAATCCCAGTTTGTAATCAAATCAATCTGATGGCTGCACCTCACAGTCCACTGTGCAAGTCAACTAAACACTCCGTATGTGCCCAAGGATAAGCCAGCCCCTCTTCCAGTGTGCTGAGGAGTCTCCCAAGTGCTGCAAACACTGGTCGTGTCCCTGCTGGCTCACTCTCCTACATTCAGGCTTCTCACCGACCAGTATATTCTCTGTATCTTTAGTTTTGACTCTAAATTTCCAGTTTGCTATTTTACATTAATGGCACTTACTGTAAAAAAAATAAAAATAAAATGTGCCTTTTATCTCTGCAGCTGCATAGACATCTGCCAGGTCCCAAGGCATAGCTGTGCTCTGGAATTCTGTGCCACGGCCTCTTGAGGATGTGGCTGCTTTATTTTTTCAGATTAATAAAGGCAGTTTTCACCTAGGAAGCAAAGACTTGACTACTTGCAGCAGACAATCTGGCTATTAGTACGTGTTGGTTCTTAGGTCTGCTGTGACGTAGACACGAAGAACCACTGCAGTTCATTACCCCTCCTATGTATGGAAACCATTTTCCATGCATTTCCTGCCCGGTCCCCTCCACCTCAGCACATGGCAGAGGGCTGGAAAGGCAACACCAAAGTGCACAATAACAGTATGTCCCATGGCCCCCAGGTCAGTGACAGCGATCCACATCCAATTCTTCCTTCCATTCCAGGAGCCATCTGCCATAACAAAACAACCCAGCCAGTCTGTTCATTTCTCAAAAACAAACCCCTCCGATCAGAGATCATTCACAATTCCACTGTGCAAGGGGGCCGTGCCCTCTTGAACCGGAACAAGCTGCACAACCCAGGTGCCTGTCACTTCAACCACATCAATGACTCCACTAAACCTTTATTGAGGGACTTGGAGAGGTCGGGGGGACCCCACTGGAAACCTTTACTGCTTGGAAGGAAAGGGAGCCGCTCCAAAGGGATCCAACTCCAGCGCCTGCTGCTGCTGGCTCTGTGTGCTCTGCACGACCAGCTCGGTGAAGGGCACAGCCCCGAAGTCGTCTGTTTTGAGCCCGTCCACCCCATGAACGGTGCCGTGCAGGGAGCTCTGCCTTGGCCTGCCGGCCACCACGACGGCGCCGAGGTCCCCGCGGCCGTCCCCAAAGCCCTGGTGCTGGGGGTGGCGCAGCAGCTCCGGCGGGTGGAAGGGCTTGGCTCCGAAAGGGTCCAGCAGGCTCTCGTCCGCCTGCAGAGGGTTGGCGCGGTCCTTGCCGTCGGTCAAGGCCACGCTGATGTTCTCCTTGGAGTCCGAGATGGTGAGGAACTCGTTGCTGCTCTGGGAGTCCCTGCGCCCTGCCTTCTTGTGCCGGCGGGCTCGCTCCGGGGTGCGGAAGCTCGGCTTCAGCCCCTTCTTCGTGGTGGTGGGGGTGCCGTGGTGGCGCTTCCCGTTGCTCTTGGACACCTCCTGCTTCAGGCGCCGCTGCCGGGAGGACAATTTCTGCAGGTTCCGCTGCTGCTTCACCTTCTGCTGCTGCTGCTGGCCCCCTGCGATCTCCTCAAAAGGAACCAGCCCAAACAGGTCCTCTCTGCTCCCAGCAGACTTGGGCAGGAGGGATGGCTGGAAGGGGGTGCAGCCAAAGATATCCACGCTCCGTGGAGACGTGGGGGAGAGCAAAGGCTCTGTCCCCGACACCTGCCCGTCCTGCTGGGGCACCTTCCTGCTGAAGGGGGCTTTTGTGAAAACATCAAAGTCATCCTGCTCCTGGGTCAGGCTGGGGAAAGCTGTCTGAGAAGACACACTTTTGTCCATCTTCTCTCTTGCCTGAGGCTGCAGGGTGAAAAAGGGCACAGCCCCAAACACATCAAATTCTTGGCCAGGGTTGGTGACAGTGCTTGGCACCTCAGATGAGGACGTGTGCATTGAACTGGGTTCTTGGAGTTCACCGCTGCCCACACCGTCTCTGAACCTACTGCTCAGGAGCCCTTCCATCAATTTTTGCTTGGTACGGTCAGAATCAGAGTCAGAGCTCTGCTTCTCTTCCTCCTCTTCCTCCACCTCTTCCTCAGAGTCCATGAGGAGAGGACGGTGGCCTAAATTCTCTGGTTCTGTGTCATTGTCGTCATTGAAGTCTCCATTCTCCCCTTGCAAGACTTCTTCATCCTCCTGTTCTTCCTCCTCCTCACTGCTCTTGGGAGAGGGAGGGTCAGATTCAAAATCACTCTCTGATTCCTCACCACCTTTTGTCACATGTCCCTCCGCACTCTTCCTCCCTGGCCGGGGATCTCTAAACGCATGGCTCAGTTTTCCACCTTTGGTTGGGGTCCCTAGGTTATTTCCTTGATTGCTGGCTGAGTTATCCACTTGTTTTTCAGGGGAACCTGCAGGTCCAAAGGGAAAAAAACAAAAGAAAACTTAAACCACAGAGTCAACACTTACTCCACACACTCCACAGCCACACATCACAGGAGCTGATGTAAACACACATACATATACATGTCCTGACCTACTGAGGGAAATGAGCTAAAAACAGATCTAATATTCAAACAACCAACAGTCAGAGCCACCAGCTTTGCTCCTCGAGCACAAGGTGCCTGGAAATGCAGTACCAGTATTTTGGGGGCATGGAGGAGGGACCAACAGACAGGGATAACCTCCTGAGACACCTTTTCCAACACACTCACTGCACAGCCACTCCTCTCCAGGGAAACACGAGCCAGCAGGATGGAAAAATCCTTTTTTCTTAAGTCATACTACCTATTTCTGGCAGTGCTTCTGCTTTGACAAGTTTGGTCTGATAAACTTAATACTCTAGTCATGAGAACAGCCCATTCTAACCTCTAGTGTAGCAAATGCAGCACAAAAAGTTCGTGCTGTCCCTGGAGTTTGGGAGCTTCCTGCTTTGTGTCTAAATGGGATTCATCAGCTCAGCTTCTCTACAGCAAGGAAGTTTAGGTATTCCTTTTACTCTGACAGCTTCCTCCCTGCTATTCACCCACACCCAGAGCTGAAAGAACAATTCACTGATGGATCAGTCATGGGGTGGTTGCCTTGGGAATTCTGGGAGCAGGAGAAAATTTGCAATAGGAAAAAAAAAAAAAGAGATAGTAAGAGCAGGCAGAGCAAGAGATGCTGCGCAGTGCCCCGGGACAGTTCTCTTCACTTAACAGACCAAGTCAGTCCCCGTGTCTGAGCCCCGTGCTGCACAGAGACGTTTCCAGGAGCAAAGGAGTAGGAGGAGAAGCAACAGTCTCAGCTGGGGAAGGTACCTTTGCTCTGGAGATGTCCCTTTCTCTCAAACACAGATCAACCCACACTGCTTTAGGGAGCATCACTGACCATGTCACACTGATGACAGCAATGAGCATTCATTCACCTCTTGGCAGGCAGAGCCCCTGCCCGAGCCGTGTGTGCAGTGCTGCCCAGGGGGGCTCCCACAGGCACCCCGGCTCTGGGGACAAGCTCCTCAGCCTGCAGGGTGTGACAGCAGCTGGGCACAGGGGCTGCTCCTGGCCAAGCAGCTAGGAAGGAGCTCTGCACACCCACAGCACTGCCCCGACTGCTGACCCTCCCACCACACCCAACACCTTCCACCTGGGGCTTTGTTCCACAAATACTGCAGTGCAACCTGACTCCACGTGTTAACAGGACTGACAAAGCTGGGGATGGCTGTGGGCACCGGCTACTTCTCAAAAAAAAAAAAAGTCTTCAGCCAGAACCCAGCTCATAACTCTTATTATTGCAATATATGAAATAAATTTCTTGGCTAACTCTTCCTTTCACAAAGAAATCAGCATGCAACTTCCAGGCCAAGTCAGATTCTTTTCTTTCTATGCTTTAGTTTAGACCAGAAAACATTGTTTTACAAGAGAAGTTTCTCCTTTGTCAAAAGGAATTAACAGTTGATTTCCTCATCCACCAGCTACTTCACTCCTTTGCAATTACACTTGAAATAACAATCAAAATTCAGCAGCAATACAATTTATGTATGGATTTAAAAACAAGACCAGAATGACTGAAAACATCAGGTGATTAGGGCTCTGAGCTGTTTCTTCTTTGCTTCTGGTGTCAGATTGCTTCTTATCTACTGTAATTTTAAATGCTACATATTTGCTTTACCCACTAAATTAGAATGTGGATTATTTTGCTGCTTACTTTAGATTTCCCAAAGGTACGGCCTTCACATTGCACTGCAACCCCCCAGCCTCCAAATCCTGCTGTTTCCAGTATTTACTGAAACACTAATGTTAGCATAAATGCAAATAGATTTCAAAGGAAATATTTTGAGGTTAGATGTTAACAGCACTTACACAACAAAACCCCCAAACATTTTCTGTATGTCAGTATCCATGAGTTTACACTGCCAAGGAACAAATGGACCTTTGTGTATAATTTCAACACAGAAAACAATTTATAAAGTGGTTTATTTTTTTTAAGGTAAGAACTAACCCACAGTTTAATAATATTTAGGCCTTTTTTTAATAATATTTACGCCTTTTGGGAAGCCAAATGTATTTGTTAAATGCTGCCCCAGTCACAATCCCTGGCAAACAAACTGCAAAGGGCACCAACAAGACAAAAATTCCCTCAGCCTCTGCTAACAGCCACTGACTCACTGACCACAGAACTGAAGGCACACGAAGGTACTGAAGGTACTGTGTAACCCTCAATACCAGACAGACTGCAAAGCAAGCAGGACTTGCCAGCACCTGGCAAAACACTCGGGGCAGTTTCCCACCCCACACTGCGTACCTGGCGCTGGCACACCAGCCACTCCAGCACCTCAGCAGACCCTCCTGTTATTCCTGCTAATGGTGGTGGGAGTCAGGCACCCAGACAACTCAGTCCTTTAGGAATTACCTTAGCACCATAAGCTTCCACTGCAGTCTAACAGCCACCATCTCCAGAGAAACTGGGATGAAGGCAGCAACAACTCTCTCAGGATCCCACTCGCTGGAGATGTGGGTCCACAGCAAAGACAGGGACCATGTGCTCACCATGGGTGAAACCACATTTTTTCCATGCTCTTGCAGCAACAAACCACTGTTCAGGGACATGCTGAGCACCCTCCTCCCTGACAGAGGCAGGGAGGTGCTTGAGTAGCTAACAAGAGAACTAAAAATCTGGCACACTTGTTCACTTGTCCAGTACCTTGCCCACAGCAATCTGTCCCTGTCCCTTTTGTGGCCTCTGGTTCTACTGCGGGCCATGGGGCAGAGCCTCTGCACACTGGGTACAGCACACACCAGCCCTTGTGCTGGCAGCAATGAGGCAGCTGCGGGAAAAGGAGGGGCAAGGTGTGCACTTTGTGCCTGGCCCCAGAAGGGAAAACATTAAAGTATCTCCATTCAGAGGCCACTGAAAACATTGCATGAATATTTCTTCATCCAGATAGAACATCCTTGCAGTACAAGGCAGTAACTGCCTCTGAGCTCAGCAGTGGTTTCTGAACAAGGTTTCCAAATTCCTAGCTTTTTAGCAGGTTCCTCCTTATCCATCATCTCCCTGACAGAGTTATGGATGTGACTGGCTTATTGCAGCAGCAGCAATCAATGTCTGTGTACTGTGCAGACTGGGAATTACCCTCAGTGATCACAAACTCACAGCCACACTTATCAAAGTTTCAGGATCAGCACGTACGACCCTATATGGACAATGTCACCAGGAGAGCAAGTGGCACATACCAGATGATGCTGTGAATAACTGCTCCTCCTACATGGGTGTGAAAAAACACTTCTATTCCAAGGAGTATTTCCAGAGTGGTGACCTTGCTGCTCCCACATGGGTGTCTGTCAGGAGAGAGCAAGTATCTTGCTTTGTTCCCCAGCCTGTGTGGAGATGTTGGAAACAACCAGAGCCATCTGCTCCAAGCAGAAACCACTCTGAGATACTCGTCTTCAACACTTTTAGCCCTACCTGGCCAGCCCTCAGGAACAAACCACCTCTGCACACACCTTCACAGCTGCAGTGGCTTCAGGTTAGCCCCAGGAACAGGGAGAAAACTGGGGTCAAATCCAAACCAAAGCAACAAAAATAATATCCTCCCTAGAAGTATCACTTTTTATACCATGACAGGAATAGTTTGGTTTTCTACACTTCAGTTGCCCCCGTCTCAGGGCTAAAGAAGCCACCAAATGAAATAAAAGAGCACTGCACGCAGCAACAATGCCCCAAAAGGGCAAACTCCCTGCTTAATGGCAATTGAATGCTCTGGCCAAAGAGCTTTCCAGACTGAGGTGTTGTGTCATGTTGATTTCATGCCATCTCCTCAGGCTGCACTGCTCGGATACATATTTATACCCAAGTGCTGCACACTGGTGAGTAACATCTGTTTGCAATGTGCTGGCCAGATTACCACACTTCTAATCAGGTTTGCAGCTTGTAGCAAACAATTGTCCTGCGCTCAAATGCGAGCCAGGTGGAACATCTTTAATCATATAAGAAGATCGCAATCTTCAAGGAAATTTTCCGTTCTGATGTTCTTTTTCGAGACACGGGATTATAAGAGGATGAATTCCCTCTAACAACTGCAGTAATTACATGCCTTCTGCTGGTCCCTCATTTTAGGGAATTGGGGGGGTGGCCCAGGAGTGGGGCATAAGAGCTTTAAGCTTCCTTGGAATTGGGAACATACTGACACCATCATTTCAGAACAATTTGCCACATGTCAGCCCGAGGATTACCGGCAGGCTGCAACTAAATCTGCACCACTTCTCTGACCAGTCAGCCCAGCAGCTGCTCAGCACTGTAATGGATTTACACTACTTACCACCTTTATTTTCAAGGACAACAAAAATGGGAGAAGACCACATTTCAGCATTGCAGCTATGGCTGAGATATTCTTTTCAGTAATTAGTCTAAAGGTTGAAGTGTGTCATAAAAGGAGTGAAATGTGTGCATGGTTGTTCCAAGCTTTGAAAAAACCACAAACAAACAAACCCCAAACAAACCCCACTGGATCATTGTGGAGAGACAAAACAAATCCACAGCAGAGCCCACACATACAATTTACACTAGTGATGGGTGGATAACTTCAAGTTACTTAGGAAGTGTTCTCTGGAAAAGCTGGAGTCTAAAGACTCTCTTGATACTGGGAACCTGTATCCAGCAAGCAGTACCAATACCTGAAACCAGAGCCAAGGAGAGGTTATAGAGTATCATTAGCACGTGCAGTGAGTACAGATACTGCTATGAACTTACTTTAACAGCTGAGTGAGCTAACCCTGGAGCACCGTGCAACAGCCACACCACTGTGCAGGTCTGGGCACCTCAACAACCAACAACATGAACTGCCAGACACACATGACCCGCCGGCAGGAGCTGGTTCGTGCTGGCACAGTGGCTCAAGTCATCTTGTTTCTCCTGTTTGGATGGTTGTGATGTCTCCTGCAGTCCGAGGGAGCTGTGTTTCACTTGTGCAGGCCCACAGTGCACAGGGGTCCCGAGGCTCCACAGCTGTGGTACAAAACTGGCAGTGGTTTGAACCCCTTAGAAGCAGTACACAAAACATAACTAAATCAATAGTCATCCCCCACGTTTCTTCATGCCAGGACATCACTTGTGTGCTGTGCTATGGTGAACGCTCCTCATCAGCTGCTGCAGCAGGGTCTGTTCAGAGATGTGTTGTGTTCAAAGCTCCGGATGGTGCCCATGGCACTGCGGTCTGGCACACAGACAGCTGCTTCTCTGCACGATGCACACTGCTGGAACACACACCTCTTACTCCAAGACACCTAAGGGATCATTTAGAGACATCACCACATCTTTGAGTGCAGCCAGTCTGGAAGTCAGAAGGAAGCTGCTGTGGAACTGAACTTGCTTTTAGCCCTGATCTCTGCACAGTGAACAAGGCTGCAGTGGCTGGGAAGGGGTTACCTGTGGAGGTTACAAACACCAAGTGACTTGATGGAGAAGTACCATGTCTACAGCACAAATGAGCTTTACAAACCTTCAGCAGAACAGTTAATGAGAGGCCCTGAATCAGAGCCTTATCCCAGCAAACCAGGCCAGGAGACAGTTCACGGAGATTCTCCACAGGAGCCAAACGCCTGTCAGACAGCTCCAGGTCAGCAGAGACATTGCAGGCAACGTTCCCCAACACCTCCCCTTCTTCCACAGTCCATCCACAGCACAGAGGGTTACCTCAAGTCTTGTGTTACTTCTCTGAATTGCAGTATTAAGCTGAGGGAAGCAAATGGCACCCTAGCCCAGTTCCACCCCACCAAGACTTAGTGTGAACAAACCTATGATGGCAAAAGGCCACCAAGAACAACTCCACAGCAAACTGTACTGCAGATATGACATACCCTTCTCGGCATTTAGAAATAGCATCAAATGTGTCTGAGTTTCTGAAACACTCAACCTGATGTTAACAAATGATGAAACAACACAAGCTGGTTAACACACATTAGAACCAAAAGCTTCCATTGCTGGGCGGTGATCACAGGAGATCTTTTCTTACAATTGTCCCCATCCGGTGTTTCAGACATTCCAGAACCAGGATCTGTTTTCCACATGTCAAGTGCCTAAGTGTCCCAGTGCTGGCTACTCAACTGTGCTTTCTTTCCTCTTTTTCTTAAGAAGCTCGCAGTGTCAGGTTTGTTTCTAACAGATCAAACACTGGAATTCTTTCCCAAGCCAATTTTCTTTTCCAGTCATCCTCAGTCCTAAGCCATTATTGTTTTCCACAAACATTCAGGCACAAATTAAGTGTATGTGGCAAGTTTACATGCAGTGCTTGTGAGGACACTTAAGAGGATACACACCAAGTACTCCCACACTGCTTCCCTACCCACGTGCCCAAGAGGACCCCAACACCACCACAGCCCATTTCACAGCGCCCTGTGTGCCCTGGGCAGCATGCCAGGGGACACACGAGTTGATGGTTCTCCATTCCCAGTGGACAGGAGTAAGTACAGAAGCAGCTGTAGTCCACCCAGTTCCAGGCTTTATTCTCTGGTGATCCTTGCAGCAAAGCACTCTCAGCTCCACGGGGAATATCCCAAGGGCTCACAGCAGCCTGTGGACTTTTCCAGCAATGAGCCAAGTTTTCCAGTTCCAACTGCTGCATCTCCCTTGCACCACATTTCCAGACACAAGTGAACGGATCTGGTGACACTTATTTTGCCCAAGTACCAGCACTCAGTGTTAAGCTGTTAAGCCAAAAGATGACACATGATTCCCAGCTTCTTGCTGCCCTCTCACATCAGATGACAGGAATTAATTAAGTACCGGAGGAAGTGCTGCTTTCAGTGTAGAACCCTTAAGCCCCCAAATCCAAAGAGACCACTTGGGTGACTCAGCCACCATTTACACAACAGAGCTATGTCACAGCAAAGAGAACCAAGCAGAAAAACAATCACCTTGGTGCTGGAACTGTGGTCAGTAGAGCAGAACACACCTTCTGTAAGAACTGTCACTTTTCAATAAAGTCAATTTTATTTACCTCACAGATGCTGTGTTTGTATCATCAACATTTCACCCCCTGTAATCCAACAAGTCAGAAGTCAGTAGTCAGAACCTTGGGCACACAGTGCCAACACACTCCACATTTGCTCCGAGACCTGTTACAATAAGGAAAGGACACTTGTGCTCTAACAAGATCTGGAGTCTCTCACCCAAAGGCTGGAATTGCACTCAAGGTATTACACTCCTGTTCCACTTTCCATGCAGCCACCTGCCCCTGGATGCCCTGAGTAAGGTACACACATGGTTTACTTCTCAGTCACATCTTTTACAATCACAAGGAACAAACCAGAAAGAACATGTTACACGAGAATCTGAAGTACAAGAGGAAATCAAAACATTAGGGACGTTTGTCAAGTTTAGCCTAGAAAGCCCTCCATGAGCAATGAAATATGTCTAAGTGAACAGCATTCTCCTTTGCTTAGTTGTCTTACAACACCTCATTTCAAGGCATTACCAAGAACAGTTCAGAGGGGAACACAAACCAGCTTTTAAAACACACATCTTTACATTTAAAGATTTATTGTATCAGAGATCTCTACTAAGTGCAGGTCACTGCTAACACGTAATTAACAATATCTTGCTAGAAATCAAGCCATATGTACTCTTGTTTAAATGCCAGTTACAAGTCCAGAGGCAAAAGGCTACTGAAAAATGCCTGATTTTTTTCTCCACAGTGCTACAGGTACCAGTTCACAACCAGCTCAACATGTCCCAAGCACTTTGGTTTTTCAGCCATGACTGAATTTGGGTTTTTCCAGCCCTTAATGGAAAGCATCTCCCCGTATTTTTTTTTCCCCGATGTCAACAATTAAAGCTTGGATTCAAAGTCACAAAAATAAGACACACCATAATACAGTGAGGGCATTGGTTACAACCTAAGCTATATTATAACCAACTGAAAAAAAACCAGCAATGAGCAAATGCACTTCCAGGATCTCAGGTGAGGAAAAGAATAGAATAATCCCTGGACACCAGGGCAGGAATACTCAGCAGGAGACTGAGAACAGGCTGGTCCCCATCTCACAGCAAGTATAGCCACCCCTGTTGGTTTTGCATACTGAATTCAGTCTCACCTACAAACCAAAGCAACCCCTGGAATGAACACTGCAAGGAAAACCCTTCCCAACAGCACCTACAGAGCAAGCCCTTCTTCCCCTAAATGGCTCTCACGTGGCCCTGAGCTATTGAACACCAACGAGGTGACAGAAGGCAAACTTGTCTCGCCTGAGCGAGCAGAACAGAACACAGACTAAGGGCACAGTACTGGACCAGGCAGGGTAAACTCATGTCTCACAAGGGGAGCACCCAGGGCTGCTGGGGGGATTTCTCCCAGTGGCTCTGCAGAACATGTCACCCTGCTCACCCTTCACCACGTGCAGCACAGGAACACTCCTGAGCAGCCCTAGCAGAGCATCTCCAAGAATGCCAGATCCAAGGGAAAGAACACACAGATACTAACTCAGGTTGGCCTCAACTGATTTATTTTAAAGCATGTTACCTGAGCTTTTGAACTCTGTAAGAACAGTCTTTAAGAGTCACACTAAGGCACCTTTATCACACAAGAACTCTCAACACAACTTTGGTAAGCACCTAAGTGGCTCCAGAAGTGCCTGGAGCTCTTTTTAACATTTAATTATCACATAGGCTTTGCTTTGTCACAGGTACCAAAATAAATATTAAAGTGCTGATCAACCAAATGTGAAAACTGTTGATTAAGTTGGACCATGATGCAGTTTCCCAGTCACAGTCAATGCCCACATATCATGTTAATTTTACTTCCATCCAAGGTAAGAAAGATCAAAGCTGAACTGAAAGGCGATAATGAATGCCCACCCTCCTCTCCTCATGTAGAGAGAACAAAATGCCTGTGTTTGACTGAATTTGCACCAAAACTGTGCACTAAATGCAGCAGAAGCTTACAGTCTGGAGAACTAACTACAGCAACAGTGTGAGTAAGAAGCAGACTACAGGGGAGTGGCAAACTTTGGCCTTAGCAAGTAACTGGCCTTCAGCAAAAGCACCTGTGGTTCCACACAGGTCCAGGGGAACTGCACCACCAAGGCTACACCGTGTCACCGTACGGGCCCCACAGGTGGGTGCACAAGTGGTTTGGCACTGGAGGTAATGAACCAAATGAAACATCTCTTTAGCCCAAGTGCTTTCAGGAGGCAGCTGACCCCCAGTCACTCTGGTCTTTGAAGTGCTGTGCACACCTGGACACATACATACACGTACATGTCTGTACACCTACAGCTACGAGGTAATCATGTTACAGATGTAACTTGCCTTGGGGAGCAATGAAAGGAACAGAACCAAAGGGATCTTCAGGAGGACTTTTCTGTGGAGCAGAATGGGGCTCCACATTCTTATCTGAAGATGCTCTCCTGTCCACCAGCCTGTCTGTAAAAAACAAAATGAAACAGAACAAAAAATAAAGCAAAATAAAATAAAAACGGCAGGTCTTATGCCTATGCAAAGCTATGCACTGTGCAGGGTGAGGGCGAGCATACTCTCTGTGAGGGGTTTTTGACAAAGGGCTGGTAGAAGCCCAGGTGGCCGAGGCAGTTCCTTCCCACTGCAGGCTGCAAGGAGCCAGGCAGAGTGCTCGGGAGGCTCTGCACCCACAGCTGTCTGTGCTGGAGCACCAAGGGGATCCAGGCTAACCTCCACCTCTGTGTGACCATGGGAAAGCTGAGCTGCTGCCCTCCTAGCGAGAAGGCAGCCTTGTTTTCTGGGCTCCCAACTCTGCACAGATTACTGAGGGGTTACAGGAGCTGCTTAAGCAATCCCCTTCCTCCCAGCGCTGTCAGGAACTCACTAACTGAGAGTACAGGACACCAACAGCAGAGAGCAGCAGTGCAGAGAGGAGCTCGGAGCTCCAATACCTGCCACTCCACACCACAGCATCTCCCTGGAGGTGCCCAGCTCAGACAGCCCCAGCCACCTGCACCTGCCCTTGCACTGTAGCTGCCATCCTTCTATTCACAAAGCCTTTGCCAGGGGAGGGAAGGGGTCCTGATCTGGGAGTTGGATCCCTTGCATAGGAGAAGGGATGAACCTTCCCAGCAATACTCCCCCCATCACTGCACACACTGACATTAAGCTACTCAACCCATGAAATCCAGCAGTAATATCAGCCTGACAGTGTGGCAACATCTCGATCTCCTAACAAAGGCTGTGTATATTTGGTTACTCATGTGTTACTGTCATGAGCATATCAGCTTTAAAAAGATATGACAGATTAAAAACATCTTTAATTTATGTGTGAAGCATCAGCTCAACAATACAGAACAGGCTTTTGAGAGGGGCAATAAGGGATTTATGTTTTGAATGCTACTCAGCACCACATAACATGACAAAAAGACAAACTTACATAACAGTATGTGAGTTGAAAAGCACGGGACAGCAACTGAGTTTAGTAACAGAAAAATATAACCATTTATCAGACCTGAACTGCAATTCTCCTTTCTCTAGACAGCAAAAAAATTACTTAGCAGGCAACAGCCTTTTTCCCTCCAGAGAGATAACCTACATCTAAAAAGAGCTCACCCTTGAATCTTAATTATACACCTGAAGCAATTCCAGGAAGTATTATACAGTTAAAGACAATTTTAAAGGTCCAAGCCTTCATTGTACAGTCAATCTCCCAGTTTCTCATTGTTCCAGTTAAGGTTGAGAAAGTATGAGTAGGCAAAGTTCATATATTTCTGCCTTGACTGCAGCACAGGCATTAACAGTGAGGTAAGCTGATAGCGAGGCTGCTGTGCCCAAAGCAATACCAAAATGCAAAGAGCCTTGATATCCAAAAGCCAAGCTAGGAGGTGTTTGAAGGCTGCAGTGTGTGTATCCACACACCCAGAGACACAAAGCGCAGGGCTGCCCCTCCGCAGGGCTCAGAGCAGCCCCAAGTGCAGCGCCCCCGGCACAAGCAAGGCTGCCATCTAGTGTGCTGCTGCTCCGGGCAGGCGTGCCCTTCCACTCGCACACGGCCTGTATTCAGGGCCCCAGTGAGCTGCTGGTTCCCACTGAGCACAACGGTGCTGCTCGGTTCTCTTCTGGGATACAGCAGATGATGCGTGTGACCACACCCAGCCCTGCTGAAGAGCTGAGCCCCAAACACGCCTTGGCTGATGTTGTCTTTGGCTCTTAGATATGTCCAGAGCTTGTGGGTTAACCGAGCCCATCTCAAACTTACCATAACTACCATCACCAGTCCAACAGCTACAGACTCTGAACTTGGGCCACGCTGTGCTGACCACCCAGTACAAACTAACCTGCTCTGGATTCAAGAGTGGATTATGTCAAAAGACTTAAGGCCTCATTTGGAAGCAGCATGCCTAAAGATATTCAATTCTGCTCCTGAATCAAATCCTAAATTTGGATTTGGAAGGTGGCTCATTTTTAAACTGGTACATTAGCCATTTCTCCAGCTAGCAGTAAGTAGTTCTACTGTGAAATGTCTGCAGGTTGCTTTCTTATCAAAAATAACAGCCTTAATTGATCAACATCAATCAAAACTATCAATTAGAGTTTCACAAACGAACCACTCAGTAACTTGCCTTAAGGATCAACAGGTAGTGTGCACATCTTGTTCAACTACATTTAAGGACACAGGAATCCAAGAAGAAAAAGACCCAGCTAAAGGCAGAGGTGTTTTTTAATTACTTGAAATTCAACTTCACTGCACTTTTAATTGCAAGGAACTTGCGGACAGAGAGCCAAGCATACACAAGCTGTTTTTTGACATTGCCACATCTTTCAAGTCCCACTGATAAACCTGCTCTCAGCAAAACCAGTTACAGGAAGAGCATCTAATAAGCATGTGTTAGGCAATTAGGAAGAGGAAGTAATTCCAAGTAAACACCATGGAGATAACCAACTTCAAGAGGAAAAAGTTTATTCAACTATTGCCATATCAGAACAATAAAGCAGCCCTTACATTTAGCCACTCATCAGAAAGGACATTACAAAACATTAACATAATGTAATAGATCAATTTTCTTTCAGGCATTTTCAAAGGACATATCAGACCCGCAGAATCTTCTGCTCTGGTGTGCAAGAGAAAAGCTGGAAAGGAATAAAGCAAGCAGCCACACTTCTGTTCCCATCTGACCACATACCTCTGCTGTTGAGAGCCTCTTGACAGTGCGGGTGACACAAGCAGCATTGAAGAGCTAAGACTTTTGCACCATTTCTGCAGTGATTGAGCCAGTAACTACCAGTTTTAGGCGGCGAGTTCCTATTGCACACAGTGTCAGAAAGGAAAAGGAAAGGAAGAAGACAGGCCCAACTGTGCCCTCAAATGCTCAGAAAGAATGTTCTGTACACAGGCCCTTGGACAAGCAGGTGTTGGAACTGCTGAGCAACTACAGAGCCCTCATTTACTGGGAAGCAAAGTAAGCCTTCAAGCGTCCCTTACTTGATCTCAGCAGGTCAAACTCTCTGTCCAGCAGCTCCTCCTCTGTCAACTTGGAAAAATTGTCCTCTCCAAATGGGTTCCAGCCTGACATGTCAGGAGGGTTATTGATGCTCTGCTTTGGATAACTGGAAATTGCCTCAGCATCAGCAATACCTGACCTGTAAAGTCAGTTCAAGAAAGCAAATTAAGAAACACTGACAGGATTATTGATCAGGGTCAAAATCTGAGAAATTCTGTCAAAACACCACACACAAGTGACATGTACCCATTAACAGCTCATCCCAAAAGCATCTGAAACCTATCTTAAGGGAAGCCTAGTAGGAGCCTATATAAACATATTACCCAGTTCATAACATTAGTGCAACTCGACAAATCCGGGTTGTTTTTATTTTTAAATCAGAAAGGAACAAGGGGTTTATTCCACACACTGCTGTTCATAAAATTAATGGGAAGTCATTATTTATTCCCCTTTATTATGCAGGACTAATCACAATTAGCGATGTAAGCCACAAGTAAGCCCTGGGCACACCTGAGCCAGAACACTCACCTGCTCGTAGGGAAGGGAGGATCTGCCAGTGTTCCAGCATGCACTGTGAGGGAGCCGGGGTAGGAGATTAAGGCTGGTGCAAAGTCTTGAGGAGAAGTGATGTACTCAGGGGACTGTGCCTGCTGCGAGCGCTGCTGGGCCAGCATCTGCTGCTGCAGGAGAGCCTGCTGATACTGCTGCACCTGGGGACATCAGGGCTCTGTTACCCAAACACAGTGGGCCATCTCTTCTGCCCACTAACACTACTGGTGGTGCAGCCACTCACCCACCCACCCCCACGGCCCAGAACATGCGGGTGCAGAGAAACTGCTCACACAGTCAGCGACACTGGTTCTCTTCTCCAGCACGTTACCACTCAGCTTCCCATAATTACTGCAGCCCAAGTATATGCTACTGCATAGCATAGCCAAGTCTTACTTAGTAATCTCAATTTCAGGACAATTTCTCCTGATTTTCAAAAGCCAGGATATGCCAGTTAGCTATCTTACTTTTCAGCTAAGAATTTCATATCACTGTGTCTTCTGTCTGTCACTTTGTAGCATAACATACCTGTTGCTGTGGCCACTACTGGAAACCTTAGGCACCAATTATGTTTCAAGTTAGCGTATACCTCCTTAGGAAGTTAGAAATATCCCACCCAATTAATGCACAAGTGCAAACCCAGATAACCTTTTATAACTTCCCACAACTGAGTATCATTTCTGATTGCCATTTTCAGACTATTTACCACATCCACAGCTCACTGTAACTCCTCACACACTTGTCTCACTGCACCTGCACGACAGACTTACAAACACAGCCCGTGTTTCCAGGCTGTCCCCTCAGTTCCACTCACGACGTACCATGGCAGGGTAGTGTGACTGGGCAGGCTGCTGCTGGTACACAGACTGCAGCAAGAGCTGCTGCTGGACCATCTGCTGGTGCACTGCTTGCTGATACTGGAGTCGAGAAGATAAAGAACAGCTTTGAGAAGTCACGGTCCCCCTTCAGAAGTGGCCAGATGTTCAAAACAAGCATCAATTTAAACACCACTTCTGACTCCACAGCACTTTTCAGTTTAGATGCCACATAACCAAGAACCTGAGTGCAGTTCAGTCACTGCATTTTAATCATTCTGGGTTTGGCAGCTTTTTCCTTCCCACCCTCCCATTTTTAACAAGAAAGTTACACTACATATTCAGCACTGGTTCACGTACAACCACCTTCTGCAAGCACAGCATAATCACCTAGATAACCCCTAATATTTATCCCAAGTGCCCTTACACATAGATAAAGCCTTAATTTCAGCCACACAGTGATGATGCAAAGCAAGCTGGGATTCAGGGTCAAACTGCAAAAACCAAACAGCCCAAAGCAACTTTCTAGGATAATAAACATTACAGAGACAAAGCTAAGAGAAGAAGAAGGGCCAGGAGCTCTTTCAGCAGGCAGAGCACAGGCAGCGACAGCAGTCACGTTTCACCAGCACACGATTCCAGGTGTTCCTGCCAAGCACAAGGCGCCTGTGAGCCACCTGGCCAGCAGAGGCAGCTGTACCTGCTGAATGTAGGCGTCCTGCGTGCCGGGCTGCTGCTGCAGGTGGTGCAGCTGCTGCAGCCTCCAGTCTCCCTGCTGCAGCTGCTGCAGGACCCTGTGCTGCTGCGGGGGGTGCGGGGTGCTCCCTTGGCACTGAGACACCTCTTGTCCGGTCCCTGGGCGCGGGGTTCCTGCAACAGCCAGACAGCACTGCTGACACCCAGAGCCCTCCCTGGCAGCCACCTCTTCGTTTAACACAGCCCAGGAGCTTCCCTTCCCACTCTGACATCTGGGGCAGCTGGTATATACCAAACACCCTGTCCAAAAACACTTCCAGGCCTGCAAATGAACCATTTCTACTTATTAGATGCTGGAAGCTGCTTCTGGTCTCACAACAGCAAGCTGGGTTCCAGACTTCTGCCTTACTAACACTGAAGGTTACACAAACCTTTGTATCTCAAACCCTTACCCTTCAAGTGAACAGCTTTGTATGCATACAACACAACACATCTTTCTTCTTTAAGGGAACTATTGGCTCACCTGTCAAGGTCCATTAAACTGAACACCTGATGGCTTTTGCCATTCAATGGTTTCTGCAGCCATTGAAGTAAACAGTTACTCACATAAATCCATCTCTTTTATGGTGAGTTTATATTCTCAACTGCCCAGGAATGATCTGTTCCTTGTCAGAAAAGGAAAAGCTTTCCAAGTTGGATGCTACTTAGATCCCATCTAGTACAACTTGTTTACACCTGGGACACAAACATTCTCCATGGCCTTTGGACACTTTTCCAATACCATCCCTGAAGCCATTCTTCCTGTACTGTAACAGACAACAGCACAAAATACAACTACAAAGTGCTTGAGATTAAAATGAACACCGATTTAAGTGAATATTTATCAGGGCCATAACCCTTTCTGAATGAGAAAGAAGAAATGGTAAAGGATTTCTTCCAAAGCCATTTCACTCAATTGTCTCCTCCAATTACTCCCCTCTGCTGCACTGAGTGTAATGTGAAATGAATTGGTCACATCTTAGAGAAGTGATATTTTTGCATGGCTCCACCCTACAAATACCACCAACACACTGATATCTCATTTCCTACTGAGGCACAGGAGAATATTTTTCCTACTGCAACAAAAGCAGTTTGTTACAAAAGAGTTTAGTTGTGTGAATTAATTTCAAGTCAAAACTGACCATGAACTCTCAGTGGGAAAGTTCATTCAAAACCAGTGTTAAGCACAGTGAAAATGCACCTTCACTTGTCAACAATCTGCATTTACTTTTTGTGGCACCTGGTCACACTTACAACTTGCACATTTCAAGGCTTTTGGAAAGGATGAAGATTTGATTTGTGGTATCTAAGGAAAGGCAGAGGAACCTGAGTTTTAAATGCTGTCCCTACTAGATCACAGAGAAGAAGAACTGTAAAACTGATGCTTCATTTATTGGGGTCCGTCCTTGGCTTCCTTAGGTTACCTTTCTGCCCACGATGACCGAATTCCCCAGGCACGTGTACTTTGACGGGAGTGGCTGAGCTCTGGATCGCCAGCACGCTGGAAGTGGCAGTGCTTGAATTGGCCTTTGGTCTTTGTCGCGGGGCAATTGAGGTTTCTGTTGGTCCAACAGTATCTGTTATTCTGAAGGGGAAAATTTTCCCAGATAAGAGACTTGGTAAAAAGACAACAATTTCTTCTTCAAATTAGACACAATGCATCTCTTAATAGCTTAATTATGTCTTAACCAAGAGCTATTCTATTTCTGCAATGCACTTTAGCACCTTAATCTTGCTCCCTCCAAGCCTGCTCGCCACCCCTGGCAGCTGTAGGATGTGGCTGCTGCAGAGCACCGTGAAGGAGCCATGCAGCAGCCTTGGCACAGCATGGCACTACATGGCATTGCCCTGAATAACTCCTCTCCATTCCCAGGGGTGAGTGCAAGTCAAGTCCTGACTGGGAACATGAGTACTGTTCATATGGACAGGAAAGAAGATAAAGGAAAACCTCATCTGTTAACTCATTTCTAATTCCACTCATTCTTATGGTTTTGTTTCTATTTTTTGTAAATAGAACTGATAATTGTAGCTGAGTATAAAAGTACCCGAGTCACACATGCTGGCAGATTCAAAAGCAAACAATTTCCATTAACAAGGAATGAAAGGCTAAAGGATTCATCCAGCATTATCATTAAGCACATCCACACTATACCATTGCAGAAGTCAAAAGCATGAATAGGAATTCCCAAAGTTTTAGGTTTGTTTTACTAACAAGGACAAAATAAGGGATTACTTAGGCATAAAAATTAGAACTTTGGAAAAAAATCCCAAATAACCAGAAGCAAAACCCAACAAAACCCATTTACCTTCATTAATCAGGCTCTCAGTTTTTCCTCCCAGGATTCTCAATATAGTGAAAAAAAGCAAAGGAGTGGAATTCAAATAGACTTGAAGCTCTTACAATTGCAGTTTACTTAATGACTTCTACTAAGGTAATATTTCATTTATTATTAACAAGCATTTGAAAACAGGTTTCAGATCAACATGTAGCTTAACAATCTTAGCAAGAAAAAAAAGCAAAGTCACATCCTCTACTCACCTTGCTTTTATTTGGCTTTTTCTAGCAGCTGCCTCACTAGCTGTCATGGGTTCAGGGAGAGCTGAAGGGACAGGAGAGTTCTTGGGAAAAACAAATTGGAATAAATTAAAAGAAATCCTGAATGAAAAAGTCATTACATACTGAAGAGTTTAAGACCTTCATGTTACAAGCCCTCATGCTGAACTCTCAGGGTTTTAATTTAACAGCATCTCTGTACTTTCTCATCTGGTGCAGAAGTAAAACCAGAACAAGACTGATCAGTTTTGTCAACCACTTCATTTACACACTACCAACTATCAACAAGAAAGTGCAACATTTTCTTCAGGTATTTTCGTGTGACTGCACAGGGCAGACTCACTTCAGCCTCAAGCTGAAGAACTAAACCAAAGCCCAGTGTTTGGAGGAAGCTGCTTTTAGCTCACTTAGCTCTTCCACTGCAACTCAAACTCCAGAAAACCATTCAGCATCCAGGGTGCCAGGGCCCTTTCGCTCACCCCCTTCTCAAATTATTAATTCCTGAATCAATCACAGATCACCTAAGCCGTATTTTACCACGGAAAATGGCAATTTTGGGGGAGGGAATAGAAAGATCCTCTCTAATGACAAATGCACATTCAGAATGCAAATCTAAGTCTGGTCACAAATAGTACAGTTACTTATCAAGTACTTTAAGATTTTCTTATTTTTTTAAACCTGTGTATCCAAACAGCAACATTGACATCTAACTGAGCATCTCCTTCTACAAGGATAAAGGAATTCAAAGGGATCTCAGGAAGTTCACTTATCTGCCTCTCAAGGCAGAGCTCACTGTAACTGACTGTTGCAAACTGAAACCTGAGAGGGATTTTTCCTGATGCTTCTGTTAAGAAACACTTTATAATACTCAACATTAGTGGTGTGCCCTCACATTCCATCGCACAGTAATTACACTTGTCAAGGAGGTGATCTTTGAGACAAAGCTCACACTTTCCAAGGTCAAACTTCCCTGGAAAGCAAGGGTAGAAATGCAGGCTAACCCAGGCACTGCTCTGTTTGCCTTCCAGTTCACTGGAGTTGCTCCCAGGGACTAACACAATTACTAAGGGTGATGGAGAGAAAGGGGTTATCTGGAGCAAAGAAATGCTCCTGACACTACAGTTACAACATGAAACCCTCTGTGCTCAACTAGTTGAGGATCTGTAGTATATTTCATACCAATTGTATTAAGAGATTAGTAATGACTAAAACCGTAAGTCAGGTATTGGTGCTGTATCAATAGAATTCACGAAGCTACACCCTCAAATACATGAACTTGTTTTGTTCAGAGCTCATACTGCATGTACACAATAGCAGCTTCAAGTGTTCTCTGCTATGTTTTACATTTAGGAACCAGGTTTATGATGAAATGGAAATGATCTCGCAGCCAATCTGACAGACTTTTCTCAAAGCTACCTGCTTAACACTCTGAAAATACTGAAAAAATTGATGACTACTTACATTAATATTAGACACTGGACAATCCTTTTTGGCAATTTTAAAGGCAAAGTAAGACACCTGGAATATATCAGGTCTCAGCTCTTGGTCTGGTTCAAGCATATATCCTGCAAAATTTTGAAGAGCATCCATTAAATGTCACATCAGCTGGCCAGGAGAAAGCCTTGCTCATGCTCCTTCCCCGGCTCCGTTTGCTCCAGCCAGCCCCTCCCCTCAGTGTGTACCCTGGGGCACTGTCCTCCAGGAAGGAACGGGACAGGCAGGCCTCCCTTCCAAGGCCCGGGCAGGCTGTCCCCAGGAGGGACCCCACTGCTCCTCACACTGACCACCCACCCACCCCAGTGACTCGCCTCCAGGAGCAGGAAGGGCCTTGGTTTTCCTGGCTCTGGGAGACCAGAGGCACACACTTACTGATCAAACAGTGAATGCTGTGAGAGTACCGCGAGCTGTCCGGGATCGTAAAGCTTCCGTCACAAATAGCGACTTGACTTTCTCCGAAGGGAAGGGAAAAGAAGCAGAGCTTGTACAGCAAGCAGCCAAGGGCCTGGAAGAGACACACACGGGCACTGTGAGGGGACGGGAGCAAGCCTTTGCCACCAGAGAGGAGCACTGAGGGGACACAAGGCATGCCCTGGCTACAGCTGGTGCTCACACCGTGTGTGGAGCCTGCATGGTAAAACAGGGCAAGTGGCAAGCTGACACAGCAAGCAGCTGCAACAGCACTTGCTTTCCACTCACTCTTAAACAGATATGCCACTACAAAATGGGGCACACCAAGAGCTGCATTCTCAGTGTCACATCACCCGGAGATACCCCACTAGCCTTGCACTCAGTTCACTTTACTTTCTTCACTGCACAGCATCTCATAAAAACACTTTTCTGGATCATGCTGCCAACAGGTTTCCACAGGAAATCTCTGGGGGCTATCAAGCAGCAGCTAGGTCTGACAAAAAAAGAGAAAAATTCTACATCATATCTCCCTTCCTTTGAACAAAAATCAAATATGGCATTCATTTTACTTGCCAAAGAGTTAACTATCCAAGATATCTCTATTCAGGGGTCTCTAACTGCATCACGTATTTCATTTTCCAAGAATTAATTTTTCAGTCAGCCAATGCTGCTTCTAATTCCCCCTCATGAATTACTTCCATACCCTCTGATTTTTCCTTACCCAGATATCTGCCTTGGTAGTAATTGGCTTTCCTCCATAGAGATTGATCATTTCGGGAGCTCTGTAGGACAGTGTTGTGTACCTGGTGACATAAAACGAAGAGAGGCCGTGGGTGAAAACCACCTCAGAACTGCAGGCATGTCTTCCCCATCTGCCACACGCACACCAATCACACTCCAGTTCCAGGTACATGCCTGGGACTGTCACACTTAATCCGACTCATTTACTGCACTGGCAGCAGCACAGAGAACATCCAGAGCAGCAACATGAAACTAAGAATCAATACCAAGGCAGTGAAATTTGCTTTTGGTGTTATTTCCCCAGAAGGGTGTACTTTTCCCAAAGCCACTGTGCGTAAGCAGCCAGTCGTCTGGAATGCGCAATTCAAGAGTCCTACAAGAGCTTTGCTGATCACACACCCAAACACACACAGGGCAGACTTCAAAAAAACTAGCATGGCCAAACAACTGCTGAAGTGGAGTTCAGATACTCCAGAGCTGGAAAAAAGCTCCACTGCTTTTCACCCTGCAAAGAAGCAGCCTGTATTTACCCCTCCTTCTGCAGCAGTTAGCCCAACGGGGCAAAACCACACCAGTACATGATTTCAGGAGGGTTTTTCTGCTCAGTCTTAGCAGAATGGACATGGACTGTACTTTTTAATTGAAACTCCAGATAAACCCATTCCAATGCTTATTTACATCAGTTCATGCTCTTTTCTTGGTAACCATTTGCTTAGCAGTATTAAAACAGCACAAGTGAAAAATTCCCAACCCCTAGAATTGCCAGTAGCCAGACATATTTTTGAACCATTTCATTTCCAAACAGTGTACTTCTTTTCAACAGTTTTCTTTCTAAGAGACTCAGTTTGAAAAACAATCCACAAATAAACAGAAGAAATGTGTCCCTAAACAGCTCCCTTCTTTTACTGTATTTATGCCACATTTAATTCAAGATCAACCACTAAGTTCAATTCATCCTAATGGTACATGCACACCACACAATACATGGGGTTTCCCAGCAGCACAGCCATTGCTTAGGACAGGTCACCTAAAAGCCAACTCACTTTTTAATTTCTTCTTCAACCATATTAACACCATCTCGTTGAGGATGCAGGTACTTGTTAGTGGCACTGCCAAAGTCACAGAGAACATAGTTCCCACTATCATTTAACAGCAGATTCTCCACCTTGAAAGGAAACCAACACACAGAAAACTTGTGTTAAAAGAAATGGCACTGATTTCCAAGGGTTACTACATGTTCTCACACATGAACAGAAAGTTTTCAGAGAAATCACCTGACAGACTTAGTTTTAGCAACACAATGTTTAGTTTAGCGTGTCTCTGTTTACAGCCTCTGCAGTCTCTGTTTCAAGTTTGGTTTAGTCTCTCTGTTTCCAGCTCCATCAACAGCGAGTTCCCAACCAGTAGGCAGTCTTAGGGAAACAGCTTCTCTATCCTCCATCTTTTTCAAGTAGATGATTGACTGAAGCCCAATTTCCCTGTGATGAAGTTCCTACCTTCAGATCCCGGTGAACTATGGGTGTTTTGCACTGATGCAGCCGGGCAACAGCTTCACAGGTGTCACAGAATATCCTCATGACTTCTGACTCCGTGAAGCCTGTCTGCAGACGCTGGTTCATCTGGTTCACCACCTGCCCGGCTAAACAAACAACCAGAGAAACTGCTTTCAAGTCATTCCTATCAGGTGCAGAAGACTTAGATGCACAAAGCCCACAAATAAGATGCAAGAAAGTTATCCAGTCACTGAATTGAAACAAAAGAAATCTGTTTTTGCAAGTGGCTTGTTATGGCACTTGTTATTGCAGCAGTTGTAAGAATAATCACTTCTACTGCAAATATAACCCACATACACCTCATCTGGAAGTATTACAGACGACAGGGTGGCTTTTCTTTCTTTGCTCAAAGTATTTATTTTGTACTGGAAGCACTTGTTCCAGTATCCTCACCTTTTTGGGTTAATAAACACCATCTCCTGTGATGAAGCCACTGCCCAGTCACCCTAAACTTTAGACAGGCTTCACAAGTCCAACTCAAGGACAAGTTTATTCCATGCATGTGTGAGGGGGAGCAAATCTAGAAACCACCTGTTTTCACCTATTGTTTGAAACAAGGTTACACTGTAAGGTGGGACCACAGGGCTATTTTCTTTTGGCCAGCACTATCGACACTCACAATGCTCATTTATAACCAGTCACCTGTCAGGTAAGAGTAAAGGATGTTTAATGTTGTCACCTAACACAAAGACAGCAGCACAAGACTGGTGACAAGTCTGGCAATCTGTCCCATGAAGTTATGTTCCAGCTACACGCTGATTAGCACGAACAGCAGAACACACCAAGTTCACTTTATACTCACAGAATTAATTTCCCCATTCCTAATCATACTCAGTTACAGAAGTCAAGTGCTTGGCAGCTCACTCAGTGCCTCGGTAACACCAACCAGTGGGATTCCAGGCACATCTATGTTCACCTCTTATATTCAGTGGTTCTAACAGATCTAAGTAAAATAGCAGGTGACCATACAACATCTACCCCACATTTTCTCTGAAAACCCAGGAGCTGACTCTTACCTCGACAGTATTCCATGAGGATGAGCACCTCCCAAACATTATCACTTATCGAGTTGACAGCACAGTCCAAATAGGTCACAATGTTCTTGTGCCCAGATAACTCTTTCTGAAAAAGACAATGCAAATTGCACTTCGTTACCAAAAAAATTAAAGAGAATTAAAATTAAAGAATTTCAGTTGCTACAGCAGCAGTGGAACAAAGTTCTTTTGCTTGGGAACCAGATGTACTGACCAAACTGACTGTGATATCAAATACATTTTTAATAATTGCTTTAGAAGTTCATGACACACCAACCCTAAGCACAGCATTACTTCCTGAAACTAACAGCACAAGATAGGGCCATAGGGTCAAACCAAACTAGGATCTAGAGCAACTATCGCTGCAGAGGCATTAGGGGTGTGTACACAACAGGCTAGTTCATGCTGCAGTTCCAGGGAAGGGCCTTCTTACCATGATGGTGATCTCTCTCTTGCAGATGTTGAGATCGGGCACGTTATTCACACACATGCGTTTCAGCGCACAGCGTACCCCGCTGTGGGTGCGCACCAGGAACACCGTCGAGAAGCCCCCTGGAAAGCACAAGGACACACCAATGAGGCCCCTGCCCTTTGGAACTCCTGCAGGCAACATCACTGCATGGTAAGGGAGGAGTGAGAACGACCAGGTCAGTCACTAAGTGATGAGAAACAAACACTTCAAAAAGGCAAAGATTTGCTACCACAATCCATTTACCTCAAGTCAAGTATTCTTCACAAAAAACATTAGGATCTTATTGTTATCTCCAAACACAAAAGCATTTTCATACTCAAACCAATTTATAAAGCCCAGTGCAAACTATTGTACACAGGTGCCAACCCTGAACTAGTTACAGACTCATCCAAAAACCTGAACCAAGTGAAGTATTCTCCAGATCTTTCAAATTTGTAAATCCCTCACTACTTGACAAAGTCTATTATTAATTCCTTAAACATACATTTTGAAACATAAAAAGTCAAATATTAAAATAAGATAAAATCTGGAGAAATGCAGAAGAAGTCAAGCAACTTTTCAGGTTACCACCAGGAGCCTCCCTGCACTCCCACACAGTGCAAGCCATCACCTCTAAAGAAGCGTTTTTACTTAAACCACACTAAATATGCTGAGTACAACTGAGCATCTTCCCACAGCCAGTGCCATCAGGCACGTTTTAGTCCAACCATGGCATAAACTGCAAGCCACTAGCCAAGCCCACCCTCCACCTTGGCAGCACGAAGGGGTTTTTCCCTCTCCACTGGTAGAGGAGAGTCACAGAGGCAGGAATTACACCCACAGCAGCCTGCACAGCAAGTCCTTCCAAATGCTCAGAGAAGCTGAAGGGGAAACCAACACTCCTCCTTTTCACCTGCCTTCTGTCCGTCCTGCCTGCTGCTCAAGGAGGTCACACTGGCACTGTCTCAAGGCCCACACACCCAGCTCTGCCACAGTTTCAGGCAATCTGCCTCTCGGGAGAGCTCCTGGAAATCCATGCTTTCCTTAGGTGACTGCTGCCTGATCCCACGCCACGGGAATGTTCCACCAGGGCAGCGGCTCAGGTACCGGCCAGGACAGAAAGGTGTAAATTAAAGCGATTAACTGCCCTGATAATCAGGCAGCCAGCTGAAATGCACGTGTTTCATGGCTCCTGATAGCATCTGCTAGCACGGTTTATCAAGTGTAATGCACCTCATTTGATGCAAGTCTCCTGTGCTTGAGCAAACAAGCACATAATCACTTCCACTCAAGAAGCTAAGCTCTATTAAGGGATTTCCCCTGAAGATTAAATATTTATTAATTTTAAACTTAATTCCTCATTTAACCAAATGTGATGCTATGCTGTCAAAACAGAATTACTGCTGATGTTAACACAACAGCCTTGCCCTAGGGCCCCCCCAAAAATTTCACATGCACTCTTATTTGCTCAAGCTCTAATGCTGAACTCATCTGGGCATGAAACAATCCACCAGGGCTCCATAACACCAGCCTGGAGAAGCACGTCAGAGGGATGTGCTCTTTCGCAATAGAAGATGTTTTCAACTACCCTCACAATAAAAACACTTGGTTTTAATGGAGCACTAATACTTGACCAAAACCAAAGAAGTACTCAGGTAATGCACAAGAGTCATAATGACAAAACAACAATCCCTTCCTGGCATTTTAAGCAGTTTTTACAGTTTAAAATTCTCTCTGACTAGCAGAAGGCCAAGGACGAAATGCCAGATGCCAAGTTTCCCTGACAACAGTTCTGACATAACCCTGAGCAGACACTCCTGAGTAAGAACCATCAGAACAAAGCAGTGAAAAGCCCCTGAAGCCTCAGCCAAGTGCTGCTCTCCCCATTAGGTGGCAATATCAGCCAACGTTTGAGTGCCAGGGAGCCACAAAAGCAGACCCGGTCCTGGTTTTGGCCAGGCCATCCCTGACCTTGAATGGTTTTTCATCAGTAAGTATCACCACTATAAAAATCCTTTCTTCCAAGGGCCGAGTGGCACAACTCTGAACCAAACCTGACTGGGTGAACTGCCCTCATCTCAACCCACAAGCTCTCACTGCTCCCCTTCCCATTCTCTGCCCCACCCCACTGGGCTGCCTGGGGATCAGCTGCTCTCTGGGGTTAAAGCACAAAAGACTTCTGGGAGATTTATCTCTTTCAGTCTTTTATTTCCACCAAACTCATCTGAGCCTTAAATCCCCACAAGTTAGACAGGACAGTCACACTGCACTTTTCCCTGAAATACTTGCTAAAAAGCCTTTCTGTAGCATCTATTATATAAGCCAGAAGATACGCAACAGAATTAAAAACTCTACAAAGCTCACACCTCTTGCTTACCTTTTTCCCCTTCAACCATCATTTCTGTCCTCTTAATTATTCACCTTTAGGATCTTACTACCAGCTAATTGGACGTGTTTTGCCTTTCCTTCCCGGGTGGCGTTTTGTTTGTTTGTTTCCAGTGAAATTCTACATCAGCCACACTTGTCTGTTTTTTCCCCATGCATACTTAAGGTCAACCTTGACTAATTCCACAGGCCTCAGCATTCCCTTTACGCTTTACCATGTTACATTCCTGAAACTCCAACCAGGAAACAGTGTAGCTGTCCAAATTCCAAGTACCCCATTTGCTTACTCAGGTAGAACAAAATAAGGCTGAAAAAATCCTCCAGCACCTTTACCATCTTTCAGGCTGCTGAGAGCCATGTTGTAGAGACAGTCTAGAATAATATCAACAAATATTCTAAATAAAGTCATGCATTTTTTAGATATACAGGCACTAACTTCTTTTTTAAATCATATAGATTTATTTTTTCAAACATATAGAAGCACCAAACATTGTTCCTCTAACTAGTGCATCCCTTGGCTATTTATTCCTGGAGGTACTGAATCCCTAGCTATATATTTATTACATATTTATACCTAGATATGCATGTGTGTGATTTCAATGTATTCATCTGTGTTCTGAATCAGCTCCAGCTTTAGCAATATTTTCACTGCTACCTTAATCTGCATCACTTGATGCCTGGACCATCAAGTGGACATCTCCTCCATGTTAATTCCAGAGCCAGATTTCCCAAGACCAGGCCGACCTGCAGCCAGAGGTGACCCACCTCCCAAAACTGCACGGCCTTCCAAGCATTGTAATTTGCAAGCGGAGCAAACAGGAGTGAATAATTTCATGGACTACAAATCCACCCAAAACACAGAATAAGACCAGCTGGAGTACGAATGCCCTTCAAACAGGCTCCCAGCAATAAGAAATAAAAATCTTCTCCCAAGTTCATAATGAAAGAACCAGTAAGGCCTTATAAAATGTTCCTAGTACATGCTCTTTGCTGGGAAACAAACCCAGCTCTGACCTCTATAGCTTTATGAGGTACTCAGACACAAAAGAAGCCAGTGTCAAACAGCACAGGACACCTAAGAACAAACTCCCCCAAAAAACAAGTCCTACTCCACAAGAAAAGGACAATGTCACGGAAAACAGCGCTTCGTACCCTTTGGCATTCTTTATGGAGCACTGGAAAAGGGCCTTTCTCAACAAGCATTAAACAATCCATCCCAGTGCTATTTTACCAGGACCATGGAGTAAACTGCTCTCTGCCACAGCTGCAGGTGAGCCCCTGCCAAGATCTGTTCCCTGCAGCTCAGTTTTGATCACATCTTCATGTAATACCTAATAAACACAGGTACTGCTGGCTCTCAGGTTGCTTCTGTGATCCCCATACACTGCTATGATGCCACACTGCCCCCTCTTCCATCCTGCTGCTCAGCTCCTCTTGTGGAGTACTGCTACACTGCCTGTAACTCCGCATGTTCACGGGCACCCTGTCAGGATAATTTCAGGGCACTTGAACCCATTCTCCGAGCCTCCCTCCCCTCCCCATGGGCAGCAGTCCTTCCCCACAGAGGCACTGCCTTGTCTCAGTCGGTACTCAGCACTGCAGGCACATTTAGGAGTGGGACCCTAAAAGCATACACAAGAAATACTTGAGTTTTGTGCAGAGAACATTTTCATTCTTGAAGCTATAAAGGTTTTAATCTAATTTGTGAGAGCAAAGCTTTCAAAAGCACACAGAATTCCACCATGTGAGTTCTCATCAGCCTCAGCCATGAATACACCCGAGACACAGCTCCATCCGGAAGAGCAGCTGAGAGATGTTGCCCCTAAGCTCCCAAATTCAGCATTCCCAAAGCCAAAGGCAGAAATAGCTCCCTGCTTCTAAAATGATGCATTTCTGCAGACACATTTGGGAGTTGACTATTTCTGCACTTTCTTTCAAGTGTGCAGACAATGCATTCCAAGGGACATAGCAGTGCTCCTTTTCCCACTGCCCACACAAATTCCCACCATGTAAGAAGCTGCCTCTCAGGGCTGGTTTAGGCAAGCAGCACTGTTCTCCTCCAAGCAGTGTCCGCTCGTAAGCGGCGCTGGGAAAAGGGCAGCAGTGAATGATCCCAGCAGCACAGCCCGGAGCGGCCCCGGCAGGCAGCTCTGCCATGCACCCCTCTGTTAACAGCACTGCTGCCCCGCCTCGAGCAGGCACTCCCGCCTTTCAGCTCTCCTGGCTGCAGTCCCAAAAGCTCTCACAGAAGCACCACAGACTACCTGGGCCATCCAAGGCACGTCAAGCTCCTGACAGAGCTGGGAAAGCTGAAACAAGGTCTGCTATAGATTTCTGTGGAGCTTCCTTTTAGTAGCACCCATGCACCAGACTTGTCCAGGGGCCAAACCTGAGCTGCTCCAGCTTTGGTCTAGTGAACAGCAAAAGGAACAGAGCTCCATGTCCTGCAGTACACCCCATCACACTCCTCACCCCACCTGGTTGACTGCCTCCACTAGTTTGCTGTTCACAAACAAAAACCCACCCACTCCTTAGGGGAGATAAATTTGCTATTTGAACTGAATGCAGCTACTGAAACAGACACATTTGCAATTCCTGCAATATTCTAACTTTAAGAAAAATGAAACCAGATTGACTGAATAGCTGATTTAATGCATGCTGTAAAATAAGGCAAGCATCTGATATGCCCTGCCAGGAATACGCCTTATGCACCCAAGACAAAACATGGTATTTCTAAGGGTAAAACTGATCCTTTCTTTCCCACATACTCTGGTTAGAAAAATACAAAAACCACTCTAGATTTCAATTTTGAATCAAGCTGCTTAAGAATTAGTCACAACCACTGTAGTACTTTCATGTATTATGTCATCACCTCCTCTTGCTGTTCACTGGGATAAAAATAGTCTAACACATTTACCTCCACAACTGTATTTAAGTAATACTTCCTCCCTGTCTGCAAGGAAGGTAGCACAGAACATGACTAGCAGATCACCAACAGTTCAACTAATTGACTGTGAATATCAGAATGTTAGCTTCTATTAACCTCCAGAAATCACACTGCAGCAGAAATCACTTGAGTATTAAACGGGTCTTATCTTAACAAACTGCAAGTAGGAAATGAGGGCAAAACTTGGCAACAAGCCACAATGCACTAGGCTTCACTCCAACACGTATCTGCAAGCTCTAGGGCTGTGCTATCACACACACACTTGTTACTTGAGTTATTAAGGCCAGAAGCTAAAGGCGACACAACGAAGGGTCCCGTGCTTTTTCCAAACAGAAAGAACCAGAGCTTTCTTCTCACAACACCCGTCCGAGTGTGCCTGTTGGAAGACACTAATCCAGTCTGCTCCCAGCCTTGGTGGGGACCAGCAAACACCTCAGCTCCACACACAGCTGTCAGCTGCCTTACACAGCTCACTGTACAGAGACAGTACAGGGTGGGCACCACCTTCCAGCCTGGGAACATCATTGGTCCAACAAAACAAGGACCTGCAGGGCATTTTTACTTTAGAGATGCACAGTAATGCAACCAGCTCATGTATTTTCTTCCAACTCTTTCCTCCTTTGCAAATGCACCTCTTGCATATCCCAGTACATTTAAACATACTTTGACTTCTATGAGCAAGTCAGCATTTTTAAAGGGAGTTTCCTCTATACAGGCCTACAAAGTTCTGTTGTGTTTCCCATTCACACTGCATAACAATCCTCATAATTATATCCCTAACTTGGCATTTTTAGCATCTCCCCAGCTGGCATAAACAAGTCTTGCAACAAAAAAAAAAGTTCAAGAAACAATCCCCATTTCTGAAGCCAAGAAACACTTGTCAGGAGTGACAGCTGTTTGCAGAAGCAACCAAGATACTTCTTCAAGAGAGAGAGCTTCCCATCACCAGCATTTCCTTTTCCTAAGACACACAAACACACACTAACACACCCCAAAACCTTAACAACCAACCTGAAGGCTATTTTTTGTCAGGTCAAAACTATTGGCTAAACATTTATATAAGGGATTACACTGTGTAATCTAGGCCAGAACAGTTAATTCAGTTCCATTTCACTGCACCATTACACCTTTAGTCCACTAGATACATGAGGATACCGAAGATGTATCAAAGTGGTGCCCTTAGGCAGGATGTGCTTCGGGCTCAACTTTTCTTGAGAAAGCTTCTCAACTTATCCAAGGCATTGATAAGATACCTACAATGAACATTGACTAGCACAGTTCACAAAACAACCCCAAAAATAAAAAGCTAAAAAATTTAAACAGCAGTTTTATCTTCAATATGTTTTCCCCCCATCCCTTGTGACTTTTCTCACCTAACCCAGCTCCCTCTGTAGTTTACTCTGAACTGAAAAGATGGAGTTGGGAAACCACAACTATTACATCATCTGTGCATATAGACTTGGCAGAAATATGGAGTTCCCCATTCTACAACACTGAGGCCAATAGCAGTTCAGCTCACTTTACAGATGAATTTCAAATGTCATTTGCTAAGTTACTTTTTTCTAAAACTTGATTTTAGCTCCACTATAATCAATTAATATCAAAATCAAAACCAGCTGGAGAATGGTTAAATCAGTGGGTACAGATATATTAGACAGCTTTGGAATTAAACTCCATTGTCATACCACCTGGTTACCAACCAGTTGAGAAAAACACCTTTCCTTTACCAAACTCTTATTTGCTTTCCGTGTTCCTTAAAATGACTATTTTGACCTGCGATGCAAATGTGGAATCAAGAGAACCCAAAGCAGAGCAAGTCAGAGGAGGGATCTCTAGTCTCACACGTGACTGACTGGCGCAGTGAATAGCCCAAGGCTGCCAGGGCACAGAAACAAGGCACAGCACACGGTGTCCAGCCCCAGCCCAAGGGCTGGTTCCGTGGCACCCTGGGCAAGGGCCACAAACTGTGGCTGCAACACAGAGACAAGAGCCACCAGGACAGGCAGACACAAACCAAGCCATTTCCTGTGCCAGAACCATGTCAAACTAAGGCAGAAGTCACAGGAAGATTCCCTGGTTTGCTATTTGCCTAAGGCATCTTACACATCCTGAATTAGTAAGATGAAACACATCTCTTCACTGCTAGAAAGACTCTCCAGAATCTCACTCGCACCTTCGCATGAGTGTAATCACCAGTGAATTCACTGAGCATTTTTAGTAAGTGAGCATGACCAGAACTGCACTGACTGGCTGGAATTAGGATTAAGAATATCTAATATGAATAATTGAGATGATGAGTACAAGGATGTTCGTTATCTAATCTCCTATTCCTTAGCCATCTGCAAATACTGGTGTATGTCTGAACTCTGAGCATACCAAAGGATATGCCCAGATACAAACCCACCTGGCATAAGAACAACAGGGGACCAGTCAACTTTCTTAAGAGCACAGTATCTGAGATCCAACCTGCCTACACCAATCAAAAGAACTACAAACCATTCTAGGTGATAATACTTCCCTGGCACCTGCATGAGGGCAGGCAGGCCTTGAAGGTCTATCTGGTATGTGCTGAATACATTTGAACACTTCAGTTTGCACCTAAAACATCTCTTAAGATTGCCACCCCAACTGCCTTACAGCACTTCTATGCTTGACATTCCAAACTGCACACTGACATTTGACAATTTAAAGAGAGAAACTGAAACTTCTAAACCAAATGAGCAGCTTGGTGGCTATGCTGCAATGGCAAGAGGATTCTGAGTATAAGAGCCAAGATTACCAAGGTCATTTAATGCTTCTCATATACCTACCATGTTTCAAGGCAGAGCCAGCCAACAGCAGTAACTCAGAAAAAGGCAGTTATTCGTTAAATGGACCAATCTAGAGAGTCATGTTTGAGGGTAAGTCTCCAGAAATTAAAATGCCAGGACCTATCCACCACCTAAACTCAAAGATGTCCTTCAACAAAAGGCTCCTCTTCCAAATCCAGATGCACAATTCCCTATCAGCTTAACAGAACAGCAAGTCCTAAGAAATACTTGAAACAGTCCATTTGATGGAGAAATCAAACATTTCAAGAAAGCCCAGAGCTGGGAGGATAATACTGTTGATTCACACTGAGATTGGAGGAATCTGAACACATCTAAAAGGCAAAACCAAACTAGATGCAGCACACTCTGCTTCCTTTTGAGTTGCTGTTTAGTTACACTGCTTTTAGAACTGCTACAATATAAGCTTGCTTTTCTATCTTCACAGTGCCTAAGAAAGCTCAGGATAGCTCATTCTGGGATCAAATAATCCTTCTGCTGTTTCTACAAATTCTCTTGAAGTAAAGGCCAAGTGATAACCCCCCTAAACTCACCTCAGGGTGAAGGTCTCAACTCTCCATGCTACTGAGCTCTAGGGAGAGACTGTAAGGCTCTGCAGGATGCAATTACTTAATTTGCTTTTTTCCAAACAGCTGGTTTTCCTGCACATCATGCACAAACCACAACTGATCCTATGTCTAATGCTGACATACCCATTTCATTCACTTCCTGCTCTAGTCACATGAACAAATGCTGTGTTCAGTCAGTTCCTTATACTTGTATGTCAGAAGAGTAATTTAGTGCCTTATACTCTTTAGTGATCTATTTGCTCCGTACTGCTTTCATAGTTACATGCAAATAAATTACCCAAAACAAGAAAAAAACTTGTTTAGCAACAATTTTTCTAAATACAGGCACATTCAGCTTTTCAACCTACAGCAGTTGCAAAAGAACGTAAGTAAATGTCATATTAATCACTGACTTCCAAAGCTATTTTTTGTTTCCTAAGAAAAGAGGCTGCAACAATTACTCACTAGAACTGCTACTGAAAGACAAGATGCACAGATAAAAATCCCAGTCCAAGCAACAAATTAAAAAAAAGACAAGTCAAATGAGTGAGTACAAGAGAGCCAAAATAAACCAGGAACTGGGCCAGTCCTGTGTGTTGGTACACAGCTCCCAGAGACTTGCGTATTAGTTTCCAGGCACCACAGGAACAAGTTCACCCATTTAAAATCCTGTGCAGGTTTGGAAGGAAGCCCAACGTGCACATTACTCTGCACAAAATCTCCTCAAGCCCCGGAATATCAGAATTCCTTTCGTAGTTGTGTGTGTGGCAATGAAGGCACAGCACGTTACACAAGCGCTCAGGAGGAAACCATCTCCGAGGCAGGATGCTCCAAACTCCACCTGCATCTCCTGCACAGACTTGTACGACTGAGGGCAAGTGCCTTCATCTGCAGAACATGACTCTCCCTGAGGCCATGGCATGCTCTTCACAGCAACACCAGGTTTGACACCTTTTGGAGAGCAGGCAAAGAAACGCTCAGAGGTGTTCACTCACTCTCCCCTGAGTCTACATCAGCAATTCTTCAGTACTTTCACCACATGACTTGGAAGCAAGGCAGACACAAGGAGAAGCAAAGACTGTCATACATTTACAGGGACAACACTCCAAGTCTGCCAGTTTCCAGTTCCACAACACAGTGTTTTGTAACACCTGGGTTTACGTTGCTCAAGGACCAAACTATTCAAGGTCTTGCTACTCAAACCAAAAGAAATACCCCCACTGCATTAACACAGATCCCTAGGATCAACTCCTTTTTATTTCAATTTGGGAAGCTGTCCTTTTCTGTGTGTTTTCCTCCACCCAGCCTCTGTTCAGGGATCCAGTTTCACAGCTGACCCCACCCACACCCAAGACATCCCACTGCAACTAGTTAAAAGTAACTAACCTAGACAAGCGTGAGTAAGGAAGGCGTGAGTCAGGAGTGGCAGGCAAAGGGTCCCACCTTCTTAACCAGGAGACAAACACTCAGAGACTGAAAGCCATTCCCAAGACAACAAGGAAAGCAGAAGAAAGGGGAATTCACATTCCGTTCTTGTCAGCAGCTGGACAATGACGAAGAGAAACACAGGCCCTGTCCTTTCAGATAAGGGGTTTCCACACTCACCGCCTGCCTTCCTACACTGGAGAAGTGACACAGGACAAGCCAACTCTGCTGCAGCAGAACGAGGGACTAGAGACAATGTGACCTGCATCACTGCACTGCTGCTTGGCATCACTGGGACCTGCAAACTACCCTCACACTGCCAGCTCCGGGTGCCACAAACATGCAAGTACTCCCAACAGCTCAGCATGCAGCTGTTCACCCACCACATTAGCAGCTTTTAAGTGAAACCTGAAGAAACAGAGGAGAAGCTTCCCTTCCGAAACAGACACCTGCAAATCTAGCAATTTCTTAGGAAAAGGACAGCACCTCAGGCAAGAAGGATGCAAGGAGGTGCCTGACCATGCCTGTGCTCCTGGTCAGACCCAAGCCTGTCACCTGACTCTCACACTCCACACCCTGGCAGGCACAGAGCATTCATAGTGTCAGTTGACACAGCTCTGCTTACAAACACCAACAGTACTCTGTGGCAGCCTGCTTAGCTGCAATGCCACAGAGGCAAAAAATAGCTACAGCCAGTAAAATATAGCACAAGGTTAAGGAATTAGGAGAGTCAAGACAAATAAAACACTGTAAACCAAAGCAATGCCAGAGACAAGCAGCACAACGTAACTGAGCAGCTGCAACACCTTCCCTCTGAACCCAAGGTGAAACCCATTCAGCAAGTGAGACACCCATCAAAGACCATGTGTGTGCACACTTAGAGCCACAACCAACATGTACAGCTGGAAAGACATCGAAGTTCACACTGTTAATATGCTCATATAGTAAAACCTGCTCATTCTTCACCGATGCAAAAGTGGACCTGTAACTGTGCTGCTCCCTAGAGACCAAGTCCCATCTTTGGGATTAACTCCAGTTCTCCACGCACACAACAACTGTGTGAACCCTTCCACATGGGGAACATACTAGTTAAAGATTGACAGCTCTGCTATGACACTAACAACAGCCCTGAGAAATACATGCCCTCTTTGCAGGACTACTGGTTTCTAATTTACACCTGCCTGAAAAGGAACTCCACTGCTTTTACCTAACAATTTGTCTTTTCCATGCTGGCATGCAAAATACTGAGATTTAAGAAATAAAATCCAAAACTTTCTAGTTAAAGCAGTTAGGCACACCTAAAAAATTAAGATCCTGCCCCGTTTCTCTTAAAGCCAGGCCACGTCTCTGCCAGACAGAGCTAATATGTCCTCTATTATCCTGTGCTTCCTTACTCTGCACATACACCCTTTCTGACTACTGTAGCATTAGCATACTTCACCAAAACACATCTGCAAGGAAAAAAGCAGGTAGGCGGCATATGAATTGGTTGTATCTGTCCTTCATCAAAATCTGGCAAAAGAAAGGAGGCTTGAGTTTGTGCACCATCTTACCATGATACCTGTACAAATCAAGTTCCTTCTTGTGTAACCATCTGATTCTTGGCCACTATCCTGAAAACTGAGCACAGAATTACCATATTCCCAGGTACTTGCTCGGTATTTAACTACTTCTGGGCACACAAAAATTAAGTGGATAACACCCTTGAGGAAGAACATAACAATTGTGTGCAGTTCAGAGGTGTAACACGACCTGTCCACGTACACAGGATGGAGAAAGGAGCATCCTCAGGGCATGCAAGGACTAATGGCTGGATGATCAAGAGCACTAGACCATGTGTCCCAGGAGATGAACTTGGTCTCAGCTGTACAATAGATGCCTTTGTCAGCCTACAGATGTTTCCCAAGGTGTTCATTTCCCCATGTGTGTCCCAGAGGCACAGGAGAGCTCTGCAGAGTCCAGTGACTGCTGTGCCCAGGCACCCACTCAGTGCTCAGCACACCAGCCATGGGACGAACTAGACTGAACTAGAGCTTCCACTGTGTGCTCCATGCTACACGAAAAGACACCCTTCCCTGCATACCGATGTAAGACCAGGAGCAAATGCAAAGAGGCAAACTGCTTCCTGGTTTGTTTGCCTTCTCATCACACAGCTCCATCCTGCAACAGCCAAACAATGCTCTTGTTTCGAGTTGTGAACTGCCCTCATTAGGCCCAAGAAGCCCGAGGATGAACCACAAGCCCTGCAGCAAAGGCTCCCTACCTTTCATCATGCAGAGATCCAAAGCTGGTCCAGGATCTCTGCACCTGCCAATCTGCAGCTACACTTGACATAAGGCAGCCGTGCCTATTTTTGGGACTGCACAAGAGAGCCATGCATGTTGTATTATAGTTTCAGAAAAACATCAGAATCAGAAGGCTCTGACACTGCTTTCTGTTCCTTACATCTTCAACCTGAACAAACCGTATCTTCTACTCCAATGTTAGCAAAGCAAAACTGTTTGAGACAGAATAACAGGGTTGACCTTTACAGTCAGTCATGTGCAGACACAGATTCAGAAATGTCACACTCTGGAAAAAATCGACAGGACCAATCCCAACTCAAACTCCACAAGTTAGCTTTTGAGACAGCCTTCCAGCTCATAATCCACCTGAACAACTGCACTAGATTATAACCGAAAATAAAACAGCAGCTACTGCAAAGAGCAGCAAGTCACACA
>JAWWMO010000138.1:455146-487802 GCA_035047845.1 Dendrocincla fuliginosa
GTGTCACACCCCAGCTGCTGCCTGGGGCACTGGCACTGCCTGTAGAGATGGCATTCTGGGGCTCACTTCACTCCAGCCCAGCAGGACCCGTTCCCGTGTGAGCTTAATGAAATCACTGCGGTGTGCACACTGCTCAAGCAGTTTCTGAGCTGATTTAATTAAATCAATCAGGGCAGAGCCTGTGTTCAAGCTCCTGCTCAAGTACTTTGTGATCAAAGAGATCATTTCTGCCTGTCCCCCGGGAGCTGTGGGTATGCACAGAGTGTAGCAGGGCACTCATTCACCTTTATTTGTTGCTCTCCTGCCCTGCATCAGGCTCAGAGCCTTAGAAAGTGAATCTGCCAAGTGCCACATCCAAACCTGAGGCAGCCTAATCCTTAGCTACTGTCTGTTGGCATTGCTGTATGATAGCCCAGGAAAAGGCTGTGAGAGGGAATGCACTAAGGGTTGGACTGGGCAGTGTTGATAAGGCCATGGCCCCGGTGTTGGCATATAAAACAGTGAACAAGACAAACTGACTTATTTAGTATGCTCTGTGTTTGTATTCAAAAAAAATAATTAAAATAATTAAGCCCAAAAGCAGATAGTTTAAACTGCTTCTGGAAAAGGATCTAATTGTACAGCAGCAGGTAGACATGAGTATGCATAGAAGCAATATTAAGTGTATATATAAGAGTAGACTAACCTGTAGAACCCTTTGCCACTGTGGTTATGGAGATTAATAGCTCAGGTACCTGCAAAGGAGCCATCTGTTCTGATAACAAGAAGACTCACAATTACCTCAAGCATCTTCATTAATTATTCCATCACTAATGAGCACTGTTAGCTTTAGTGCCTTGTTCCAGGTGATAGAAAAAGTGTTTCCATTATTTCTATATCTGTTGTTGACTTTCTCCTTTTTAGCACCTGGAGTGGTTCACTTTCAAAGTCTGGATGAGCCAGTGTCAGTTACCAAATTATGCTTCTTGTGGGAATATATCCTAACATCATTGTGTAAACATCCTGATCTACCTGAACAGCTCATCTATCTGCAGAACACAGATCTGCGTGTGCTGGAATTTTTAAGCAGTGTTAAGATGCAAACATTTTTTAAAAAACAGTCCATTTATTTAAAAGCAGAACCTGTGGGGGGTATTTATCTTCTGTCAAGGGAAATAGTGTTGTTGTTTTCTTAGCTTTCTCAGTTTGAGAAATGAGAAAAATTGTCCCAGTTGTGCTTCATTTAGTTTGAATTCATTGATTCAGTGAGTGTCATTTCCAGAAGCATTTTCAGGCCTCACTGTCATTATGAAGCCAGAGACTTTTCAGGTAATAACTCTGGAATTATCTGGAAATGAAGAACATAGGCTGTGACCTAGGCAAGCAGAGCCTTCCTGCATCTCCTCCTTCTTGGGTACCAGCCAGTGCCTGCCACGCTGTGAGGAGCTTCTTGTAGCAACTGCAGGGCTGGGGACACAGCTTCCTGCTGGGATTCTCACTGAGGAGTGTGCAGAAATGGCATCCAGGCCTCTATTCTTTAGGAAGCCCAAATGACTAAAGTGGGATGTCTCCTACACTTTAAATATTCATCCAGAGATATGCAAGTTGCCTCTTTTTGCAGAGGGGGAGACATGTATTCTTTCTTTTGGTGCTGGGTAACTCTTGTATAATGGAAAATGAGATGAGAGGAGCTCAATTGCCATTTGTGCAACTCACCTCTTGGAGAAAGGGGAGACCAAGTCACGGCTGTAAATATTTCCATATCCATGGGAACACCTGTGAGTGCTTGGGGCAGAAGTCACAACCAGCACCCTCCAAAACCCTGGATGACCAAAACCAGTCGAGGCCAGCTAACTGCAGCACAGCTTCTCTTTCTCTCTGCAGCTGTGTCTGGAGTTCAGAGCTGCATTCTGTTATCAGTGCCACCCGTGCTCATCTGGAATGAGGTTCAGTGGCACGGGTTGGTGACGAAGGAGCCCATAAATGCTGTTTGGGGAGTCAGAAGGGGTGTCACTGCTCGCCAGGGACAGGAGCCCCAGAGGTGTGAGGAGCAGCAGCCTGTCCAGCAGGACAGCCTCCAGGATACCCTGCTCTGATGGGAGCACCAGGCTTCTGCTGGGATGGGCTCCACAGCCCTGCCCAGCCTGCCTGGGCTGTGCAGAAATGCATGTGCAGCAGCAGTGAAAGCAGCATCCAAACCTGCCTGTCACTGGAGAAGCACATAAAGAATGGCTCGGTGTTCTTTGAAGTGCACAACACACAGCATAACTAAGAGTGGAGAATAAATTGCCCAGGATATTCCAGAGGAGAAACAATATGGCATGTTATTAAAGAAAAGAACAGGCTTAAGGTGGCAGACTCAACCTGGCATTATCATTTCTTAGGCTTTCCCTCTCCAGGGGGCATATATAATGATATTATTGTGGGAATTTCACTGGTGACTACTGTTATTCCCAGAGAAAATATCCACAGTGAGACAATTCTCTTTTTTTTGGCTTTTCAGGAGATGTTGAGCTTGAGCCATCCTTACCCTGAAACTCCATGACCTTTATTCTGTCACTTAGCTCAACAATAGCTTGTCTAAGTGTCTGCTTTTAATTGATAGAACGTTAAAAGAGGGTTTCAAGTCTGCATAAGGCAGGCAAATGTGCAACATTATTTTAAGACAGAAATTACTACTTGACCTCCTGTGAACCATTTCTGCTTTGAACAAAGAAGATTGATGTCTCTGGTGTCCCTGTCCGCCAGCATCAACGCACAAGCTCTCTTCTGTTAGGCTGGGTTTTGTTTCCATGACTGCTATCCTAGTAACAAGCAAAGCTCCCTTTGCCCAGCCAGGCTTGCAATGATTAAACCAGACAGCACATCTCAAACTTCCCTTCTTCCACTGCCTGCTCCAGGGGAGAATTAAGCCATATTCACAAATATAATTCCAGCCATTTTTTGTATCCTCATGCACCATGTTAGGCAACTAGAGAAGAAAAAAGGCACAAACAATAAAAGTACAAAGAACAGCTTAATACTACAGTAAGCAATATAAACAGCTGTCTTGGTTTATCCTTCCCACAACACAGTGTTTTCTTCATTCTCTGGCAGACATCTCTTCCAGAAAGAAAGGTCAACCTTTGTTAGTGCCTACCAATTGGGCAGAGCTGGATAAAGTTGGAAGAGATTTCATTTTCTTCACTTGTTTCTCATTTAAATCATAAGTCTTTATTTGCCTTTCATGCTACTGTGAGGTTTCTGTTTACATAAATTTCTGTTTTCAATTTGCAGACATAAATTTTATACAGACAGTAGATATATGGAGACTCTGCTGTTTGGTGACTGAAGGAGTCTGGTCTCTTCAAAACCAGTTTCTATCCACAATGCAAATGGCAGAGGAAATACCAGACATCCATAAACACTGAGGTTGAAAAAGTTAGGTGCTCTTTCTTGTTGTTCCCCAAGTGTAGGAGGTACAACAGGCTCGGGTTTCCACAAATACTACCTTAGCTGTAAGTCATTCAGGTAGTGGGTGTTCCTTTGCAAGCTAGCTCTCATGAAGTTAGAATCACACGGGTCCCGTGGCCTCTGGAAGACCCCACAGCACAGAAATAGAAGCTTCCAGCAGGGCACAGAAAAAGGGACGTGGCTCATTCCCTGCGCTGAGGTGCTCCTGAAGACCAAATCTCTCTAGGTTAGTCTGTCACTCCCAGGGAGCTGTGTTGCCCCACTAGTTGGTGGTGCCTCTGTTGCTTTAGAAACTTCCCGTGAGGAAGGTGGTGTGTGTGCTGCACCACAGGATCCCAAAATTATTAAAAGTGAGTTTAGTCAGCCATCACAGAGCTCTCTAAATAGATACTTCCCAAAATAAATGGATTTCAAAGGCCTGAAAACAAATGCACACATGCAAGTTGTTCATTCCCAAAGAGATGAACCAAACGGTTCTCTGCACTCAAAAGTCCTGTCCAAAACTGGGTTCCTTCCATGCTGGTTTTCATCAAAACACATTTGATTTCAGTGGCATGTCTCTTGATGCTCATCTACCTCAGAGCCAGCAACAGTACCAGTGTCCCATACGAGATAGCATCATGGGATGTTTTATATGCTGTGACAAGCAATATCTACTGTAATATTTTGGTTCAACATTTCCTGAGCTATTTAATGTCAGCTTCTTTAAAATGGAGTGTCCTGTAGAAGGAAACTGCGTTAGAGGGAAAGCAATAAATGCTTCATTCAGTGTGCTTGGCCAAAATAGCTCACAGAATCTTGCAATGAAAAGACCCTTGTCCATAACAACACAGACACAATTACAAGCACAGGCGGGATGGTTTTGCCTAGAAGGGAAAAGTGCCCTGTAGCACTGAGGAGGAGGAGGGTGAAATCTCTCAGTGGTAGGGCAAGCAGTGTGGTAGTAATTAGGATACTTTAAATGGGGAGTGGGGAGGAGATGGGAGGTCAGAAGTGCATAAAGGCAACAGCAGAGTGAACCTCCCATCTTCCTAAGGAAACCACTTCCTTTTGCTCCCTTCCTGTCTCCCCCAAGAGAATATTTAGGATAACTCATCACAGAAGCATTCCAAGGAGAAAACCCCATCAATTACCACTACCTCCTCCTCCATTGTTCTTCCTCAGCTGTGCCTTCTTGAATGTTACAACTCTTGATCCAGCCCTTTCCTAGGTCATCCTTCTCTTCAGTTGTTTGCATGTTACTGTTCCTCCTTGTCTCTCTCATAGATTTTGCACTTTACCTTCTGCTTCAACACCTTTGTCTTGACTCTCCCTTTTGCTTCTCTGGTCTTAATCTGCACTTCCCCTTTAACTCCTTGTAACTCCTCTCTCCTGGGTGATTAATTTTGCAGATACCAGCAGCAGAAGCTGAGAAGCAGAACTGAGGTGCACCTTAGAAGCCAAAGACAGAAGATTTGGACAATGATTTTTCAAGGTATCAGATCCAACAGCAGTCCTAAGAGGAATTTTACAGAGACTTTCTCTGGTAATAGGAGTCAGTTTAGCCTTTTTGTATTTGCCATTGGTTAATAACTCCCCAGGCCAATTAAAGTTATCCCACAAGGTTCAAATCACCATGAACACTGTGTTGCAGAACTGCAGCAGCACTACAGACCTCACAAGGGGAGCTTGACTGAGGCCCAGCACTTCATCATGTTCACTTCTTGCTTCCCTGAAAGTAACTCAGAATTTGGTCTCATCCAGGGCCAAAGAAGCAGCAGCCATGAGTAAAACAAACATTTTATTCTGATAATTAAGTTACCCAAAAAAGCAACTCTCTTGGTAGGGTTATAAATGCAGAGTAGCTGTCAAATGTAGGGAGTGCTGCTCTGGATGTCTGCAGTGCAGTAACTGTTCCTGAAAGGATCTTTCATATGTCACAGCAGTTCTGTTCCTTCAGGGAGTGCTTTCAGTTCCTCCCTTGATCACAAGTTCTCTGACAGGACTGCATTGGGGAAAGAAGTTGTTATTTGCAAGCTCTTTTCAGGCCACACTCTTTTCATGCTCACAAGCACTAGACTTCTGTTCCAGTGAAAAACACTGGCTGCAGAGGCAGGACTTACATATTCCCCCACTTTCTACCCAGGAAATTTAAGGCAGAGAAGTGCAGAGTGCAGTGAACCGTGCATGGGGCTCGCAGGAGGAGGTGCAGGTAGGGTGCTCTTCCTGCTACTGCAGGGACTTGAGACTGGCAGGTCAGTGATCCGCTACCTCTGCTGGAAAAAAAGTGGTTTATGCATCAGTTTACTTCACCACGGTGACAGCTGCAAATATAAAGCAGGGTCGGGTGGTTTTGGTGGGAGTGAATGATCTCCCCTCTCTTGCCACGGGCACAGAATCCCTGAAGGCAGTTTGGTCTCGCTGTCCTCTGCTCTTTGAGAGCAGGAGGATGTGATTTGGTCCAAGGCAGAGTGTTCTCTGAAGAGGCTGCTGCCTGCTCTCCAGATGGCCTTTGCATTATCTCCCCATACTGTAGGGTACACTTACACAGCACTGCCAGCAACAGGAAGTTGCTAATGTGCTCGCTCGCATGTTTTAAGATGCCTGGAGGTGAGCTGCCAGATTTTCAAACAGAGGGTTGTCTGTTTAGCATGCCAGATTTCTCTTAAAGAAAACATACTCTCTTTTCTCTTGTCTTTGATACCACTCATTGGCCCTTTGGCACAGAAGAGATGGTCTAGTCGCATTGCAGAGTAAGAGAAAACTGGTTTTGCTTTTTTCCCTGCAAGGGGTACCCAGTGAAACAAACAGCTGCTTAAATTCCATCCTCCTATTGGGCACACTTTATGTAAAAACCCTTTAGTGCTGATATTGCCGTCAGCTCTCAGATAATAATGGCATGTGGCAATGCCAGCAGCACTCGCTGACCTTGTTCTCAAATGGAAGGCTGTCGTGGCACATGCCAGCATTGTGTCTTACACCAGTGTCTAGACATGGCCAGAATGACTCTCAGCCTACACTGACACTGTTCTGGGAACACAGATAAATCCCTAATACAGTGTTTCAACCCACTCAGCACACTGCAAAGGAATTTCTGTCACCTGGACTCACAGAGAGCCCAGGCAATAGGAGCATATTACCAGCTTGGCCTACTAATACAAAGAAGAATTACTTTTGCCTTCACATGTCAAAATGAAAAATGTGCAGCTTAGTTAGTATTTTCATACTGTAAATAAAAAATTTGTTCAGGAGTGGGAAAAAAACCAGTTTCTTCATGCTGGGGATGAGCAAAACAGTTACCCACTGGAAAGCAGAGCTGGGCTGTTCCTGGCCCAGCTTTGTGTTGCATCAGTGCCCATCTGCTCGACAAAGTGACCGTGGCCACACAGCCCAGCCTTTAGCACAGGCCACAGCACCTCAGAACAAACTCCAGACGTGGCTCGGGTCCCTTCAGGGCACATGAACGGGGAACATTTTGTGTGCTTCTCTGGCTAAATATGTCATACAGCATTCTCACCAGAGTTCACCCACAGTGCTTAACTCTGGCCAGAAAAAGGGCATGAAGCCCCAAAACTCAAGAGTTGCTTTAAGACCTTTCATTAATGTTTGATACATTTAATCTAACATACATGACATATTTGAACAAAAAATTTGGTGGTGCATTAATTTGTCCTGACTTGCCTTTGGGGTTTTTGCTCTCCTCTGGTACTCCTTTATTGGTGTGTGTATATAAACACACACGTGTGTATAAACACACAGGGGAAAGTTACATTTCTTCCATAACAAGGTGAGCACCAGAGCCGAAACTAACCCGTCCTGCAGCCCAGTCAGGCTGTAAATCTGCGAGCAGGGAGTGCTGCACTCCTGTTCCTGAGACACAGCCCTGCCTGCTCTGCTGTTTGTTCCCCGAGTGACACTGGCAGCGATCCCTTTGTGACTGCCTCTGTGTAAAGTGACAGCAATCCGTGTCTCTGGAGTCCCACTGACTGGTTCCAGTGGGAGTTGTGCTTGACAACGAGTGGAATAAGTGTAGGTTTGTTCCCTGTATCAGCCTGTGTTAGGTGACTTGTGTCCCACAGGTGTTACTGTGAGTCACCAGCTGCTCCGAAGAGCTCTTTGGAAACCTCGGGGTTTCCCTTTAAGGTCCGGTGAGCGGTGTGTCATTCAGCAGCCTGTTTTACTTCCTCAGCAGTTTCTCACTTCCGCGCTGGGCGTCCTGGCAGCCATGCTCAGGGAGTTTCCAAAGAGCCCTTCTGAGCACAGCACACTTGTCAGCACCCGGGCTCAGCTCACACCAGCAGCCAGCCACCAAAACATCACTAACTCCAGAGCTGCTCTGCGTTGCTGCTGAGGTAGAAGGGGGGGAAAGATCACCCAAACGCATTCGCAGAAAGTACAGAACAGCATTCTGCAAACTACTGGATTCCCTTGCTTTTTAAGACAAATCCTGCTGTCAGGGGAATGGGATTGCATTAGCCACACTGTCAGTGTCACCACTGGAGACCTAGGGAGGCTCTTGGTGACCAGGGAGTTACACCAGCAGGGTAGGGAGCACACACATTAAAAACTCCAAGCCAATCCAGGAAAGCTTTCCAAAGGATGCTGGCTTTTTGTTTTCTCCTGTGCCCCCTCCCACCTGGTGAAGCAGGAGATGTTTCTCTGTCCTGCAGATCTGCTGTTTCACTTGGGCTGGAGCACACGGTACAGGAGCTCAGTCATTTGCTCCTGCAGTTCTGCTCTCAGTTTCAGAGGAGCTGTGCCTGCTTTACAGCAGTCCAAACGAGAAGAGAATCAGACATTCCATCTTCAGGGCTTTTGTTTCAAAGATAAATGGCTGTGTTTTGCAGCTTTCCCCGTGGCTTGTTCCAGAGATCTGCTGCCAATTCAGACTGGCTCAGTGTCAAGCCTTGACACACAGCAAACCCAGTTGAAAAACAGCAACGCTCCGTCTGATGGGCTAATTTGGAAGTTCTGTGCACTCAGAGCTGTAACACTTGGGAAGGCAGCACAGCCACAGGACTTTGAGATACCTGCTTCTGTTAGAGTGCTGTGCAAAAGTTTGCTCTGTGCATTTGGGACAGGAAGCAGATGACTCGAGAAGCTGAAACACTGGAAGAAGGGGGAGGGAGAAAAGAAACAGCTCATTCCTATAGAACACATGCAGATGTAAATGTGGGGCCAAGCAGGACACATCAGTGTGTAAGGTTTGGACAGAAGATAAACTAAAGGTCAGCTAGGGCAGTGCTGCAAAGACAAACTGATGGCATGCAATTAAAGTCTCTTGGAAAGAATGGTCACCTTGCAGAGTTTGATCTCCTGCAAAGATTCACAATTGTTTGATAACTTTTCACAAGAAGAAAAACATTAGCTTCCTGCCTTAAGTTAAAGACACTGAATGAAAAAGGGGCAGATTCATTTCCTTCGAGGCTTTTCTAGTGATCTGTCAGAAAGAAACAGCTCCATAAAAACCTCATACATTTCATCTTCATCAGTAATCAAGTCCACACTGGTGAAAATAAAAGCAGTAAAATGAACCTGACACCATTTCCATGGGGAAATTTTATTTTGCATCAGGTCCAGAGTGGGCAATCAGGTTCACATCTCAAAGCAGTTTGCACAGGGTGTATTGTTTTGGAAACTGGTTTTAGGTTAGAGCAACTTCCTTATGCGAAACAACTCCTAGAACTACAGCATGGGGGAGGCAAGGCAGTTCAGTCCCAGTCAGAAACACGAGCTGTTCCTGTTGTGTTGTTGTGTGCACAGGTCGTTAAAAAACCTGTGTAGGCCACGGACTGGAGCTTCAGTCTCACACCTGCTGCCAAACAAAACCATTTCCTGGGTTCTCTCTGCCACCCTGAGTGGAAGCTTCACCTGCACAGGAGCCCATATATGAAGTGATGTTTATTTCTGTTTCTCTGCTCTGGGTGTCCTGAATGGAATAATAAAGAGGAGAGTCTCCTGCTCCCCTACTGCTCTTGCAGCTGCAGTCAAACACAGTAACAGGAGAGAGACTGTTTCCATCTCCCATTGTCTAGGAATGGCTTGTGGTGCTGTTACTCACACCATGCAGAATATTATTCCACTGTCAGCTCACCTGTGAAAGATGCTAATTAATTCAGAAAGGGTTTTTTTTCTGTTCAGGATGTGTGTGAGCAAACCTTGCTGAAACGTCAGCTTCCACGTTTCAAACCTGACAGTCAAAAAAACCCAGAGAAGTTTTCTGTTTGTCACCTGCTGGGGTTTGCTGGAGGGAGACACACTGGGAACTGCTCAGCACTGATTCCTCGTGGGGTGTGTGTGTCCCCCTTGCTTTAAAAACAGTCTCTGTTCGGACGAGGACTGCATTTCAAATCTTCTAACATAGCTGCCTGGCCAAAACAGGCTTTTTGAGAAGCTATTCAATAAAGCACAGTGTGAAACTCCCACTGTGGATAATGGACATGATAGGGTCTTAGGCTTGTTTTGACCACCCCAGCTGCCTGTCAGCGTGGAAATGGCATCAAAATCCTTCTCTTCCAGGGACATCTGGAAGCAACTGTGGGAAAGTGAGGAGCAATGTCACAGAGCAGTAACTCAACTCTGAGCCCAGCCTCAGCCAAGTAATTTAGGATGCTCAAGTGTTCCCAGGGGATGGACAGCATTGTCTGCATTCATGGCTGTCGTAGAGCAGAAATGTTACAACCAGCAGATGGTTAAATTTACCGTACTCTGGTGACTTTTTAGCAAGTGTTATGTAAGCACTTCAGGAGCGACCTCGTTTCACTACAGGTGACTGGTGTGGGGCTCTGCTTCACCAGCCACAGAAGGTCTTCTTCCTCATGGACTGCCTGCTGGGAGAGTGAAACTCGTTCTGAGAGAAGCCTGAGCCACTGGCTGAGAACAACTCCAAGGATTCTGTGATATGCTGGACCCATTACTCAGCAACCATGAAATGAAACTGCTCTCAGACCCAGCAGCTGAAAAATGCTGCTAAGTGACATCTTCTCACTTGGTTTGGGCAGCCATGCAGTGGTTCCAGGCTTGGGAGGAACAGTGGTACTGGTATTACAGTGCAGTAAGGAGTGCTACCACATCTGCACTAAGGTGCATCCCTGGAGAAGGCAGAGCTGGCTGCTCTGTGCACTGCAGTGGAACAACCCACTTTTAACAGAGAGCCCATATCTCCATTGCACAGCAGTGCTTCCAACCAGTACCTTTTCCTCCCCCCAAAATGTTGCTGTGAGGTTGGGTTGGGATATGAATAGCTTAGAGAGCCTCAATCCCCCAGACAACTGTTCTTCTGCTGCAGCTCAGGAAAATCCTGGCAGGTCAGAGTCTGTAGGCACGTGAGGGTCAGTCAGCACAGCCCTGCCTGGGAAGCTGCCCTGAATCATATCCTGGGAACCCCACAGGGAGGGTACAGATAAGTGAGGACAGGGCAGCATTCCCTTTCCAGCCCAGCCTTGGCTGTCTCTCACTCTAAACAAGCAAAACACATGGTATCTGCAAAAGTGTTTTAAAGGTTCTGTAAAAACTGCTAGAAGACTCTAGTTATTAATAATTCACTGTCTAGATGGAAAAATGTATTTTGCAAGTTTCCAGAGAGGTATTTTCCTACCTCAGTTCTGTCAAATATTTTCACAGCAATCTGGTGATACTTTTAATGGGGGAAAAGAGATTGTGCCTCTAAAACCTGATAGATATCATGCCCCTGACACCTGACACTGTCCAGGAGGCCTGCTTGTACTACAGAAGAATAGAACTGGATTTAAGTGTGACTTGCAAACATGAACAGAGGATCCAAGTGGTGTGAAGTAACCCATTCCATTCTGTATCTGCAGGAGTGGATGTTTGAGTCACCTACTGCGCTTCAGAACGAGGTGTGCACAGAGAGGAGGTCAGTGAGAACCATCAGACGTCTGGAAACCACATGGCTTGTGAGTAAGCATGAAGTGGAAGGAGTGGTTTAGCCCAGAAATGAGAAGACAGAGCTGGTGGGTAGCCTATTCTGGATAAAAACAGCAAATGAGAAGGGGACAGTCCATGCAGCCATGTTCCCTTTAATCAGGGCAGATAAAGGGGTGTCTAAATTATACCAAATGAAATTTGGGTTAAATGTCCTGGCCAAATTTTGTAGCTGCAAGGATAATTAAGCTCTGAATGAGTGGCCTGGGGAGGTGGTGGTGTTTCCAGCACAACGAGGTCTGCAGAACAGACTGGACAAACGGGTGGAGTTAATCCTGCTCTGGGGTAGGAGAAGAAACAGGATGAGATTCTGAGATTGCCTTGGGACTTACCTTGTAGTCTAGACAAAACACTGAAAATGGTGAGCAGCTTCAATTCCTCGTTTCTTCTACAAGTGAAAACAAGGGTGCAAGTCTGTTTTCAGAAACCAGTCCGACCTCTCCCTCCCTGCTCCTTTCCCTTAGCTCAAGAGCGAGCATATTAGCTTTGGGTGATTTGGCATTGTTCAGGCAGTCCCTTTTCCTAGTGCTCTCCTGCTCCTTCCCTGTGGATTGGATTACCTTGTCACCACCCCACCTATCCTGCAAGCAGCAGCTACTGTGGGAGGGCTGGACAGGTTACATACCCCGAGCAGTCATTGGCATCTTGCTTGGGTTTGCAGTTTACTGCTCCTGTGCCAGAGTGGAATGAAGCCTTGTGTGCCTTACCTTTGAAATATTATCTGTCCACTGACACTAGTTCACATAATAAAGGTGCAACCTGCTGCACGTTGTGTGGCTCAGCCAGAGCCCAGTCCAGCAATGCTACCAGGCGTACTCGCTGTCCTCCCACTCCCCCCTGGATCAACAGGTCAAGTGCACGCAGCATTTTGCCAGGGCACAAGACCAGCCTTGGATCCTGGCTCGGCTGACAGAGCCTTGCCCAAGGATAGGCTCCTCTTTGCTAAGGGAGTATCACTGAGAATGATCCTTTGGTGGTTTCCAGTGTCCCTGTTCGTGCCCTGGAAGCTGGCCCTGCCCAGCATTCTGTGCTCTGGCTGTGTCTGGTGCCTGTAACAGCCTTAGGGGCAGCTGTGACCAGCCCAGGGGCAGGCACACAGGAAAAATGGATGCACGTTCCAACAGCTGCTTTCCCAACAGCCTTCTGGAGCTCAGTGCACAGCGAGCACTTTGTGCCCAGCTAGAGACAGCCCTCCTTCCCCCAGGCTGCCTGGCAAAACAAAACCCATCCCTTCTCCACACAGCCCAACTGTTCATAACAGCTGATGCTGCAGCAAAACCCCCTCCCTCCCTCCCACTGGTAACAGACCCGCCGTAGTGACCCAAGGTGTAGCACTGCTGCTCAGCTCCTGGGGCCTGTTTGGCCGAGGCCTTCCCACCCATTTCGGGATGGGGGAACCTCACCAGCTGCAGGCATCTCTGATGAGAGGACTGTCATCTCAGATCCCCAGGTTAGCCATGATTCCTTACTGACGTGGTGTTTCTGTCCATGCCTCGATCCACAGGCGAGGATTATGGTAACGTGCAGCTAAAGCTCGTGCCAGTTGTGCCTGGATCTGCCCCCACCAAACTGGGGAGTTTGTCTTGAAGCTAGCTTTGGTGGTGGACTGTCAGTGACCAACCTTTCAAACAGCCCAGTCCCACAGGATAGTGCTGCGTCCTGCAGCCTCTCACTTGTCGTGTTGGTTCCCCTGAAGGTCCCATGTCCAGGAGCATTAATCCTCCAGGAATATCTGTTCAAGGTGTCCCTGTAATCAGGTGTGTAATAGTGCATAAACTTTAAGGCAGACACCACACTCCACATGCAAAGAAAGCACTTGAATTTACAATGTGAAGCCTGCAAGACAAGTTTTCCTTTAACCTCCCACCTGATAAGTAGGGAGCTTTAGCACGGCTGTCAGAATTCCCTGAAGCAAAGCCTATAAAGAAGTAGGATTTGGCAAGAGCTGCTGTCATCTGCAAGACTGCCTCTTTGATCCTCCTTACACTTGTGTAATCATGCCAGCATCTCTGCAAAACACAACAACAGAGCTGCTGCAAAAAGGAGATCTCCCTCTCACTTCCTTTTTTCCCCTGGTGGAGTTTTTGCTTGGTGGCTTTTATTTTTATACAGTCAGAACTGCCCCAACACCTCCCTCTTCCCGGTCTCTACCTCTGTATTCAGCGTTTCTGCCTGAGGTCATGGGACCCTTGACTCCAGGGAGCAGTGCTGACAGGGAGCAGTGCTGCTTCAGCCAGGGAGCTCTGCACGAGCTCAGCTCCTCTCTGTGTGTTTGCCCAGCACACTGCCCTGAAATGCTGCCCTGGAACAAAGCAGGGCTCAGTCACCCGGGCTGCTCTCTGGCTCCAGGGGTGCACCAGCCATGTGCTGGATGCCAGGAAATGGAGAGGAGTGCAGGTAATGTGTGGGATGTGACCTCCCCTGTGCACACACAGCCCAGGCAGCGGGGGCTCTGCAGTGTTACAGGGATTTCCTTCATTTCTCGCTTTATTTTCAGTACTGTGTTGTGTTGCACGACAACTGGAAAGTCATTAAAGAAATCTAGTAGGAAACCTTGCCCTGAAAAGTCACCCATTGCCAAGATCTGACTTGGCTGTGCCAGAAGCTGTGGCAAAACGCCAAGCAGTGTCTTCCAGGGGCTGGCAGTCCTGCAATGCCACTATCAGCCTTTGGGAGTGCAGTCACTGAAGACACTGCTCAGACAACATTAATAACAGTTCAGCTCTCTCCTCCCTCTGGTACTCTGCTGATTTCTGAGCCCTTAAGGTAAGCATCAGCCACAGTTCTGAACCTTATTGCCCTGTTCTTTTTAACACAGGAACTATGATTTTCCTATTGGTGTATTAACACAGAAAGTTAGTCTCGAGGAAAGAAACAAGCGCTGGAGGTTTAAAGCATTTGAAGTCAAAAGTCGCCTTTAATTCCCGTAATCAAAAGCTCTGTGTACCTCATTAAAGTACATCCAATACATTAATAATTCAGTATTCGTTCAAATATGTCAAGATTAACAGTATAAAAGTACAGGTGGAATACAAACAGAAATGACTGTTTTATTTTAGATGCTTTGTACATCACAGATGAAAGCTGAGGGAGATAAAAATATATGTACAACTAGCATGTGAGCTTTCACTTCCAATTATGATCAAACTACCAGATCCCTTTACTACTTATGCTTCACTAGACTGTTTCTGTTTTTGAAAGGAACAAACCACGTCCAAGCTACTGAACTATACTTATCCAGAGAGCATGAAATCAGAGCTTCCCGACATGTGCCTTTGCAGTTAGCATCCACCACATAATTAGCACTTTCTTTGAGAACATATGTTTTTAAGTGGGAGCATCTTTGGTGCATTTGAATAGGTATTTTTAGATTCAAAACCAACCAGCCTTTGGCCACTCAAAACACTGTCTTTATTCTGTGTTGGTACAGCAGCCAGTGCAACAGGTCTTGGTTCACCAGAGCTCCTGTAAAATGACACAGTGTTTGTCTTTATTTTAAAAAAAAACAACTCCCCCAGTGTCATTTACTAGTGTGGGAATTCTGCCCTTCAGAGGATCTTGCATTTTGCACAGCTCTGGATTATGTCCCTTTTAGGGGCAGACAGCACCCTTTCACTTAGCAGTCCTTTAAATGAAAGGGGCCATTAAAAAGACACAGTGTTGGCTCCCTTTCCCCTGAGGCCTGCAGCACAGCTCAGTGTTCCTGTGCAGCAGCTGCCAGAATATCCTTGAACAGAGCTGGAAAGTGAGAGCAAGTGCAGTGTTCACTGCACGCATGGTGTGAATTCATTGACCCAAGGCAGCAGGCCAGGTCCAGAGCTTATCAGTTTACATTTGACCTTAAATATTGGGCTTCCACAAGTATTTGTATTTAACAGGTTTGCCCCTGACTCACGGACCTTATTGTTTGTGTAGCTGTTAATACCAGTGCACAGAGACACAAAAATTTATCTGGATCAGAGTGGTAACAACTGACATGCACTCACTTACCCCTTCTGTCCTTCATATTCATCACTCCTTTTCCTTCTCCCGTTCTCTATTTTACATCTAAGATGGCATTTCAGACAAGAGAGCAAAAGAAAAGTTCATTACTCTCTGCAGCACAAGGGCCAGATTCTCCATTGCCTTCCACCGTGCCAGATCATGCCAGGGAAACTCCTTTGGCTTTGCTGCAGCACAAGAGGAGCACGGAGCAGCCCAAGTGCTTTGTGCCCCCTCTCTGAGCTGGTTAAGGGACAGCAGAAGGTGTGGTGGAAGATTGAGAGGGGACACTGAGGCTCCATCTCTTCTCTGCAAAACATAGCCTTGCTTTTAAGATTCTCCATTTTGAGCCATTTCAGCAATTCCTGGGTGCCTCTTTGTCCACCCATTGTGGGAGGAAAATACACATGGACCGTGCACTCAACATAGTTCAACGTTTCAATAAGCTAACACACCTGGTTCTCAACAATGTATTTCTTGTTCTAGCACCTCAGTCCTGCAATGGGAAGCATGTCTGTAACAGCCCAGAGCAATCCCCACATGAGGGGGATGGTGCAGAGCTGACCAGCCTGGAACATGGAAGCCTTTCCTGTCTCGGCATCACCCACAGGACCCGGAGCACCAGCACGCCTCTGGCACCCCGCAGCACCTGAGCCAGTGGAGCACAGCACAGAGGGCCTGGCTTCACACAGGTGGCAGGGCTGGGGGGCAGAGATCTGCCGGGCACATGTCCCATTAACCTCTGTGCCCCTTTCCAAAGGGAGCTGTCATTTCCCTGTTGGAAAGCTTCCACCTGGGCTGTCGCTGCCAGCCAATCCTCCTCACACAATTCGACCTGAGAGGGTTTTTGGCCTCCTGATGTGCTTGGATTATGATTTAATGCTGAAAAGTTGGCATGGCAACCAAGTGCTTGGCAACCAAATGTCACGGCCAAGGAACGGGTCCAGAAGAGGGCCAAGCAAAACTCTGCCCAGCCTTCCCCAGGCAGATCTGTGCCCTACATACACTTCCCTCCTGTAGCAGCCAGGGTTACAGCAGAAAACAACATCAGTAATAAACTAGGCAGGTCTGCAGTACGTGAATAGCAAATTTCTCCAGAACACTTGCAGTGGACCCTGGTGCCTCATTCAGGCCCCTTTTGCTCCATCCACCGATTGCCACAGGTTGCCAGGAGACTGTCCTGCCCCTCTCGGGGCCTTGCCATTGTGCTCTCTCCACGTCCCCTCCTCCCCTGTCCTGCTCTTGCTCCCCTCAGTGACAGGAGCCTGGCAGTGCCCTGTTTCTCCGTTCTGACACAATTACCTCTTTCAATCTGGAAGTTTTCAAAAGCTTTTTGGTTTTTCTGCAGTGATCAACTGAGCAAAATCCCCAGCCCACATAACTCCAGGCTTGCACCGTGCAGGCTGGAAAGGGGATGCAAGTGCCTTAGAGGGAAGGGCTGACCTGAGAGGGCATTAGTGAAGGACACTGTGAAGACCACCCCTTCTGCATGAACACTGTCTCCTGAAGCCTAAGATACTAAGTTAGGGTGCACAGGATACATTTAACTGGGAACTTTTATAGGCCATTACAGCATACCCTTTGCTATTCAAATGTCCCCAGACTTTTGTTTTGTCATATAGGGCTTCAGAAACTTCTCTAGCCTTTGGATATTGGCAAGCTTAGTGCCCTGCACATCAGAAAATAAGCCATTCATTCTTCAGGCTTCCTGAGGCACTTTGCTTACAGCCCTAAGGAAACCTTTTGGATATAGACTTGGTATGAGCCAATACAGCGTCCCCTTCCCGAGTCTGCTGGCGCCAGTGCCAATCTCTGACTTCAGAGGGCTGGACTGTTAAGCAGATAAGTGAAGTTAAAGGCTAATCAGTTCCAGGGTTGGTTTGCCAAGTGCTCTGAGCCAGGGGTCAGTTTATGCTGCCATTTGGCATTGTCTTCCACAGTCAGAACAAACTGAAGGGTGGCAGCTGAGGAGGAGAGCGCTGTCATGGCAGAGACCTCGGCCCTGAAAGGCTCAGAGAGAACAGTGTAGCCAAGGCATGAGTGGAGAACACAGGGCTTCATCTTCCTCATGGCTCTTGGAGAGCAGACAGAAAATGAGCAGGGATTCTAATGCTGTGTTTGCAGGGACGTAATGACAGAGCCAGTCCCTGTGCCTGTGGGGAGGGCAGTTCCTTTACCTGTTGTTCTCACTGCTGTATCCAGACTGAAACATCCAGTCATCTTGTCTTTACCTGGATGAGAAATCCTTCAGTGTCTGAAAGTGAACCTCCCTCACCCCAGTGCTTCTATTTCTGATTCCAGCATTTCTGTTCAATCTGTTCTGTCTTACACTTCACCGTCCTGCCTCTTTTCCCTCCCTAATGTCAGAGTTTTTGGGACACTCCTAGACAGACACACATCAGCTCTTCCTTCTCATGTTATTTAGCATCAGCTCTTTCCCCTTATGGCATTTGACATGGACAAACTGACACAAAGAAAATAATGTTAATTAAGTGGACAGGCTAGTTAAACTAATTTATTTCATTTCACCAGAACTTCACTGTTCTGTTTCCAGTTCACTGGGGTGCCATGGGACACACTCCCCTCATTCTTCTCTCCCATCACTCGGAGCAGTGACAAACGAGTTCCATCTTGTTACTGTTTTGAGACTCCACAGTCTGAAAGGCAAACAGAGCACCAACCTCTGTTTTCACCTCTCACAGTCAGAAGAGAGTAGCTGTGTTGTGAGCGAAGAGCACATTGTCTATCAGCTGTCCCAGCTCTGTGCCTCACTAGCTGAAGGTAAATGGTTGAGAGGTGCCCTTGTCCACAATGGAAGGGGGATTTCAGGCTCCTGAGGCAGCAAAGTGACGCCCCAGCATGCCAGGTGACCCAGGGCAGCTGCCCAGCTGAAAAAGAGCTGCTCATTGCACCCTCTGTCCTTGCAGTCCTAATGACCATGTTAGTACCCAAGTTAGCTGTGCTACAGGCCTCACACTTAGGGTAGCAGTTTTGTTTGTGGAGCTCCATGAGGCGATTCTAGCTTGTTCTAATTCATGTGGTCTTCCTTTCCAGCTCCACTCTGATGAACATGGAACTACGTGTGGAAATCTTCCCAGAACACCAGAGACAGCCCAGGGGCTCGGCACAGACAAACTGCAGGTCTCCAGGGCGTGCAGGGGTTGTGTTTGCCTGTCAGTGCCTGCCCACCCCTCTCCTTTTGTCTTTGATTAAAGACACAAGGCACACACTGACCAGCACGTGGAGAGCCAGCCAAGTAAGTGCAAGGAGGTTCACCAGCACACACACATACAGCCCAGGCTTTGTTCCGGTCATGTTTACTCGCAGGGGGAACAGTTGGGCATTGTTTCTGTTTGACAAATTGTAACTGTCCAGCTAGGAGAGATCTAGTTCCAGCTGGTTAGAGCTGTTTGCATTTCTTACCTCCTCCCCCTCCCTCTTCCATAACTCACGAATCCAGCTTACCCAGGGACAGAAAGAACAAGTACAAGCTGCTCGTTGGACTCCTTCCCACTTTGAACTGACACTGGCCTCTCCTAAGTCCCTACCTCAACTGCCTGCACAGGAAGATCCTCACAAAGCATGGCTTGAAAGGTGAACTCACACTTGACAGGGGTCTCGAAGGCATTGGGGTCCCACACTTGTGTTTCTAGTAGGAGCAGTGAAGAGAGAGACCCTTTCACAGTCCCCACTAAGGGCTCTCAGCTTGTCAGACACTGGAGAACAATGGACATTTGATAGTGTTGGAGCACAGCCATGGGAACCTCAGAGCTGTTTACTACCCAGTCACTTTTTTGCCTTGAATAGCACCTGGTGCAGCACGGACTGACCATCCACTGTACAACACCAAGTGTCAGGTATGACTCTTAATCCCAGTCTCAGAAAATGAGTGCGAGAGTGCTCTATTGTCTGAGCAAAGCCACTCATTTGCTGTTAGACAGAGAAAAGTAATGCCAGAATGTCAGTGTGTGTTTGATTTGCATCCTCTTTCCACCAAATTACAGTACCCTTTTTGAGCCAACTTACTATTTCAGAAGGACATTGCAGAAGAAGTGTGTCTCAAGGAGTGTCAGTCTCAAGTCTGCACTGAGAAGAGGTGGCAGAATCAGATTGGTGCTAAGTGATGTAAGGTCTGTAACAGATCTGCAAAGAGAACCCAGTGGTCCTAGAAATTGAGAACCAAACCGAAATTCCTGGCTCAGTGAGCCCTAAGCTCTTGTCCCTAAACACATCAGTGTCATATGAACTCCATAGGAACAGGTAATTGTTAGCTTCACTGTTCAGTCAGAAAGGGGGTTTCAGAAACTCTAAAAGCCAGTTTCAAAATAATCCCACATACGTTGTATAGCATTTCAAAACTGCTTTCCATTTCATTTTTTCCCTTCTGTACGTAAAAGTCAATGTTCTCTGCCAGAATTCCTCCAAGCAGACACAGACAGGGAAGTCTTTCAAAGAATAATTTAGAGTTGAACTTGTACCATCATCCATAACCCTGACCTTTGATTCGTGACCCAACAGTAGGACTAGAAACTGAATGCACAGTTCATGTGTATATAATTTGTGCTTATATATGTGGTTAAGGCAGTGCACTTTAAGGACTATAAAACATATCACAAAATCCAAATGCAGCAAGCAGAACATGAGCCCCAAAGTTCTTTATCTATCAACGCCACCACCAATTCGCAATCGCAGCCTGAGAGCATGCTGTTAACACTCGTGCTGCACGGCACTGGAGGTGCTCCTGGAAGCAGCTCTGCATGGCAGCCTTGTGTGCGAGCACCCAGAGCTGCATGGCCCCGTGGAGAAGGGGGAATTGCTCCGTGGGCACTGGGAGGGCAGGCATGCTCAGCTTCCCTGTGGGGAGCTGAGCTCACACCAGCAGGTCCCATGACTGCCCCTCGGGCTGGTCCCTCCGGTTACTCAGTTCTGCAGATAAAGTTCACTTTCTCTGAAGGGAGGAAGTTGGTGCCGGATGCGGAGTCAGGAAGGACAGGACGGCAGGCTGTTGCACAGAGCAGCAGCTTTAGAGGAGCAGGAGTGTTCCCGTGCAGGTGGGAAAACAAGGCTGTTAACCACCCCCCTGCCGTGCCACTGCTTCAGCCTGGACTGGACACACCGCTCCAGCCAGCTGGAAGGAAAGGCCTTTTCCCATACAATTGAAAGGGAGAAAAGGGAGCTGCTGGAGCTCTCTGGTAGCCTGAGCTGACAGAAATAGAAGCCTGAAAATCAGAGGCTCTGAGGCAGGGATTCTGTACCTTGCACTGCCACAGGAATCGAGCCTTTGGCTCTGCTCCCCATACAACCTTAACTGCTTGGGCTCAGTGATCAGCCCTGAACACAAGGCCCAGGAGAACTGATAGCTGCCCCTCCAGTTTAGCTGTCAAATGTCAAGGCAGCTGCACAAAGCACTGTATGCTCAGGACTCAATCTCACAGTGTTGTCAGGAGTCACTTGGGCTATCTTTGGAGGGCACTGGGAAGATTAAGCTGATCAGAAAGAACACAGATAACCAGGATGTTCTCTTCTCAGAAGTGCTCTGCTTAGTCATCCTTTTTTTGCTCGAGTAGGAGCTCTGAGGGCAAGTGATAGCATTTCCCCCATCAGGCTGCCCAGCCTGCAGTGATATTTGTGAAAATTACAATTCTGACAGAGGGCTATCCTCCTGGGGCACTGAAGCTCACAGTGCCCATCCCTAGGCTCAGACTGAAACTGGAAACACCTCAAAGCCACAAAGGTAGTCGGGACCTCCTTGGTTCAGCTGCTAAGCAGGTAACATAGGCAAAGGGCAAAGACAGAGTAAAGCCTTCAAGCTTTGTGGTGCTTTCCTCCCCCTTACCACTTCTCAGGAGGGCTGAAACAAGCACACGGATGTAAGGGCAGGTGCCTCCCAAAGCCCAAAGGCAGGCCCCTCTGTACTGAAAATTGAAGAGGGTGTTTTCTGTATTCCATCATAATATAATGCAGGCTCTTGGATGGCAGGCAGCCCCAGAGCAGGCTCTTCTGTAGGAACAGAAGCAAGTGGATCAGGATCCTGTTTGGAAAGAGCAGCCACCTGAGTTCAGAGATGGTGACCTTGAACCTCAGAAGCTGGGAGGGCTTGAAGTACCCCAGAGGTGCAACATGCCCTGTGTATCCCAGGCCTTTGTCCCATCTACTTGTGCCTGCTGCTTTCTGGAGGAGAGCTGCAGTTCATAGTGCAATGGCATTTTATTTGCTTAATGCTCTAGGGTTAAAGTCCTCCAGGACTCGCTCACCTTAAGGAACCAAGGCCCATCTAAGCCGTCTTTACACAACCAACAATTTAGCACTTGGCCAGCCTCTCAGCCAGAGGCCTTTTATCTGCATATGCTGATAAGATAAGGATACATCAAAGGTGTGATTAACTCCCCAATTGCCTCTCTGAGCTACTTTAGCTTTGTCCCCAAGCAGTGTTACTTTGAAGTAGGAGGCATTTGCTCCCCAATTACATAAGTCCTTCAGGGAAACCTGCCTTGTGTTAAGTGAGTCTTGCTGTCCCCCTGCCAGAGGAGAGTTGCAGCAAAGCCCTACCTGGAGCCTGGAGGGAGCAACATGCCATAATCTCTCCCCAGGGTGGGCAGCCACCCTGCTCTGAGGCACAAGTCACCCATGGCTTGGGTGTCTCCTGGCTAGCCTCTTGGAGCAGTGCTTGCCCCATCAGAGTTCCACCTCTGAAGAGCAGCATCTTTTTAATAGCATCAAGCAGATCTGAACTTACATCACTGAGCCCCGCTCCTGCAAAACACCCCTGTAACTGGTAGTCCCAGCTCCTCTCATTCCTGGAGCTCTTGGCTCTCAGCACAGAATCATTCTCTTTCAGCCCTTCATACCAGCTTGTCAGATGTCCCATGGGCTGTTTGATGCAGGGTGCAGGGTGCTTGTGCTGAAGAACAGGCAGCTGTAGCCAAAATGGAGCAATTCCTTCCCAGATCTGGGGCACCGTCCCATAGTCAGTCACTGTTCTTAAGCCACGGACTCAGTCAGAGCAGTGGAGTTTCTTTATAGCATAATCTTCCCTTCTAAGGTCTTGATGTGCTTTCTGGCCAGGCCATGGCTAAACAAAGGGACCTACACAACCTCAGTGGCAGTCTCCTGGTCACACAGGTTAGCACCTTATGTGTCATCCAGTGCTGTGTAAATTCTGTCATACTGAAAGCCAAGTCACCCAGTTAGGCATGGGTGAAGGGTGCTCCATGCTTTCTGAACTCAGAGTCTCTCTGTACACTTGCAGCCTAGACACACAAACACCTGCTCATCCCACTGAGTGCTCTTCATAATGACTAACTTCCTGTATCGAATCAAGTATCTGGAAAAAGTTACTTGGCAATGAAATCTTAAAATCTGGTGGAAACCACAGGAAATTTTTATTTTTGTCCTTTGAAACCACCTTGATATTCAACTGTGCAGAGAGTTCAGTGTTTGAGAGGGCTGTTTTTTTAGGTGACAGAGAGGGAATTCAGTTCTCATGCACTGAGCACGTGGACACCAGAGGTGCAAACAGCAAGATCTGTTGCAGACAGGGAAGGGAAGGGAGGGGAAGGGAAGGGAGGGGAGGGGGGCAGTGCAAAGCATGGACACGGACCACGTAGGCAAAGCAGGAAGCTCCGGCTGAAGAGGAAATGCTTCAGTGCTGTCTTGAAAACATTTTGCTGTGGACCCCTGGGTGGCTGTAGAGAGGGGAGAGGAAAGCAGCTTTCTGCTGATGCAGCAATCTACAGCTCATGTCCTGCTGCACAGGCTGTTGTCCCTTTCCCTGAAGAGCTTGTGCTGCGGCTGTTGGGGCAGCTGGAGAGAGGAACCAGCTGCCCAGCAACAGCCCCAGACACAGGCACTTCTTGTCACATGCACAGGCTGCATGGGGCATTTCAGGGGGGTTCTGGGAGGAGATGAGGCAGATTAATCAGTGGCATATGCTCTTCCCCTTATTTGTGCAGTGATCAGATCAGGGGCATCACATAGCATCATTGCCAGTCTCTGGTCAGGATCCTACACAGGGGAGGGAATGCAGTACAGCAGCAGCTTCAAAAGCTTGGCTTCACCAGCACATTGGGTTCCCCAGGACTCTCAGAAAGAGGCTTGGGACATACAGGCCCTAAGATAAAATGGCTTAATTGGAGCACGATGGGTCTGTCTGAACATTCCCATTTAGAATTAAAGCACTGTTCATCTGTGTTACCTTATTTTAGTGCCTGTGTAAGAGAGAGGAAGCAGGCTCCTTTTTAAGGGTTAGAAGCCCAAAAGTCTGAGCACTAAGGAAAGGTTAGACAAGTGGCAAGTGTCTAGAGATAGGAGCAATCCTTGTGTATCAGGTTGTGATGTCAGATAAGTCACAGATATCACTAATCCCTTGGCATGGTCACAGCCACACAGCTCCTTCCTTCTGTGAATTAAAATCATTACAGGCATTTAGCCTGTCAGACACAGCCTTCCTCCAAGCATTCAAGGGGACTTCCCGTGGATGAATGACAGGATGAGAATCAATAAGCACTGTTCTTCCTAATTCAGACATCCTAAGAAATAATTGAAACCTCATGGTCCTCAGTTGTAACTGCCTATTGAGTTTGTTAAATGCCAGGAGACCTCTTGTGCAAAAGCCAGTCAGCTTCTTAAGGCCAATTTAGATAATCCCATGATCCCTGGGACAACAAAGAGGCAGAATTTCCAAGTACAAAGATGGGCCTGTAGTCAGCATCTTTGAAGTTGAAAGACTCTTTGTCTCACCCAACGGCATCATCTCCGAGTTTCCCATGTCCCTCTGTGCAGAGGGCCCCCCTCCAGCCTCCTTCTCTAGGGGGTAAGCCTTCCTGCCTCCTGTGCAGGCCCCTGCAGCACAGAGGGCAGCTGCTGTAGGGCTCACACCAACCCACACACACACAGGCATGAGCTGCCCAGCCTGCCTTTGTTGCTGTGGGGCTTCGGCGAAGCCTGCTACCCATTTTGCTGAGTAGTCTCTTTTTTCTTTCTAATAATGGTGAAAGGCAGTTTTCAGTTCGCCGTCAATGGTGATCTCAAAATGACAGGCCAGCAAAACATTGCGGAGACCACAAAAGAGTGTTTTCCTTGGCAGCGTGCCCGACTCTGTCATATTAATGCTCTGCCAACAGCTATTGTCCTTGACAAGTGACTCTGCACCGGCAGAACAGGATCCACTGCACAGGAGTTGTTCCCATGTGCTGCACTGCTCCCATCTCCCGAGCCTTCAGGAAGGCTGAAGTCTCTGCCAGTGCTGGGAAACCCACATGCCCTGAAATGAGCGAGTTTACAGAGCTGGGACGGTGGTTTGGTGTGGGGAAAGGGAACCAGTGCCCCACCCAGGGGAAGTGAGCTGCAGAATGGGGACAGGGAGGAAGGGATATTCTCACTGTGCAAGGGTGAGCAGAGCCTGCAGTGCTCAACGGGCTGCTTTACACGCTGGCTTAGGGCAGGGGGGAAAAGCACTTTGGGGACCACTAAAACACCCTGTTTTACCAACACTAAAATATCCTGTCCATGTTCTGCTTGGTTAGTGCCCTCCCGTTTGTAAGGAAAGGAAGTGCAGGTTCTGAAATACAAGAGGGAAACATTTTCTTTCGGTGGTGAACAAATCCTCCTTCTCGTGTGGCAGAAACCCTCCCACAGAAAGGTTTCCTTCCATTTGGCTGTAACAAATTCTTTGTGCTGAAGCTGTCAGCAGGGCACTATCTGAACTGCTTAAATACTGACAGTCAGGGTTTGCCTTTCAAGGGAAGGAAATGCAAGGACATGATGTGAGTAACGGGAAACCTCCCCCATGGAACAGCAGATCTGAGGGGGGATTTTGGGGAGCACAGCACTGGCCCCTTGGTCTGTCCATTGGCTCAGCACGGGCACTTCCCCTTGGGATAGCTCTTGGCTTCTGCCCAGGGCCTGCAGGAGCTCTGTAAGCACTCGTCTTCACCAAGGGACAGAACTACCTGAGTGTGCCCAGCTTGGGCTCCAGAGTCACAACGTGTGAAGCTTTGAGGTCGTGGCATGGTACAGGCAGAAAAGAAGGGAGTTAAAGGCCCTGTCACTTTGATTCTGCTTAAAGACAGGAGAAAAAAGGGCACATCTTCCTTTCAAACACCTGTAAATCTTGGAACAGAACACTGTGTCTGGTTTATTTAACTGTTGATGTTACTATCCCTTTCTTATTTGGGATAGCAGGCAAACCTTCCTTTCTCTGATGAAAGAGAAAGAACACCCACTGCGTGTCTGAAGAAAGAAGATAAAAGAAAGGCTCCATAAATGGTTTTGCTCTGTTTTTGAGATGGAATCTGAAAAGGAGGTTTGTGAATAAGATCTGGGGTTTATGGAAATGCTTTATACTTGTGGACTTTAAACAGAAATCCATGGTTGCTCTGCTCTGACACTTGTAGATTTTGGTAGTCTTTACACAGACCTTTTCTCTTTTCATACTTACACCAGGTTGTGCTGCCTTCCCATCCCAGGGGATTGCCTGTGAGGCTTCAGTTGAGTCATTTCTTTTCATAAATTGAGATAGTGTTACCATTTCTGTAGCTTAGTCACCTATGCATGAACGTAGCTTTAAAGACACAATTTTCATACGTGGCTGGGGATTTGAATACTCAATTAAACCAAGACAAACTGAATGGCCTGATCCTCTGAGGTGCTTTGGAAAAAACCTCTTGCTAAATATAGCAGCTTAATGAGGATCTAAAGATACATAAAGACATTTTCATCTCTTTTTACTGAAAAATCAAGGGTTACTTCCACACAGTAGAAGTTTGACAGGCATTAAAGAATATCACAAACACCCACAGGAGGAATCTTAGTCTGTTCCTCTGGACTACAATGTGGTTAGTAGCCTTGCTGTTTCTTTCCCGAAGCATGGCTGAATTATGGGGCTAGGGCAGTGTATGTGCTGCATTTTGGGGCTGCCTTTCCACAGGCACCATGGAGTGTGGCACGTCTGCAGCACCCTGTTTGGGTACGGGAAGTGTTCACCCAGGTCGAGTAGCCTGGGTCAGACTTTCACCTCTCTATTTCCTTTCCTGTTCATAAGTACAAGAAGGATTGGAACACTGACATGAAAGCTGTCTGAGTGAAAGCTCTCTCAATTTACCGTTGTGTTTGGTGCAGCAATATTTTTCTCATTTATTCCCTTGGTTTGTTTCATTTAGAGCTGCACACATGAGCTTGGTGAGTCATCTGGTTGAGAAACGTGGTGAGAGTCAGAGCAATAGCTGGTGGGTTATTCTGTTTATTGATAGGCTGTATTTCCCTTAGCGTGAGCTATAAGCAACGGATGGCTTAGGGGAAGAATATTTATGGAAGATGACTGATATTGTGTGTGTAGAGGTTGTCTGTAACATTCAGAAAACAGGATTTGCACAAATTCTGAAGCTCACACCATAGCAGAGGGTTGCAAAATGCATCTGGTAGCTCCTTGATGTTTTTCTAGGCCGAATGTGTGAAGTGGTTTGGCTTCAGAGATAATGCAGTCCAGATGCTGGCCTGCAGGGAGCAGAAACACTTGCTAGGCAGAATAATTCCCCTTTTTTCTCCATGGTAAATTCACCGGATTGCCCCCACCTTGGGAGGAAGGAACACACTCTGCTGAACAGCAGCAGCTCCGCAGGAAGCTCTACATCTTATCAAATGGCTCACTGCAACAAGTTGCTGACACCCACCCAATAATGACATCAAGCTTGCTTTTGCCAAGTATTCATGGTGTGGGAAAGGGGGAATTGGGATTCATTTTACCTTACAGACTCAAGTTTCCTGCAGTCCAGTGTATTCAGTAAGCAGGATGCAAGCCGGGGTGATGTGCTGTGACAGGCCGTGCAGTCTGTCAGCAGTCAAGTGCTTAAGGGAGGGGGAGCTTTGGGATTTATTTGCTGGGACAGTGTCATATCCAGTTGTTACAGAAAAGTCCTTTTTCCCAGAAGCTGGCTAGCTAGCATGAGTCTGCACCTGTCAGCTTCCTACAGAAAGTGGCTTTTGCTCTAGATCATTCCCTCAGAGCACTCTGCTGGTGTTTACACAGTTGGCAAATGCTTTAACACTCAGTCCAGTCAGGAATGAAACTGGGAGCTGTGTCCTGGTGCCCTGAGAACTGCTTCCTTGACATTGCTTTGCATCTGGTTTAAAGTGGACTTTGCTTCAGAAAATAGGAATGTATACAGACCTGTGTTGCTGGAAAAACCACTGCTAAACCCGTTGACAAACATTTAGGGGGATGGCAGATAAAGCAGCAGGAGTGGAAGATTTTTTAAGGGGTCTGAGGCTTGCTGTAGAGTCTTTTGAGAGTGACCTCTTCTTTTCTGTGCAGCTCAGTGCAAAGCTCCTCTTCGTGGCTCTTTCATGAGCATAATTGTCTTGTCTTGGGTTCTGTGTGTTGAAGTTAATTGACAATGCTGGCAGCCAAAGCTGTCACCCCAACAGGGAGTGTGTACAGGGAGAAATCCAAACCGCTCTCGAGTCATAGGGAGGAGAGTACAACGAGGAAGTTACAGCTGGAAAATGCAGGCAGAGTGTTAATCTGTCTTCCCCACCTGCTGTATGGAGATTTCAGCCAATTCCTAGCCAGTTGTTCCTTTTAATCCAGTCCCTGGAAGGAAGGATTTTTGTGAAGGTGGAAGCCAGACCCACGAAGAGAAACCTGTCACTGGTTTTTCAAGTGGCTTATTTTGTTTCATTAAATCTTGTGCTGAATTAAATACAGCGGCCCTTGGTACAAGAGGAGGTAATTGTTTTACAAAGCTGGTCTGTAGGGAACTTAGTGGAGATGGCTTTTAATAAAAAGCATCTGGAAGGATTCCATGACTTAATTCCAAGGCCACCCCACTGCGCGAGGCACATGCTAAACCAGGAGGGTGTGGATTAAGCCCTGCACCATCAAGTGTGGCCATGAAAGGCATCCCATGGCAGCAATTCCCTGTCACTAGAGAACGCTTAAGGATTTCACAACAGGTACCTGCCCCAGCAGGTCTGTGGGGCTCCTGCTGGGAATACTTCCTGGGGTGCTGTGAGGGGCTTCCCTGCAGGCAGCCTGCCCTTGGGAGCACTCCTGGTGCTTCCACGGGTCTGAAGCAAGACAGGGCACATGGCTGGCAAAGCCTGGCTGTCCTTTATGCTCAGAGGTGCTTCCAGGAGCTGCCAGCAGCACTCTGGGGACACGGCAGGCTGTGTGCAGGGCTGAGCACTCCGGCTCTGCTGGAAAACCACCGGAACCAGGAACAGCTCTACTGCCTGGGTGGAGCTGGGGAGGTGCAGGAGTTCCCTAAGCAGTCTTTCATCGAGACAAAGGCTAGATGAGCTTCTCCCGCCCTTGTTTCTTAGTAAGGGCTCTGGTTTGATGTGGATTTAGGAGCCACAGCAGTGCTGATCCCTTTCCTTGTCTGGTGTGACAGCCACAAGCTCTCTGAGTGCCTTGCTGCCATCAGGGGTGGGCACACATTTGTGGCAGCAGCTCTCTCAGGAGGCAAACTGGGGCTGGATCGAGGAGCACTGTGGAGCTTGGCAGGCAGCTGTCTCTCCCAGTGGGAAGCAGTGCCTCGTGTTCCATTCCCAGTGCTTCTGCCAGTGAGGTGACACCACCTGGTGCCAGCCTGCAGAGCTGCCTCTGTGTCTCCCGGGCTGCAGCCACCCGCCAAGAGCCCGTGTGCGGGGAGGTTCAGACAGGGCACCCTGGGCTCAGGTTGGCCATAAATGTACTACCACACCTGGGTGGCGAGCGTGCACACGGGGTAGGGGTTCATGCAGGTGTGCTGAGTGCCTCCAGGAAATCCTGGCTGCATTTAGCCAGTGGGGCTGAAGGAGCAAGAACTCCCCTGCTGTACACCCAGTCTAGTATTCTGCAGAAGGTCCTAAGATCACCAGCAAACAGATGACCTTGTCTCCAAAACCCAGAGATACAAAATAATGCCAACTGAGGGAGAAGGTGTGAAGGTGTGCAAATCTCCATGACTTTTTATTGCAGCTCTGACAGGTTAAAAACCAACCAACCAACCAAACTTACTCCCATGACTTCTCCCACCACAGTGAGGGATATTTTCTGTCTGTGATAGCCTGGTAAATTTAGAGAGTTTCTAGAAGAAATGGTTGGAAAGGGTTGCTTTGCAGCCAACATGCTCAGCTGCCAGAGATGATGATCAGAGTAGCAGTGACGTGCAGAAAAGACCCCACAAGTGGGTAGTTGTAGAGAAGGTACGTTTATTCAGCATGCTGGGTGCGTGGGGGATTGCTCCACCAAAGACATGCACACCTGTCTGTGCTCACAGGCCTGTTTAAATACAGTTAAAACATGCATATTCACTATTTCTTTATGCATATGCAATATTTTCTTAGAATAGGCAGGCTTATTCTAATCAGTTCTGAGAAGTCATTTCCATTTTCTCCAGTCTGCTCTCCTCCCATCTCAGTTTGGGCACTGGTTTCCATTTTTCCTGGGCCGGGGTCTGCAGGATCTTGGGGATGAAGATCGTGGGTCTTCCTCGCTGTGTCCTTTTCACCTTGGCTCAAAAAGCAGCTCAAACCAGTTTTGTTGGCAACTCGAACTGGCCTAATGAGCAAACTTCTATAGTTATCTTATTTTCTTGACATATTTCCTGATTTATCTTTAGTTGCATATGGTGTCCATTCTAATTTAGAAGCCTCAAGGCCAGGTACTGATAGTAGTAACCATAATATATTTCCTGCTCTATGTTTGTAGCTAATTAGGGCCTCAACCATGCAGTCTATCTTTGAAAACTTTAGCAAAGGCCCCTATAATTATTTCTATTAACCCTCTCAGTGTTAGTTCCCTATTGACACCTTATATCAGATCCCTCTAAGTGTTAGTTCCGTGTATCAGTTATTGATACATTATAACAGTTATTGATACCTTATATCAGCAGCGGCTGAAATAAGAGAGAGGCATGAAATCACAGACACTCATGCATGCTCTAAAAGCAGGCAACAAAGAAGCCCCAAGAAATTGTTACTATTTCTGGAGAGTTTTTGTGAGTGTAAACACCCAAGCTGAAGTGGAAGAAGACTGGTCTTGCAAACTTGGTCCATGTATAAGGAGCAAAACCCCACCTGCCTCATCATGTGGGTGGCAGGAAGCTGCTGCAGGGACAGGAGTGGGCTTTTTTACTCCATCTCCCTAGTCTTTGTTTTATGCTGCCTGGAGTCACCCGTTGCCCTGTGTTTGCCACTTCGTTGTGACTTCTACCTGCAGTTTCAAAATCTCTTTGTAAGGTTTGGCGTCCCTTTTTGCTCTGATAATGGATTTTCATTTGGCAGAACCAGCCTCTGATAATTTTTAAGCACAGTTTACCCAGGCCACAGCATGTGTCAAATTAACTAGCAGCAACTGCCTGAAGAAACCCGTTAAAATAAGCATCTGTTTATTCTGATGCTTAATGAGAAAGCAGTTAGAGTGTTGCAATTTTACACTTCCTTAAACATTTGAGAGCTTTGCCAGGTAAATGGCAGTAAACAGAAGAAATGGAATAGTGTTGTGCTCTTTTAGAGCTTGCCTTCAGGTACCTCCTGAAAATCCAGCTGAACCACAGGCCAGTAATGCTTGTGGGGCATTTCTGTCTGCTGCTGGCACAGCTGCTCTTCTGAACATCACTCTCTGCTGTTGTTACCCATGATCCCTCACTTTTTGGAGTTTTGACCTAAATGCTGATGTGTGGAGCTGTAGATATTTGCTTTAAAAAGAAAAACAAAACTGCTAAGTTCTTGAGTTTGGGGAGTGAGGGTTGGGTAGAAGATGATTGCAGTTATTTCAGTGGAATTCATAACAATGAAAAAGGGTGCTCTAAAGAGTGAACCTGCTCAGACTCACCTATTGGAGGATTTGGAGGTTTTTTGTTTGTTTTGTTGTTTGGGTTTTTTCCCCCTAATTTACTAAAAGCCTAGATTTTTAGGAAGCTTGCTAGAGGTAATTGCCTGTTAGAAACATAAGGTTGGTGGCCCCTGTTAAGATTGGACTGGCAGTGGTTTAAACAGATCCTATCAAAACAAAGCAGTGATTTAATTGCTGCTGATGCTTTTAGGTTTTAATGAAGCTCTGTTTCCTAAGTTCATTATGATACCAACTGCAGTTTATTTTCTGAGGAACTCAGGTCCAGGGATGCTTTAGATTATCCTGGAAAGCTTCTCATTTAGACTTCAGAAATGGCAACAGGTATGTGTGGAAGGGTTTGCCCTGGGTCTCCTGGATTTAGCTTCATTGTCTTACAGAGCCAACTTCCTTAAGGAAGTCTGATTTATAATGGAGAGCTTTAGTGGGCAATGTATGTAGCCAGCATCAAAGCTGTGTGTATGTACATATATTTGCAGAATTTCCAAGGGAGTCCTGATATGAGGGTACAGTATGTGTATCAAATGCAGTGATGCCAAATCCCTGACGAGGGAAGGGAACTCAGAAGGTCCCAAAGGATACTTCAGCAGTGTCTGAAGTGGGTCTGCAGCATCTGTGCATACTTGATGTTCCTCGAGGACTGAGCCACGCTGTCTCTGGTGACACCAGTCAGTGAGCCAAGACTGGAAACCAGCACCATCCTGAACAGTTAACATTTAACGTGAACACCAAAGGGAGGAAGGTGTAGGAGGCAGCAAAGAATTCCTGTCAATATTTGTTTTGGAGTCTGTGAGAGTTACCTCCCCTTGCTGTTTCTTGATGTTTCAGGTTAGCACCCCTGGAGAGAACCGAGGCAGTGAGTGAGCTGTGACCATGGCAGCGATGGAGGCCTTCTGAAGGGAAGGGTTTTATCCAGGGAGAGGTTTGTGATCACAGGCATCTGTGGGTCAGAGAGTGTGATCAGAGCAGTGTGTCCCTGAGCCATGTGTGTGCCCAGCACAGACCCAGTGTCTGGGCCAGTGCCTGGTCTGTATGCTGTGTGCTGGCACTGCTGGGTTAGAACCGTGCCATGATCCAGGCTGCCTTTGACACAGTGAGGGAAACGACCTTGGCTGCAGGACCTAAGGCCAGGCAGGCTGTCTTTTCTCAGCGAAGGTGGAGAGGAGACTGACTCCGTTCTGAGGGGCACATTAATGCTGGATGCAGGAGTACTCGGCCAGGGAAATCTGTGCTCTGAGCAATTATGTCAATGAGCAGTCTGCCTAAAGGCTCCCCTAAAGGAATCGGCGTGATGTCCTCCGTTCCATAAGCAGTGGTAGAGATTTTAGCACTTAATACTAAGGCTTTTGAAATCTTCAGAAGCTCAGTGGGGACAGAACAGTGTTACTGCCTTTATCACTAAATTCAGCGTCACCAGAAGGTGTGCAGACATACCCCTCTCACCAAAGCAGCCTGACTCCAAGTGTGCCTCACTTCAGCTGTGCA
>JAWWMO010000138.1:487902-544546 GCA_035047845.1 Dendrocincla fuliginosa
AATGGCCCTGCATTCCCAGGCTCTCTCCAGAGCTGTTGGTCCTTGGCTCAGCAATGGCCCTGCATTCCCAGGCTCTCCCCCAGGCTGTACCTTTCCACAGCTGCTGTTTCTCTCCACCTGGTTCGTTTCTAATGCACTGACTCTCCTCTGTCCCTGCAGAGCCGGAGCTGAGGAGGAGAAGGCTGGAGCCCACCTGCAGCTGTGGCCAGGCCTGCCCTGGCACAGCGTGCCCTGCCAGCACTGCAGCGCTGCCCAGAGAGGTGGGAACCTGCCCTGGAGCCCGGCCCTGGCTGCAGGGTGTGCTCCCTGGGGCAGCAGAGCCGTGCTGAGCCAGCAGTCACTGCAGCCCAGACAGGGCCGGGGCTGAGCCCGGGGATTCAGTGCTGGGACCCCCAGCCCGGCCCCTGGGCCAGCCCCTCACTCCTCGGGGGCCACACGGGCCAAGGACGGGCTGTAAAGGGCACCTTTGGACTCTGCCGTGGCACAATCGGCCCTCGGGGACACTGGGAACAGAGATAAAGGGGGACAGCCCTGCCTGGGGGTCAGGGGGGGAGCAGGGGTCGAACTGAGCCATTTCTGCTCTGTTCCAGCCCTGCAGGTTCATTCTGTGCTCTCACAGTCAGCTGGCAGCTGGGCTTTGCTGCCCAGCAAAGGGCAGGCTGTGCTGGCAGCAGCACACACACGTGCACAGCCCTGCACACAGCACTCCTTTGGGGCTTTCACACTTCAAACTGGGCTGCAGATCCCCCTCCCAGCACCGAGAGCCACCAGGGCCAATTCCTAATGCCCTCCTCCCTCTTAGGGGCAACACCTGCTTTGTTCCAGAGCCTCCAGAAGGGCATTCCTTGCACTGAACACAGAAAGGGGAAGGGCCTCCCCTGGAAATGATCCCTACCACACTCCTTTCCAGTTAAACACTCCACACACATTTCCCTCCTGCAAATGCATGTTCACTGGGCACAGCCCAGCTGCCAACCCATGGGTGCCAAGGGTTTTCCCAGAAAAGTGAAAAGCAGTTACCCATCCTGCTGAGAATGGAAAGGGACACTGGAGACATTGAATTTCCTGGACTCAGGTGGCTGCCCCCTCCTTGGAAGTGTCCAAGGCCAGGCTGGACAAGGCTTGGAGCAATGTGGCCTGGTGAAAAGTATCCCTGCCCATGGCAGGGGGTGGGATGAAATGAGCCCTGCCAACCCAAACCACTCTGGGATTCTGTGAGGATCACAGATGTGGAAATACAGTCCTTGCCCAGCTACCTCTGTGTTACTAATAACTGTAGCTCTCCATAACCATTCTAGCTCCAAAAACATGTCTTTTTTTTCTTGCTGATGCTTAGACCATACTTATTAAAATAAAGAAAAAAACCCCAGTAAAATACCTGTATTAACTGGAACTTTCCCCTACATCCTACAGTTCTGGAGTTGATTTTTTTCCAAGTTTCAGACATTTTGATGGTAATTATTAATGCTGCACAAATGTTGTGTGTGTGGGTACATCATTCAGCCCTTCCCCATGACTCCTTGGGAGCTGGGAGCAGGAGAGAGCTTGTACAGCGAGGAGAGAGGCAGAAATACCAGGATAACAGCTGAACTTGGGATTTTCCATTCATTAATGTGTTCCAGGGTAATCTTCTGCACAGTAATCACCTTTGAGCAATTTGTAAGTAAAGGTCAGTGTGCACAATAAAAAGCCCAGAGTGTTTAACTTCTTGTGTGAGGTGTGATAAGTAGAAAATGTGTATTTGTCTAAATTTCAGGGGGGAAAAAAATCCTCAAGGTCCTTCCTCTGCAACAAGGTAGTCAGTTCATCATCCTGAGCAAATAATGGCATGTCTAATTATTGTGGGAGCCTTCCCAAAGGACTAATGTGAAATCTCTCAGTAAAAGGGTTTTGATTAACCAGGAATCGTCTGGGAGGGTATAAATAACTCCTTCCCCTTAATTCTTTCTGCCTTCCTCAGATGAAGCAAACTCACCCTAGGCCCCTGCCAAAATCTGCCAGGATGGACTGGAGAACGATCATTTATGTTATTTTACTGGTGAGCCTAACAGTAACCAAAGCCCTGCCTAGAACTCCTGGGGACACAGGTAAGGACATCTCTCCCATTTTTGCTCTAGATTTTGTTTAGCACTGCTGGCTGGGCTCGGCTCTCTTGGCCACAGTTCTACATGGGGATTTTCTTATGGGACAAAGGGCTACAGTAAAAATGTACCTGGATAAATCTGGTGTGATCAGCCTCATGTGTATCGCTTCTCAATTCCTCGAGAATCTCTGTGGTGTGCAGAACAGGAAGGGAGTACTGAGAAGCAGTGCAGAGATGGGAAATTTCCCCTGCCTAGCAACAATTAAGCTACAAAAAAAAGAAAGGTATTTGATGTATCATTCAGTAAACACTTCTTATTCAAATGATCTTGTCTTGCAGAGTTAAAAACCATTGGCCAACGTTTTACTCAGCTGCAGGAGGACAATTTTAAAGCCATGTAAGTTGTCTGGGTAAAGCCAATTTGCTGCCACTGCACACCCTTGTGTCACGGGGAGTGAGTGTGGCGTGGGGTGGCACAAATCCTCTCCCTGCTCTGTAAGCAGTGTTGAGGAGGCCAGGGCCGTGTTCCATGCTGTGTGTTCCCCCCGCAGTGCCCTCATCCTGTTTGCCCAGTACGTGCCCGGAGGGACGTTCGGCAGCGTGGCCGGCATGGCCGAGGGGGTCACAGCCCTGGCCAGGAGGTGTGCGGCAGCGGCCAGCGACACCCCCGACTGCCTGAGGCCCCTGGTAAGCTCAGCTATGGCATTCCAGGGGGCTTGTCATTCCAGAGCCCTGCCATGCGTTTCTCCAGAGCCAGGCACGGATCCATTCCTGAGAGCTGTGACCTCCCTGCACGTGCACCTTTGGCTCACAGACTCGCCTTCTCCCCTCGGTAAACTGAACTTCTAGTTTTTCACAGGACAGGATTTTCCTCGACACAATATGCCAGGAGGAGAACCTTCCCCAGTCTGCAGCCTGCTGTGCCAAAAAGGATCCTGAGAGAAACGACTGCTTCCTCTCCCTGAAAAACTCCTCGCGAGGGTTCAGCTCTCCTCTGGAGAGGCCAGATGCCGAGGCTGCCTGCAGGAACCATTCTCAGCACCAGCAGCCACTCACAGGATAGTGAGTAACAAATCACAGCTTGGCTGCCTGCACGGGACAGCTACGGGCTGGAGGCAGCCAGTGCAGCAGCAACCACAAAGCTCAGCCTCTCTCATACTGATTTGTCTTCCTGATGAGAATTAGTTGCATAATTCCACCAGCTGTAATTGCTTTTCTGTAAAGCACGTTCTGCCACCTCCTGCTTTGACTGTAGCTCCCAGTGACAATCAGTCTGGCCTGGTTTATTGTGTTCTATATAAAGGACTCACCTGAAACCAAGGGCCTCTCTTCAGTCCTTAAAAGCCAAGCAGGGGTTGTGCTGCCTCTAAGATAGGACTGGCAGGATTTGGGACTACAGTTTTCAGAAAATCATTGGCCCCATCAGAATTTTCCCAGACAAACACCACACTGTGCAGCTGTTTGTTATGTCAGCACACCAGTAATTTCAGTAGCTTTTATAATAATTCTATTCCTTTTATAATTTTGCTATGAGCTTACTCTGAGACTGAAGGTGTTTCCCCCTGGTTCCAGTTTTATCTACGAAGTTTCCAGAAGGCATCCCTTCCTCTATGCCCCGACAATCCTCTCGGTGGCTCCCCGCTATGAGGAGATGATGAGGAGCTGCTGTGGAAGTGCTGCAGGCCCCTCCCGTCCCCTGGAGGAATGCTTCCAGAGACAGGTACTCCACCAGAGTTCCAGGTTATTCGTGTGCAGCCTTGCTATAGGGCAGAGATTTCAGCATTTCTCTTCCAACATCTGAGCCTGATGCTGGAATTCACCTTGTCATGCACAAACGGCCATTCCTCCCCCTGTGCTCAAAGCACTGAACTGTTGTCTGCTTTCTCTTCACATGGCACTTGATAAATGCTGGTGACAACAGCAAATGGAACAGTTACATCTTGCAGCTTGTACAGCATTTTTCTCTCCCAATTAGAAAATGTTTAGAAATTAAAAACTGTCACTACTGTAGTTTCAGTTTCATTTTCTTCCACCTTCTCTCTGCCAGGCACCGAAGGTGGTGAAGCCGGTAAGAGAAGATGCCCTGAGGCAGGAACACACCTGTGGAATCCTGAAGAAGTTTGGAGAAAGGACCTTAAAGGCTCTGTGAGTCTTCCCCATGTTTATTCCTGTTTTGAAATAAAGCTATGAGTGGCTCCCTGGTGACTTTGAGTACCAGCCCTGCCTTCAGATTTGTGGGCGGCAGCATCACCATTGCCACGAGACCCCAAAATCTAAACCCAAAGTCTGGACCACCCACCTCTCTGAGATCAGAGTTAGACAACCTCTCCACACACAAACGATGACAGCCAGCACAGTTTAAGCACCGTGAATTCAAACAGCAGCTCCCTTCCTTCCTTGCAGGAAGCTCGCCCAGATAAGCCAGAAATTCCCGGGGGCTGCCTTTGCCACTGTCGAGGGGCTGGTGGTGGCCGTGTCGGACATGCACAAGGACTGCTGCCGTGGGGACACGCTGGGCTGCATGCGGCGCAGGGTAAAGCCCTCCTCCCTCTTGTGGCCGTGGAAACGGGATGCTTTTCTTCTTGCTGGCTTTGGGTTTCCAGGCTCCCCTCTTTTTTTTGGTCACAGGAAGAGATCCTGCGCTATGTGTGTGCCAACCAGCACATCCTGTCCAGCAAGATCCAGCAGTGCTGTGAACAGCCCCTGCTGCAGAGGAGCGCATGCATTGTCACTGCAGAGAACGATGACAAGCCTAAGGACTTGTCCCCCCACGTCAGGGAGTTCATTGAAGACAAAGGAATATGTGAACGTTTTGCCCAGGAAAAAGACTTGCACTTAGCCAGGTAACACGGGGCTTCCTCTGGGAAACATTCCCTGTTGCACCACCAGACAAACCCACCCAAAATCCTCTCACTGTCCTCCTCACCTCCAGTTGTTTGCAGTCGTTTTGGCTTCTCCCTAATTCCTGATCTCCCTCATCTGGCAGGTTCCTGTACGAATACTCCAGGAGACACCCGGAGTTTTCTGCGCAGATGCTCTTACGGATTGCCAAAGGCTACGAGGACCTGCTGCAGGAGTGCTGCAGGCCCGGGGCTCCCAGCGGCTGCCTCAGCAGAGGGGTGGGTGCTGGTGAGCCCTCGGGCTCCCCACAGCACATGGAGAGGGTCACGAGTGTCACCCCAGCACTAAAAAAATCAATATCCCTGCTCCAGCTCCAGAGTAACAGCTCCTGTAACAATCCCAGCAAATCCTGCAAAGCCTGACTGATTTCCAAAAGGAAAAAGCAACACAGAGCCTGTGCAATCTTCAATTGTGAGGCAGTTTAACACGGGTAGATGGAGATGGGGGGACATGGATGGAGATAACACTTCTGCTCCCAAGTGGGGCCAGTTCCCTCTCTCAAGTGTAAAAGGTGCTTATGATTATTGCCTTGTAATACCTCAAGTCAGGAGCTGCCCTGTGCCTCAGGCCCAGCCTTTCAGCAGTGCCACAGGATTGAACAAGGCATGGGAGACGGAGGGGGACATTTTACCACATTCAGGCAGCTTACAGGGGTTTCAGGCAGAACTGGCATTAAAACCAGGGCGTCCACATCAGGCCAGAGGTAGCTCAGGATACTCAGGACACTCTGCATTCCCCCTCCTCAAATTCACTTATTTTTTTCAGGAGGAAGAACTGAGGACACATATTTATGAAACGGAGAGCGTCATGAGGACAAGCTGCGACATTTACAAGGAGAAAGGAGATTACTATTTCCAAAACGAGTATTGCTTTTTCCTGTGCTTCCTCACCCTGCTCCTGCTGGGCACAGCCTGGGCTGGGGGAACGCCACGCAGGTCACACAGGCCAGGCTAAAGGCACTGCTGGGATATTTGCCTTCACACAAACATTCTTACACCTGCCTACCTGGGCTTAGAAACACCAGGCTCAGTCCTGTCCTCATGCTAAGCAGTGTCCCATGGGGCTCGGCTGGAGCATTGCACAGGGAAGGTAGAGGCTGCTCACTGCTGCCTGGTGAAACAAAAACACCAACATCACCAAATCTGTCATTTCAGGCTCCTCATGAGTTTCACCAAGAAGATGCCTCAGCTGACATCTGCGGAGCTGATCCAATTCACCAGGGAAATGACAGCCATCGGCTCCAAATGCTGCCAGCTGGGCCAGGACAAGCTGCTGCCTTGTGCTGAGGAACATGTGAGGGCTTTCCTTTGCTATCTGGGCCCTGCTTTTTGTTGAAACTGCCACAAATTCTGCTGCCAGTCCCTGAAACTGCATATAAATGTCCATTTGCAAAAATCTAAGTGGGTTCTACACCAACAGAAGTCAGCATTAAGTACAAATATTAAGTGTTCTCTATCCTACAAGCCAGGTTTAATTTAAACTCCATTTTTTCCTCCCTTCACTGTGAGCACTGTGCATTTCAGGGATTTTGACAATGAAGAAGTAACCTAACCCTGCTTCTTTCCATCCTCCTGGTGCAGCTGGATCTGGTGCTTGGTGAAATCTGCAGGAGACACGCAGCTGACCCCATAAACCCCGGGGTGTGCCGCTGCTGCAGCAGCTCCTACGCCTTCAGGAGGCCGTGCGTTGGCAAACTGGAGAGGGATGAGAGCTACGTGCCCTTGGCATTGACCCCAGGGCTCTTTGCTTTCCACGCAGACCTGTGCACCACGGAGGAGGAGAAGTTACAGCGCAGGAAGCAGGAGTAAGCTGTGCTGCTTTGCTGCTCCCCCTTGCCCACGGTCCCACCTTCTCCTTTGGAACACTCCAAGTTAGGCACTGATGTTCCGCGGCACTGGGGAACCGGGGCACTGCTATGCCCGCAGTCTGGGGGGTGAATAAGGATGGAAAGCCGCGGGAGGGAAGCTCCGTGAGTGTGTGCTGCCCTCCCGCTGCCAGAGCTCTGCTCTCCTGCAGGATGCTCGTCACGCTGCTGCAGTACAAGCCCCAGATCAGCCCGGAGCAGCTGGGCTCCGTCACGGCCGCCTTCGCCGCCATGCGGGAGCGCTGCTGCGCACAGGACAGCCCCGAGACCTGTTTCCTCACGGAGGTATCGCTTCTCTGGCCAGCCAAGGCTCCCCTGCAATGGCAGACAAAGGCCATATTCAGGGTTTCAGTTCAAAATGTTTTCCCTCTTTATCTCCCTGCCTCTGTCTCCCTCTTGCCTTCCCAGGGCTGTTTCAGCCCACTCAACTTCGTACCCCAGAGCTGCTCTGGCTCCTCTTCACTCCCCACTAAATTTCTTTTCCCTACTTCTCATCTCCCTCTCTTTGCTATATTCCTTAACTGACCTTCAGCAAACCATCCTTGACCCTTAAGGCTTGTTCTCTCTTTCCCTAAGTCTTTGCTTTAAATGAGAAAATACAGACCATTTTCTTTTATCAATAAAAAACATCCCCCTCTGGATACACCCCAACAGCACACCCACAAAGGATTCCACTGCCTGTTCCTAGCAGAACTGTATTTCAGTACTTTTCCAACAAACAGCCAGTCTAAGGCCACCTGAGCTGAGCAGCCAAAGCAAAGTGTGCAGTGCACAGTGATCGAAGTACCTGTGCTCTGCACACCGTGTAGTGCCCACCCTGCCGAGCTTATAGGACAGGACCTGCTGCTGCCACCTCACTGAACGTGTCACAAACACATCCACCACCCTTCCTGACCATATTGCTTACAGGGATTTCCCTTTTTTCCCAGGGTCCAGAACTTATCAAAAGGAGTGAGAAAATGCTGTCAGGATAAGGAGCTGCACAGCAAACGGGAAGATCCTTGCTGGATGACAGGACGTGACACAAACTGCACAGGGAGCATTTAAACCAAACCAAGGGTCTGAAAGCCAGGTTTAGTCCAGAGGGAGGCTGCATACCTTTCAGGAAATCCACCAAAGCAATAAGTTAAGTGATGGGAGTTCAGGGTTTGACTGTGGCCCCCACCTCCTGGTATGCAATGTTATTTTTATTACCCCAAGTAGTCACAGACCAAAATAAAGCCATTTTAAATCTTAAGCTTATAAAGTGTAAGTGCAAATGAGATCAAATTAAGAAAAATCTGCCTGTAACCACTTCTAAATTAATCACTGAATAATTATTGTTGCATTTTTGTAACACTGGCCTTGAACTACAGCATGTGAACTCACCAGCGTGGGTTGCTTGAGGGTGTTGTAAAGCTGCCATTAAACAGAGACAAATATTATCTCTGGGATCCTAAATAAGGTGAGAGAGATAAAAAACAAATAAAGCATCACAAAAAGGACAGGGACTGCTGAAACACCTGGTCAGCAGGGAATGTGCAAACTCAGGTAAGACACAGACTCTAAGGACTGTCTCTGTGATTAGTGTCTTCGGGTCCAAACACAAAAGCGACCCCCCCTTTCCTCCATCACCTGTGTGCCCTTGCTGTGTTACCCTGAATGTCCCACAGTACTCTGGAATAAATTCTTCCCCTGCTCTTGTACTTGTCAGCAATGGTTCATTTAGACAGCACGGCACCCACAAAGAACCAACCCCACAGCAGTCACAGACTTCACTCACCCTAAAATCCCAGCCGACTGCACCTGGTCTGTGCCACGTTCCAGAGTTGTCTTCCAGCAGATTGCAGTCCCCATTCAGCAGGAGATGGGAAATAAACAGGATTCAAGTCTTGAACATCAGATGGTGGCAAAAATAGCTCATTTTAGGACATGTGGACACGCACAGAGGGTTGGAGAACCTGCTTGGAAACACTCTTTTCCTTATGGGCCGTGCAAGAAACTATGAATATTTAATATTCCAACATTTCTACTTAGGTGCATACTCTGCTGCTTCAAGGAAGTTTTATTTGCAGCTCTAAGGCAGCTGTTATTTAATCCCTACATCTTAACTGCTGAATTATTTTCATTTCTCCCCTCTGTACTCCCTTGTCCCTAATCACTTTCCTATATAAACTGTACCCACTTGCCCCAGCCTGAGCAATTTCCATCAAGCACAGTGACCTTCATTTTTTGAATTCACGTCCCAGTAACATGACCTCAGGCAGCAGAAAGTTTTATAATTTGATTTATTCCACATGATTTGCAGACAACACGTCTCCTCCCTCACAGTGTTTGTTACCTGCACAAGGCCAAGGCAGCTGAGGTAAAGTCACAGACACCAGGTGAAAACAGCTGGGCTGGACCCAAACTGCCCCCATGGGGAGGCCACAAGCCCAGCCCTCCATGGCTGTGACATTCAGCCTCTCACCGAGCACTTCTCCGTTCCCTTTCAAACCCAAAACACTGGAAGGACCACGGAGTCATTTATTTTAACAGCAAAACCCACTGAGATGCCTTCCAGGACCCAGCAGTGTTTTGGGACAGCTCTTCCTTTGCAGTTCACAAGGTTTTTCAGGGATAAACTCCCTCTCATGGTTAAGAGCTGAGCAGCTTGCACATGGGAGGCTTCCAGTTATGTTTTTCTAACAGTAGCTCAAAGCTTAAGCAGGTCCAGCATCCACCAGCCTGAAGCCAGTGGGATTTCAGGTGTCTTGCGTGGATATTTTATAAGTTAAGTGAAAACCCTACCTGCAGTCTTAAATACATAAATACCTTCTGCCACCTGGCTCTACTGAAAAGCTTTCTGCTAGTTTAATTCAATATTTCTCTAATAGATGGATAGCCATATAGTTAATTTGCATATTTTCTATTAACACATTGGTTATAACAATGTTTTCCTCTTGGTAACAGGTTGCACATCAGCAGGGTTTATAGCCTTGGGCTCTTCAGGGGATATTTCCCCCCAGGTTCCAAGCCAGATTGAGCATCTGTTGTCTGGGGGATGCAGTGCATCTCCTTGGGTGTGTCCAACCCGTGTGCCAGCGCGGCAGGAGTGGGGCAGTTCAGGCTGTTTAATGGCCAGGAGACACTCCCTCCCCGTGCACGCCCTGAGCTGAATTGCTCCTCAGTCCCAGCCCCCAGGCAGCACAGCCACTGCCCTTCCACACCCCCGGGGTGCTCCCAAGGGGCCTCTCCCATCACACCGTGGTCTCTGTTTTTCTCACAGTTCGACTGCGAAGGTGTTGCTGTATCAGGTTCTTCTCTTTTAGGTACCTGAGATGGAGAGGGACAAGGCATTTAAATAACAGGATCCTGCAAAGGTTCAGCCCAAGTCCTAATGAGCTGGTCAAATGGCAATGACAAGCTCCCCACTAGAAAATGGCAGGAGCCATTTATTATCTTTTAATACATTTCCTGGACACTTTGATTCAATATGATTATCAGTCCATCACCCAATAACAGATCTATGGCTGCTGTAGCCTCTCAGTGCTGTTGGCCTCAGGACTGAGATGCTCACAAACACAGGAGCCCCTCTGGCTTGTCCCTGTTGGGCATTTTGAACTACTGCCACAAGAATTCCTGCCATCTACCACAAGTTTTAGAGGGACATTTTGCACCGATGTGGCTTAAATGCTACAGGACCTAAATAGGACCACAGTGTGTCCTGCATTTATTCTTTCCACTGGAATACACGGCAGCAAGTGCAAGCTGAGGCTTGTACAGTCAATGGCTCAGGAAACAAAATAAGCAGAAGTATTTATTCTGGAATCTTTAACAGAACAACTGGGTATACAGGACAGGGAAAGGATTTTAAATCCCAGCCATCTCTCCAGCAGTTCCAGCAGTGTTGTACCTGCACACTGCCACATCCATGTGTTCTCCTCATGAGCCAGCCCATAACTGCACAGATTCCCCTGGACTCAGTGACCCCCCTCATTTTGCTTCCATTTACCTTGCCCTCGTCTGTTGGATCTCCTGCTCCTCCTCTTCATTTATTCTATGCAGGATTGATTCCAAAAAGGGAATATGAAATGGAATGTACTGAGCAACCTAACAGGGAGAAGACAAGAAATGCACTGCTGCTCATGGCAACGGAGACAATTCCATGAACTATCAGAACTGATGATATACTCACATCACTGCTGATCTCTTCCACGTCCCCATCCATGAGAAAGAACTTGGCAGCCTCCTCTGAGGGCCCCTGCAGCAGCCTGTGCAGCAAGGGGATGTCTCCACTCCTCAACTGCTTCTTTTCTGGGGTTAATAAGGAATGCCATGACACACGGAACACACCACAGGGCCTCTACGCACCTCCTGCATTCAGGAACCTTCTGCCTTGACACAGGTCCCATATCTGGCTGCTCTGCAACTACCAGATACCTAACAGGCCCCTAATAGTGTGCCATTTTCAACTACCAGATACCTAACAGGCCCCCTAATAGTGTGCCATTTTCAACTACCAGACACCTAACAGGCCCCTAATAGTGTGCCATTTTCAACTACCAGACACCTAACAGGCCCCTAATAGTGTGCCATTTTCAACTACCAGATACCTAACAGGCCCTTAATAGTGTGCCATTTCAGGTACATTCCTCCTCAGTTCCCTTCCACTCTTTCAGGCATTCCCTTTCATAAACATCCAATCTCCTTTTTCCTAAAGAACTTAGAGAGAACTGTTGTGGAAGTTAAGCATTTCCCACTGAAAAATGACCACTTTGCATGTGCAGTGCAAAACTGCCAATTGAAAGGGCCCACAACACAATTATTCAGCTTTCCTCTCCAGGGGAGACACATCTCGGAGGGCTCTCTGGAGAAGCCAAAATGCCACACCACACCCACAGTGCCCAAATGAGGACAGATGGCTGGGATGAACCCTGTCACTCCAAAGTGCACATCCCACACACATACACAGGGATGAGGTGATCAGGCAGCAGCGCCTGGCTTACCTCCAGATGCGTGGATAATGTAAAGTGCAAATTCATGGGGGCTGTTTTCTATCTGTGAAACAAAAGAAAATCCATTCAGACTCACAGACCTTCCCAGCATTTCCCTCTCAGCTCAGATATGGATCAAAATAAGACAGGGATCCTGTCTGTAGAAGAGTTTAAAGATGAAGGATTTAGACAAGACAGAAAGCTTTGTTACTATGGTCATTGTCCCCCTGCCCGCCCTAATTCTTACCTTCCCACGCGGCCCAAATCAGTAACACACTTAGACAACCCCAGATCATTCCTGCCCGATTTCCTTGGAGCGTCCTGAACTACTTCATACAGCTTTCTTTCCATGTATCTTGTGAATCTTCCTCAGGGAAAAACCCTGTGATCCCTTCCTACCCAACCTGCCCCACAGGCACAGTGAGCAAACAGCAGAGCTTTTGAACACTTACTTTGCAACTCCTCCAAAACTTCACACCCCAGTCAGTAAGTCCATTCCTTACTATTCCCAGAAGTCAAGTTTTCCTTTCACTATTACACTCCCACTAACTGCATGAAGTAATTCTGCAATAGCCAAGTCTCCAGACAGCTTAAATGGGAAGTTTAAGACAAATCAAATAAAAATTGTGCAGTAAACAGCCATGTAGAGTAAAGAGATTGGAGAAATATACAGCACTAATGGGAAAGCTATTTCTGACTGGGTATAATCATGCTGGTGGAAGATGGTTCCAAGGTAACTCCAAGGGAGAAAACCAAAGTAGTTACTGACAGTGTGGCACTGACCTCGAGCAGTACTTTGAACTCTGCCTTTCTGGACTTCTCCAGGTGCCTGGCAGGTCTAACATCCCAGAGTGGGGCTGGAATTCCCCCTGCAGCAAACCACAGCTCCCGGGGCTGTGTGCTGGAGGGCAGCACTGACACAGGCAGTGCCCAGCCTTCCCCTGCCCTGGGAACGATGGAAGTGCAGGGAAGGGGGTCTGCAGCTCCCCCACACACCACACACCTGGTGTAACCTTTATAGCCTCGAAGTGCCATGGAACGGTTCTAAAACAAACTCAACCCCCAAGTGAGCTTTTAACATTGCATTTCATGCAGTGTCCCCTCCGGGTTACCCCCTGCCTTTCCCCCAGCACTGCAGTGCACACTGGGACAAACATTTCCAGACCACACCTGCTCCTGCCAGACTCACCTTAAACTTGCGAAGCAGCTGTTCTATCACGTGTCTGGTCCTCATGTGGCTGTTGGTTCTGATCTTGGTTTCTGATCCAAAAGCCGGAGTGAAAACGGACGTCTGGGAACCAAACCAGCCACGTGAGGCAATGCTCGCTGGACAGACCCCCCCGCCCCAGGGCCCACCCTCAGGTGACGGAGCCAAGCCTCGGCACCCCTACCTCGTGGTTGTAGAAGTGGCCGTTGATGGAGAACCTGTGGGTTTGCCCCTCTGGCCTGGCTGCCGTGGGGAGCCTGGTCCTCTTGCGCACGGCGGCCGCAGCGCTGCCGGCCCGGGGCAGGGTGGCACAGTCGTGCTGCTGCTGCTGCTCACCCCGGCACTTCAGCGGGTGGCTTTCAGAACATGGGGAACCTGGGCAGAGCAAAAGCACGTCAGCACCATGTACAGCTGCTCCCCTCTCCCTGCCAGCACCCCCAGAGCAAGGATGCTCTAGATGGAGCTCTTTATTATTTTACTAATTTTTGGGGGGAGAGGGCAGGAGGAGAGGAGCAAGGCTTAGGCACGTGCAGTGGCCACAGTTTGCTCTCTGGTTCCCCGGGCATGATCTCATGGGTGAAAGCACAGCCCCTGAGCAGTGGCTGCTCACTGAGTCACCTGCACAATGCTGGCCCTAAGCAGCTCGAGGGCAGTGCCTCCCCAGCTTGCAACACCTGTCACATGGGACATAAAGACTCCCCCTCACGGCCAGGGAAGGCCTGATGGGTGAAATTCATTTCGCAGAGCCACAGCACGCAGCAATTTGTGAGAACATAGGAGCACTGACACTAACTTGGCTCGAGGTCTGGCTGCTCCTCAGAAGACTTCAGTGTTTCCCCACTTATGTGATGCAGGTCATCAAACTCTCCCCAGCGGGTCATCCCCCTGAAAGACCAAACATTTATTACTCCTCATTAATGCAGTTTATCCTGTGGCCAGGCTTCAAGTAATGCATTCCTACCCCTGCTCAGAACTTTATAGAACACAACTACAGACTTCAGCATGGTAATTTAAGTAAAAATACAACCAGTTGTTAAAGCATGGTATGACAAGGGGTCCTAACTGTATCACCGGCCTATTTAGAGCTTGTGGAACAGAGAAATTATGTCCATTAAATACTTTGCAGTACTTATTTACCTATTTTTCAGCAATGTCCTGGATTAATCACAACAAAGTACCAGAGAGGCACACAGAGAACATGTATTGTGGTTTTAATAGTCACAGAACACATGTCTGCTATACAGATGGGGATATGGAAGATTAAATTGCCATCAGCCCCTCGTGCTACCCAGTTCTGTGTCAGAGCAAGGAATTCCATGCAGCCTGCTAGAAAATCTACCTTTCTTCATGTCAATATTTCCATAATTCACTGCCAAAACTCTTCAGAAGCAAGCCTTCAGCCAGTTACTGGTCTGACTGAGAATAAACCAATTTCTAAGACAGTACTAAAAACCTCACTTCCTCTCTCTCTGTATTGCAAAGAATATTCAGCTAAGTCCCATGAACAAACCAAACAAGGACCTCGGCTGTGTTCCACCCCTTTACCAAGTTCATTTAAGATCAGACAGCCAAGCTGCTCTGCATACCTTAAAGCATGTCAGGGCAGCCCCCTGTTTCTGGATCACGAGTTAATGTTTACTTTGAGATTCACATCTCCACCAGCCAGAAGCACTAAGAGGCAAAGCATGACCTCAGTGGCCAGACTGGCCCCTGTCCTGCAGGCCACACACCCCCCACACCAGCACACCTGGTCAAGGTGAACACAGCACCTGTCTCAGCCCTCAATTCCAACAGCCAGACACAGGCATGGAGCCTGTCCCTGCCTTGACTGGAACTCCCCAGCTGCAAGCATGGCAGAATTAAATCCACAGTTCCAACACATCCCACAAGCAATCTAAGGCAACGGCTAGTTCGGAAAAGAAGCTCTGCAATGCACAATTTATCAGGGAGTCAGTCAGGGGGAACACTGGCTTTGCCTCCCCATTGCACATGACTGAGCTTCAGCTCAAATGCACCAACCAAGGCTGGCGAAAGAGTGTTCAAAACAAAGGAAAAGAACACTGAGAACCTGCACTGTTGAGGACAACACAGTGGGATATAAAACATCACTGGCAGCAGTCTGGAGAGCTGCTCTGGGGGCATTTGAACAGGGTTTTTTGCACTGGGTTTTGCACAAAGGCAGTATTCATTCCCTGGTGTGAACCTCACCTGGACAGCAATGATTCCAGAAGCACCTGGGAAGGTAACCTGGAACTGGCAATCCCTCAGCACTTACCTACCAGCTTTCGGCTTCATGCCATGGTGTGTACACCCACATGAGATCTTTCAGGGGCTCCCAGTATCAGGTGTCCACAGATACATGTGGAGTTTGTTTTGGGTTTCTTTATACATGTCTTTTATATACATGGATTCCCCAGTCTTTGCATGGGAATGAACAAAAGCAGGCTCCTGCAGCTCCTCAGCCTGAGAGCCAGGCAAAGATGCCACGAAAACACACCTTTCTGCCCAGCAGGAGCTGTGGAAAAGCCACATCAGTCACAGAGCTCTGCTGTGCAAGCAGCCACCACAGCCTTTGGGGCATCTGGGAATCACAGCCAGCATACCCACTGAAGCCACCCACACGAGCCTGCCTTCTCCTTAGGGAAGGTCATACATTACCTTTTACTAGGGAACAAACCCACGCTCTCTGTCGACTTCAGGGTTACAAAAGAGGGTATCAGCTTCTCATCCTGAATTTTTAATTGGATAGGATGTCGCACTCCCCAAAATATTGTCAGGATTCCTTCAATAAATGGTTTGTTTCCTTCTCGCTAGAGAAAACCCAAAGAATAAGGAGTGCAATGTAACAATTGAGTAAAAATAATCAAGTCATAATCAATTTCTCCTCAAAGTAACAGGAATACAATGAAATTGCTGAGGCTGACACAGCTCTGGAACAGGTTACTTGCAGATGCCGTGCAACCCCAATTTCAGGGATTTCCAAGGCATCCAAAACTGCAGCCTAGGAAACCTGTTCTGATTTATTATTTCAGATGGAACATGTCGTGTAATAAAAACACCACAGCAAGAGACCTTGCTGGAGACCAGTGCTGTGAGGGGAAGAGAGCAGAGACAGGTATCTCCAGACTGGTGGGAGTTTCTCTCACCTAAATCCTTACCTGCTTACATGTCAGTTGCAGATTCTCTTGATCTGAATAGTAAGAGTTATAATTCCTCAGGAGAGAACTGAGCTGCTCTCTAGAATAAAGATGACAAGGAAAGAATAATTATTAACATGTCTGTCACTGTAAAAAGCAGGTGCTGTGTGTCAGGGTGACACGCCATAGCTGTGCTACCCACTGCATCCTTGTAGAGGTTTGTTAATGATCAATACACCATTTTGTGGGACTGAAGTTTTGTCAGGTTATTGGACTGATCATAAGTTGCTTCTCTGAACACCTGATACCCAGAGGAAGTTAATTAGTCACAGTCTGATGTGATCTTAATAACACTGCCCCAGAATAGTTTGTACTTTGGACCTCTGTTAATAGTCAAGAGAAGGAAGCAAACAGGAACACCACCACCACCATTTATCACTGTTGCAGGTTATTTTAACTGGGCTACAGTTTGTTTCCCCTGCATGATGGTTTACACCAGGGTTTTATATTTTTGCAGGTACTCTTCTTATTTCCCAATATCTACAGTATGCCCAGAATTTCTGTTTCCTTCTGCTGGATTGCAGCAAGCCTTTGCTCAGAGAAAAATGGATGGAAATGAAGAGGGTCTCTGCCAACCAGCAAGGAGCCACGTAGACAAAAAGCCAGCTGCAGCTCAGGCTAAGGAGGGCTGAGAAACAACAGAACCAAGTGAAATGGACTTCAGGGCCTTCAGGAAGGAAACACTCTTCCCTACACCACTTAAAGATTACTGAGGCTGGAACTCAAGCGAGCAATTTCCAGCAGCAGAGGTAATTAGCCCTGGGGAACAACTGTGTGGAGGTGCACAGATTCTGCCTTATGGATCTCCTGAAGCACCTCAGATGAGTGACAGTCCCAATGGTTTCATGTCCTGCCTCGCAGTGGGGAGTGAAAACACCCAGACTGTTTCCCAGCAGTGCTGGTATTTCCATGTTTCTGACTCCTATGAGCAACTCTGTGCACCACAAACTCCCTGCAGAGCTGCTGAAGCTGTTCAGGGCCCACGTACCATGAGAAGCACTATTATTGCTGCTGCACCAATTCTAAGCCAAGAGCTGCCCCAGAGGGACAGAGCCCAACAGGAACATGGCCTTCCCCTGGGCTCAGCTGCCCACACACCGGAGAGGAGAGTAGGGACAGCCAGAAGGGCAGTGAACATGTCTGTGCTGTGCTTGGGACAGAGGGGCACTTGGAGTGTGCACGTGAAAAGCCTTCCCTGGCATACCCATCCCTCCCTTCTCCACTGAAACACAGCAGTGTTGCTCAGTGAGCCTTCTCCCATGGTGGGAAGGGAAAGATCAACTGGGCTTTTACCTGGCACGTAACATGAGGACAAGAGCTGCACCACTGAACTCCACAAGGTTCACTGCAGCCCTGCTAACACTCTGGGTGTAAATAATTTCCTTTACATTACTGCATTTCCACACAAAGAAATATCTTTTTAAGCAGCTTTATCAACAAAGTGCTGGGCTCCAAAGCAGTGACTTCAACACTTACTTTAACTCACTTTGGTCTCAAATCCTAGGAATACAGGTGGCAAAACCCGTTCTTTCCATCATGTTGGAATAGCTCATTACAGGTTCCTTGTGTCTTGTGAGCTGTGAGGGATTGTATTCAGGTCATCCCACTGACAGGACAAGTTTTAATAGGCTTGGATATGGATCAGATATAAGCCCAGTTCTAACCATGCTGGCTACAGGTGAGCAAGATCAAGCACGTCTTGGCCTCACAGACAGCCAAACTCCAGATGCACTTCTAGATAAATGTGCAAGTAGGAGACAGAAAGTTTTGCCTGACAGATGTTGTGACAGACCTGTTGATCCTGCTCGAGACGGGCTTCAAACTCAAGTCTTTTTATACCTCCCAGTGTAATACCTTTGGCTATCATTTTATTGACAGCTGTTACTTCACCAGCTTTTTCCAGGTAGGAAGCTGGAGAGGTGAGTTCCCTCCAAACAGATTGGGAATGCATAAGGACTTGGGTTATGCTTAGTGCATGCTGGCTGCAAAGGCAAATAAAATCACAGGCTAACAGCAGCAAGTGGTGTGCTAAGATTCTGTTCCTCAGAGCAAGCTCTCCAGATTCGCACACAGTTTCTTGTCTTGCCTAGAAAAACTTGCCATTACCTTCCACAGAGGTTCATAAAAGAACATCTTTCAGGTTTCAGTCTTGCATTAGTGCAACCAGCAGTGACTAACCACACAAGTCATTAGAAGAGCCCTGAGGGCGAGACTTAACAGCAGCTCACACTGACTTGTTTCTCCTCATGTAGTGCAGACATTGGAGAAGAAAACATATTCCTTCTTTTGGCCCCAGAAAGGACTAAGATGTGGTCCAGCTTAGTTCCAGGAGGAGTTTTACTGTCACACGTGTTCCTACTGCCCTAACCTAGAGACAGATGCCATCTGTGCAGAGTTTGGCTGCCAGAAAATCAGCAGCTGGTGTGTTGCAAGTCTGTTCTTCACAGCAGCTTCCTGACAACAGCCAAACTCAGCCATTAATGGAAACCAGAGCCAAGTAACTGGCAGAACAACTCATCTAACATTTACTGCAGATTCACCACTTTCTTCAGTAGCAAAAGCAGGATAAAAGGGAGCTGCAAGGTCAGGTGCCCTGGTGGTAAGCCACAACAGAGCCCAGCCTGCTCTCTTGGAACACTAACCCGGGAGAACTCACCTGTGCCCTCCTCTTCCCCGAGCCCTCCACATTTACCCATGAATATTTATGGCAGTTATTCTAGAGACACAGCAGTTCAGCCAGCCAAATAATCCCATGTGCTTTGGTCAGCCTTTTGATCCAGACATTGTGCAATTCCCAAACAGCAGGCTTGCCCCATCAGCAAGATTTGCAGGATACGACTGGAAGAGGAGCAATGCAACAGCAGACTCCAGGTACAGATGAGGCAGGAGAGTCTAGAAATTGCACTGGAAGCCAACCTGAGTGCATATGGAATGTGATTCTTGAAACACTTATTTCTTTTCATGCAAGGCAAAGAAACGTTAAACCATGAGCTACCATGCAGAAAGGACTCAATCAGGATCCACATTTCACCCCTTGAACACGCAAGGATGTGGCAGAATAAAGTCCCAGAGACACTGGTTCATATGGTGCATTTCCAAATGCTTTTGTATACCAGCTGTACAGGAGCTCCCACAGATTAATCACCTTGGACACAAAGCCACTGTGTCCCAAGTTAGCAGCATTATAAAAGGAATAACTCTTGAGGAGAAGGGGAGGGATGTCTTTATTGCCTCCAGTGTGCTCCAGGCAAGGCCCTGACACCCTTCCTTGAACAGGGAGAAATCAACAGCACTGCTCAGGCCACACAGAAGTGGATCAGGATTCAGGACCAGACAGCTACTGCAGCATGAGAAATCCCCCTGGGGTAGTTTATGGGTAGTTTACAGGTAGCTTCTTCTCATGGGAACACCAAGAGGGGTGGAAATGAAGTGGGAAGAGAGGCCCTACTTCCAGCTCCGGTGCTCTTGGTGACAGGGGAAGATTAATCCCTAAAAAAGGGGATGGAGCTGAACACCAGGTGGCTCAGAGTTTGGGGCAGCATTAGGAAAAACTCCTACCAGCCACACTGAACTGAAGAAAAGCATCCCACAAACTGCAGTTTAAGTGCAATTCCAAGCTTTCTGCAAAGGGGTGAGAAAGCCACTTGCACTGAGCACAGCACTGAGCTGGCAGCCCAAAAGAACTGCACAGAAACCCTGTGAGCCAGGGCTGCAGGCCAAACCCCAGGCAAGCAGAGACCAACTCCAACTCTGGAACTCATCTTCAGTTCCAAGAGATTTCCAAGACAGGAAGGTCTTCTCTGACTTCTATGAATACTCTAGAAGGCTGTTCTCCTCAATGAACAAAACCCACAGATCCAAAGGTTTAATGCTCTGTTCTCTGAGTTCCATATAAAGGCCAACTCTGTTCTATAGACAGGTTAAATAAACAAAGTTGTAGAAATGTCTGCTGCTACAGGCTCAGCTCTCTACAGGACAGGATCCCCTGTTATGGAATCAATATGGACTAACTTGAAAGAAAGCACCAAGGTCATTAAAAGATTGGGATTTTTAAATAATTTACCTGGTTATGTACTTCTCCTCATTGATGGAAACAGAAGAAAGATGCTGTGCTTTCATAGTCACTTTCTTCATTTATTCAGAAGAGATGAATCTAAACAAAAGGTCAGAAAAATAAATGTATCCACTAGTGCCACTAGGCTAAATAGTAATCAGGAGCAAAGCTTTAGCTGGCCAGGTGAAACAGGCTGGGACACTCCAGCTAAGGGCTCACTACAACATATTTTGACTCCTTTGTACTTTAATACCCACCTATTTCCCACTACTAGTAGAAAAGCCAGGAGCCACCCGCACCCAGTACCTACCAGTAACCTCAATTCCAAGTACTACACATAGCAGGACTTTCTCAAGCAGTTTTAGGACTACTCCAACCCCCCTGACTACGCCTCACTTGTTAGCAGTCTGAGACAGAGCCCGTGTACTGGTGGGGACCCACCAGTCCATTCTGGACAGAGCATTGCCCAGGGGCACTGCAACACACCCTTCCTAAAAAAGCAAGAGAAGTGCTGCTCATTGGCAGTGTCCTGCAGCACACTGAGGAAGCAGCTGGGGTAGTAAAGGGAGAACAAGGCTGTAATTACAGGGATGTAGCAATACAATTGACAGATTTCCACGTTGTGATCCCAGCATGTTGTGCAGGCAACAAGCCAGAGCCATGAGACTCCAACAATGCATTCCTCAATAGGCTTAATTACCAGTCTGGGCTCACTCCTTCCCCCTCAGGTACTAGAAGACAGGCTGAGGAGAGTAACTCAACAGACTTGAGACTGATACCATGCTGAAAAAAACTCTGTCTCAGCCCTAGAACTGGCATCACACACATGGAGGGGGCAGAAAAAACCCCACAAGGAATGCCATGAAAAGCAGTCAGATCTCCGAAGACTGCACTGGAAGTTATCAGTCCACTTTTATTTCTCTTATGTAGGAATGATGACAGAGCAATTTGCCTCCCAGCACTCAGTGTCTGTTCTCCCTTCTGCCAGGAGATGGGCTCGAGCCTGAGTTCAGCCTGCACTGGGCAGGGCCTGGCCAAAGACATCTGCAGAGCAGTGAATTGCCTGCAGTCCCAATGACAAGCAGCCTTCCTAAACCAATTTAGGGAGCATTCAGGCCTGAACAGGTCATGGCTGGGTGCCTCTCTTCTGGGTCCTGCACTACTGAGGTGCTCTTTAGAAGTCACCAGGTTTCCATAATCATAGATAAAGAACGTATGTGGACAAATGGGATGTTTTGCCTATAAAAACCTTGATCCTCACCCTACAAAACATACAGGTTGTTATTTCAGGACCTCTAAATCCAGAGTGCACTATCCAAATGAGCTTCACCTGAGCAGCTGGGGTTTCTAGCAGTGCTTCACCAGTAGCTCACTGACAGGAACAGCACTTCCCTTGTCCTTTGAGTGACATCCATCAAGACAAAAGCATACCTGAAAGCCAAACAAGCCCAGGGACTTCTGTACAGACATCAGTTTGTGTGTGAGGAATACACCGTTGTACACCCCTGTCGGGATTTTGCCTCTGAAATGAGTTCAGTAACCACTGGCCACACCCTGCAATCTGATTTCATGTGATTTATTAAGACCTCTAACTGAAGTGGCCACTGTGCCAGTGTAATTGCAAGCCAATTTGACAAGATGCAGAGGAGTTTACGTACGCTGACACCTGAATAACTGGATACACACTTAGGCTTCCTCCCTTCCGTCTGGAAACAACATGTTTGGAGCAGCAGAGAGCCAAGTCACCTCTATTAACTGTGGAGCAGTGATGCTGGCAAGCTCCAGCACTGCTCACTGCTTGTGGCTGCCTTCTTTCCTATATAATTTATCTTTAAAATGATTCATCTGAAAGAAAAGGCTGATCTCTACAGAGGGAGACAAGTGATCCTCACACACACACAAAACAAAGGAGACGAACACTGAACTACCTGTTCTGCTACACAGTGGGTGGCTCCTAGTAAATTATTTGCCTTAAACATATCAAGCAGATCTTAAATCAGCCTGATGCCATTAAAATGCTGAAAGTAAGGCTAACTGGAAGAGTAGGTGGTGATGGGAATAGCTCCTAACTCACATTTCCCCCTTGCCTCTCCCTCAGTGCCTCAATGTCCAGGACAAAGACTTCTCTCCTATAGCTGTCACAGCAGCACAACAACTCAGACTGTGTGTTCCTGTTAGGTGACCAGCTCTTATCAGCCTTGTACCAAACACTTCCACACCACCAGCTCCCCCTGGAGATAAACCACTTCTCCCTGTGCCCTTCCCAGGGCGCATTTTGGCTGCCTTTATTTTTAGCCAAGCCCGAGACCCGCGGGTTGAGAGCACGCAGTGACTTCCCCAGCACCACAGATGTCAGGATATTTGCACTGGCGCTCCCTAAGTCCACAAAGCTGCTGGATTTTCTATCACCTCCCTCTATTTTACTGTTTTCTGTGTCACTTCCCTGTAGCTCTTTTGAGGAAGCAAATAGGAGAAGTTTTCCACCGCTGCTTTGGGTTTGAACTAACCAAACCATGCTAATATTCCAGGTCTTTTGACAACATATGGCTGTGCCATCTATTCAAAGCCACCCCCAGATTTGGTTGGTGTCACACAGGTGTCTTTACCATTATGTTAAACTGGACTAAAAGCACAGAATTCCCTCAGGTAAGACCTGGAAAGTGAGATCTTGGCTGATGTGAGCCTTAACCATGAAGAAATCCAATGCTTGGAGGAAGACTGACTGAAGCCTAAAATACTTGGGAAGGGAAGGCAAAGTCAGGAGTAAATAAGAAGCAGGGCAGATGCAAAATGAGCCTGCAGCCACTGGAGAAGGCTAGGAGAAGGGAAGAACACCGACCACTACACGATCCCAAAGCTGCGAGACCATCAGCACTCCCAGCAGGGCACAAGACAAATGTCAGCAAGGTAGTGAGCTTCACTTTTCTCTGCAGTTTTATATATCTTACCTGAAATGCTTTTTTCCCAAGTCCAAGTGCCAGCAGGAAGGCAGAGGAGAAGACTCAATCCATTTCATTCAGCACAGTGAGCTTTAAGTGACTTGCTAAAGGGGACGGTGTGGGGACAGGCCAGGCCAGCGGAGGAATGACAGAGCAGAGTGCAAATGCTGCAGAGATTGTTACCCGAGGATAAAGAGGCAGCTGCAGAGGAGGGCTGGGAGGAGAGGACACCTGAGATCCAGTGCTGAGCCAAGCAGGAGCAGCAAAGCAGCACCTCAGTTGTGTAACAGCCTGCATGTGCTTTTTGGTGCATCCATATATTAGGAGAGGGACCGCAGAGCGCGCAGTGTGCCACGCTGAGCTCCTAAAGAGCACACACACTGAACCCCCAAACCTCCACACAGATCTCTAGGTGTTTTGACCCAGCGCCCCCCAAAGCTCTTCCAAACCCACAGAAAGCCAGGATGGGGTGAACCTTTCCCATTTCTTACCCACATGGCTCAGCTGTCTGTTAACTCAGCCATCAACTCCGTACAGGTGGAATATTTTGGACAGCATGAAGCCTTGCACCATAGGCACAACAGCTCCTCTGAGCCTTTTTCTAAACTCACAGGTGTCTGGTATTTAGTAAAATTTGGACTATTATTGGTTTCTATACAAATGAGTTTAGGATTTATTCACATGGATAAACTCAGTATCGGCAGCATAATTTTACTTGTCACGTACTTCAGGTCTGAGCCTTCATACTGCCTTTTTCTATTCTTTTGGTTTAAGTTAGATGACCTTGCTGCCATAAAGTTAATTAAAACAAAGTACTTCCTCTGAGCAATTGTGTCTTTCCCACTGAAAACAAGGGAGCTGCTTTGTAGGGAGCAGTAGCAGCCCTTGAGTACAAATCCCAGCACAAGCCCTCTGCCCAGGCAGGATCGAGATGGGACGTGGTGTTTTTGTGAGTGTGTCCCAGGGACAGAGGAGATCCACAAGCTGCCTCCCCTCGCACATGGCCACAGCAGGGCTCGCACACGTTTCAAACACTAAGTAACCCACTATTTGGAACACAAGCTACTTTCTGTTCTGGGCCGCCCGGCACAGACCAGAGAACACACAAAGTCATGGATCGACCTTCTAAATCACCGCGGCCACTGGGGCAGAAAGGCTTGTGCCCATGGGCTCACCGAGAGCAGCACCATCTATTACCTGCCTGGTTTAATCACACCTGAAGCACAGACCCCCCACACGGGGGGTTCCTGGACGAGAATCTCTGAGCGAGCACCTCTCCTTCCCTCCGGTACCCGAATTGCCCCAGAGCAATGTGCCTGGAGCTGCGGGTGGCCGCAAGGAGCTCGCTTTGCCCCTGTTCTGCAGCTCGCACAGCTCTCCACGCCACTCACCTGGGCGTGCGGTCCGAGGAGGAGTTTCACGGCCCTTTCGCTGAGCCCTGGCAGAGGCATGACAGCGCGGCCCTGGCTCACAGCCACCCCTGCTGCTGCACGGAACCCACGGGGCTGCGGGGCACTACCTGCCTTAAACTGGGAGAGCTGGGAGCCCAGGACACTCCCCGCACCTCAGTGCATGTCGGGAATATTTACCTTGCCTTCCTCCGAGCGCTGACAGGAGCGCCCCTTAGTCACGGCTACACCTCCGGGAGGCTCCGCTTAACACTTTAATCACTCACTTGAGGAGGGAGAGACAACCTTCCCACTCCCGGGAGTCACCTGCCGAAGGGGCACACCCTGAAACATCCAGTGCCCAAGCGCTGGTATGCTTTGACCTCCTCTCTGTTTCCTAATCCATGGGATAAAGTGAGTTTTCCCGCAGAGACATGCCCACCTCCAGTGCTTGGTGGAATAACTGGCACCAACCATCAGGTCGTGCCTAAGTGCAGATACACGGGTTGATGACATTGTGACAGAAACTGTGACAGCACAGCTTGATCCCTTACCCCACACAGCTGCATAACCCATTTTTTGCTGACCTGTGTAACAGCCTCATGAATATTACTCATTGGGCAAGAGTTGTGTCTGGAAGAGGGAAAGCATTGCTGCTTCCCTTAATTGCTCAGCAGGTAACTGTACAAGCAGATGTTTAAGCTGTAAAAACATATTTGAACCAAGACACACCTTCCCACTTCCTACTATTTGCCCACCCATTTACTGCAAGCCATTTTTTCACCAGATGGCCTGTATATAACTAGAAGTTACTGGGTCACAAAGAGCATGAATGCCAGGCCTGAATGTGCCTTCACACCCATCTTATGGCACTGCAATTCATATCAAGTTGCTTCTGCTTTATGTGATTTCATGCCAGGGGGAGGCAGAATAGATTCAAATATTTGATGCCTGATCACATCTTATCCTGTGGTGTGTTCCTCTCCAGAGGCAGGCACTCTGCCATGCACTCACTGCAGGACACCTGGTATTTGGGACTATAGTTTGTGTGGCACTTTCAAGCTCTGCACCTCAAAAATAAGGATGTCATAAGGATGGACTGGTATACACAACACTGAGAATCTCTCAAAACATGAGGGAAACAGCATGCAAGATCTTTTACTCAGCTCACAACAGCGTAGGATCTCCATGCTGTGGTGGGATTGGAGCTTCACACCAAGCTCAGCCTTGGGTTAGGGTTCATAAGTGTTTAACACAAATCCACACAGCTCCCCAGTTGGTGTAAAACCACAGGTTTGATTTCTCCTGTCCCACCTTCAGACACCAGAGCACGCTGCCTGATGCTCTGGGAGCAGAGACATGGTGCAGCCTGACCCCTTCAAGGCTCTAGCCCAAGGTAGTGTCAAATACCTGCTTTTGACAAGTCTGCCACCCCACTGGACACTCACACCATGAAGCTCTTGGGTACAGCAAGGTATTCTTAGAACTGAAGACCACATTATTAGCTTCCAACAGAGCAATGTGATTTTAACCCCCAGGGTAAATCAAGCTTCATCCTGCCCCCAAACTTTTAAACTTAAAAAGCAAGCTAAACCTTACGTTTCTAGGGATAACTGTTGTTTTTTTGTTTGTTTGTTTGGTTTTTTTTAAGTTTACAAGCAAGGTTTGAAAACCTAATGGTTAAATTGCTTAGATTCATGCAAAAAGATGTCTCAGTAAGAAATTCGTATAATAAAGCACCAAGCCCCCTAATGGTAATAGAAAACCCATTTCCAGTAAACCCAGGCATGTTGATTCTTACCTTGGCGTGGACAGTGCAGCTCCAGTTTGTTTCCAGTCTTCTGTCTCACACTTGAACTGCTCCGACCAATGTCCGAGTTTTGATCTCAGCTGAGTCACACACAATTACCTGGTGAGTGGTTTGGAGGGATGGGTCAGTGCAGGCCAGGAATAGGTGTCTCATGGGGAGGGGAAACAGATCTTTAGGGCCACAGAGCAGGAACTCACTGCAAACTCCAAGAAATGGAATGCTTTGATTCCTCTCGTAGAAATGAAATAATCAATGCACAAAGACGATTATTTTTTCATCTTTCATAATGAACATAGTTTACATGCCCTGGGAATCTATGAACAAGTCAGAACTTGGTTATACTATGTCACCTCTTAAGCACAAAGGTAACAATAATTCCTTCAGAGCAGGCAGGGAATGTGATGGCCCTGGAGTCTCTATAGGCTCAGTTACACTTCCGCTCCTTGAATAACTAATAACCAAATAATTAAAAGTTAATAAGTAATTGGAAGTTGCAGTTGAGCCATTTCATAACGTGGCCTCAAATCATTAACAAAGTGACTGCTAGAGAGAGCAGAGAACCTCAGCTGGGGAAAGCCGAGATTCCTGTTCTATTTTTGTGGTAGCCAATGACAGCAAGCAGGCTGCCCCAGCAGCACCACACACATGTGCTGCACTTCAGTGCAAGGGCTTGGATGAACACTAAAGATTCCCCTGCCCTATTGCAGGGAGGAAAATCCCCAACCCTGTTTGCAAGCACCTCTTTCTGGACAACTCATTTACTCCAAAGGCAGGTACTCTAATGCAAAGGGAGACAGACCCTCAGCTGACAAGATCTGAAGTTATCATAAAACAAGTGATCAATACCTCCCTTTACATTACAAATGCTGCCAGGGGGGTGGCATTGGTCGCAGCAACAGATGGAGAAATTTAAAATGGGATTTACCCTGCAAAGGGCCTCTCACTCTTCAGCAAGATTATTTTCTGTCATCACACCCAAGTGCCAACAGCAATACTTGTGTGCCAGGACATGTTCTGGAGCCACAACTGATAAGCACAGAAACCAGAAACAGGGTAGCAGCTGATTAGCTCAGATAATTAGACACACAATGCACACATCCACTACAGAGGCTTATACACTGTTCTGGGCCATAATCCCTCACACACACCATTGGGTGGATTTTGGGGACCACGAGTTTTTAAGGAGCAGAAGGGAGCAGAGCTGATGCTTGCAGCAGCAGATGGGCTAAAGGCTATGGTTTCAGACTGCATATCAAGAGCTGGAATTTGTCAGTACTGACCTTTGCCTGCATGGAAAGCAGCTTGCAGGTCTCACTGCCGTTATCCTTGTGAGACACTGCTGGACGGGCAGGTCCAACCTAAGTGTCTCAAACACCTTTAGTCATGCCTCGTGGCTGGCATTGATTATTCACACCCGTGAAGTCATCCATGGAATATGACAAGACTTCCTAAAGCCACACAGGGCTTTCACTGCCTGGAGCTACAAAATACTGCAGAGGGCAGGACCAGAGGGCACTGCCCTGCCCCGAAGAGCTACAGTCACACAGCTTGTCACCTATTAAACCTCAGCCAGGAGTACAATCAGCGCCTCATCACACCCAGCCAAAACAGCAGCACTTACAAGTCGTAACTCCTCCACACTCAAGGCTTCCAGACGCAGATTTTTCTTAAGTCCATGAACCATAATTTCCTCGATTGTTTCCTGTAAATCGCTCTATATCTGGACTATTCTGTGCTCAAGATGGAAAACTCTTGGTCTCCCTTCCTCCTGACAGCCACCAGCAAAACCCCTTCCAGTCCCCACACAACGACAAGCAGCTGTCTGTCCCTCACAGGACCCTTTTGTGCTCTGGGCATTCCTCTGTAAGGGCCAGTTGAGACCATGTGACTGTAGCACCTGACTCCCTTTTTCCATATGCAACTTTTCTTTAATTACTTCTTTCCTAAGGCAGGTGAGTCACCATGTGGACTGTCTCCTATTTTCTAATCCTTTAAAAATGTCAGTCCAGAACTCCCCACAATCAAAGTCATGCTTCCCAGAGTTTTGGGGAAGATTCAGATCTTAATCCTGAATGGAAGCTGTTACCATCATTGCTGGGAAGGCAGATTCACCTGCTTGGAACTGCCCTTGCAAATTAACCTGTCACTTTTTCTGTTGCTTCTAATTAGATTATGAACAAATGGGAGGATTCAGTTTGAAAAGTGTTACAGACCAGAGCTTCTCCTGCAGCCAAGGGGACAGTTTATCCCTGCAGCAAAACACACTGCAATGTGTGTCAGTGATCCTTGCGTATAAGTCTGTGCAATAAAAGCATGAGGGACAGCCCTGCCTTGTTTTTGCTCCATGGTCATGGAGCAAGGGGTCAGGGGCTGGTGGGCACAGGGGCAGCTGTGGCAGTGGCAGTGGCAGTGTGTGTGAGCAGCCCACGCCCCTGAGCTCACAGCCCCTGCACTGCACAGGAGTTCTCTGCAGGGCACCCAGCTCTGCACTGCGTGCTGCTAAGCACCGGTCATGCCAGTGATGCTCCAGGCTGCTGGGAGGCTGTAAAACCAGCAACACCTGAGCCCTGGAAAGTGTTTCTAGAACGAATATTGCAAATAACAGCCCTGAAGTGCATCGGGAAAACTGCTCAGAGAACTGAGTGTGTAGATTTGTACTGCATTAGACGTCTAGCCAGACAGTAGTGCAGATGACCTAGAAGCATCCCTGACTCTTATTTGAGAATTGCCTCTTGAAAACCTCACAGGAGCACAGAGAGCACTGCGAAGGAGAAAGTGCAAAGCAGAACAGGTCGGGGCTGACCCCTGAGACTCTGGCCTGGGCTGGGCGGGTTGAGCAGACCACTGTGACTCCCCTCTAAGAAAGTTCACCCCCTAACACAGACATTGCTCAGCTCTGCTCAGTGTTCTCACTGACAACCACCCCTCAGACACTGCAGCTGCTTGCTCTGGATCACTCCTGGCCTTCCATAATGCCACTTTTCCTTTACAATATCAAATAACCCCTTGGGGCATTCAGCTGTCGAGCACATTTTACCAGGAGGAAATAGATTTATATACTTACTGCGTCACATTCCTATTCTTCTCCCGAGCGTCTGATTGTATGGATCACATTCTTCTTCTCACTCAGATATCCAAGGCTCAAATTCTTCTGAGCAGGGTCCTAGAGCACAGGGTGGCACTTGTGTGTCCCCTCGGGGCAGAGGCGGTGGCATTTCAGTGGCAGTGGAGGAAACAATCGCGCCTCTGACTTTGAAGTGCCAAGCCCTCCCAGTGCTTGGCTCACACATTTACAGCCTACACGGGGGTTTATGGGAATTAACGGGGCTAAAATCTGATCTGGTTGTTGAGGGCACCTGAATGTCTTTCTGGCCTAGAAGTGCTTTGGAAAAACAAATCCAGATGAGAACAGAAGCACACGGAACATGGTGGGATATCAAACCCCTGTCTGGTTTGGACTGTGAGCTCTGCCTGTGCCCGTGTAAGGCAACATAAACAAGTCAATAGGTGTTTAGGAGATGCTGAAATTCTGGAAAGATTCTTGCCTGCGCAGTTGTTTGGAGGGTGTGTCTTCCAGTTTGGAATTTGATCTGTCTGAAACTGTCATTCTTAGCCTGTGGGCAATACTTTGCTTCCAGCCAGTGCGCATGTCCCTACAGGTGAAGAACCTGAGCAAGCTGCCCACTGGGAATGCTGGTCCAGCCTCTGGGGTGGTGTTGCCCCAGCTTTTCCAATGCACACAGGACACCATGGGCTGCTGGGAGACAGAGCCAGTCTCCAACAGGGCACAGTCAGTCAGCTGAACAGCTGCATGGCAGTAAAAGTGTCTCTAGGACTCTGAGCTGGAAGCTGAGCTCACCCTGGTCTGCACAGAGAGCACAGGTTCTAACAGGTGCAGGAATGGAAGCAGCTTCAGGCATGAAATGTTCTGGAGTTACTGCAGAAACAAGAACTGCTTCTGAGGAGTAAATGCCCAGCTGATTCCTGGAGGGATGTGGGCAGGGAGCTGAATGCTCACCTCCTGGAGCACCTGTGTGCTCCTTGTCAGCTCAAAGCACTGCAAGAGCCAGCGCTGGGTTTTCAAGCCTTCATTTACAGCAATAAATGTCAGCATTTCAGACACTTCTGTGACAAATTAAGGGTTATGTAGCAAAACACCCTCAAAGTGAACCCTCACAGATCAACAAACGTTTTTACCAGACCAATGTGAATGTTTAAGCCTGGCATCACTCCTGACATCCAACATCACAGATTCACACTAAAATGACAAGTGTTTTCCAAAGAGGGGTACTCCTTGGTCAGAGACAGCTGTCCTTGTCACCTGAAGTGTCATGAAAGGTGGCCTTCTTCTGGGCTTGGATCCTTCTGCTTCCTCTTCCCCCACCACTTAGGAAGGCCCTGCCAGGTGCAGGACATGCCTTTTCCCAGCAAAATGGACTTTGTTTGGGTCTGACACAGGCAGGTCTCCATGCTGGAAAAGGAGAAGCAAGATCTCTGTGTCAGTGCTGTGAGATTCACCTTAACGACCCTGGCTTGCCTCACCTGGGAATTAAAATTTTGTAACTTAAAACTTGTCTTGAAAAATGAGTATTTTATACTTGCTTTAGCTGCTGAAATAAAACCAAAATGCTGCTTGGATTTTGCCAGGAGTGAATGTACAAAGTCATGTCCCCCAGCTCTCACTTAGCTTGCATATCTTCTTATGTTTTCCTTTAGCTCTATTTTCCAGCAAGTCACTTTCCAGAAAAACATGGTATTGCCAGTCTTTCCTGGTACCTAAACTGAATAAATGCCATTGTATTCAGAAGTTTGGTATAGAGATGATGTAATAGAAGTCATATGCCAACTTCTTATCTCCCACCGAGCTAGTTCCTTAGTACTTGACCTTTTCATGACTGTTTAGATTATACACGTTTCTGATTGCACATTTGCTAGCCTTTATCCAGAAAAACCCCACTATTGCAATACAAGCACTAATAATTATATGTCAACGAAGTGTGCCCGCGCTGTAACCCCGGGGTCATCAGGCTGCAGTGGCGAACAACCACCACGAGACGGCGCCACCCCGGGGACTCACACACTGGTTTGGGCTGGGAAGGACCCCAAAGCCCACCCAGTGCCACCCCTGCCATGGGCAGGGACACCTTCCACTAGCCCAGGTCGCTCCAAGCCCCGTCCAGCCTGGCCTTGGACACTTCCAGGGATGGGGCAGCTGCAGCTGCTCTGGGAAAACTGTGCCAGGGCCTCCCCACCATCACAGAGGATTCCTTCCCAATATACAATCTGACCCTGTTCTCTGGCAGTCTGAAGCCATTCCCCTTGTCCTGTCCCTCCAGCCCCTGTCCCAAGTCCCTCTCCAGCTCTCCTGGAGCCCCTTTAGGCCCTGCAAGGGGCTCTCAGGTCTCCCTGGAGCCTTCTCTTCTCCAGGTGACCCCCCCAGCTCTCCCAGCCTGGCTCCAGAGCAGAGGGAATCCAGCCCTTGGAGCATCTCTGTGACCTCCTCTGGACTCACTCCAGCAGGTCCACATCCTTCTTATGTTGGCTGACAGAATTAACTTTGACAAAAGCTTGTGTTTGACATGGTGGAGTTGGAATAAATGTACTCTCCCACTGAGGATGTGACTGTCAGAGCTGTCAGCATTTGTGTACCAGAGTCACCACTTGTGACATGCTCTGCTGACTCCAGAGTACAGAAAAAAACAACTGTTATATTTGTGTTGGAAAGATGTTTTAAGGGCTCATGCAATTAAACAGTGTTATGGAGGCTATTAGAGCTTCCAAGGTTTAAGGAATGTCCAAAGAAAAACGAAATAAACACTGACTCCAGCATGCTACATGTAGAGATAAAGCATAGCTGTTGCCAAACCTGCCTTGGGACAAGGCTTGAAGATTATTCAGTTTTAAAGTCTTCTGAAAGTCTGGAAAACTGCAGACCAGGAAGTGGCTGCCTCTACGAGGCAAATAAATAGAAATCAGAACAGGGGATGGGGGCAGTGAACACAGGACTACACCCAAAATGGTGGGGAAGGTTTGTTGGCAAAAGCTGTGGCTCAGGACCTGTCAGGACGCTGCTGAACAGGAACCCAGGTGGCAGGGATGCCCTGGCCCCATGGGGGAAATCAACAACGTCCATCACTAAAGATTCCTTAAGAAAGGAGAGGAGAAATGACTCATCTATGAGAACAAAAGGTTAGAAATAGAAGGCAGGACTTAATGATGGCCAGATTTGTTCTTGGAGAGCAGTGGTGCAAGTCTCACAGAGCGGTGGGACCTGTGAAATTAATCAGGAGGGGGAAAACTTCGAGAGCTGAGTTATGTACCAAGAGGAAACAGTTCTTCTCCTTGCCCTCTAAAACTCTTCACATACGAGTATAGAGCATGTATCAATCAAGGCTCCCATCAGTGACCTTTTAATCATTTCTAATAATATGTGATCACAGCTAGGGACAACTGTGGGGAGCCGCTGCCAGCGGGGAGCAAAACCTTCTGGTAGCTCAGTGTGGAAGGAACCCGCCGTGTCCGAGCCGCGCAGGGCCAGGACGGGCAGGTTTGGGGTTTGGGTTTGAGGCGGCTGCTATGCCGGATTCAGGCACCAGATGGTGCTGCTCCCCCACAAATCGCGGATGAAAAGGCTGCTCCGAGCAACGCTGCGGCTGCCTCACCCCTTGGACACCTGGCTGAGGAGCGCCGACATCCTACACAGCTCGCCTTAAGCAGCGCTGCTCTTACGTTTGATGGTGCTGCACTTTACTGGGGTGAGGAGGGCATGAGGTACTGCTGCCTTACACACACATGCTGAGTGGTCTGAGGCTGCAGGAGCTCGGGTGAGACTCAAAGTGAGCCCAGGCTCAGGGGTGAGTTTAGATCTTCCTGCACAAGAAGTGAGAGCAGAAAACGGGCATGAAAGATTCTGGTTTGGTTATAAACACTACAGTGGTTCAAGGGCAGGAAAGATAACTGGTCCTGGACAAAGAAGATGAAGTGATACCACAGGCTCCTGGTCGTTTGAGGTTGTTAGCGAAGCATTTGCAAAGAGAAATTCCAATACTCCCAGCAATGCCAAATATTAAAGGAAAAAGTCTGGACCAAAAACGCCAAGTAATGGGCAAAATAAGGAATGGACATGACCACTCTGGCCTGTTCTGTCCTAGGAGCAAGAGGCTGCTTTTGCCCTTGTTTGAACAGGAAAATATCCTGCCCTTTATTTTGCAGGTTTATGTGTTACCAGACTGCAAGGAAACAGAATGTGTTCTCCCATCAGACACTGCAATCAATAAATAGTGCTGGATCTTACTGACTGGATGTGTGAGCATCTAAAATGATAGAGAGGCTGGGATTGGGAGGCATCCCAGCACTGGCTCACCTGCAGGAAGTGTGGATGTAGATGTGCATCCTGACTGCTGTTCTCCCTGTCTGCTGGGCACTGTTGGCACTGAGGCTGCCGGATGGCACATCTCCTTAGCACCATAAGGATCTGACCCATTCAGACCCACGGGGGTAACCTGACAGTTTCCACGTTCAGGGTGATGTGTCTGAAAGAGACACAGCAAAATATTTGAAGCACAAACTTCCAAGCAGAGTAACAACATAACACAGCCTTGTGTTTGAGAGAAAAGGCCTGGTTAGCCAGTCAATAGCTTGCTATTTCCTGGGTGGTTTGTGTGTGCATGCAGGGACTTGCTACTGCAACTTGCTTTCAGTGTTTCTACTCCCTCTAACAGAAATTATTCTGTTTCCCATAAAATAAAATATGAGTATCTCTTTGTCACTAGTTCTGAAAATCACGTGGGCAGCAGTTTGTTCTATTCCTGTCCAAAGCAGTCCTCAAGAACTCAATTCAGCCCTAACCCATGTTTGGACACTGTATTGTGTCAGATTATTAAAATATGTGGGATGGCCTTTAAACATGCAGCCCAAAGTTTCTAGGAGTGGCAAGCATTATATTTTAGGTTTCATTTGACATTTGTCATACATTTCACTGACAATGCTCCTGGTGCTGTCAAAGTGCCCTGAGAGTGTATTGCATCTTTTTCAAAAATAAAGACCAGACCAAAGTGTGTTGGGGAAAATAATTCATTTCATGGTGCCTATTTCTGGGGGTGTGGGGTAGAGGAAATACTTCCTTCATTCTTTTTTCTGCTACATCACTGAAAGAAGTTTCTCTACAAAAAATATGCAATGACTTGCTGACCCCTGACTTGGGAGGATGAATAAATTTAGTCTTAAAACCTCGTCACTAGTGACAGAAGTCACTACAGATTTTACTCTGTTCGGAAGCTTTAGGAAGATATCAGACATCCAGAAAGGTCACAGATGGAATTACAAGATAAATTCTTTAATGAGCTTCTCAAACTCCTCTAGCAATTTGCCTCTGTAGCCCTGATGAGCCTCATGTGGGAGACCCTTGAACATCCCTTCTTGCCCATGGACCCAGAAGCCCCTTTAAGCTTGGGCTTTGCCATTTTCCTTGTTTTTGAACTCTTTTCCTGGTTTTGAACTCCTTGTTCAGGCTGTGTGAGAAGGGGCCTGGGCAGTGGGGTCCTGCCCTGCCAGCAGGCTCCCAGTTTGGCTCCCAGTCCCTCAGGGAGCAGCTGGTCCACGCTGGGCCCCAATATCCTCCTGCTGTAACTTGCCCACTTGCTGCAACATCAAGCACTGATTCCCAAGAGTATTTCCTGGGTGCTCTCTCACTGAAGATGTAAAAAAATTATGTTGATATTAGTTAGAAATAAATTTAGGAATATTTAAATGTTTTTAACCTCATGTAATAGCAGGGGAGACACTTTGCTTCACAATCCATTTTCATAAAGATGCTTTCAAGTGGATTCTGTGAGTTTAGTTCTGGTGTAACTAACAAGGTTCTCCTCCAGTAACATTGTTTTTATTGGTCTCTACTCATCTAATCCTTCATCTGACCCTTTGAGGTAAAGTATTCCCATGGGCTCTTGTGGTCATGAAATGATCAGATGCTGATTATGTTTACCTGTTTCACACCTTCTACAACAGAACCATTAAACCTCTGCAGTCCAGAGACTGGTGCAGGATGCACACGTGGAAGGAGTGCAGCACATGGCAGCAGGAAGTCTTGAGAGTGTTTTCACTTCAGGGACCTTGTTGATGCCTGTGAAATGGTGTGAAAAATATCAGATTACCCAAGTGGGACAGGGAAAACACCTCAGTGACTTCAGTGGGGTGAATAAGACCCTTGCAATCCGCAGTAACCTGTTAGGTCAAACGATGCAGGAGAGAAATAAATAATGCAGAAGAGAAATAAATCATGCAAATCCTTCCCTATGAGTGCACCCTGCGTCAGCTTTCAGGCAGTGTCTGTAAGTGGCACTGCTGTGAAAACACAACAGGCTGCACTGAAAGCCAGGCTGTCACCTGGGCCTGAATTTCCTAAGCTCTAAGGTGTGGAGCAAAACCACAATCCACCTCAAATCCTTTTTTTTTTTCTGTGGCAGTTAATTTGTTTATGAAGTGCAGTGAGGGTTAAATATTTTGCTTGAATCCTCTCCAAAGGATTATAAGAGAGATTTACTCCAGAAAGGAAGAAAGCCAGACACTGTTTTTCTGAGTTACAGATTTACAGGATTCCCTTTTAAAGGGTTAGAGTGCCTGAAACATTAAAAGTAAGCTTGTATGCATAATTTGCATCACTTCACACAAAACATGCACAGTGAAGATGATGTTTCTTTCAAAGGTCTTCTAAATCCATACTTTCAAGTCCGCCTGGTTCCTCCCAAATCCTACTTTTGGAAAAAAGAAAGCCCAGTTACATTGTCCAAGTTCTGTACTAGTTGTGTTTGAGAATTGTACCAATTCTTTATTTAATTGTGTTACCCATGGCAGTCCTCTGCTCCTGGTTTTTTAGAGTGTATCTATTCTTCCATAAAAGTAAAATATGAACGATGCAGTTCTCAAGGTCTTTAAACTAACCATTCTTCATACTGTGTATTTGATTATTTCTTTTTCTGAACTCTACAAATGACTCAGAAAGTCTTGGAAGCTCCATCACATCTCCCAGGAGACAGGGAGCCTCAATCTGTGGAGCTTTCATATTTTATATTTCACATCCTCTGCCAGATTGCACCAAGTAGAAAATAGTCACATCACAGAGTGCTGTCCTGTCCTTAGTCAAAATTTCCGTGTTCCGATGTCCGTGTGGGAATGGATGCTTTGGGAATGGGAGCTTCAGATCCACGTTGTGGTCTCAGCTTGTGGTTCAGGCCTCTTCTTTGCCTCTTGGGACAGAAGCAAGTAGCTGCTGGTTGTGCAAGTGCTGGAGGGGGTGGAAAGGCTCTGTCCCATTGTGGAGAGCTGTGGCTCACAGCAGAGTGGTGTGAGGGCACCTCAGGGCTCAGTCACCACTGCTGTTGTTTGGTTTTGCTGAGGCAGTGTGCCAAAGCTTGGCTGCAGGTAAGGAGCCCATTATTCCAGACACACTTCCGAAACAGGAGCATGGGATGCCTGCTGGTGCTGGAGTCTCACAGCCCCCGGCACGCCCTGCACCACGGGCTCTAGGATGCCATCTAGTAAGGCTGCACGTGCTGCTGGACACCCTGCACGTGCCCTCTTTGCCTTTCCTGGCTTTGCTAAGTGTGCTGCCTGCTGGGATTATAGGGGAAAAGGGGATTTAATGCATCCACTTACTGGTCCTCTTACAGAGACAGAGGGTTACTCTCACCCCACTAATAAGCTCCTGCAGGAACTGGGGCTGAGCGGTGGTGAAACGCCACCTCCTCGGAGCACAGGCACTCTCATGGAGCAGGAACATCAAGATGCTGCCCTGCTGTCCTGAAAGAGGGACCACCGTGGCCCCTCCAAACTGCCAGTGCCCTTGGTTGTGTGCCGTCAGTGCAGAGGTGACTCTGTGCACAGGGCTCCTGGGGTGGCACTGTGCAACCCCAGGAGATTGCAACACGGTGCGGGCAGGATTTGATTGCCTTGCAGGAACTCATTACCAAGTTCCTGCCTCCAAGTACAGGAATGACATGAAGATGGCCTCTGGATGTCCCAGCAATGATTCACTTTGAAATGAGTGATGGCTGGATCAGGAATCTGAGAATGAGGCCCTGCAAATCAGCAAAAGTCCAATGCACCAGCACTGGAGTGCAGGGAGATGCACTCACAGCAGGCAAGGCAGGAGGCACGTCTGTGAGCCCCCCACCCAGGGCCACAACTGCTGCTGTGCCTGCAGCCTGCCTGCCCTTCCTGTATACCAGCACAGTCACACACAGCACCACGCTCCACCTGTAATGCTGCAGCTGGGACAGGAGATGTGCTCTGGAAATAATCCCAGTGTGGTCTGGCGCTTCCAGACAGCCTGGAGTGCCGGGTGCCCTCCCTGCCTGCTGCTGAGGTTCATGGACTCAGCATATTAGCAGGGATACCCAACACTCCCTGCATTTGCACCCATTGCTGTGGCAGGAGGAGCCAACTTGGCTGAACTCGCCTCAAAATGAAGTGACCTATATGTTAGTAAGGCTTTCATTCCATGATAAGAACATCACTATGCCTTGTAATTCCACTGTGTTGTATGACTTCATGTTGTCTTAGCTCATCGAGGAGGCTTAGAGCACCCACCAGGAATTCTCCAGAAATTACCTGCCAGCTGACTTGGCATGTCTGGTGCTTCCTACAGTGGGTCACTGTAAAATATTTCCCAGACACACAGTTTTGGGGAAACCACTAAGATGTTTTTATTCCTTCCTCATCCCTGGCCTCTCCTTCCCACTTCTGCAGTGCAGCTTTAGCACCATCTCCTCAGTTCTTCCACTACCACTGTGAAAGAGTCAGATTACAGAGCGGGACCCTCTCAAGAAAAATCACCCCAAAATGACCAGCACTACAATGGAAAAAAGCCTATCTGTAATGATTAGCACCTCAGAAATCTCTGCCCTTTACAATTTACCAGACCCAAACTGAAATCGTGATCTGAGTGCATGTTAATGAGAACCACTATTCCTTTCTGGGGTTTCTTTTTCCCAAACCACAGTAAAACAGCACAATAGCTGTTGATTGGGAAAGATCTTTGGTTCCGAGAAGAAATGAAGACAGGCCAGTAAAGGAGGACTCCAAGGCACTCACCATGGGGCAAAACAACTTGCCTTAATGTTCCGCCTAAACAGTAAGATGTGATTTTTAGTGTCTCCAGAACAGAAGCAATTCCTTCATTGTCTGAACTTGTACCACTTGATTTGCACTTCTTACTGCCAAAATATCACATAAGTGTTCAAAACTTGTGTTTAAAACCAAGCCACTTCGCCTTTATGCCTTCTGCTACAGACACATGCTTTTCATCTGCAATTTCTTTGGTAAATGATTACCATGATGTTTGGCATTTCCTTTCAGAGTGGGCTGTGAAAATGATAGAACATGCACTGGCTTACATGGGAATTACAAGCATTCCTTTCAGAGCGCACTGGGATGAGTTTAGGACGTGACACACAACTTCGTACACAGGGATCACAAAATGCCAAATCAAGAAAGCACAGGATGCCAAGGACTACTCTTTCTGTTTGGACAGGTTGGAAAGTTTTGGACAGGATCTGACTGTCTATCATGGCATGATTCTTTATGCAAGGGCAACAAAGAATGCATCAGCTTTTTTATTCTCAGTGTATATCGACTTCAAAGCTTCATGATAAATGGAGCCCTGTCTTGGAACTGGGCATAAAAGACCAAAAATTTCAATGAGGCTTCACAAATACTCTCCAGAAGTCATTTGCCCCTTCCTGTCCAATTCTATACCTCAAACCAGAATCCTTATTACTGAAAGTTTCTAATAACAAAAGGCTATGAGGTCAAGAGTGACCCTCTATAATGTACTTCAGGAACTGGTGTGAAAGGTGAACAGTGACGTTCAAGTCAACAAGTGCACATCCTGCTCATCTTGCAACATTAGCTGGAAGGGAACTGCTTTCAAACTGTGGTTTAGTAACCATTCCCCCTTCAAAGTACTGTCATATGTCCCTCACTGAGGTGCAAACCAAACCCTTAGGTACTAATAATTGCATGGTGTTTTACAACTGAGCACCACTGGCACAGGCCTACAATTCCTCTTTAAGGCACTACTGCCTGAACACTCTTTGTGTCTCCACTGTGTGAGTTGCTGGGCCTGCTCTGCTCCTGAAGGCTTTTGTCACTCATCACCCTCCACGTGCAGTGAGCACCAAATGTGCAGTCAACCCAGAAGTACCAGTAAAGCTCCTGTGCAGCAGCAGCAGCAGCTGTGCTAATGTGCTGTGAGAGTCTAACTGGGTTTGGTGGAACTGAACTCGCCCCAATGCCTCAGGTAGAACAGTAAAGCTAGAATACACGAGGAAAACCTTCTCAGGAGAGAACTTTTCAAACCTCATCAAAGCCAAAAAGTAGGGGAGACATCACGTTCAGCCAAGATGAAAGGCTCCTAGGTCTATTGTATTTCACATTTACTCTAGGGAAGTTGACTCTAGGGGCGTTTCTGCAGGACATCTTTCTACCCAAGGAGTTTTTGTTGTCCAGAACTGCTGAAGTCATGGGGCTTCTGCAGAAGAATTAGTAGCATTTTCTGAGAAATTGTAATGTTCTCTGAGGAGTGCGTGTGATTGATCATCACACATGCCACTTCAGAAGTGAAAATGATAAAACACTGGCTGGAAGGCAAGCTCAGGGTGACTCTTACCAATTCCCAAGCTCTCCAGACGTTATTCAGCTTTAGAGGAATGGGGAAGGGATATTGTTTTCTGTGGGTGATTAAACATTCGGCTCTGTGCCCTGTGCTCACAATGGATGGTTTCCTGATTAACTGTGCTGGGACTGGATACCTCAACTGGTTGGACCCAAAAAACAGGTATTGTCAGACCTTCAGGGAAAAGGTGCTGGGGAAAATCAAACTCCTTGCTGCGGGTTTATATCCTTGATCCACATTAAATATTCACATGTTTGAGTTTGGTATCGACCACTGCTGGTCTGTGTCACACAGCAACGCAGCTGTTTATGCTAAACAAAACGGGTCAGCTTCTCTGTCCTAATCACATTAGTTCTTGTAAGAGGAAATCAGCTATGGGCTGCAAGCAGGAGAAACAGATATACAAGAGTCAGTCCCACTTCTTTCATTGGATCCCAATGACAAATGCTTCTAGAATAAAGAGGAGAGGATGCCTTTTATCCAAAGAGAATCCAAGCCCAGAAAGGGCCAAACACTGAAGCCTAATGCTGAAGACTGGATAGTGTGGGAAGGGCAGAGGGACATCGGGGCTTTCAAAACTTCAGGACACACCTTAGGAATTCCATTTCTAAGTGCGACAAGCCAGTTCAAGCCAGCTCGGATCTTGGTGGATGGTGCTTTGGCAAACAGTGGGCCCTCAGACATAAATCAGTCATACAGAGATAGGATCTACCTGAGATGAAGATCCATCCGGGTAGGCAGTGTTTAGGTGAGATCACAAACCACTCCTTTAGATTGTCCAGTCACTTTCTTTTGAACAGTTAAAGATTAGCTTCATCGTTTTCCCCGAAGCACCAGGGAGAAATGCAAATGCACTGGAAACTCGGTGTGCAGAGCAGATATGATTCAGTGTCTAAATACTGAGATAGACAGAGATTTACACTGCTAAATAATGGTATTTTAAATTTCAAGTTCACGAAATCCGAGATACTTTATACACCACAGAATTGCTTTCTTCAAGTGCAGTGATTCTGCAGTCGATGGAGAATGAAAGCATTGTGAATTCTGTCTTTGTACCACTGGGCCTTTAAAAATCCAGAGAGCTACTTGTGAGTGCTGTGGAGAAAAGCCAGGGTGCAAGTTCCCAAGCTCTCCCTTTGCTGTCACTTACCTGTGAGGAATGGGAGAAGGCAAACAGGTCACACCTGAAGCATTTGTTTGACCTGCTGCCAACTTCTGATCAGGCGTTACAAAATTCACTGGAGTTAAAGGAAGTTCTCCATGGCAGGGGCTGCCAAGAAGTCAACACAATGTAAATTATTCCCTGGCAACTAAACCATACAAAATGAAGGAAAGAAGAGGAAAATCCAGTGATAAGAAAAATGAGTTTGATTTCCCTGAAAACTATGGCTTTCCATCACAGCATTACCAAGCAGGGAGAGTAGACATTGGAGGTGCTGTCTTTGCTCTTTTTTCTTGAGGAGCAGGGCTGGGTGGGAAGAGACAGGACCTAGGGTCTGTTCCCATCGCAGCTGACCTGCCCAGCCTCTGCCCAGCATCTGTAACAACTGCAGGAAGAAGTGGAATACTCAGGTGCAACTGCAACACAAATCCTTATCTGTACCTATTAGTAGGGGAAACAGATCTCTTCCACGGCAAATGCTGAAAGTCAACAGAGCACAGAACAAAGCAAACACAGATTATTAACCTGCAGAAATCCATGCCATGCACTCAGCTTGTAAATAAACCAGCAGAACTGAATTCCCAGGAAAGAGCTACTTGTGTGGAGTCACGTAGTGTTTCTGCAGTGCCCAACCAGTGGTTCCAGCAGCAGATTCCTTAGGATGTGTTTGTTCCATTTTGACACTTCCCCAGGAGAGTTCCCCCTCAGCTCCAGTGTCAGAGGTGATCGTTTAAGGAGCTGAAAAGTCTCCTTTGGTTTCACGTGGTGTAAACACCCACACAGTGTGCTCAGTGACCATCAGCCCCACGAGGAGCCAGCTTCCCACCCCATGGAGACAAACCCTCATGGATAACCTGCAGCTGCAGTTCCCCTCCTCTCCGAGCTCTTCTGCCTTCACCTCTTGTTCCCTCAGGTGCAGGTGAAAACCATACCCATGAGCCCTCTGTCTCCAGTTCAAACTGATCTTTCCTTGAGACAGCTAAAGCTTTGGAAATAAAAACTCTCTGGGTGATTTACACAAGGAATTCAGGGCCGAGGCACTCTATTTGTCTCCCCAGCAGCTGCTGTGCTTTGCACTGTCTCACTGGCTCTGAGTCCAGGACCTTTTCCTCTTCAGATTTACACCCAATGCTGAAGCATGGCTCCACTGATTTTAATTTATTCCAGATTTATACCCGTAAGTGGATGATTAGAATTGCAATACCCATGGAATGTAGCACAGGGTTGTTAATTCTGCTTTGCTTATGGGCTTGCAAATGTTACAGTTTTGGAAAAAAGTCCTTGTTTTATCCTCCCCCTGCAAGTAGGTCCAGGCTACCCAGGGCACAGGCGTCTATTTTGGGGGCAGATGATGGGATATAGGCTGGCAAAGGGGAGGCTGGGGGCACAGAGGGGGCTTAAGCAGGTGCTACTCCTAAGTGTCTTCTCCAGTCCTTTCCTTATTCTCAGCTACTGTTTCTGCTCAGTCCTGGAAGTCTTGGCCTTGTTGCATTAAATAAAGTATTTTTTCTGAGTAACTCTTTTGTTACTGTATTGTAATTGGTGTTCAGTCACTTATGATGATTAATGATAAAAGGTATTTATTTAATAGGAAAGACAATAGATGGTGATACCAGGTGCAACACTGGAAAGTCCCTGATTAATCCTACTGCAATTAGTTTTTTCTTAAAAATGCGACTAATGCAATTAAACCACAGTGGTCACTTTTGTTCTTTGGAAAAGTTGCTGCATGTTGAGCAGCCTGGACATCCTGCTCATGCTTCAGGCAGCATCCTGTCCAGTTCTTCTTTCTCTTTTCTCTCTTTTTTCCAATACTACTTCCCTTTCCGGGGATGATTTCATTTCCTATGTAGTTACTACATGGATGGGGAAAACCCAGGAATACACAAAGGCAGACATTTTCCATCGAACCTGATAAGCAAATGGCTTTGGACTGTGTAGTGAATCAGCCAAAGGGCACAGAAGAAAAGCATTGCAATTTTGGATTCCCTCAGACCGCTGAAAAATGTGAACCAACTTCTGAGTCATGCAGAATGCCCTGCTGGAAGGTCAGGGATTCCGCTGGAGCAAAGCTCAGCATGGCCACTAGTTACAAGTCCAGCTGCAAGGCTGGAGAACTAAATGCACAGCACCAGGGTCCAAAACAGCCAGCAGGACATCAAGAGGGCTGACAGGAACTTCAGGGGAGAGGAAGAACTGCTCGGGATGGTTTAGGTGTGTTATGTAACTGTGTGCTGCTGGAGCCCCAGCCTGGGCCGCAGGGACGTGCCAGTTCCTCTGGAGACACAAGGCGAAAGTTCCTCTCCTGCCTCTGAACCAGAGATTTCATCAGCAGTGTAGGTGGAAAAAAACCATCATTCCCCAGCACAGATGTTGCAATGGTGCTTCTCTGCGGCAAGAATCGCGGGCCACACGGAAAATACAGGAACAAGGAGCATCACCTCCTGCGCCGTGAGGAAGTGGTGCTGTGCTACAGCACAGCTCTGCCTCTCAGCGCTCTTCTCAGAACACTGTGCAATTCTGTGAGTAATTAATTCTTCTTTAAGCACTCACACGGTGACCTTTGTAACACCTGCCCCTTGCCCAGCACTCCTGGAAATGAACAAATGCCGTTTCCATCCTTGTTAATGGTGGTGAATATCGAGCACAAGCAGCTTCAGGGAGAGGGGAGGGGGCAGCCCCACAAAGTTCACTGAGCTTCTCCTGAGAAGGAGGGCTCAGCAAAGCAAGTTAGGCCTGCAGAACTGCACATTAACTAAACAAAAGAGACCTGATATTTTTGGAGAGGGCTGACCCAGACACCGCTGAGGCTCATCAGAAGATGAGTACTAAACGTGGGTCTCATGGTTGCATTTGTATTTACAGCCCTTTACTCCATATAATTCGTATAAAAATCATTCAGTGTGACAGTTGGCAAACTTACAATCCTGGGGGGGTTGTTGCTGTCTAATTAAGGAATAGTTAGGGGGAAAAGACAAAGACTTATAGCATTTGTAACTATAAGTAAGTTCTCTGTTTGGCCCTCTCAACCTCAGGAAAGGTTTGCAGTAGAGACCATCTCTCTGCCAAAGTACCAATGACACTAAAGAGAAAAAAGAGCCACAAAGAAGCTGAGGCATTTTCTTATTGCAGGTCAAAAGTATGGATAGATTTTGCACGCAGGGTCACAGAAGAATAAGAAAATAATAAGAGGAATTTGCCTGCAGGAAATCTAAACCTCAAGCAGGACTATCCTTTCCTGCTGAGCCTAATACTCTTTCAAAAAAACCCCAGCAGGTCACAGGGACTGACTCAGCTGCTCAGTGATTTCTAAATCATCTTTTACATGTTTGGATGTAAAATCCCAGGAGTGAGGCAGGATTTCTAAAGATACCAGTGAACAATCAGCGAGGAACATGAGTACAGGGCACTGTAAGGAATTGCTCAGGCGAAAGAAATTCCTCACTGCTCATGTGAGCATAAGGAAATGTAAATTTTGTGGGCACTCACAAGACTGGGAAGGTCGGGCGGGAGCACACAGAAAATTACCTGAGAAATTCCCATGTTTTCACTCTGATACTTCTCCTGCCCTTTGTTGTGCCACAGCATAACTGATGTGGGAGCTTTGATAAGTGGAATTACTGAATTTTATGCCTGCCATAGCACCTCCAGATTGACTTGAACTAATCCAGCACGCACCAGCTGGCCATGTGGTTTGGACAGGGACTTTTGTAGCACACATGAGTGTCGAAAGTTGGGCGCAAGATCGTCTGCGTTCCTGTGTGTCACATACTGCTGATAAGCTCATCAGTACTCAGAAATCTTACTGCTGGGTGGCCTTTAAGGCACTCTTCTACCAAGAAAATGGAAGTTCTTTATAACTGTATTTATGACCCTTATGACAAAAGTGCTTATTCGGCTGGAGGCTACCACATATTGTTTATGATAGTCATATTTAAGGCTTAGGAACAACTCTGACAGTCAGAGGCTGTGTGCACTAGAAATCCAGCAGCTCTCAGTTCACCCGCCTTACGCCTCCAAAACTGGGTCCTTGTAAATTAATTACAACAGCAGCTCCTCTCTCTCACCCGAATCACACAGTTTACAATGAAACATGTGATCTTTTCATTTAGAGTTCATCTTCTCTGACTTCTCTGTGTAACCACAAGAGGAATTTTATCTCTGTTGACCCTGAGTTTCTTGCAAGCCACTCCTGAGCAGTCTGCTCACTACCTCTTCAATTACAAGTCAAAGCACAGCCTCCAGAACACTGCTCAGTTGTTCCCACTGCTCCACATCAAGACCTGTTATACAGTCATCATTATGTCATCTATGATAAATTTGAAACACCTAAGCCCTTTCTTTATGGGTAATAATGCACAAGAGCCACAGACCTCTGATCTGTCTGCACCAAGAAAAGAGAAATAATGTTTCCTTAAAACCCAACAGGCAGAGGGTTTTGCACAAAGAAGACAAAGGGTGAAAGTTCAAGTGCATGTACAGGACAGAAACAATAACTTTAAGATCATGAAAATCACTGGGGAAATTAAAGAGGAATGAAACGATAACTTTAAGATCATGAAAATCACTGGGGAAATTAAAGAGGAATAACAGTTTCTTGACTTTATTTGAGAAAAAAATTCACTCTTCTCAGGCAATGCAATTCATCCTTCCATTTCCTCCTTGTGTGCAGGCCAGAACACATTTCCATTGATGCTCCAGTTTGCATTTCTATAAATGGCCTGCTGTGCGTGGAAATAGAGTGTTAGGGGGAAACAAAAAGTCCAGAGAGAGGAATGAACAACCCAGTCTGTGCTGCTCTCAGGCAACAGCACAACACTTTGTGAAAAGAGACCAGGAGATGTGATACAGGCCTACAGGATCATGAAGGAGGTGGAAATCAGGGGTAAGGATCGATACCTACTTCTTGTTTCTCCCTAAAGGATCGGGAGGCAGCAAATGGAACCAGGCTCAGAGTGGGAAACAACGAGGGATAAGCCTCAAAGACACTTAATCTTTTCTTTCACATCCCTGGACATCTGCTGATGGCCACAGCTGGAGAGGCCACTGGCTGGGCAGAGCTCTGCTCTGACACACAGGGCTGTAATTAAGTGCTTACGTGCCCTGTTAGCTGCTCCAGCCATGATCCCTGCAAAGGGGAGAGCCACAGGGAAACCACGTGCTCAATCCCAGAGCTACAGCTCTGCCTAGGCTGCTATTCAGAACACATCCTCGAAGCCTGTTTAGGGGCAGACGCTGAGAGATATGGTAAGAGCAAGTGGGATTCAGTCTGGCATTCGTGTATCTCTGAGTCCTTCCTGGTCAGTCAGAGAAAAATAGCTTTCATTCATTCATATCTGGCCCTAGGCTTCGTTCCTTCGACTTCCCCACTACCTGGCAGAGGAATAACAATGGGAGTCCTTCGTGTTTAACCAAACTAAAGCCCACTTGTGCTCTAGCATTTGTCTGCTAGTAGAAATCTAGCCTATTAGGCAAAGCAATTCATCATATCTTAGCAATTTATTCTGTGCATTCTCAAGGGTGCAACAGTCAGTCTGGGTTCTGCTGCTTATTCCAGTGATGCCACATTTGAACTTACCAAAAAACATACTCTCGGTATTTCTGCAGGAGTTACCTCAGCATAAAATTATCTTTTAAATGTAAATCAGTATAAGGACAAGGGGAACTACTACATATCATTTCTACAATTATTAGCTCCTACTTCTATCAAGTCTTAAAATGGAAAAAAAAAACCTGAAAGCTGAAGACACACAGATGGAAAATCATGGTGCAAATGCCTTCCACCAGCAGTGGAAAGTTGGTATGGAAGAAAATTATCACAATACAGAATTACAAAGCCCCTACAGACTCCACACAGCTCAGTAGAGGACAGTTCTGTATGTCTTTAATACAGTGCTTTGTGTTACTGAGAAGTGGCTTTGTGGCCATGCAGGGCAAGGGGCTTACCCACTCACCTGTGACTCAGAGCAGTGTAGCAGGCTCGGGGTTTCCGTGGCTGTGACCCACGTGTGATGTCGGAGGGCCCAGGGCAGCCCCAGCAGGATATAAGCACGGGTGGCCCCGCAGCACAGGCACTCACCATCCTGAGAGCTGCCTGAGCTCACCCCACCACACAAACAGCCCCAGGAGACTCGAGGAAGACACACTTGCACCATGATGGGCAAGGCTGTGGCTGCTGTCCTGACTCTGCTCCTGATCGCAGCCGTGGGAACACAAGGTAAAGGCACCCCTCCTGAAGCCCTCCTGCCTGAGGGCCAGGGCAAATGCTGGCAGGGGTTACTGTGCTGTGCACCTGGGGCAGCAGAGAACTCTGGCTGTGCTTCCTGTGGAAACTGGGAAACATTCCACCTCTCTTTGTTTTCCAGGTACGGCCCTGGCACGCTCAGCCATTGAACTCCGGTGCCAGTGCATAGGCACCCATTCCAAGTTCATCCATCCCAAGTTCATCCAAAACGTGAACCTCAGCCCCAGCGGACCTCACTGCAAGAATGTCGAAGTCATGTAAGTGCCTTTGCAAAACTCTCCCAGCTATTTAGCATGAAGGAAGCAGATTGTGTGCTGAGGATGGTGTAAGTGCGCTCTGAGTGATGTAACCAGCCAGCAGAGCGCAGAGCACAGAACAGCACACAGCACAGGACAGCAACACTGTAATATTTTGCCCTAAACTCACAGTCATCCGGCAGCAAAGAACTTTCTAAAACTCTGAATTCTGCCTGCACAGGAAAAGATAATGCACAGAGCCATTCTGAGCAAGTGATCAAATCATCAGTTACAATGGCTGGGTCAAAAGAGATCACGCTTCTACTCAAGTCAATGAAAAAAGCAGCCTTAGCATACAAGTCATATAATCCGGATGCAGTCCAGAACTTTTACTGTAACCTGTAACAGTACCATTTCTGAACCAAGATGAAAAGATTTAGCCCTTCAGTTAAAGACCACCACAAACACAAAGCAAGGGGAGGGACAAGAAGCAGTTTTGAAAAGAGGGAGAGTCCTACAAATGGTGTAATGCATCAAGCAAGTAGATATGAGAAGACACTAAACCATTTAAGAAAAAGTAACCCCTTATGTTAGGCTATAGTCTCAAGTGATGCAGCTTAAAAGGGGGACACAACAGTGCACACCCAGAATGATGCTGTGAGGGAAAAGTGGCACTGCCCTGGAATTCACTAAGCACCCCTTTTGCCTTCCTTTTCTCCCTGCAGAGCTACCCTGAAGGACGGCAGAGAAGTGTGCCTGGAGCCCACTGCTCCCTGGGTGAAGCTGATCATCAAGGCAATTCTGGACAAGTGAGTCACTCCTCAGCGAGCACAGCTTATCGAAAACCGGTATTTTAATTGGGCTGCCAAACACAGACGGTGTGAAGTGCTCCAAATTTCTGTCTCCTCAGGCAGTTATTACCGTTTGTGTTCACTAATTGTGACAAGCACTGTGACTGCTTTGAGCTTTAATTATAGCATTAGCTGTTGAATCCTTTCTGTGCCACACACCCCTGGGAATGGCACCTTGCTCTCTTCCCAAGGCAGGAGGGTTTTGAGAACCTGCAGCACAACTGCTCAGGGAATCCAGGCATCAGCTGGATGGTTTTCTCTTGCTTGCAGTGGTGGAAAGCAACAATGATTTTTTCAAAATACTGGCCTTTAGATACATGTGAGGATAAAACCAGGCTTCATGTGTCAAACCAAACCATGGAAGTCCACTGCTACTGAACAGCTATGAAAAGGTTACGATGTACCAGTGTTCCTCCAGTTCAGCTTTGCAGGGCCTTGGGCACAGAAGCACAGAGTGGGAGATTTCAGCCGATGCCAGCAAGCCTTGCCTGTTCCATAAGCAAGTTTTAATTGTTTCCTTTCCCATTTCCTTTCTTTCCAGGGCAAACACCAAGCCTGAGAGCGTGTCCTAAGGCAAAGAAGAAAAATATCCTAACCCTTCCAGCGAGACAAAAATAGGAGGCACACCCAGCTTCTGGCATCTCACCTCCTCCTGCCTCCTACATTCACCCTTTTAACAGCATCTAGAATTTGGATTCCCTGGTTTGTAGTTAGTGGACAACAGTACTTTAAGTCTTTGTGTAGGGGAGAAACCACTGACACCAGCACAAATGGGCGAAAAAAAGGCTTGTGAAAGGATACAGAGCCGATTCTGGAGTCAGTGTTGCTAAACACAGCTGGAACAGAGCTTTCACTGAATGGCTCCTTTCTTTTTGGCTAACAGTTTAGGGACAGACCAGCAAGTCCTCCTCTTTAGCAGAGCATGGGCAGGTAACAGCAGCTGTACCTGGGTCCCTGCCACTCACAGTGGGCTCCTGGCCAAAGAGGGGAGCTTGCAGAACAGGGATGTCAAAGTGCTGGTACGTCTGGATTTCAAGATATTATTGATAGTGAATTAGTGTTGCGAAGGTATAAACATGCATTTTAAAGCCATCTCTTGTCTAGAAGAAAGCACCTTATTTATTTAGAGATTTATTTCTTTTTCCATATTTATTTCCTTTTGCATAAGAATGCAGTTGATGTTCAATGTTATTTATTTATTTATTTCCTTTTGCATTAGAATGTAGTTGATGTTCAATGTTATTTATTTCCTTTTCCATAAGAATGTAGTTGATCTTCAACATTATTTATTTATTTCCTTTTGCATAAGAGTGTAGTTGATGTTCAACGTTATTTATTTATTTCCTTTTCCATAAGAATGTAGTTGATGTTCAATGTTATTTATTTATTGAAATATTTATGTTTATGTACCTAATAAACACTTGTTGAAATGTTTTCACTTCAATGTTGTGTCTCATTAATTTCTTTATTGAAAGAGAGAGCTGACAAAAAGAGGAAGCATTTTCTTTCAGTTTGTATCACATAATGGGTTCCCAGAAGGGCAAGTGGTGTCTGAGTTGTGGTGTCTGTGTTGTTTGCAACAACAGCAAGTTGTTGCTTCTGGGGAGCGCAGATAAGCTACAATTGGAGGAATCATAAAAATTAAATGCTTTCTTCCTCTTTTCTGGGCAAACTCAGTGTTTGCAGAGGTCTGCATGATAAAATTCCCAGCTAGTACTGAACAAATTCTGCTTAGTCACAGGAGCTGGAAGGCTGTAGCCATGTGGAGGTCCAGCAGCACAGCAGCTGAAAGCCTGGCAATAAACAAGGGGTTTCATTAACTTAAATAAACAAGGAAATCTGATAAACATTAAGGCAGTCACTGAGCATCCTCTCTAATTCCAGTGGGGAGAATCAGGGGAAATCCTAAGAAACAGAGCTCCAATTGTGCGGCCTCACATGTACCTGTGACACAGCAATTTACACAGGAATGCTGGAGTATGAGTGGTGATCACCTGAGAAATGGGAAAGTTGAGCAAATATTTTGGTGTTTGTTTAGCTTCGGTCTTTTCCACCAAGGAGCCACTCCATATTCTGCACAATCTGCTCATGTTTGCTCATGGTGCAAGACATAAAGGGAGTTTTTGGTATGGTTTGAGCAAGCTCTTGTGCAAGAGGACAAGTATCCTGACCACACTTCACTCCCTATCCCCGTATCTGCCCCTGTCCCACAGCAAGGCATTGCACAGCCTGCCAGACCTCAGAATGGGAAGGAGTCAGTTTCCCAAGGGGACAGGTTTTGTTCTGACTTGTCTTACAACTCTAAGCCTTCCTGTTTCCCAAGGGATTTTTACAAGCTGCCTTCTTTCAGAGATCTAATTTGTAGATAAGGATGTCAGAAATATCAGACGAGAATGGGGAGAGGTGGGGAAGAACCACTTGATCTGCATGGCCATAAAGCATTGGTGGCAGTTTTAGTGCCATACAGATCCTATACACCTAACCTTTGCCACCAGCAAAGTCCCAGTCAGGTTACTGGGAGCTGAACCACGGCCAAGGAAGGGCTCTTCTCATAAACTCTTGGCTCTTCCATCCAAAATGTCAGTGCAGCAGTGGCTGCACTCCCAGGAGCCCAGGCAGGTCACCTGCATCCCTTCTTCCTTAGCAGGTTCTCATCGCTCCGCAGTGAGATGTGATTCCAAGGCTGGCTGGCAATGGCAATACATTGCAAACATATTGCACTTTGTTCTGTGCACAGTCATGGAACACCTTCCCTCAGGAGTGCAACAACCGTGCTCATGCTCCCAAAGACGTGTGTCAGGCTTCCTGGAGACTGCTAAGGGAAGCACTGCGGCCCTTTTGGCTCAGTGACCGCCTTTGTCAGACGTGCGCTGTTCTTCCGTGTTAATTGAAATCACACCCCTTGTGACACGTGTTTATCTGCTGTGTTAAACACCTGTGATCATCCTAAGTGCACAGGGCTAGAAAGAAAAACAAGCAACCTCCTACGTGCTTATTTTAACCTGGTGTCATTACACCCCTTTCTGCCCCGTACTTTCTCTTTCCGTAATCGGAACAGATGAAATTCAGAAGGGCTGAAGTGTCTTTGGTGACAATGCCTCAGTCATTTTAAGTGCATCATTTCCTGCTCAGTGACTAGAGAAGCTTTTCGGTACAGAATTAAGAATTTAAATCCCTCCACCCAAACTGAAAATGACAAAGTCTTTTCAGAGAACAACAGCAAGGAGATATGTCCTGCCTTCATATGACGCTGGCTACATAACGTCATTGGATTCTTATCAAAACATGGTCTGTAAGACTGGGATGAGAAGTTGCCATAATCATGTCGGGTGAAAGTTTTTGCACAAGGCACTTAAATGTGACACAAACTGCTGAACAGAAATTCCATATTCAGAGAGAAGGAAGAAAGTCCCTTTATTTTGGCTCAGGGGGATGTCTGGTAATGCCATATTGATCTCCAAATGCAAGCTCAGCATTGCTGGTTGAAACTAATACCCCACGAAGAAGTGCAAACAGAAAGTGATGGATAACAACCACAATTTAAAGGAATAATTTAAAATAAACAGCTGCAAAAATTAGAGAAGTTTGAAGTGCCACTGAGTGGGCTGCACAGAGATTTGGATTTCTTATGCAACACTCTCATGTGATAGGAAACCTGTGTGTGCAGCACCCACCGGGTCAGCACTCAGGCTGCAGGGAGGGCACTGCTCAGGTATAAAACCTGGTGGGAAACAGCACCAGAGCGGGACGTCTGTCAAGAGGAAAGCTTTGCACAGCAATGGATGGCAAATCTGCTGCTGTTGCTTTGCTTGTCTGTCTGGTCTCAATGGCAGGGGCACAAGGTAAGAAAATTATTTCTTACAACTCACATAACCAATCAATAAATACACATATGTAAGTGCAAGTGGGCTTAGCTATGTCTGTGATGGCTTTTTGCATCTTCAGTAAATGCCATCCAGTAGTGAAAGGGATCATTTGTACCTGTTAGGATGCTATGGATGTTTCCAGCAGTAAAATGTGCTTCTGTCAGGAAATGAGTTTATTCCAGTACTATAATATATGCTTGTCACCAGACTTTAAGAAGGGTTTGATTTAAGACAGGACCTTTTTTCCTAAATACGCCCATATACCTCTTCTTTTCCAAATGACACTTTTCTCCTATTTGTGACTTTATTCTTGGTAGGCAAGATGATGATATTGCTTCCTCAGAGCAAGAATTATCCCATTTTCAGGAAGGAATAAAGAACATGAGCAGATGATCATGACAGAAACTAATAAAAAGTATGTGTACACAGTTCATGATGTGTAAGTGATGCAATTTAGGTAGAACCTGGCCAGGCACAAAGGCACTATGGAAACAGCCAAGTATTTTCACTGAGAAATCCAGCTTTAAATTCAAATGCACCTGCACACCAACAGCTCCACATTTTATCCAAGCATGCAGCATATCAGAGTGCTGAGGAACACAGAATAAATCTGGCAGAAGGGGAAACACTTTGCTTCATAGGGGCAATTAAAGACACTGTTCATGTACCTAGACACACGTGAGTTTTGTTCCACAGGTAAGGCCCTGGAGAAGACCGAGGAAAAAGGCTCCCAGTGCCAGTGCATAAGCACTCATTCCAAGTTCATCCCTCCCAAGATGGTTCAGGATGTGAGATTAAGCCAAAGAGGACCTCACTGCAGAAATGTGGAAATCATGTGAGCAGTTTTGCTAAACAGCATTTTGCTTCTAACAGGAGGAACTGACCACACATGTCTCACCCCGGTTACTTACGCACTTTGGGTGGAATGATATTTCCCTTGAAAAGCCTCAGAGAAAGTGAGTGGCAGGAATTGGGCCTTCTATCCAAAGGCACGAGCTAATTCCTTGCCAGTGTAACAAGCAGCTTGCAGACAGCATTAAAAACTCTCTCTGCTTGTATCTTAATGATGACCAATGCCAGAGGAGACAATTAGAACACCACAGCACATTCAAGGCCCAATTAGTAACTTAGACAATGAAGAATCCATCAAAGATACAATCTCGATGCTCTTGACTTGAATTCAAACCATTTGCACTGACTTGGTCTGCCTTTGGCAAAGCTTGCAAGGCCTCGAGTTACTGCCTGTGTCAGAACTGCCTGCACATGGAGTGCACACTGCCTGTGTGGGGAGTGTGCAGAACTGGCATTACATTCCACGTGGGTCCAAAGGAAAAGGCACGGTGAGCTTCATTTCAAACCACACCAGGAGCTGCCCACACGAACTGGACCAATGCAAATGTAAATAGAAGGGCTCTTTCAGGTTATTATGTTTTCACTATGGTTTCTTAAACAAATAATGTTTGTACAATCATACTCTCTGTGCAGCACAGTGTGGTATCCAGTTCCACCTCACTAGCAACTGGCAATTTCAGCTAAGTTTGGTTAAAAAAATTAAGTTCCTGAAAGATCTACTAAACTATGAGCAGAGAGGGAACTGAAACCAAATAAAAAATTCATTAGGCTCATTATAAGATTACAGCATAAACACCTATATTGATAAAAAAAACCCCTAGACAAATAAGACAAAACCAAACAAGCCCTTCAGTTATTTAATGGACAAATGGCTCAGAGAAATTTCCAGCCCTGAGGAGGGTGGGAGGGACCCCCGTGGCCCCAACTTCTCTGTTTGTCTCTGGGCAGAGCTACGCTGGCAGATGGCAAGGAAGTGTGTCTGGAGCCCACTGCGCTCTGGGTCCGGCTCGCCGTGAAGGCTCTGCTGGCCAGGTAAGCTCTTTTCTTTACCACAACACCCCCAGCTGGTTGGAGAAGGCACATTTTACTCCCTGGCATGCAAATGCTCACCCTCTTCAGGCATTACTAATTCCTTCCAACAGTCTCTCTAAACTGATGCTTCTCCATGCCTGAGGAGGAAAACACTGTCCTAGCTTTGTCACCTTTCTGGTGTGTTAAGCCACCCAGAAGGCCACAGGTGTGATGGCCCTAAACCTCTGCTGAGAGAGCACATTTGGGCTGTGTTTGACGCTGCCAAAAATCAAGTTCTCAAAGACTTCCTTCCTCTTTCTGGGTATAACTCGTATGTGCAGCTGGCATTTCCAGGAGCTTTCACTGCTGTAAACAGGGGCAGTCGAATCCCAGCTTTGCACGCAGGCATGTGGAAGTCCTTTCTGTTGGAGCAGTTCTTGATACAGTAAAAATAAGTCATTAACAACTCGTGAGCACTTATTGCTCTCCCTGTAGCTTGTATTAATAGCAATTGTTTCTTTAATAAATTTCTGAATTCACTTTATACTTCATCTAATTCCAGGGCCAGGGACAATATCGAGCCACCAGTCAGAGAGAAGTCAAGGAAAAGTACACCTCGGAGCGTTCCAAGGATATGAAATAAGAGGAAACACTGATAAGAATGCCAAGGAACAGACCCACCCTCTGCTACATTACTACAGTTGATTATTTTTCTTTCCCTGAGATGGCTGCTGATTTCCTTTGCTGTGGCTATAAAATCCTATCTGTGATGGATCAAGATGTTTAAGCTTAATGAATGTGTCTTAGTGCTGTAAGGATGAGAATAAACAAAATGAAATTAGTTACCTTTAACGGGCCTTACTTAAGGCAGAGACAGAATGGATGCAATGAGCAAACACAGGAACAAACACATAATAAGGAAGTGTCTGTGTAGCCTGTAAGGAAGTCATCTTTCATGCACTTGTTGCAGTTGTTTGAAGGTGACAACAAGCCCAGGCATATGACAAGACCCACGGGCAGAGTCGAGTTGTCCTTCTGAGATGCTTTCACCGCCCTCACCAAACATTAGAAACAATGAGGCTAAGAAAGAGGTCCTGGAAATGGGTAAATAACGGGTGAATACGTAGAGATGAAGTGCAGAATGAAAAGACCAGCATTTATTGACAAAGGGACATCACCCCTGGATTCCTACACCACTTTGTGTGGGGTTCCATTTGGTCTGGCAGTCCCACAAGTTGTCTAGGAAGGTAATTTGCCACTAGCTGAAGTTGGCTGATGATGATGTAAAGACAAGGCTCAACTCCAAAGAACTGCAGAAAGACCTTAGGAGACTCACTGATGAGGCAACAAACTACCAAGTGAAATTCCCTGCAGGAAGCAGCCAAAGTGACTGACACAGGGAAAAATGACAAAGCTCTTATGAAACTAGGACATTCTAGGCTGGCCAGCAGCACACAGGAGAGAGCTCTCAGGATGATGCTAAGGTGTACCATAGGAGTGTGAGAGCAGGCAATGAGGAGAGTTCCTAAGTGACTAGCTGAACAGTGTTTGACTGGGTGTACCTGCAGCACAGGTGCAAGCAGGCACGGGCTGACACCTAACCTGCCTCCTGTGAGGTGTTTCACTGTCTCATCAGCCCTCCAAGTCACTGCCAGCCCCAGGGTGATGACTGTGGGTTCACAGCTTTCAGAAGGAAGCAGCTAAAATTAGAGGTACTACATCACCTGGGCTATTTCTGTTGGTTCTGCTGTAGTTCCCACTTACAGACAGGGAGATGCAGGCAGAGACACACACATATATACATAGACACCAAAAGAAGTTTAGAAGTCACATTTCTGAAGAAAAGAGCACACCATTTGTTTTAATATGATAGGAAATATTTGGCCATTTTTTTCTCTCTCATGTTCGTTCTACCTAAAACTATAATAGACCAGTTTTTTTTTTTCCTTTAGAAAAGGATTTTGCAGCTTTCATATTTATTTTATGTTACTGCTCGAGGGTCCAGGGCAATGCTTATATGACTAAACATTGGTTTCATGTGTCAGTTCCCATTGATTTATAGTCAGTTTCTTTCCACAGCCAAAAAGGGTGTTAAAAATGTTTTGTGTTAGTGATTTGCTACACAGTGATGTCGCCTGGCCACATCAGTCTAATTTCTGAGACCAAAAGCACTCAAGTGCAGGTTCCAGCAGCAGGACAGAGGTACATGGTGACAGCGATGGAAGACTCCAAAATGCAATGAGTTCCCTGTGGAGTTCCATGCTCTGAGCCCCAGGGTGGGAGGTGGGAGGTGGGGTTTGGCCCCTAACCAAAGCACCTCTGTGTTCAGATCTGAATCCGTAAGCTGACCGA